>JAESUZ010003691.1:0-600000 GCA_017311185.1 Proteles cristata cristata | reverse complement strand
CAGGTGGCCTCAGGCCTTTCTTCTCACTCTCACAAACACAGGCAAGTAACCCAGAGCCTGCTCTAATGCATCCTCACACAGGGCTGAGCGGCCACAGAGGTGGCAGGATGCAACCCAGATCTTCCTTGCTCCAACAAGGGAGGTTCCAGCCACACTAGAGGCTACATAGGCACAGCACAGATAGACCTCAGGACGAAGGGGCAACCAAACTACAGGTGGAATGTGGACTGGGGCTTTGAGTCAATGCAAATTGTAAATTCCCCTACCAAAACAAACTTTATTTTAGTAAAATGCCACTGTCTAACTGATCTGAGAAACTTAGGTGGAAAACGTGTTCTAAAAATTGTTTTTAATGTTTTTTTTTTTTTAATTTATTTCTGAGAAAGAAAGAGAGAGAGAGACAGAGACAGCATGAGCAAGGGAGGGTCAGAGAGAGAGAGAGATACGGAATATGAAACAGGCTCCAGGCTCTGAGCTAGCTGTCAGCACAGAGCCTGACATGGGGCTCTAGCCCATAAACCATGAGATCATGACCTGAGCCGAAGTCAGACGCCTAACCGACTGAGCCACTCAGGTGCTCCTGAAAAACGTGTTCTAAAACAACTCCAAAGAGGTGAATGTTGCAGGAACCAGAATTTTTAAACAATGCTCAGGAAACCAACAGAAAGCACCTGGCACAAGTTGTTCATGTAATACCAGTAAACGTATCTTTTATCATAAAAAAAAAGTTACTAAACTCAAAAAAAGTAAATGAACACAAGTCATGGAGCCATAACCCTGAAGCATTCTCATTATCTGTACTAGGAAATGCTATTTTAGATTACTCTTTTGCTAACATGCCAGCAGGAATAGTGCCAATAATACTCCTGTTTCAGGCCTGAGAAAAGTGGACTTGGGGTGCTCTTTCCAGAGCCTAGAGAAGAATGAGTGTGAGGAGCTGGAGGAAAAGAGGGTACTAAGTGTGGACTGTCCTCAGGAACATGGAGGGGTGGGGATGAGGCGGGGGTGGGGTGGGGTGGGGAGATTCAATTTGTTCTAAAGGATCATCTCATTGATCTGGGGATAGACTGGAGCAGGAGCTGGTAGGGAGAGCAGTTTGCAGACATGACCAAACCCTGAGTATACCTTAGACAACATAACATACCAAGAGCTGGACAGGAGGTGAGAAATGATTGCTTTGTTTTGTTAATTTTTGCGTGAACAACTGGAAAGATGGAATTGACTTTCTGAGAGGAGGAAAGAGATCTGGTAGAAGAAGGGTAGAAGCAGGGAAGTTTGGACATGCTGAGTAGGAGTCTACCAGACCCACAGAGAGAGGCTGAGGAGTGTCTGCTGACAGGTGGAGGCCTGCACATGGGGCAGCCACTGTTTTTGGCAGCACAGAGCACTCCTTCCTGTCAGAAAAGAAGGGCCAGTGAAGCATCCAATGCCAAGTTGGGTGATGATGAGGTCCAGACACTAGTTTCACTTGGCACTGGCCAACCTCCACACTGTGACACACAGGCCCTACTGGGTGTGCAGCTCCAGCAGGCCTGCAGCCAGGGGCCCACCACCAGAGTGCCCCTCAGCAGATGCACAATGCAGGTGGATATTTGTGCCCTGGTGGTCCTGAGGCTGGAGCTATCTACGATTCCCCTCTGCATGGCCTCCCTCTTGTCGCCTGCCTGGACCCAGGAATCGCATCCACCCTCCCAGACACAACAGCCTGCAGAAACTCCAGAAGAGGAGTCCCAGACCTGTATACCCTTCTGCTCAATCTCTGGAGGCTCCCTATGTTCTCGAGAGTCAAAGCCAGGTACCTGAGGAAAGGACAGGGAGAGAACAACTAAGTTGTACTTTGGTGTCAGCAGCCTCTGGCTGACAGGCACATATCTTCCCTTCTAGAACAGAGACCTCACTCTGCTCAAGTCCTGAGTCACTTCCTGATGCCTCTCTCTGAGTGACAGTAGCAGGGATGTAGAGGCTGTGTTCTGGAAGGAACTCGTGATGAAAGTGCCAGCTCTCAAGTTTTAAACATCAAATCCTGTTAAGGCTGAGTACTAAGGATGCAACTTAACCTGGGGAATGGAAGGCACCTGGATGGCTCAGCTGGTTAAGCGTCTGACTTCAGCTCAGGTCATGATCTCAGGGTTCGTGGGTTTGAGCCCCACATCAAGCTCTGTGCTGACAGCTAGCTCAGAGCCCAGAGCCTGTTTCAGATTCTGTATCTCCCTCTCTCTCTGACCCTCCCCTGCTCATGCTGTCTCTCTCTCTCTCTCAGAAATAAAACATTAAAAAAAATTTTTTTTAGAAAGAAGGATGACCCCAATAGCCAGCCTCTACTACCAGACACAGCAGAGAACAGAGGCCAAATCTTAGGCAACAGTGGGCTGAGGGTACCTGTTACTCTTTGAGCCTCCGTTTCCCTACCCATACCTCATAGACATGCTGTGTGAAGAGAGAGAGTGATATTAGAAATAATTCAAATTGAGGGCCGCCTGGGTGGCTCAGTTGTCTGAACATCCAACTCTTGGTTTCAGCTCAGGTCATGGTCCTAGGGTTGTGGGATCAAGCCTCCATGCAGAGCATGGAGCCTACTTGAGAGGCTCTGGCTCTCTCTCTCTCTCTCTCTGCACCTCTTCCCCACTCACGTGCTTTGTGAAATTATAAATTTAAAAACTTTAAAAAGATGACTTGAATGAGAAAATAAATTTGTAGAACAGTATAATACCATTCACATGGTTTAAAAATGCTTATAATCTTCAGAAAAAAAAAATACTGAAAAAGCTTACTAAAATCAAAAGTAAAAGAAATAGGGCTAAAAGCCACAGTACTCATTTCTGAAGAATAAATTAACACACTTTCACTTTCTGTATTAAATTATTTCTCCTAACAGTGACTGTCTATCAGTCTTGTATTCAAAGAACACAAAGATAAAAAGGAGAGCTAGCTAGATAAAATAACACTCCCACATGCAGATGGACAAGTGTGTAGGGATGAGACAAGGGGAGAGGGCCCTTTGGAGGTTAAGTGCTCCCAGGCCAGAGGGAGAGTACTTTGTAATGCAGGAAAATCAGGAGGCTGGCTCCTCCAACAGGCAGGACCAAGAACATAAGACAAATATGCAACCTTCAGTGGACTCAGAGGGGCCACTGCTGTGACTTTCCCATTTGTTACTGGCAAGTGTCTAAGCAGCTTAAAAGTCCATCTACCATGTTACTTACTAAAGTGAATCTCAAGCTCTACACAGTGAACTCAAACCCCTCAGCTCATCCCTACAACCCACCGTCTACCTGGGCCATCAGTTGTGCTGAATGGCTGCCAGGCCACAGCTTCAGTGTGAGCTCACTCTGAGGGAGCCCACGTCTCACACAGTTCCTCATGAGGATTGCCAAAACAACAATCCCATACTATTCAGCTGCTTCATCTCTCCTCCCAGCGTGTTGCTAGACTCCTCCATGGCAGAAAACTTCTTTGTTTTTCCATTCACCTTCATCTTCAATGTGGAGCAAAACAATATGGGTTAAGTACCTGCTATTGAGTTAAACCTACATTTCTGCACATTACCCTCATGAAATGTACAATTCCCGCAGTTTCCCCTATAGGTCAAAATGAAGCAAACAAGTACTTTCATTAAAAACTCTGCATTTGGGGGGCGCCTGGGTGGCTTAGTCAGTTAGGCGTCCGACTTTCGCTTAGGTCATGATCTCGCGGTTTGTGGGTTCGAGCCCCACGTCGGGCTCTGTGCTGACTGCCAGCTCAGAGCCTGGAGCCTGTTTCAGAGTCTGTGACTCCCTCTCTCTCTGACCCTCCCTGCTCATGCTGTCTCTCTCTCTCTCCTAGAAATAAAAACATTTAAAAAAAAAAAAAAACAAACTCTGCACTTGGACTTTCTGAAAGGCAAATATATAGAGATAGAGTCTCACAGATTGAGGCTGAGACAGGAACAGGAATCTGGGGAGATGGTCCAGTCATGGGTATAGACAGCAAGGGCCAAGCCACTGAGCAGGGAAGGTCTCAGGCAGAAGAAGGGAGCCATACTAAGTCTTGTGCTACAAGTTTGTTCAAAAGGAGAACTAAGTCTTACTACTCACTGACTGAAGCTGGGTTCTTAACCCTTAGTGGTCTGAAAACCTAAGATACTCCAAAAATATAGGCACTTCCTCTCTCATACACCATTAAAAAGGCACTAGGTTTACCTGCCTGGCCAGGAGCTCCATGGGCCCTCAAAGATCTGGACTAAAAAGATGCTAGGGAGACCCTCCCTGCGGCAGTCCAGCAACCAAGGTAGTACACAATACCCCAAAACTTAATTGTGACATAAAAAATGACAGGAACCTGATTTTTTTTAAAACTTTTAATGTTTATTTTTTATTTTTGAGAGAGTGAGAGCAAGTGGGGGAAGGGCATAGAAAGAAAGGGAGCCACAGAGGGGCGCCTGGGTGGCTCAGTCGGTTAAGCATCTGACTCTGGCTCAGGTCATGATCTCACGGCTCGTGGGTTCGAGCCCCACATCAGGCTCTGTGCTGACAGTTGGCTCAGAGCCTGGAGCCTGCTTCAGATTCTGTGTCTCCCTCTCTCTCTGACCCTCCCCTGCTCACAGTCTCTCTCTCTCTCTCTCTCTCTCAGAAAATAAATAAAATATTTTTAAAAAAAGACAAAGGGAGCCACAGAATCTGAAGAGCCTGATGTGGGGCTCAAACCCATGAACTGCGAGATCATGACCTGAGCCGAAGCCAGATGCTTAACGACTGAACCACCCACGTGCCCCAGTCAGGTGCTCTTTTAGCTGGGAGCAATTGTCTCAATTTATCTAGTGAAGGAATTGGCCAACTTTTTCTTAAAGGGACACAGTACATATTTTCAGTTCTGCAGGTCTTTTTGTCTCTGTCCTGATTACTCAGCTCTGTGGTTTTAACAGTATACGTCCTCAAATGGGTATAGTTCTGTCTCATTCAAACTTTATTTACCAAAACAGACCACCAGCCTGTGGGCCATAGCTTCCCAACACCTAACCTAGCACTTTCCTGGACAAAATGGCACATAACTACCTACAATGTATGTATCATCACAGCTCCAACTGTGTCCTAATATATCAACAGCATTGAAACAAGTATACTTTTCCAAAACAAGCATTATCCACAGAACTGACTGCAGAGAAAAACAGGTTTCAGAAAAGGACTTGAACATGTAAATTCAATCTGAGCATAGGGCTCAAGGTTAACCCTTGACAAGTCAGAAGAAATTCAGTTTCGAAAAGTGCTGAGTGCAGAGCGCTCACCAAAGGGTGAGTCTTTCTCACTACACGGGTCAATTTTATTCCATCCTAAATGCCCTATACACTCTCAAGATAAATAGGTCCCTCGTATAAGGAAATTATGTGCTATAAACTCGATAACTGCTGTGGATAAAACTTTACCCCAGTTACAGAAACAAGCAGTTCCTCAGCACTCATGCCTGAGCATCAGACCACAGCTCTAAGGAAGAGCACAGAGGTATGTGAAGGACCTTGATGGGCACAGGGCTGAGAGGAGGTGGGGTGAGCCCTTCTTGAAATAGGTTTGGGATGCCTGTGTGGCTCAGTAGCAAGATGGCTACCAAGAGTGAGTAAAATGAGACATGTTACCAACAAATTCTTGTATCGTATTGAAGGGGCTCACTCACTCTTTCAAAGGCTTCTCACAAGGTAGACAATCTCACTGTCAGCCTCCAAGGGCTATGGCACCTGGGCTCTGGTTACTGGGGAAGCTGAGACAGTGAGAAGAGAGGAAAAGGGACAAGGAACATATAGCACCCCAGACTTGGGATCATTTGACCCCACTCAATGCAAACCCTATTGGTAGAAGAAGGACATGGGAAACTGGGGCATTGACAAGATAGCTCCCCACATCCCAAGGCTGCAGTGCACCAAGCTAGTTGCACACCAAGCAACCTTGCACCACAAATATACATATATGTGCAACCACATTCATGCATACTCAGACACACGTGCCCACATATACATGTACTCACACATGTGCACAAAGTTTTCCTCCCCTCCTTCCACTTCCAAATCTTCCCCAATTGTCTCAGAAAAGGTCTTTTTCTTTCTCTGTTGAATTCTGAGCAAAAGATCAGCAGTTCTTATGTGTGATCAGTATTCATTCAACTCCTGATTCACCTGTCCTGAAAAGGAAAACCCTAAAGTATGAAAATGAGATTAGACACAGGGGCCAGAATCATCAACTTCTAAAACACACGAAGAAACCCAGAGCCCTGCAGGACCTCAGGTGGATTCCCAAGCACTTCAGCCCACACTTTCCCAAGACCTGTCCAAGATGAACGATTTTACACCTGGCTGAAGCAGCAGAGTTTTCAAATCACTAGCACTGAAACCATGCTCATTTCTACTACTTTGTGCATACAGTAATTGAAGCTTGCAGAGAAGGCAAAGAACCAACTGCTGCTTAACGGTTGTTTATCTGAATAATGCCCACACCCAGAAGGGAATTTCTGCAGCACAAGGGGCCTGGTCAGTTACTAACCATATAGGACACCCCATCTACTAGTTCAGAGCCTGTGTGGCCTAGCAGGATGTGAATGCTGTCAGGCTCCTAACAAATACTGCTACTGCACCAGGCAGCGACCTCTCCAAGGGACCAGTGACCCAGGGGGTGCCTCCTCTGTGGAAGAAAGGAGAAGAGTAGATCAAGGTCCCCACATTAATGGGAGCATAAGCCCAGTAAGGGCTATGAGATGAATGCGCTCATCACCATTTTATTACAAGTCTACACCAGAAAAGGAGTTTACTCTGCTGGTCCAAAAGAGGAGGGGGAAGAATACAGAAATGCTTCATTTGAGCTGGGCCCCAAGGGCATAATCTGGATTTGTAGAGATAGAGGAGGGAGGAACAAATGCTAGAAAAGATGAAGTGACAAATACATAAACACCTGAAAATCCATCTTCAAGAAAAGTAAATGAAACCAAATAAAAGGAGACCCAAACTTTAAACAACCATTCTTTAAAGGAGATGAGATCGTATAGAATAAAAAAGCATCACTGTTGGAGAGACCACTTATACTCAGTGTGAAAGGCTCATAGTGATGACAGGGCCTCCCATGGACTTCCCTGGGCACCAGGTGTCCTCCAGGACTCCAGGGACTGGGGGTGTGGTGAAGGTCAGGACCAGCCATCAGCCTGTGAGAGTGAGAAGGGCTGGAACCTGTAATTGGGTCCTAAAGGATGGTAGTTGGCGGGGAGTAGGGATGCAGTGAGAGCTGTGAAACGGCACAGAGTACCCTCCAAAGATACACACAACTTAGATAAATTGCCTCCAGTCACACCATCAAACAAATCAATCTGAGCACCAGCACTCTCTTGGGAGAACCACTCTGTTCCCAGGCCCTACAAGAGCTCCCCATCTAACCCTTCCATGAAAAGACGCCATTTGTAAATGCAGCGCTCAGATGGACTAGGAGCCAAAAGGAGGATTAAGTTCAGGAGCATCTCAGCCTCCTAGGGCACTTCAAACTCTCAGGCATGCCCACACACCACACTCCATCTGAAATGGACTAATGACCCATCAAATATAAGCCTGTTACCACCAACAGGGTGGAGCAAGCCATCCAAGTCGTAAAGTCAGACCATGAAGTCCATACTATTTGGTCACTTTCAGTCCTTGGTTCAAGAACCACCAAAACAGGTTGTTAAAATCGTAAAGAATAGAAAAAATCAGCACCACATTTACAAATAAACACGTATTTATAATCTTGAATGTTTGTTTTTAAAGATTTCATCTTTAAGTAATCTCTACATCCAATATGGAGCTCAAACTCACAACCCTGAGATCAAGAGTTGCATGCTCACTGACTGAGCCAGCCAAGCACCCCCTACAATATGATTTTTTTTTTAAGTGGAGGATTTGTAAATGAGGTCTCAGAATTAATGCTTTTTTGGGATATATTTAACAAAGTTAACCTGGAAAGTAGAAACTAACATACTTATGTGGTGACCATCAACATTTTAAAGACAAAACCTTAATGGCCTTCAGATTCTGAAACACAAATCACAGACAGCACAGTAAAAAATACCACCAGTAGTATCTAACTCCAGCATTGTGTGTGGGAACAAAGCAGGTTTGGGGACAAGTCATCTCCAGAAAAGAGACAGTCACGAGGCCGGCCGGCTGACAGTTCACTGGGCTGTTCAAACTCACCCGGGATATACAGGGCCAGGCCTGGGACATCAGGTCCCCAGACCTCAACCTCCCTCCCTGGAGTCATGGGAGAATGGGGGTGGGGAGAGGGAGACGGGTACCGGAGAAAGATCCTATCCTGGGAAGATAATGTAGGGAATATATTTTTATCTTCTCTCAGACACAGCTGATCTCCTGCAAACTTCTGAAAATAGGGAATAACATGGACCACACAGATTCCATTCAACTCTGTCTGCACTCCGGCCCCATGCCTTGGCTTCTGAGTACCCTCTCCCAAAAACATCAGATGAAAGTCCATCTTCAGCTCCAAGTCATAGCATACAGTAGGAGAAAATGCACCTATATTGATCACAAGAGTGGGGAAAGACTGGTAACAAGTATCTTTAAAACCATCAGTAGCTCCCCCCAGCTCACACTGGAGATAGGACTTGGCTTTTGTGTCTGCTCTCTCAAAAATGAGCACCCAACACCACCCACCTGGAAGTGGCCCTACATGAGCATCTGAAGTGCCAGCAGCCAGGGCCACTGGGCCAAAGCCCAACCCTGCAGCCAGAGAGAAACAGATGCTGTTGGAGAAGCATATAACACAGTAACAAAGGTACTGCCTGTGAAGGGGAATCTGAACAATATTAAATGTTCATAGGGAAACAGCAACCAGGAGTTCCCTGGTGTGGGATGTCACTGTGAGGGTGAACTGGCTACATTTGCCTCCCATGGGAAAGGAACAGCCCTCTGTTCCTTCCCAGCTGCCTCCTAGGCCATGTGATCCATGGCCTACAAAGGGTTACACCTGCCATTTCCATGCCATCTGCAATGTGCCCATCGGGTGTCATATCACAAAATGGGAAGTCTTAACCCTTCCAGTGCCAACTCCCTCAGGGCCTGGCCAAAACACAGCTCTAACCACCAGCTCCACTGAGGCCCATGGCTGGAAATGGCAGGGAGGTTTTGCACAGACAATTGCAGGAAGGGCCAGAAAAGCCACCTCCATTCCTAGGAGGTGACAGGAGTAGAAAGTAGGGGAGCCAAGGGTGCTTCTTTTGTCATTTGCATCAGGGTGCCCAGCAATGTGGTAAAGCCTAGAGGCTCTTCCTAGGCCTCCTTTGTCAAGCTCCTCCCTGCACATATTCTGCAGTGTCAGAGCACACTGGCAGCTGCCCCAGGAGGATCAGAGCCAGCAGGGAAACTTACTTCTAAGACTACTGTAAGTTTTCAGTATCAATAAAGCCCACGGGCCTAAGAAACAGTTCCTACTAGCAAAAAGTTCTCTTGGCACTTTCTGCACAGCTGTAAGAGCTGAACCAGAAATCCTACATCTAGCTTCTACCCTGTAAGTGGAAATCTTCCCCTTGGGCAGGGAGCTGTTCAGATACCTACAACAATCTCTGGGAAACAGCAGAGCTGGACTTGAACATATGATATTAGTGGCCCTTTTGTGAAAGATACTATTCAAGGTAAAAGCAAGACCCTCACCACATTCTTGAGGTCCGGTCAGCCTCTCTGACCTCATCTGCCATCTGTGCCCCACCGACCCTGGATCCCATTCTCTTAGATCATAATGATGTTTTGGCTGCTCCTCTGACAGTTAGCTTACTCCCACCCCAAGGCCTTTATACTTCCTGCTTTCTCTGCCTAGAAGTCTCCTCCTTCCAGGGCTCTGAACTACCCTCTTTTTTTAGGTCTCGGCTGAGAAACCAAAATGCCATGTATCTCCCTTTCACACATCCTCTGTGGATCTCTAACCTCTTTCCTACTTCATCACCACTTAACATCCTATTTGTCTATGTGCCCTCCTAACCCCATCTCCCACAGGAACAAGGAACACCTCTTTGTTCACTGCTATCATCCTAGGGCCCAGGACAGAATAAGGGCTCAATACATAGGTGTTTAACACACGAGAAAAAGGATTTTCAGAATTCCCAGCTATCACTCTCCCTGCCTAAAGAAACCAAAATGTCTTCATGCCAGTAAAAAAGATAATGATCAAAAGCAAAACCCTTACCTTTTAACAAAAATTAACTCAAAATAGGTCAAAGACCTATTAAAAACCAAACCTATAAAACTCTTAGGAAAAAGCTGAAGGGCAAATTATGACCTTGGATTCAGCAACAGATTATTAAATGTGATACCAAAAGCACAATGAAAGAAAAAAAAAAAAAGAAACTGGACTTCATCAAAATTAAAATCTAATGTGCAAAGGACACTACCAAGAAAGTGAGGGGTGCCTGGATGGCTCAGCCAGTAGAGCAGGTGACTCTTGATATTAGGGCTATAAGCTCAAGATCCACATTCAGTGTAGAAATTACTTAAAATCTTAAAGTGACCCCTGGATGGCTCAGTCGGTTAAGAGTCTGACTTCAGTCTGGGTCATGATCTCTCAGTTTGCAAGTTCGAGCCCTACATTGTGGTCTAAGCTAAGAGTTGAGAGCCTGGAGTCTGCTTCAGATTCTGTGTCTCCTTCTCTGCCTCTCTCCCACTTGCATGCTGTCTCTCTCAAAAATAATTATTAAAAAATTTTTAATAATAAAATCTTTAAAAAAGTGAAAAAACCCCACCCATGATATAGGAGAAAATATTTGCAAATTATTTATCTAATAAGGGTGTAGTGTCCAGAATACATGAAGAACTCTTATAATTAAACAAATCCAATTTAAAAACAGGCAAAGGACTTAGACATTTCTCCAAAGATATATAAATGACCAATAAACACATGAAAAGATGTTCAACATCATTTGGCATTAGGTAAATGCAAATCAAAATCACAATGAGATACTATCTCAAACCCACTAGAATGACTATAACAAAAAAAAAAAAAAGAAGAAGAAGAAAAGAAAAAAAAAACAAGTGTTGTCAAGGATGTGGAGAAACTAGAACCCTCATACACTACTGACAGGAATATAAAATGGCGCAGTGACATAGTTAACAGTCTGGCAGTCTCTCAAAAATTTAAACACAGCATTACCATAGGACCCAGCAATTCTACTGCTATGTATACAAGCTAAGAGATGTGAAAACATATACACACAAAAACTTATACACAAATGTTAAAAGCAGCACTGTTTACAATAGCCAACAAGTAGAAACAACCCAAATGCCAAATGTCCATCAACAGATGAACAAATGAACAAAATGTGATATATCCATACAATGAAGTATTATTCACTCATAAAAAGGAATGAAGTTCTGATTCATGTCACAATGTGGACGAACGGTAAAAATACTATGTTGAGTGACAGAAGTCAGGTTAAAGAAGGCCATATAGTATACGATTCCATTTATATGAAATACCCAGAACAGACAAATCCATGGAAACAGAAAGTAGACTAGTGGTTGCTAGGGCCCTGAAGGACACAGAGATGAGAGTGTGGGTAGTGACTGCTAATGTGTACAGGCTTCTTTGGAGGATAAAAACGTTCTGGTATTTGACAGAGATGACGTTTGTACAATATTGTGGGTATATTCAATATGCCAAAGAACTACACACTTTAAAATGGTTAAACTGGTAGAGTCGTAGGTTCTGTGAATCAACCATCCAGTTCTCACAGAGACTGAGGCCACAAAAAGCCCACCACACAGGTGGGAACTAAGAACAACCTCCAAGCAAAGGAGAGCTGATGCCTGGAAGTGTGGCCACATGGTACACACACAAGTACCAATTTAGTAATGGGGAGCCAAGGCAGAAGAGGGCAAGGCCTCAGGCAACTGGGGTCACACAAACCACCACTACAGAATACAAGTTAAGTCAGGCTCATTATAGGCTCCATACTGCCCAAAATCAAAACCACACACTCTACGATTTTACATTAACACACTACTGGGAATGTGCCACCCACCTCAGTCTCACAGGTGTTTTGCTCACTCATCTATCCAAATACCAGCTTAGTTTCTACCAAGGACAAGGGGCTGGGGTGCCTGGGTGGCTCAGTCAGTTAAGCATCCGACTTCAGCTCAGGTCATGATCTTGCGGTTTGTGGGTTCAAGCCCTGCGTCAGGCTCTGTGCTGACAGCTCAAAGCCTGGAGCCTGCTTCAGATCCTGGGTCTCCCCTCTCTCTGCCATGCTCATGCTCTCTGTCTCTCAATAAATAAATAAACATTATTAATAAAATTAAATAAAATTTTTATTTAATAAAACATTGTTTTATTAATAAAACATTATTAATAAAAATAAAATAAACATTAATAAAATAAAATAAAAATTAATAAACATTGAAGATATTAAAAAAAAAAAAAAGAACAAGGGGCTGACTGAGCCCCCGGGACACCCCTGGAGCAGGGGAGAGTTCCAATGACAGGCCTCCTCCCTGGAAACCCTGGGAAGATATGCAAGGAGCCAGGTGCAAGGACATGAGAGGAGAGACACACAGTGAGTTCCCATCCCTCAGAGAGTTGCAGTGATCCCTAAATTACACACAGGATCAAACCATCTACTTTATCCACTGGCTATAGTTGCTATCAACAGATAACACCAAGGAGGAGGTAAGACTAGTCTCTAATCAAGAATATATTAGGTCAGAAAACAAAGTACAGGGTATCACAGAGTCAGAATACTAAAGTGAAGAAGCACATGCAGTGGAAGGTGAGCTCCAAGCACTGGGCAGGGAAGCCAGGGACTCAGAGACAGGAGGGTGCCCTCAGCATCACAGTGCATCAGGTGGAAACCAGAATGCCTGGTTCACCTCAGTTTCCTCACCTGTGAAATGTGAATAGCTCTCACTTTATCACTAATGCTCTGACAGCTCCATGAAGGGTAGCTGTATTATTATTACTGAAAATAAGACTGTTGTAATTGGAGGTTGTTCCACCTGACAGGCCACCAGCCACAGCCTCTTATAGTAATTCCAGAATCTCTGCTGAAAGTATTATGCTTAAATTTAAACTAACCACAGTGGCTACCACTCTCACTTTTGTAAACAGAGGACTCCCTGCCCTGGGTGATGTCTGTCATAAAGCTCCCTGAGGGAATATTCCTGGGTCAAGCCCATTTTTCAAATTTTTGATTATGGAAAATTGCAAAAGTAGCAATGCCCTCAGAAGTAGCACAAACAACAGGATTCACAGGGCACATGCACCACCCAGGTTGCAGGTCTTCCATACACTGCTCCTTTCCCCCACACCCTACTAGCTCCTGTGAAGCAAATCTTACAACATTCATTTATGAATGCACTGGTTAGAATTTATCTCTACAGGACAAACAAACTACTACAATTCCATGATCTGACCTCTAACAATTTAACAAGCATTTCTTAATTTTTGTCAGAGTCACACTTTGGTTGAAATCTACAGGTCCTCCCGAAACCATTCCTTTCAACCATTTATTTATCTTGTTTCCCCACAGTCAGGTTTGTGGGTGGCATGCCCGTGATATAATGCAACATGCCCCTGTAAACTAGATTTTGAGGCCAAAACAAGTACACATCCTTCCAGGAGTACATGTACCCTTCTTGGGTGCAGGCGGCCACTGAGGATCATGGTCTGGACTCACCATTTCATTAGGTGTCTGAAAACTTATAAACTTCTAATTCCATCATTTCACTTTAATTAGTTAGAAAATGTCAATAGCTGCATTGTCCACTAACCACATGTGGCTATTTAAACAGACTAAGATTTTAAAAAATTAAAATTTGACTTCTTCAAACTATTCCAGGTACACTGGACAGTAAGGGTACAGAGAATTCTAGGAAGTTCTGTAGGGCAGCACTGATCTTGTTCTCACCCACTATTTTGTTCCTCGAGAGTTCAGTTCATAGAAAAGAGACAGGATACATGCTTGCTTCTCTCCCTTTATTTATCAGTTTCCAAAATGAATTGGTTCCCTAGCACCCTCCAAAGGAGATCAGCAAGATTCTTCCTTTCCTTTGAGTACCAACATAAATGAACCTGTTGATTTTTTTTAAACACAAATGACACTCCAAATTGGGAATCTGTTCTTATTCATACTCACCTGTCCCACCCTTGGGAGTCTTACACATTCAGGACATTCCCAATGCAGATTAGAATTAAAACATTTTAACCTAAGTGCCTTGATTTTTAATTTGTGCCTTGCATTTTTCTTTGGTGCTGAAAATTCTGGTTCTTAAAGACATTAATTATTTCTTCTTTGTTTTCTCCTACAATACAGTTTTCTCCACTTATCCACGGGTTTGCTTTCCACAGTTTCAGTTACCTGCGGTCAATCACAGTCTGGAAGCAGATGATCCTCTGACATATCATCAGAAGGTTAATAGTAGCCTAATGCTATGTCACAATGCCTACGTCATTCACCTCACTTCATCTCATCATATAGGCATCTTATCATCTCACATCATTACAAGGGTGAGTACAGTACTAAGATATTTTGAGAGAGAGACCAAATTCACACAACTTTTATAACAGCAGAGCTATAACTGTCCTATTATTATGAGTTATTGTTGTTAATCTTTTCCTGTGCTTAACTTATAAATTAAACTTTATCACAGGTCTACATGTATAAGAAAAATCATAATGTATACAGAGTTTGATACTATCTGCAGTTTCAGGAATCCCACAGTGGTCTTGGAAAGTGTCCTGGTGGGTAAGGGGGCACTAGTGAATGAAACAATATGAATACTGGTATTAACCTAAAGC
The DNA here is from genome assembly GCA_017311185.1 of Proteles cristata cristata. NCBI lineage: Eukaryota > Metazoa > Chordata > Mammalia > Carnivora > Hyaenidae > Proteles > Proteles cristata. Next base: position 585,223 of record JAESUZ010003691.1, on the reverse strand, counting down.
CAAAAATGATTCCTAAAGACAGTTAATTTTTTTTTAAGTTTTTGCCCTTATAGCATATCTCACTAAAACATTTATAGTCTAACTACTATGTTTAAAAGTTGAGCGAAGAAAACCGAGACATTAGTTAAGTCACCAATTTGAATCACAACTGACATACACCTAGATTCATATTCATTTCCTTTTGCTTTTTAGGGTTTGCGTCTCTCCCCCCGCCTCACAACTTGCCATACTTTTGTTTCATAATTATGTAAAACACCCATCTGGTGCTACACAGAAAAGAAAACCAGAGACATCTCCTGGTAACCCTGTCCTCTCTCATCCCTCCTCCTAGAAATAACCGTATTGTTCATTTATGGTTTATATTTCCATATTTAAAAATAAATAAAATAAAATATAAGCAAATACACATACATCCACGTCTCCCCACCTTCTCTTGGAAAGTACACTGTATACATCTCTTTATCCTCCACCTTGCTTTTTCCACTTCTCAGCTCATCCTAGAAATCACGTCACCATAACATAAGGACATCCCTCCTTCCTTTGCTCAAGGGCTTGATGCCACCCCCACCAGGAGATCCACTCCCATAATGACAAACATCTAAGTCATTTCCAGCTTTGTTACTTCAGAATGTTATAATGAACATCCTTGTCACAATTCTTATGTTTGACAGTGTATCTTTGCGAAACATTTTTCTAGAAGTCGAATTTCTAAAGCAAAGGGTAAGCAAATCTCTCTCTGAGGAGCTGTGAACCTCCAAAAGCAATATATGGCAGTGCTTGATTCCCATCAATAGACTGGTATCCATCTCTGGGGACAAAAGGTCAGAAATGTTGTCTTGAAACTCCAATGAGCATTATTCTTAGTATCAGAAAGACCCGAGCATCTTCTATACCTTTGGCAAGGGCCATCTGCATTCACTTTTCCTGTGAACTGTTTTTCTCCAAGTCACACCCATTTTTAATCCTTAACACCCAACATAAGGCGAAGTCATTCAGCACATGAGCAGTGTGGACCTGCTGAATAAACAGGACCCCTAACAGGCAAAATTTGAGGGGCAGATGCCATATCCATTAGCCCAAGCAGGCACAGTCTGACCCAAGGTGTGCACACCTACAACTGTGTACAGGGTGGGGCACTGTGTAGGGACTGTGCACATGTCACAGACTAACCAGGAGCCAGCCCTCCTCCTGTCCTGCTCCTCTTCTATGCTCACGGAGTCCTGAGTGGCAGGAATGAGGAGACCCTAGCTGATCACAGGCCACGGTTCAACTGAAAGTGGGTGCTGGGCTGGTGTTAACCAGAGAAAACACAAAATCAATTTTGTTGAGGTGACTTACACCCTACAACAAAGAATACACAAGCTGATATATTTATAAATCCTTAAAAAAATAATTACTCAAGGGTTTTTTTTCCCCGCCATTTGACATTAGCTATCACATGCCATGACTATTCAGATTGTTCTTTTCCATCAAAGCCCCTTCATGCTATGGCTCTATCTTCCTTCCTGGACAGGGAAGGAGGAGGTTTGTTTTTTTTCCTTTTTTCCTCTCTCTCTCCACCTCTTTTCTTTCCCTTTCTTTCTTTCATCATTCATTCATTCAGCAAGTACTTACTGCTCTGACCATGCACTTTTTAAACTATTTTTTAGATGTTACATTTTTGAGACAGAGAAAGAGAGAGAGAGAGAGAATATGAGTAAGGAAGGGGCAGAGAGAGAGGGAGACAGAAGATCAGAAGCAAGCTTCGAGCTGACAGCAGCTAGCCCAATGTGGGGCTCAAACTCACAAACCCTAAGAGTATGACCTAAGCTGAAGTTGGATGCTCAACCAACTAAGCCACTCAGGCACCCCTGACCATGTACTTTTGAGTTAACAAAGAACTAAGCAGAGGCAAGGGCACCTACCCTAGCTACCCTAGCTCAGAGAACCCTAAGCCAACCTACTGCCTTCAGACAACCACCGGGACTGCAGGACAAGGGCAATCACTCACCCCACTGGGCTGGCTTCAGGGGAGACCTTTTTCAGATGTAAAGTTCCAAGATTTTTAAATGCTAATGTCTAAAGACAGCCTGATGACAGTCAAGTGCCAAGCCCACCCTCTATGCATGCCCCACTATGCCACCAACACCAGGTAAGAAGCCCTTAGGACCAGGTATCAAGCATCATCAACACTGGTGATCCTCAACTAGCTCTAGGAAACCAGCATAGACTTTAGGTCACTTTTTGTCTCCAAAGATCTGAGGGCCTCAGGTAGAGCTGGGCGGGGAGGGGTGGTGCAGGGGGGCATAAAATGGTACAGCTGCCATGAAAACAGTCTGGCAGGTAATCAAAATGTTCAACAGTTACCACATGACCCAGCAATTCCACTCCTATGTATATACCCAAAGGAACCAAAAACATATACACATAAATTGTGTTCACAAATGTTCAAAGCAGCACTATTCACAATTGCCAAAAGGTGGAAACCACCTAAATTTATCCCGGATGAATAAGCGGTCTACCCATGCAATGGAAAATTGCAAAATACTCAGCCATAAAAGTATATGAAGCACTGAATCATGCTACAATGTAGATGAACCTCAAAAACATTACGCTGAGAGAAGCCAGGTACATAAGGTTATATAGTCTGACTCTTTTCTTGAATTTTTTAAAATGTTTTATTTATTTATGAGAGAGAGAGAGAAAGCATGAGCAGGGGAGGGTCAGAGGGGGGGGGGGGGAAGATACAGAATCTGAAACAGCCTCCAGGCTCTGAGCTAGTTGCCAGCACAGAGCCCGACACGGGGATTGAACCCATGAACCATGAGATCATGACCTGAACCAAAGTCAGACACTTAACCAACTGAGCCACCCAGGCGCCCCAGTCTATGACTCTGTTGATATGAAATGTCCAGAACAGGCAAATACATAAAAACAGAAAGCAGATTAGTGGGAGAGGGAGGATAAGTAATGACAGCTAATGAGGACTGAGCTGCTTTTGGGGGTGATTATGTTCTGGAACCAGAAGAGATGATGGCTGCACAACTCTTGAATATACCAGATCAACTAACACTGAACTGTAAATGGGTGAATGGTATGACAAGCAAATTATATCCTGATTTAAAAAAAAAAAAATTAAAGCAATGCTAAAACTTTTGTTAGAACATTCTGGAAATATTTTCCTGCTAACAGAAATACTTGGCCATGCTCATATATATACATATACATACACACACACAAATATTTTTTTTGTTATATATGCAGACAAGAGCTGAACCTCACAAAACCAACCCACTCTTATAATGAAGCAGGCAAATCCAGGCAGCCGGTTCTCACCCCATGCAACTATGGTGCTGTTAGAGCGGCATGTACCCCTCAGCAAGTCACCTGCTGGCTGGCCTGTAAAAAGAAGCAGCTGACCAATCCAGGAGGTCCTCTAAGCTGCCTTAGAGCTCTAAGACAACTCTCAGTTCTACTTTCTTCTCTAGGTAGGCAGTTCTAAGCCAAAACATGGCTGACCAGACTAATGGTAACAAGATAAAAATCCCATCCAGGTCTCAGGCTCTGTCCTGCTGGGTCCTGACAGCCCTTGAGATACAGTCCTAAGCAGGGGATGAGGATGACTCACTTTCCTCACAGGTATGAGTTGGGGTAAGGGCAACCAGTTCCAAGCACCAATGCAGGGCCCTGTACCAACAAGAGTTGGTGAGGGATAAATTCTACTCATTTTGGTCAGTGTTGGGAAATCACAAAAATGGCCAGAGGGCAAAGGCTACCTGGCTAGGATTATCCTCTGTTCCTGATGGTCCCAGGAAGGCTTATCCCATTTAGGCCTGGGCTTTTCAACTGAGTGAACCCTGAGATAGGAAGGGTGAGCAAACAGCCTCCCTGGAAGCAACAGGCAGGGCCTGGGTGATCCTGTGGTGAGAGCCTAGTACACAATTCTGGAGGGACTGGACTCTATTTCCTCTAGGAAGTAGCCGTAAAGCTTCTGAAGCAGTGCTCAGTCTCAAATGTCCAAGGAGCTGAATGAGGCACGCTGGACAGGTCAGAGCCTTCATTCCACAGACACCAGACCTCAGGCACTCACCTGGCTTCTGGGCAGGGGATGCTGGTCCTACCAGCTGGCCATGGTGGCAGCCACGTCAAAAGGCAACTTGAGTCAACGTGCTGACCAACCTAAAATAAAGGACAGAAAAAGAAACACTGAGTTTCCAAGGAAAGTTTCTGGAAAATATGGACAATTTTCAATGTCTCTGACCCCTGGAATCACATAGTAAAATCTTAGATTTCAACCAGAGCTCTACCTCTGCTACCTTCTGCAGGAGGGCAGGCTGAGGAAATAAATTTCATTCTCTAACCTATGACCTGATACAGTGCTAACCAATAAACACTAGTATCACAGACACTGACTTCAGCAATATGTACAGAGATATGAGGTGGTAATATGCAGCCACACATCAACATTCTGAACACACAGAAAACGGCTCAACATTTCAGTTATGACAGTAACAACATTAATAGCAGGAACAGTAATACTTAGAATTTAATAGCTGCTTAGTAGTAAGTTCTAGTTACTATGCTAAAACTCCACATCTCTTTGAATCCCCAAGACAACCCTGGGGTTATACGATCATCCCCATTTTTAGATAAGCGATCTAACAGGTCTACTATTCAGGAATTTGCCCAGGGTCACCCAGGTCTCTCTCTACAGACATGACATCTTTGCTCCCAAGTCCACACGCCAGGGAAACCACTCACCATTCCAGACAGTGCAGGGTTTGCCCTCAAGAAGCTGAGGGTGCAATGTGCCTGGGGCCCAGGCAGACATTATCTCCATAGGGCAACTCGAAGTTTTACCCCAGGGATCATCTCCACAGGGATTACAAAACTGCCCAGGGAGGAAGGAGGTACCTGTTTTACAGACAGGAAAATTAAGGATCAAGAATGTTCAGAACTCCCCCAAGGTCACAGAGACAGTGTGGCCCCAGGACTTCCCCCTCCTTTATGACATCAGACATGCAGGGCTCCAGGTGCAGAGGCTAAACCTAGAGAACCAGACAAATCTCAGACTCCTAGGCAGTCCCTATCAGTTGTAGCTTGCCAAATATTGTCAGCATCACCTCTGTTGTCATTCTTTGCGCCCACATGACTACCAGGAGGCCTGGCTCTGATATGAAACTTTTATTTTTAAACTAGGTTCACAACAATTCACAGTTCATGGATAGCAAGAAACACTCCCACAGGAGAGCTTGCAAAATAAGCAAATATCAATGAACTCTATGCAAAGACCTTTGGGCACCAAGGAGCACATGGCATCCTCCTCAGTGAGGCCCGGGGTCAGATACAGCCACCACCAGAGCTAGTTCCTGTGGAAAGGAGTGCTTTCTGCCACTCCTTTTTGGCTCCATTCAGGCCGGAATACACAGTGGACACCACTAATCCTTGTTCTTTCAGGTCTCTTGAGCCATGGCCTCACTCTGCCATGGAGGGGGAAGCCCAGAAGCAGAGGCTTTCTGAGCACCTACCCTCTTCAGAAACAAAGTCAATACACACAAGTCAGCAGTATTTCCACACACAGACTTTTAAAAATCCACTGACAATAGCATAAATATGAAATACTTAAGGCTAACTTTTAACTTTTTAAAAAATTTTTAAAATGTTTTATTTATTTCTGAGAGAGAGAGACAGTGTGAACAGGGGAGGGTCAGAGAGAGAGGGAGACACAGAATGTGAAACAGGCTCCAGGCGAGCTATCAGCACAGAGCCCAATGCGGGGCTTGAACCCACAAACTGTGAGATTACAACCTGAGCCAAGTCGGATGCCCAACTGAGCCACCCAGGCATCCCAGGGTAACTTTAATTTTTTAAAAGATGTTCGAGGTGCCTAGGTGGCTCACTGGTTGAGCGCCCAACTTCAACTCTAGTCATGATTTCACTGTTAACTGAGTTCAAGCCCTGCGTCAGGCTCTCTGCTGACAGCTGAGTCTGGAGCCTGCTTCAGATTCTGTATCTCCCTCTCTCCCTGCCCCTCCCCTACTGGTGCCCTCCCTCCCTCTCATAATAAACTTTTAAAAATTACAAAAAATGTTCAAGACCTATCAAATGGAACCACAATAACACATCATTGAGACAAATAAAACATAAAGGGAGACACGTCTTGTCCATGGATCAGAAGGTATCAATTCTCCCCCAAACTGATCCACAGATTCAATGCAGACCCAATCAAAAACTTCCAGCATGTTTTTTTGTTGATGTAGGGAAAACATTCTGATTCTAAAATTTATATGGAAATGCAAAGGAGCTAGAATAATGAAAACTGAAAAGGGCGAACAAATTTGAAGGACTTATCCTATCTGACTTCAAGACTTACCATAAAACTACAACAATCAAGACAGTGTGATAAAAGCAGACAAGAGATGAAGAATAGAATAACCCATGCTCCTGTGTACAACTGATTTTTGACGAAGATCCAGAATCCTACTCTACAAGACCACAAGACATACTGGACAAAATTTTCCTGAAGGGTTATTAACCCTGCAAGGAAGAAGGCCTTCTTAATATGTTATCACAACATATGCAGTGCGTGGTGTGAATGCAACGTGCAAGAAATTTTAAGGTAAACTCAGACTTTCACACTCAAGCATGGCTTTCCCCATTTCAGCTCATGGCAAATGCAGTCTTTCAGCTACTCAGATTAAAATCTTGAGCTACCCTCTTGATAAGACTACACCATCCAGTCCATCAGGAAATCCTGTTGGTTCTGCCATTACACACATTTGGAGTCCAAGAGCTTCTCACACCTCCAGTGGACACCGTGTTCAGTGTCTGCTCAGAGCAAAGCCCTATTGTCTCGTGGCCCAAGTCATCCCTCCTGCTATCCTACCCTAGCCATGCTGGTTTCCCGGCCATGCCTCCAACATACCAGGTACCCTCCCTCCCTTTTTATGTTTTAAACAAAATCCTAGATACTTTATCCTTTTAACAATCACTTTTCCAACTGGCACCCCAAATTGAAAATGACCTTTGAAAACATAACTACCATATAATAATCCCTAAATGACAGCAAAAATCCAGTTCATATTCAGCTTTACACAATTTTTCAGAAACATCTGTACACAGCCTGTTCTAATAATAATTACTAGAGTTTTTATACTACACCTGCTCCCTCAGCCTTGACCACTCTCAGACCCAGATGGCAGACCCTTCCATGCTTCCCCCCACCATGTTACTGCTCAAAATGTCTCCTTTACAGAGGTCCACCCTGCTCCTCCTCTCCAACTGGCCTGACCTCTCTGTATATTCCATATTACGCAGCTACTATATGGACTTTCTCACCCAATAAGAACCTATCTGCCACAAGTAAAGGGGTGTCTTGTCTGCCTGATGTGACTGTATATCAAGCACCTAAAACAGTGTCGGACACACACCAGTGCTTGATAAATATTTATGGAATGAATGGGATGATTTAACATTGAAGAAGGAACCTATCTGAGAAGCCCACACAACAGCAGCCCCTCCATACAATTAGTGCAAAATCACAAAGGAACATAAACCAAGCAGAGATCACTTAGCACCATCAGAACTAGGGGCATACCTCTAAAATAGACTGTAGCTGCTTTTTACTGATATATCATCTGGACTATTTTGCCATATACCCGCACTGGCTGGATTTAGAGAGATTTTACAGTTTTTATTTCCAACCCATACATTTAAAATAGTATCAAGTAACCCTTAAGTACACAATTACCAGCTCATAAGAGACTCTTCCACTCCCTTGATAAATCATTATGGCTTGGCTTTGACCCCACACCTGGGTACTGTGTGAGTGTGTGCGCGCGTGCACACACTCACACACACACCTCAACTCTGCAACCCACACAAACACAATGATTTCCCAGTCTAAAGGAGGTCACACTTGGTAAGAAGGCAGCCATAGTAATTTACATGAAATCAAGTCACTGCACTTTGGGTAACAGAAGTCCTTTGTTGCCATTTCATTCTCTCTAGGTCAGGCAAGTGAGGCTGGTTCCCTTTAAACTTGAGGGGAGCAGCACTGGGCAAAACCCAGCTAATGTCTGGGGAACTCCAGTTCTGAGGATACACTTGGGTTGCAGCGCCCATGGCCAGCACAAGGATGAGTCTCTGGGGCTGTAGGCATTTGACCAGGAAGCCTAAGCTCTCCAAGGCACCCCTGGAGGGCCCCATCATCCCTTCTGAGGTCCTACTCTATAGAAGCTGCACACTTCTGGTCTCCTCCTACCACCATCTGCATTCACCAAACAGTTGTACTGTCTAAAATTCTTCAAATGTGTCTATAACCAAGTATTTACCACCCTGGCTCTAATCCAGTACTGGAAACATGACATTAGGCCAAAAAATTCCAAGACGAAACCCAACAATATCCTTCACCTTCTCCCACCTCTAAGTCCACAAAGTCTCCTAGCTCCATGAAAAGTGATGCCCCTGAAGAAAATAATTATCTAGACCGTCTCTGGCAAAGGTCTTAGTGACTGCATCACTAAATGGTCAAGGAAAGGTAGTGTCCCTGGCCTGTCCTATCAGGAAGGGAGAAACTGAGGCAGAGCAATAGTAAATCATCTCAAGGAAGCCCAGAGGTCACACTGTTCCATGTGCTGGCTGGCTGGAGAATGATTAACTTGGGCCAAAGATTCCATTTTCTAATCTGGGGTCGGCAAACTTGCTTGAGTTCTCCTGGTGAACGGGATTCCTGGAACATAGCCACACCCACCAGAATATGTACTGTGAACAGCTGCTTCCACCTATAAGGCAGAACTGAGTAATAGCAACAGAGACAGTATAGCCCCAGAGACTGAAAACATGAACTGGTCCTTGAAAGCAGGAGGAAACTGCAACCCTGGCAGACTGTGCTCAGTATCAAAGGGACAGAGGGGACCCAGACAAAGTGGCACAACCACGACAAAAAGTCAGGGCAGAGGCACACCAAGGAGATGCTCCAGCTCTGTGTCAGCCCCAGGGCACAAAGCCATGCTTACTCTCTCCAAAGCATGGGGCCTCATTAAACCTATGTCCCCATGGGGGGTGGGGTGGGGGGGGGAGCATGACTTGGCATACTACAGAGGCAAAGAAACAGCCCCATGAGGGCCAATGAGCCAACGGTAAGGCCAGCTACACAGGCTCATCCTTGGCAACCAGAACTGGCCTGTCTCCACTGTCAAGGGGAAAAGGCATCCACTGGGGTAACAGCCAGTATGTACCCTCCAGGACCCTGGATCTATCCCTGCCCGCCTTCCCTTGGCCATGGTAACCATGGCCTCACTGAGGATGACGGATCATCCAACTCCTCACGCTGTGACAATGCAGCTCTTCCTAAAGCCCCTAAAGCCTCCCAATGCTTGTAACATCTTACTGTGACCTTTGAGGCCCTGCCTGCTTTAGTCTGAAGGGACTCTATGAAACAGCCATCTGCCATGCATGTATATATGTGTGTACACACACACCACATTCTTGGCTCTGACCACAATGGCCTTGTCTCAATTCTTCATACCACACCTTCCCTCCACCACTGGGCCTTTGCACATAGTGTTCCCACCACTGGGGAAGCCCTTCCCTCCTCCCACTCATCCTTCAAAACCCAAGCACCTGTTACTCAAGCATGCTCTCCCTAATCAGTCCCTCCCCACTCCCCATTCTATCACTGAGGACTACAGCCCCACTACTTGGCAGAGCTGATCCTGACATTTGACATACAATATCCCTTTAGGTTCTCCCCACTCTTGAGAAAGGGCTCTTTCTTATTCACCTCTTTATCCATTGCCTAATGAAGCACAGAGGAGGAAATAACATCCTCCATGAGTTATGAGTACTCAACCACTATGTTTCCACCATGAACCAGAGGCAAAAACATAGCAATATAAATATAAACCCTACCCTTAATTAGAATAGCAAGTCAACACCAGGAAGAAGCAACATGGAGATAGGCAAGGCCACAGCACCACCACAGCTCCTGGGGTGAGCCCAGAGCTTCCCAAAGGGGAAACCCTCCCCATCTCCCTTACACTACTGTTTGGAGAAAGGCAAGGAGCCTAGAGAAAGGCACTCAGAGGTTCCAGAGGCCTCTCCAGCCCTATATCCGGGAAGGCCTCCTCTGTTACAGCTGAGAAGTATGAGCATCCCAGTATCTAGGCACCCATCCCTTGTACTCCCCTTCTCCTTTCCTAGCTTATCCTAAAACACCCAGCACAGTCCTTCCAACAGATCTTTCTCTCCAAGCTAGGCTCCAATATACCCCTTTATCCTGGGCATTCCAGGAATCCCTCCCTTTTACACCACCAAACCATCCTGAATGTTACAGCACTCTCTCCTAATGAATCATGACTAACTGCAGGAGCCCACATGACCCCTTGGGCAGACCATGCTGAGGACCAAATGAAGGCCCTGGCACTAGGCAGGCTCTCTCAGAAGCAACTAGTTCTCACTTTTGACTTGTGTGATTAATGTTGTTCCTCAAAATATTTCAACTCCTATCTAGAATTTCCACCCTCAACCCCCAGCAGCTGTCCTGGCAAGTCCACTTGGCAGTTCAAAACTTTAGAGATGCCTGGGTGGCTCAGGCAGGTAAGCATCCGACTTCGCCTCAGGCCATGATCTCATAGTCTGTGGGTTCGAGCCCCGCATTGGACTCTCTGCTGTGAGGAGCCTGCTTCAAATCATCTGTCCCCCTCCTCTGCCCCTTTCCAGCTTGCGTGCATGTGTGAGTGTGTGCTCTCTCTCTTTATAAAAAATAAACATTAAAAGGTTCAAAATTTTAGATAAACCCCCATATTTTAAATGTTCAGGAATCAGGGGCACCTGGCTGGCTCTGTCGGAAAAGCAGGCAATTCTTCATCTTAGGGTCCTGAGTCTGAGGCCCAAGTTGGGTGTAGAAATGACATAAATACACTTAAAAAATAAAAATAAAAAGCTCAGGAATCAAATATCTCCATCTATCTAGATATGTGTGAAATTTTGGAAGTGTTAGTGTTTATATTCCTGAGGATGCCTGAAAGGACATCTTGAAGAAAATGTCACAAGAACAAAAGAGGAAATAACTTCTTTGTTAATAGTGAGGACCTAAGAATTGGTGTCTCCCATCCTGTGTACAAGCACCAATATGTGCTACCTTAAGGAAACTCAACTCTCTGACAAATAGCCATTGGAAAACAAATACTACCTTCAATCTCTAAGCCAAGCTCTGGAGCAGCAAAGACCTCAGATTGTTTCTGGATTCTTCTCCTAAGTCCCCTGCAGACTCCCAGAGTCCTGTGTCACCTCACACAGCTGGAGAAAGTACAGACCCCATCCCAACAGGGACCAGAGAACACCTACAGAATCTCTGCTACAACACTCCCAAGATGATGTTACAATGAGTCTTCTAGAACCACACATATTCTTTTTTTTTTTTTAACCTTATAATATCCGGCACAAGCTAGGACATCAAAATGTGAGTGCCTTTTTTCCTTTCTCCCTAAGCTAACTCTTGGGAGGATAAAACCCATGTTCATAAAGATGCAGGATATTTCTGAATTCAGAAAGGTTCCATTTTTCCTTACTGTATTAAAATATAGGTAACATCAAATTTACCATCTTAACCATTAAGTGTACAGTTCAGAGGTGTTAAGTCCATTCACACTATTGTGCAACTATCACCAGCATCACCATCCATCTCCAGAACTTTGTCACCCTGCAAAACTGAATCTCTGTCCCCAATTAAACACTAACTCCCCATTACCCCCACCCCAACCCCTAGCATCTACCATTCTACTCTTCTAGCTCCATGAATGACTACTCTAGTGACCTCATATAAGTGGAATCATACAGTATTTCTCTTTTGTGTCTGGCTTATTTCACTCAGTACAATGTCTCTTAACGTTAAACCACACAGATCATTTTAACCCTTTGGGGCCAACGTGTATACAGAACAAAGCCCAAGGGCCTAGTATACTGATGGCCAAAGATGACTCTAGAACCCTGATTCCCAGACCAGCCAGGTCCCTGACATCCTCCACTATCAGCCAATCCTTCCTTCCACTCACCGAACTATACAAAATGGCACTGGTAAAACTTAGAATGGGACGATGAGAGCAACATTATGCCTCAGATGACTTTAAGTATGCCTAGGTCACCCCCATTCTGACTTCCCAGTGCACCCCATCTCCCTGGGATATACCTCTCCCAGGCCCATCTCTCATAGCTATGAGCCAAGGGAATCAATAAAAGCCTGGCGAGTGAATGGTAAAAATGACTAGCTTATCTTGGATAGAAATATCCCTTAAAATGGAAGCCAGAAGATACCACAGCCCAACCCAAACCTATTCCCTAGAGCACCTGGGCTAGATGTGGGAACACTTAGGCAGGCCCACCAGGGGTGCAAGCCCTAAGTTCCTGACACAACAAACTCTACACAAGGGAGACCCACACAACTAGCCCAAATAGCTTAACCACCTATCACCATCACCAAAAAGGAAAACACTGTATCCCCCCCGTCAAGTTCTGAGCACCAAGCTCCCCTACCTTGGTGGGGGCAGAGCCAGGCCCAGGAGATTCACCACACTGGCTGAGTCCATGCATGCTGCCTAGATAAACTATTATCGGAGCACCTGAGTGGCTCAGTCAGTTGAGCATCAGACTTTGGCTCAGATCACAATCTCACGGCTTGTGAGTCTAAGCCCCATATCAGGCTCGCTCCCATCAGTGCAGCTTGTTGCTGCAGATCCTCTGTCCCCTCTCTCTGTCCCTCTCCCACTTGTGCACTCTCAAAAATAAACATTAAAAAAACAACAACAGTAACATCAAGTGACTCCAACATGAGGTACCCAACTCATACAGAGGGAGGGCATTTCATTGCCTATCATTTCAGATAGGAACGCCCAGAGCACCTCAATTATTTCTTGGTCAACTGCTCCAGAATCAATTAAGACTAAGGGCAAAAAATTATTGTCTAGGGTTCTCCACCTAGTACCTCTGCCTAGAGCAGTCAGTCTCCTTTGCAAACATATATGTCCCTGTGTGACCAGTGACTGTAAAACATGCAAAGAATCCTCCTGAGATGAGGGAGTGGTCCTGAGTCTCCAGGATCAGTCAAGACAGGAAAATTTGGGAGAATCACAAAAAGCCCCACCTGCAGAAGACATTACCTCCATCTATGAGGTGGCCAACAGAAAGTTTAATGGCAGCCAGCCCTGTTCCCAAGAATGTACCATCCAGGCTGCCTCCATGTCCTACACCAGCATCTCACTCAGCTGTATTAGCTTCATAGCAGCCATGGCTGCTGGGCTGTGTTTATTTTCATGTCAAGAAATAAAACCTCCAGGGGCGCCTGGGTGGCTCAGTCGGTTAAGCTTCAGACCTGGGCTCAGGTCATGATCTCACAGCTCGTGGGTTCGAGCCCCACGTCGGGCTCTGTGCTGACAGCTGGCTCAGAGCCTGGAGACTGTTTCTGATTCTGTGTCTCCCTCTCTCTCTGACCCTCCCCTACTCACGCTCTGTCTCTCTCTGTCTCTCTCTCTCTCTTAGAGATAAATAAAACATTAAAAAAAATTTTTAAAAAACCCTCCAGCTATCTTTTTTTTTTTTTTGAGAGGGAGAGAGAATATAGGGGAGGGGCAGAGAGAGAGAATCCCAAGCAGACTGTAAACACAGACACAGGGCTCAATCTCTTGAACCTTGAGATCATGACCTGAGCTGAAATCAAGAATCAGACGCTTAACCAAATGAGCCACACAAGCATCCCCCAGCTAATAGCAAGTTTTCTTGAGTGTGTTTTTGATTTTTTCTAACGTTTACTTTTGAGAGACAGACAGAGCGCAAGCAGGAGAAGTGCAGAGAGAGGAGACACAGAATCCGAAGCAGGCTCCAGGCTCTCAGCTGTCAGCACAGAGCCCGACAAGGGGCTCAAACCCACAAACCAAACCATGAGATCATGACCTGAGCTGAAGCAGAACACTTAACAGACTGAGCCACCCAGGCAGCCCCTCTTGAATTGGTTTTTAAAGAAGCAACACCTTACTCATCACAAAGGCAACCTCTTGGAAGGTAAGAATCCTTTCACCAACGAACTGAGTTATTTTCCACTACCACTAAGGCATCCTAGACCCCAGGTACTAATATTGGGGCACCTGAGTGGCTCAGTCAGTTGAGCGTCAGACATTGGCTCACGCCATGATCTCACCGTTCGTGAATCTGAGCCCCACAGCAGGCTCACTGCTATCAGTGCAGGGAGTACCATGTGCTCCCTTATCCAGGTTTGGGTGGCCTGGAGCCTACATGAGCCAAGCCACCAGCTGAGCATCTTCTCCAAGCTGTGAAGACATCCTCTAAATCAAGAGCCCACTCACTCTCTCATTTGGTGATAACACAGGCACCCACCCTGATCTGCATATTCACGAGCAGCACAAGACCAGCAAATTATACCAAGTCTCTCTGAGAAGCAGCATAAAGGCTATCTCTCCTGAGCTGAGTTTACAACAAACCATCTTCCAATAGGCAGTCCTGATGAAGAAGCGGCTACACTAGTACACCTGAAACTAATGTAACATTATGTGCCAACCTTACTCAAATTTAAGGGGGGGTGGGGGAGGCAGCCGGACTGGAACAACCTCCTAATCTTCTGCAAGCTCCCCAAAAGAACCGTATTTTACTTTTCAGAATATTGTTCTTTGGAAGTGAGAAGTAAAAACTTTTGTTTTTCAAGAGCTGCATTCTAAAGACGGCTCTGCCATATACAAATGAAGACCTGAGCCTAGCAGAAAAGAACTTCATAATCCTGAAATCTAAAAATCTACCCACAGTAGTCACATAACTTACCCCTGAAAGGTCCAAGACAATATGAACTATTTTGGTCAGTTACCAGTAGCTGGTAGGACAGCAGAAATCTCACCAAAGAAATATAAGTTGGGGAGGATCTCCAGTTTTCACCTTTAAACTCCACCCCACTTCCAGCAACCTTCTCACTGCTGAGGAAAGTGCCCACCAGCCATCCTACTACATCTGGATGATTTGGAACCTTAGGTGGTCTTTGCCACCTTGATTCCCAAAAAGGGTACCATTTTCCAGGCTGGCAATGGGAGACCAGGAAGGAGTGATTCAGATCTATTTAAGCTAGTAGTTTCCAGAACACTAAAGGGTCTACCTAGATCCAAATCCAGAGGGGCTAGTGAGTACCCAGGCAGGTGGCAGGGTTAGCATTGTCCACCCAGGAACCTTCCAGATCCCCCAAGCCTAGATTCAGACAGGAGAGTAGACTTAATAAAATTCTAGAAATCCAGTCTGACACTAGGTCTTCAAATACAAAACAAACTACAACCATCTGACCAGCCAAGCTTCCTTAAGTGGCAGAATTCAGTTTCTTTGACCATCAAGGCCCAGGTGAAATAGTCAATACCATCTAGTAACTTCTCAGAAGTGGTTGGAACTGTCCACCAACCACACCATGGCACTGACAGACCTGACTGAAGCCACACAGCTAGCCCAGGAGTCCTGAGGCCTTGCCACAAAGTCCAGGCCAATGAGCTGGTACTTGGCCCCAGATGCTTCATCAATGCTGCACACTCTTGACGATGTACCACAGCAATCACAAAAATCACAAGACTAAAACGCTGCAAAGTGAGAAGGGCTAAACTAGGATGATGGCACATCAGTAAAGAGTGGCTTACACTACATCCACCAATTAAGAACAAATTGGGGGATACCTGGGTGGCTCAGTAGGTGAAGTGTCTGACTTCAGCTCAGGTCATGATGTCAGTTTGTGGGTTTGAACCCCACGTTGGGTTCCATGCTGACAGCTCAGAGCCTGGAACCTGCTTCAGATTCTGTGTCTCCCTCTCTCTCTACCCCTCCCACCTGCACACTCTGTCTCTCTCAAAAATAAAACATAAAAAAAAAAAAAATTGGGAAACGATGTCAACAGATGCTACACCTTCCTGACAATGTATCCAACAAAAGTATGATCAGAGGATGTCAGGAACAAAGGGGAGCCTCAGGGAAGCTATTCACAGAACCATCAACTGTCCTCACCATTCCCAGCCCTAAGGGTAAACTGAGGCCAAGATGGAGGTGAGGATGGGCTACACCTGGCTTCTCTCAGTCATCAGAGCTCACCAGTGGGCTGCATGGACACTTCCCATCACTTATCCTCACAGAGGGCCGCGAGGAAGAGGAGGGACAGGGTGGACACAGGGCTCTACTTGCTAGTTCTGACATGAGTAGCATCTAAAGGAAAAGGAAGGAAACTGCACTTAAGATCAGATGCCTGGAGAACCCTGCTCCAAAAGGAGCAAAGAAGCCAAGGCCAAACTGCTCCCACAGAAGCTTTAAGAACAGTTAACGGCCTACCTCCCAGGGTGCAATGGTGAGGAGACCAGAGTCTTACAATTTGCTTGCTGCTTCTGCCTCTAGTCAGAGTATTCCTTGCTGGTAAGAGGTTTTAGTACTAAAACTCTGAAGTATTAAGGGGTGCAATGCAAATGTCACATAAATCTCTGCCTTAAAAGGCATAAAGAAATCAGCAAACACCACAGAGGCTCAAATTGTGCCCTCACTGAGACTTCACCTTCATTTGAGAATGACCCCAGAGTAAGCTGGAGGCTCTATAAAAGGCAGAACTCTGCCACACAAAGTCCATGTCCAACATGGACTGGTGTGTCTTTCTTCCATTTGCACATGCCAGGCTCTATTCCAGCAAGCAGGGCCAGCAGACATGAACATATGCATATATAGGGCCACCCTACACACATGCACATATGCATACACATACCCAGGACCAGCACATATACACACAAAGGACCAATATATTTAGGCAACCTCACTGGGCAAACACTCTTTGTCCTCCAGGCAAAAGCACGGTTTTAAACCATCAATTGTTGAAAACACAGACCACACATCGCAAAGAAATACTGTCCTAAGTGGGACCAGGTCCAAAGTGACCAACAACATCCACCTCACTCCAGTGTCTCTGAAGCACAGTCTTGCCAAGGCAATCCAACCCCCAGGTAAGACATTCCTTGGGAAGTCACCCAGGGTCCCAGGCCACCAGCCTCCCTATAAAGGATATTGCAAGGTCAGCACAGGTGCAAAGGGGCAGGTCCATAAGGGTAGTAGTGTTTACTTACCTAAGTCTTTACTGTGCCAGCCTTGCAGTGGACCCTCTGCCCTCCACCAAGGCCCACCCTACTGCCCTACTCTGCCTCCAGCTGCTTCACACAGACCCAAGTTCTATCTAACCATTCAGCACCAAGATACAGCCTGAGACCCAGGCCCTGCAGATCTGTCCCCAAGAACACAGTGACTTTACTGTCCCCAGGTCCAGGCCTCCTCCTGAGGTTTAGGCAGGTGAGGGCCTAACTCTTCATTGAGAAAGTGACCATTAGGCACACAGATTCAAAGTACTACAGAAAAGCCCACTGACAACTTCTAGAACACGGAGAGAATCACCTTTAACATACTGACAAGAGGTTTTGTTACTAAAGGAGAAAAGTATAACAGTGGCTAACAATTACTAAATTATTTACTTGATATCAGGCAGGGTGCCAGCACTTTACATGCCTGATTTCATTTAATCCTCATAAAAACAGAATGAGGTACTGCCAATGCTACCCACTTCACATGGGGTATTGCCAATGTTACATTTTATACAGGGTATTGCCATTACTACTCCTCCTTCACACGAGTTACTACCATTGATGTCCACACTTCACACAGGGTACTGCCACTGATGCCCACACTTGACAGGTGAAAAAAACTGAGGCTAAGAGAGAAGTGAAAGTGATTGTCCAGGGTTAAAGGGCTAAGAAGTCAAAGATCCAAACCCAGGTCAGCCATCTCTAAGACCCAGGCTCATATTTGAACCACTGTACCATCAGGAACAGTCTGACTTTGAAACCATCCTGGGGCTAGATCCTTCCCAAGGCTCTGGGAAAACTTCCTAGAGCAAAGATCAGCACACTCACAATTCCTCTTCTAAGAGCACACTAACTTAACCCTTTACTGAACTGCTAGAAACCTCATGGAGGAGTGAGCCTCAACCGTGCAAGCTGTATCCTGTGGACCATGCAACAAGTTCACTGACTCATGTGCATCCTCCCTTTTTTGTAAAAGGTACAAAAGCCCTAATAGGTTGACAAAACACATTATTTCTGAGCCTCCACCTGCCAAGGTACAAGCCAAAGGAAGGGGCTTAAAGGAATTACTAAACATTCCCAGACTGGGTCACAAACCAGGACCAAATTCCATCTTCATTCCCAGTAAAATGTACATACACACCAACCACACTATGGGAACAAACCAGGGTTGTCAGCAAGAAACATGTGTGCAGATTTCTCTCCTTCTTTCCATAAGAACAGCACAGGGCTCACAAGTGTGAGGCAGTAAACAGAGCAAACACAGACTAGTGGGAAGAAGACTGATCCCCTGGCCACTGACACAGGGAGTGTCAGGACAGCAGTGAGTGAGAGGACAGCAGAGGACACAGGGCTCAGGGACAACCCAGGCCCTACAGACAGGGCTTCCCAGGGTGGGCAGGGGCCAGGACACATGCCAGCCCTCCCAGCTCTGTACATGGGGCACCAGGCTGCTGCCCTCACTAAACTCACCTGATTCCTCACACCCATCCTCAACCCCCAAATCAGGACCCCAACAGTATCTTGTTCATCAGGGGTTGCTCTGGAACCCAAGTCATTTTTTTTTCCAAGTGCCAAATCCCCAAGGCCCCTTTCCTCCCTGCAACCACAAGTCCTCCTATCCCTCTCAGTCCTAGAGCCATCACTCTGTGGGACACCCACCTGTCTTCTCCCCTGGACTCTGCCAAAAGAGCCATGATTTGAAAACATTTCAGCAATGCATGAAACAAGGAAACTTTCTCAAACTAGGAAGCAGCAGCTGTTGGAATAATTAATGTGAATGTTTAGAGAAGCATCCCAATTGGTCTGGTTCTTTCTGGAAAAGTGTCAAAGACCTCAAGTTGGAAAATAAATCCTCAGAATCTAGAAAATGCAGGTTACAAATCAGCTTCTAGGCCACTGGAATCACATCAAGCTTCTTCCTGTTCCCTCTAATTGCTACAATTTCTCAGGTTACAGGCTGTGTCCCTCTAATTTCCATCCATCTGTCACTACTTCACTCTTGGGAGCAGAGCAGAACTTTTCCTACATTTACAAGATGGCCCCTTATATTTTATTCTTTCACCTATTAATTTATTGCACTTTCTTCTAACACGAAGCATATCAATGGGGAAGAGGAGACACAAGAACAGATCAAGTTCTGCACCTTCCTCCACCAATGGAGGTGGCCACAAACCTACCAGATTCACAGACATGCTCCTTGAGGGTTCCAAAGGTCACACAGGGCTTTCGTGCTTCAAACCCACTGTATCCTCCCATCCCAGCCATGTAAAACAAAGAAGAGCCATCTAGCACCATGGGCCAAGCTAACACCCAGCTTCTCCCAGGCAGTGGCTACCACGGATCATCTTCTCCAGGACCCAGCTCACCTCACCTTTGCTCAGGCTCAGCATCCTTAAAACCAAAGACCCACAATATTAGGCCCCATGTCATTTTACAGTCCTCACGCTGCTGCTACCCACTCAGACATGCTCCTACCCACTTTTCCCTCTCTCAGGGTTCCCTATCCTATCTTGCTTCTGTAGCCTTAAGACCCTGGAGGGCAGGAAAGGGCCATCACCAGACCCCAGGGGTATAGCACAGACTGAACAGAGGAAGGACCCCAGTTGTTAAATGGACAGATGACTTGTTCTCAGCTCCTGGTATCCAGCTAATTCCCACCCAATCTCCTTGCACAGTGTCTCTGGCACCTGTCCCTACTTTTTATTCTCCACCAGGCAAATTCAAGGCTGTATTAGCTCATGCCTGCCTTTTTTCAACCTCCCTTTTTCCTCAGTTCAAGTGAACATTCTCCTCCTCACGAATCTCTAAGGGCTCTCCATGTTTTTCTAATGAAGTGTAAACAGTCTTCCATTTAAGGTCATCAACAATAATTGGAACAACCTGCATTTTTTCTTTTTTAAAACCTTACTTCCCACTTTGACTTTCCATAAACCCTGAGGTCCAGGAGGGTTATCTGCCAACTCCATCCTTGATGCTCCAGTGCAAAGGAACACTTCTTGTAAATGGTCTAGTCCAACAACACCAATCTTCTCCACAAGAGTTATAGACCTCTTAACCAAGCAAACTGTCTCTTCTCAGAATAGTGCGCTGAAGGATGGAGGGAGATAAATCAGATGCTCCATCTTTTTCATATCATGGCATATAACAACAATTACATTTGCACAGCGCACTGGAGTAAAATAAGGGCTACTCACAGCCTGAGGCTAGGGCCACCTGGCTGCAAGGCCAAGTCTGCATCCTTGTCACGCATCCCAAGCCAGCCTGCTAAGAAGCTCTTTTTAAATAATCCCACAGTCAGCAACACCTCTCTTGCTGTTTATTCTACTATGTGATGATGAGAACCCTATACTTCATTTCACTCCATGGGGCAACTTCCAGAGTAGCTTAGGCTCTCAAATGTCGATAGTTAACTTTTAAAGTAACTTTTTTAAAAAAGGCCAACAGTGGCTCATAGACTCAGAAGGCTGGTTAAGCAGATCAAAATTATGCTAATTTTTCTAAGCAATTCAAGTTTCCTTTTTCCCTTAAGCAATAAACCAAGGCAACAGAGTAGACCAGCTCTCCCACCATCTTAATCTTCACAAAAAAATAGGTACATGTCTGAAATGCTCACCCAATGCTAAGTCCCTTCCCCAGGTGGAGACCTGTCCACTTTCACTGCCTTTTTCTGGCAGGGTCACCTGATCTTACCTCTAAAAAAAACCAAAACAAACAAAAACATACCCCTGATGGGGCACCTGGGTGGCTTAGTCGGTTAAGCGTCCGACTTTCGCTTAGGTCATGATCTCGCAGTTCGTGGGTTTGAGCCCCGCGTCGGGCTCTGTGCTGACTGCCAGCTCGGAGCATGGAGCCTGTTTCAGTCTGTGACTCCCTCTCTCTCTGACCCTTCCCTGCTCACGCTCTCTCTCTCTCCTAAAAATAAATAAAACATTAAAAAAAAAATTAGAAAAAAAAAAACAAAACATACCCCTGAGGGTGTATGTGTGTGTGCCCAGTGGCCCCAGAAGTAGAAAAGGCCTCTCGGATCGTGACTCACAGAGCCTCCTGGAATCTCTCATGACCCCCACCCCTAATCTTCTCTTTTTCAAACAAAACATGTTTAAACTCTCTAACCAATTCTGATACAGTTTAAAAACCATTCCAACACCAGGTGTGCTGCTCTAGAATCATCTAGCACCCTTAGCTGGGTATTAAGGACACCCGCCGAGCCCCTCACCCCCACCCTGGACTAGCATAGCCAACCACTGGAGCCTAGGTCAGCAT
Organism: Proteles cristata cristata; assembly: GCA_017311185.1. NCBI lineage: Eukaryota > Metazoa > Chordata > Mammalia > Carnivora > Hyaenidae > Proteles > Proteles cristata. Next base: position 563,843 of record JAESUZ010003691.1, on the reverse strand, counting down.
ATGACATTTAGCCCATTCCACCTTATTTCCATGGTTGTTTTGATCTTGAAATGGTCATCCACCTATCACCTGAAAAATTTCTGCAACTAAGTGCCTTTGATTTTTCTTTTTTAAATAAACCAGAAGCAGCAGTTTTATACTCCTAAAATTGAAAGCCTTCATACACAATTCCAGAACAGGAAGCACTACTACAGCTTTTTTGAGTCTGTTTTTTGTTTTTTTTACAGGGAGGCCTAAGACTCTAAAAGCAGCCCTGAGTTCTTCCTACCTATGTCCTATTCCATCCTCCCACTGTAGACACACACCATGATGACCTCAGGACTCAAAAGGAGACAAAGCCCTTTCCTTCAGGGATTAAGTAATGCGCTTGCATTGATGAGCACTGGGTGATGTATGGAATTGAATTACTGTATTATACACCTGAAGCCTATGTAACACTGTATTGTTAACTATAATTAAAATAAAAACTTAAAAAAGAAGAGGCCATGAGGAAGAAAACCTGCCAAAGGACCTCCTGATTAGGGAGGAAGAACCAAGAACAAAAAACTGAGCAAACCACAAAGAAATAAGGACGACATGAGGTGCCTGGCTGACGTGGTGGGTAGAGCGTGCAACTCTTGATCTCGGTTAGAAGCTTGAGCCCCATGTTGGGTGTAGAGATTACTTAAAATTGAAATCTTTCAAAAAGAAAAAAAAAGAAGGATGACAGAAATCAGATCAAGGAAACTGCAGTAGAGAACAGAGAGCTACATCTTCCTCCATTTTGCAAATAAAACCAGGGGCAGGTCACTCCCCTCAGGCCTCAGTTTCCAGTTTCTAACATCAAGAACTGCCCTACCCATCTTGAAGTCTGTCCTTTGTTCACTAAAAACGAAAATGGCACACAGAAGAAGCAAGGTAGTCCCAGGTGAATCCTAAAATTGTCTGGGGCCTAAGGACCAAATATAGTTACATCTCTATTGCTATGCCTGACAAATATAAATTGACTATAAGGCTGCAATTACATTTCCATCCAGACTTACTATGTAAAATCTTTACTTAAGAAAACTTCAAAAGCAGACCAGCCATAACTCCTACTACTGACAGCTGAGGTTCCCGCCTCCTCCCCAGACCTCAGCAGAGACAAAAACCTCAACAATAGAAACTAAAGTTTGGGAAGAGGAAGCAAGAGACAGATGACCCACATACCAACTGTTGGAGAATGTCAATTAATCAAACAAAAATGTTAAGGAAAACACTAATCAAACCCTGGAAATCTCCCAGGGTTCCATTGCATGTTAGAGAATCCCAAGGAGGGCACAAATTCAGAATCCCCTGAAAAAAACCACTGCCATTGAATGGGTGGGTATGAACCCCTTACATGCACAGAAATAACACGAGACAAAAAAATATCAAGTTTAGGCATTCTGTCAAGGATACACAAGTCCTGGGGCACCTGGGTGGCTTAGGCAGTTAAGCCTCGGACTCCTGATTTCAGTTCCAGTCACGATCTCACAGTGGTCACAATCTCACAGTTCATAAATTCGAGCCCCGAGTAGAGCTCTGTATGGACAGTGCAGAGCCTGCTTGGGATTCTCTCTCTCTCTCTGCTCCTCTCTCTTCCTCTCTCAAAATAAATAAACTTTAAAAAAAAAAAGGACACGTAAATCCTGAGAATATCACAGGTCCAGGGTAACTTGACCAATTCAATTAAATGCTTTCAAACCAAGATTTCAGTTTGCTTCACTCCTACTTTTCCCAAACCATTGAGAAATCAGGAAAAATCGGTTTCCTCTGCAGAGGAGAATAAGGTTGTAGTGGCAAAGTTTTCCGAATTTGCTGAGTAAGCTTGTCCAAAACACATAAGAAAACTAAAACCGTCTTATCAATGCCACAAAACTCCACAGCTACAAACTCAAGTGAAGAGAGCATTGGCCTGAAAGCTGCTCAACTCCAAGGTCATGTTGAACTACTGCCTCTAAAGTAAGAATGAGTTGAGTACAGTTTAACAGCCACTGACTCAAAGGCTAACTGCACAGAACAACTCGGATTAGAGTAAATATTATGCTGGGGTTATATGCAGTTTTAAGGCCCCAGGGTTTTTTTTTCTTTCTCCATTTACATTCCAAATAATTTGATCACCTTTTTAGGTGAGAGAGCTGGCTCTGCACAAAGACCTCTGAAAGACCACTAAATTGTGGTGGGATTTTGACATAAACAAAATTTAGCTCCTTAATCTGAGTGTTTCATTGTATGTGATAATTTGAGATGTGAGACTCTATAGAGAACATCATGTATTTGTCGTCTGAGGGGAGGATTTTGTCTCAGAGGTGAATGGAGGAGTAGGAACTGGGCTATACAGATGGAAAAGCTGAGGCCAGCCAGGTAGCCAGGCAACCTGCCCAAAGTTGAAAAGCAGTAGACTCTACTCAGTGATCAAACCAGATCTAATTCCCAAGCCAGTTTGAGAACTAGAAGTCTGGAAGAAGGCTAGGATTCAGGTCTGGGCTCTCCCATTTGCCCCTGCATGTACCATCAAGTAGATTTACTTCCCATCCCTTCCCAGAATCTACTCAAGAATAAAGGAATAAAGAAATACAAGAGCCCTGTCTTAAAGGCAAGACCCCCATGACAGATATGCCTGGCAAACAATTTCCCATACACAGATACAGGGACTGTTCCTGAAAATCAGAACATGGGATTTAGCAAAAGCCAGGAAAGGTACTATCTCTTTTACCCTGGTGGGCCTCCACCAATCCAGTTATTCTGTATCTCTAGGGAGATGCTAAAGCTAGTGGAAAAAACATGCAAAATCTGAAATCAGAAAGCTGATGCCCACTCCCAGTTGTAAAATAATCAGCAAGGTGACCCTTAGAAAGCATCACCCTCAGGGTGTCTGGGTGGCTCAGTCACGTTAAGCATCCAACTTCAGCTCAGGTCACAATCTATGGTTCGTGAGTTCAAGCCCAGCACTGGGCTCTGTGCTGACAGCTCAAAGCCTGGAACCTGCTTCGGACTGTCTTCCTCTCTCTCTGCTCCTCCCCTGCCAATACTCAGTCTCTGTCTCTCAAAAAATAAAAATAAATAAACCTTAAAAATAAAAATATAGTGTCACCCTCTATAGGGGACCTCACCTTCCTCCATCTGGAATATGGAGACAGGTTATGGCTCCAAGGGGCACAGAGCAGACAGTGAAAGGCTTTGTCACTAAAAGTTGTGGAGGTGCAAAGCAGCACCTTTGTGCTCTGCCTTGTCCATTTTAATTGTTAACACTCACTAAATTGTACATGTACTTGGCCTTGTGCGAAGCCACCTGCATTTCTTATCTCATTCCCAACTCAGTTGTTCAAGGCAGACATTACCCTCCTTTTTCAGAATGGGAAATAGTGGGACCTGGGTGGCTCACTCAGTTGGTTAAGTGTCCACCTCTTGATTTCAGCTCAGGTCATGATCTGTTTCATGAGTTCAAGCCCCACATTTGGGTCTGTACACTGACCACTGACCCTGAAGAGCCTGCTTAGGATTCTTCCTCTCTGCTCTCTGACCCCTCCCTGTTCATGCTGTCTCTCTCAAAATAAGCAAATAAAAACAAACTTTAAAGAAAAATTGGGGCACCTGGGTGGCTCAGTCGGTTAAGCGTCCAACTTCGGCTCAGGTCATGATCTCACAGTTCGTGGGTTTGAGCCCCGCGTCAGGCTCTGTGCTGACAGCTAGCTCAGAGCCTGGAGGCTGCTTCAGATTCTGTATCTCCCCACCCCCTCCACCAACCCCTGCCCATGCTGTCTGTCTCTCTCTCTCTCTCAGAAATAAATATAACATTAAAAAATTTGAAAGAAAGAAAAGAAAAAGGGAAACAGAAGGCAAGGTTCAGCAAGGTCACATCACTAGGAATTGGCAAGTGACGCTTATACCCAACCTGCTTGAGGCAAAGCCAGGGTTGGTCCATGACACTACTACAGGGACCTGCTGCCTAAGAATAGGCACACTGAGAAGTCTCACTTCTCACCCAGAAAACACCAGGCAGCCCTGAATGAGGAGCTGGTTGGCCACTACAGTATGGCAATATTTTTTAAAGTATGTTCAAAGCCAGGGGTGCCTGGTTGGCTCAGTCAGGTAAATAACTGACATCAGCTCAAGTCAAGATCTCACAGTTCATGAGTTCAAGCCCCACATCAGACCTTGTGTTGACAGCTCAGAGTCTGAAGCTTGCTTCAGATCTGTCTCCCTTGCTCTCTGCCCCTCCCCCCGCTCAAGCGCGCTCTCTGGCATGCTCTCTCCCTCCCCTTTCAAAAATAAACATTAAAAAAATTTTTAATAGGGGCGCCTGGGTGGCTTAGTCAGTTAAGTGTCCGACTTTCGCTTAGGTCATGATCTCGCAGTTCGTGGGTTCGAGCCCCGCGTCGGGCTCTGTGCTGACTGCTGGCTCAGAGCCTGGAGCCTATTTCAGTCTGTGACTCCCTCTCTCTCTGATCCCCCCCCCCGCTCACGCTGTCTCTCTCTCTCCTAGAAATAAATAAAACATTAAAAAAAATTTTTTTTTTTAATTTTTAATAAAAAAGTGTGCTCAAAGGCATTACCTCATTTAGGCTGAATTAAGTTTGAAGATTCAAATCAGAAGATCTGACCAGCACAGCAAGTCAGGTGATGTCAGGTCTGGAGACAAAGATACAGGAGGAAAGGCCGAAAAATTCTTCAACCTTGGGGTTCCTGGGTGGTTCAGTTGGTTAAGTGTCTGACTTCAGCTCAGGTCATGAGCTCACAGTTTGTGGGTCTGAGCCCTGCATAAGGCTCTCTGCTGTCAGCATGGAACCTGCTTTGGATCCTCTGTCCCCTCCCACCCCGCCCCTCCCCTGCTAGTGTCGGTGCTAACATTAGAAAAAAAGATTCAGCAGCTCTTCCTGCCCACGGGTCCTGTCCCTGTGCTTTAATAAATTACCTTTCTGGGGGCACCTGGGTGGCTCAATCGGTTAGGCGTCCGACTTCACCTCAGGTCATGATCTCACAGTTCATGGGTTCGAGCCCCACGTGGGGCTCTGTGCTGACAGCTCAAAGCCTGGAGCCTGCTTCAGATTCTATGTCTCCCTCTCTCTCTGACCCTCCCCTGCTCACGCGGTCTGTCCGTCTCTCTCAGAAATAAATAAAAATAAAATAACCTTTCTGCACCCCCCCCAAAAAAGATTCTTCAACCTTCAACAAGTTGAGACTTTCTCACTGCCTCTACCCTCTCCCTAACCACTTCCACTGGCCCCCATCCCCTGCTGCAGCTTTTAATAAAGGCCAAGCAGCCTCAGAGGCCTACCACCTCAAACCTTCTCCAAAACTCCTAAGCCCACTTTCAGATACTGTCCATATCCTATCAGCACATTCTATCTCAGAAGCTGGAGGTGTCTCTGATTCTCAGACAGATATTGTTTTCAGTCCTTTCATATAAGGAACCAGGAAACAAGGCAGCAAGGCCCCTGACAAACTTGCCTGGGAAATAGAGTTCCTTTTTGAAGATCAAGAGAAAATGGGTGCAGTTCACTGAGAAGCTCCAAGGGCCCTTTTCCCGAGACTCTAGAGGGTTCCAGAGGATTCCACTTCCTAAGGCTACCTGCAGGTATTCAATTAGAGTAAGTTTCTTTGTCTGCTAAAAGAATAACCTACATTTTCATCAGACAAAAAGAGGTCACAACTACAGCCTAGAAAACGAGGAGGGGTAATAAGCCCATGGTGTGACATTCCTCTTGATTAAAACATCCTGGATCACGGTTTACCAGCATCTACAAGTATGCAGGATCTATCCCCAGCTGGTACTGCTATTTCTAAGAACACAACCTCACTACTTCTACTTTGCTGCCGCCACTTCAGGTCCCCTATCTTTTATCTCAACTTTAACACGTGGCCTTCCTAATTCAAACAAAGATGCTAGTACATCATTACTAAAAAGAATAGCAACCTGAAGCAACACTCTCTAACTCACCTTCTAAAACAGCTCATAAAACTCAAGAGCATCCATTCTAACAGTCGACCACACTAAGCAGGCAACACAGTTCTGTAAGCCTCAAACTATGACACTGCCAACTTGTTCTTCTGGTTTTGCCACACTTCCAACCCAACAACTGTTACAAGGAAATCCCAGAGATGCTCTATTACCCCAAGACGACTGCTCATAAAGACCTCACTTAATCACCTGTTTCATAATCTTTCTAGTTTTTTTCAATGAGCATAAATTAACTCAATTATCAGGGGGGAAAAGTCTAGGGAAAATAGCCTTGCTCATTCCATGTAATGACATACATATATCACAAGTCCAAGCAAGTAGTTCTCCAGACAAGCATTTGAGTTGCCCATGCTTTTAGAGGTTAGCACACCAACAGTCCTTAATTGAACTCCATTACATTTTGGTTTCTGTTGAGAATTGACATGTACAAGACTCAGAGTTATTCTTAATTTCCCCCATGAGAACAAACATCAGAAAATGCCAACATTTGGGGGGCGCCTGGGTGGCTCAGTCGGCTGGGCGTCCAACTTCGGCTCAGGTCATGATCTCACGGTTCGTGGGTTCGAGCCCCTTGTCAGGCTCTGTGCTGACAGCTAGCTCAGAGCCTGGAGCCTGCTTTAGATTCTGTGTCTCCCTCTCTCTCTGATCCTCCCCTGCTCAAGGTGTCTCTCTCTCTCAAAAATAAATTTAAAAACCATTAAAAAAAAAAAAAAAAAAGAAAATGCCAACATTTGGGGAGCCTGGCTGCTCAGTTGATAGAACATGTTACTCTTGGCCTCAGGGTTTTGAGTTCCAGCCCCAGGTTGTGGGTAGAGATTACTTAAATAAATATAAAAGAAGTGCCTGGATGGCTCAGTCAGTTAAGCATCTGACTCTTGATTTTAGCTTGGGTCATGATTTGACATCATGGTTGTGAGATCAAGTCCTGCGTCAGGCTCTGTGCTAACAGCGAGAAGCCTGCCTGGGATTCTCATTCTCTCTCTCCCTCTGTGCCCCTCCCCTCCTCATTTGCTTGAACTCTCACCGCATATGCGCGCGCACGTGCTCTCTCTCAAAATAAACATTTAAGATTTTTTTTAAATGTTTACTTATTTGAGAGAGCGCATGCATGAGCAGGGGACCATGTCCTTCAGAAGCATCCTTCAGTGGTCTGCTGTCTAAGGCCCAAGGAGGTCATAGCTGTGAACCTCATCACACTAGTCCTTCCCTTGTCCTCAGAAAGGGGTCCCACTACTCTCAAGGTAAATCCCAGACCCTCTTATGTCTCCGTGTCGCTCTCTGCTCCAACTACCCCAATCTTTCTTCAGTCTCACTCTATGAGAAATGCCAATCTTTTTCTCTTTACCTACTTAGCTCCTACTCATCCTCCAATTCCAGTTGGAAAAAGGCCCCCTTGAGTCTTGTTCACCAGGTCACAGTGTCCTTTTCTCCTTGGCCTTTATAAATTTTGCCACATTTATGAGATTAATTACGATTTCTCTCTCACTAATCTCATGGTAAACTCCGCTGAGCAGGGATTCCTAGCAGTGCCTGAGGCACAGTGTGCATTCCGATATTTGCTGAATAAATCAATCCAGAAATCATTCCTTGCAATGCCAGAAATTCACAAAATAAATGATGCAAAACAAATGAGAGCTACTGAAGAAGTGAAAATTGAAGCCTTCAAAATGTGTTTCATTACTCAAAAAAAGTATTTCTTGGGGTGCCTGGCTGATTCAGTCAGTTGAGCACATAACTCTTGATCTCAGGATCACAAGTTTGAACCCCGTGTTGGGCATAGAGATTACTTAAAAGAATAATGATTAAAAAATATTTAATGTTTCTAATTTTAAAAATAATCACAAAGTACAGAGATAACAAAAAGTTTAAGGAGAAAAAACCCACTCCTAACCCTAAGCCAGAGATTTTGTTGTTGACATTCTGATACAAATCCTTCCAGGATTTTTTTCTACCAAGAGTAGCATTATTTCTTTCCTCACTACCAAAATATACAAATGTAGGATCTGCCAAATGATACTGCATTAATAGAGAGAACTTGACTTTAAAAAAAAAAATGTCATCTGAGTGGAAATAACAATGCATGCAAATCGGTAATACAGGACCTATCCCAATTTCTACATCACATCCAAGATGAGAAGCGATCCTCTGTAAAAACCAGCTTCAGATTTTTAGGGTAGGAATAAAGGATGAAAAATGAAGACTGAGGGACTACATGAGGAAAGGATCTTGCAAACTGCTCTCAAAATCTTCATTCTAAACTATTTCTTCTAGAAAGGACCAACTTTTCTGAGTTGGAAGCTGAAGAAGCAAATGCAAAGGGGCAACTCTGTGGCTTGGCTCCTTTAAGGCCAGCTGGTTAACTCTGCTCTCTGAAGACAATGCAGGGCTACAATGGTGTCCCCAAGTCACAGGTCATCCCCCAACTACCAGCAGAAGTGGACTGGAGCCTGCACAAGGAAATGACTTCTTTTTTTTAGGAGTGCCCAGGAAATGCTCACACAGTGGATTGCAAACAGGAGCATTCCATGACTCTGGTGCCCAAAACGTCAGGCTCAATCAAGCCCAGCCCTACCCCTCCCCCACTCAGGAGCCTTGGACAAGCAGCCTGGCCTCCAGGAGCCTCAGTTTCTTCACCTATAATGTATGGATTACACCCTCCACCCCACTGGAGTGTTATGGGCATGGAAGATGTCTGTGTACAACAGGCACTCAAATCTGGGGACTGGTATGATCTATCAGCCCTCCTCCACAGCTTCCTGTCAGGTGTAACATGCTACTAATCTTAGCATCCTGATCTGGTGCCAGCAAACATTATTTCACCTAATCTAATTTAAAAGAAAACTTGTAACCACTACCAGAAAGGAAAAGAACATCAAACGGCAGTCAGTACAAGTCTCAAGCAATTACACAGAAGGCTGTCTATCCCTCAGTTTCTGTGCTGCCACAGCCAGAAGGTGTCACTGTGCGAAATGGACACACAGAACCAGTGACTTAACAAGCTCTGTGTACTCAAGAAAACTGAAAGAAGTAAAAGGGTGAGGAAGAGAGAAAAAAATTAAAGGCTCAAGTGACTCACCCGGACTTTGATCTAAAGAATCCAAAGCTCTCAAGATAAGGATGAACTACACAGCTAAAGACGTTGGATCAGATACACAAAATTAAACGGCCCCTGCAAAGTCCCAAGGCAGGGCAGAAACGCGCACCCAAGGTTGACATTCAGTTCCTAAGAGAGGGATCCCCATTCATTTCTGGGTCCCAATGCGTGCACACACACCAGTGTCAATCACGCTCCAGGCTAGGGCCCTGCCCATAAGCCTTTCCTTGTTGAAGTGATCAATTCCGATTCTTGGCAATAATCCCTTTAAAAGGCCAGCTGCTGCTGTCTAGTCACCGATGCCGACCCATTCCAGGTGGGAAAAAAAGAAATCAATACAGCCACCGCCTAAATAGGGAGGCAAATTTAAAGTGTAGGGACCTATGACGGGCTCGAGTCCCGAGGGGGAAGAAGGGTCCCCAGGCTCCTGGGGGTCAGGCAATAAGGGCGCGAGCAGGGAGAGGGACGGCCCTGCAGGCGTGGGCGCGCGGGGACTCTTATTCTGACACGGGATCCTCCGCCGCCGCCGTCGCCGCCGCCGCGGGGTTCAGCGCAGTGGCCAGGCCCGCCCGGGACCCCCGCCTCCCCGCCTGGGACCCCCGCCCCACGCGCCCACGTGCCGTCCGCCCGCCGCCCCCTCCCCCGCCCGTCCCAGCCGCTCGGAAGCGACCCCTGGAGGCCTGGCCCCTCCTCCAACCCCGGAGGAAGCGCAGAAGGAAGGGGGGCGACGCCAAGACTTTCCGGGACCCCCACCCGGCCCGGCCCCCACGTGCCTGGGCGGCGTCGGAGCGCGGAACTTTCCAGGGTAGCGCTAGGAAGACGCTCCCAGAATACAAGGAGTAGACAGAACTCACTCACTCTCTCTCACTTTTCTATGCTCACGCGGGGTCCCTCAGAGCCCACTGACCCCCTACCCTGCCCGACCCTCGCCGCCTCCGCCGCTTCAGGCTCCACCTCACGACTCCAGCCCCGACCCCAGCCCCCGGCCCCGCCAAGTTTGGTCCAGAACTTACCGGGCCGCGGGCCGGCCGGGCCCTAGGGCAGCGCACAGGTTCGCGGGGCCGTGGGGCCGGGGTCGCCTGCGGGTCCGGGCGGCCGAGGGGCCGGGGGCGCCGGGCCGCGCGCGCTTGCTCCGCCTGTGGGGCCGCCCGGGCCCGCGGCGCTCGCTCCGCCGGTCCGCCCGCCCGCCCGCGCCGCCGGCCAGATAATGCGCCCCTCGGCCGCACACATGGAGCCCGGCGCCGGCGTCACCGCCCGGGACATGCGCACCAGGTCAGCGCGCCCGGCCCGCGGCCCCCAAAACACCGGGGAGCTCTTAAAGGCGACGCCGCCCGCCCGCGCCCGCCTGGGCGGGGACAGACGGTCGGTGGGCGTGGCCTTATTGTGGGGGCGGGGCAATGCTGTGGGGAGGGCGGGGCAAGGCAGGCTGGCACCGCCCCGGAAACACAGCCTCTCCCGACCGCGCTCCACGCGCCGCCCTTCTCTGCCAGTTGGTTTCCCACGCGGGCTCCGGCGCCTTCCGCAGGGCCGAGGGGTCGTCGCCAGCTCACCGGCGGCAGAGCCGAGCGGACCGCGCCCAGGGCTGACTCACGACGCGCTCACTGCTGACCTCGCTCCGGCTGAGCTACATGACCTGGAGCAAGTCAGCTGCTTCAGAAAACGGAGGTTAGAGTGCTACCCCCGCGGGGGTCGTCGATTAAACCATCACTTCTATGAAGTGAAGAGAGTTCTATTAATTAAGCTCCAGACCTACCCATTTCAAGACACTTGAGGATGACTGCCCTCCCTCTCCAGTTACCTCCCAGGCTGCACCACCCCGTACCCCGTGCATCTGGGAGAAGGTGAACCCCCACACACACACCAAGACAGCAAATCTGCACCCTTCCTACGCGAAACAGTCTAACCTGAGAGAGGATGATAGGATTTGGATATACTAAACTATATAAAAGCAAACACAATTTCAATAAAAAACAAAATATAACACAAGAAGATTCCCAATATCAAGACTATGTTTTGAAGAATCAACAGGAAAAGCCCTTTTCATGTTCTTTATCCAGAGTTAAAACAATTCATGATAAGACAGCTAGACTCTTGATTAGTGGCTTTTAATTTGTTTTATAACACATCTTAATACATAGTCATACTACTGAAACAAGTTTTACCAAATATACTTTCACTACCTGCAATGTCTGATATTAACTATTCTATTTCATTTTTTAAGCAATTCAATGTAATTTCACCCCACCACTGGTCTTGTCTCCAAACCTGAAAAGCAATGTAGAACAACTTTTACAAACAAAATTGTTTTCCTGCTATATGCTCCCCACAATAAGAAGTTCAAAAATGCCCATTTTAATTGTGTTGAGTTCCACTGATAATTGGAAACTTTTTGTCCTTGATTCCACCCTCACCCCACTCCCCAAATCTTCCAAATGGTTAATGCAACATCTGGCACAACCTACCCTGCGCCAAAAGCAAGCATTCTTCAAACTAAAAATGATACAAAATACAAACTGTTGACCCCAAATGCCTTCCCTGACCCAGTTTTGTCAGCAATTTGTTTTGCTACAAAGAATTTCAGTTGTTTTCAAATTCAAAAACCAAACAAAAAGTCTTATTCTCTCAAACAGGTGACTTGGTATAGGAATGCAGGAAGCTTCCTGATCCCACGTGCAAGGATAGGTTAAAAGCAAATATCCAGAATTTTCACTGTAATTCAACAGCTGCATATTTTGAGAACTGCTTTACTATAGGACCATTAGTCAGATGATGTATATTAAAGCAATACAAGCAAAATATTACCTCACTGCTCCTCACCTGGGTCTTGATTAACGCCAACTTAATTAACTACAGACACAGCAAAGTGTGGTCAGGTGGGAGACCCAAGACTTGAGATAGATGTAGAGATTCCAGTGTCTGAGCTAGCAAGCCCTGTGTGAGTCACCAAGGTGACAACCATCCTGTTTTAAAGAGAGAGGGATCAGCTGCGACATATTAATGACACACCCCTGTGGACTGAGGTGTGCACTAGTGACAGGTGGGCTGCTCCAGAGGGCAGTGCCAACATCTCCAGCTGGGAAAGCAGGGGTGGGGGTAGGGTGAAATAGTTAAACGGTTTATTTTTTGATAGAAAGAGAGGGGCCAGGTGTGTAGATGGAAAAAGCGACAGTAAATCCAGACCTATTTAGGGTCCCCGAAGCTCAGGTAGGCAAATGCTAAGGCTGTTTCAGACTAAAGACCTTGCTACCTCCAGTGCCTAGTGCTGGACTAAACAGCAAATAGTTCAGCTGGGTGATTATGAAATATGATGCAATCACCTTTGGATTCCATTCTAAAGCTGAAGAAACTAATTAAAAGACAAATAGGTCTAGAACCATGTTTTTCTCAGTTTCCCCTCTGCCCTAAAAACAAGGCAGTCAATTAATACTGACAGATACAAGTTAATATACTACTTTAAAAACACTTCTGTTCTAAAGTGAAAAAAATAAAAACATTTCTGTTATTTAGTTAAACAAAATTTTCTTCCAAATTGATTTTAAATTTAATATCTTTCAAAGATCAGTTCCTTGGTAATAATAGCCAGGCTTCCTTCTACCTTAACCACTGCAAAAATATTCTAATTATCCTTCTAATGTACTGTTAGATAAACTACTAAATACCATCTGAGACTGAAGAAAAGAAATTTGCACCAAATTCCATATTCATGTCCTCTTTTATGGCAGAAAATTGGTCAAAGGTGCCACAGTAGCATGAAACTGAAAAAAGGTAGCATCACCTATTAAATGTTTAAGGTACTGTAGTTTTGTTTTGAATCAGATTTCTTTTTTTTTTATTTTTTTATTTATTTTTATTTATTTCTAGGAGAGAGAGAGATAGACAACGTGAACAGGGGAGGGTCAGAGAGAGAGGGAGACACAGACTCTGAAACAGGCTCCAGGCTCTGAGCTGGCAGTCAGCACAGAGCCCGACGCGGGGCTCGAACCCACGAACCGCGAGATCATGACCTAAGCGAAAGTCAGACGCTTAACCAACTAAGCCACCCAGGCGCCCCTAAAAAAACTTTTTAATAATGGTTACAACAAATGTCATTTTTTAACTTTTATTTTTAAGTTTATTTATTTTGAGAGAGAGAGAGAGAGAGAGAGAGAGACTCTGTGTGTGTGTGTGTGTGTGTGTGTGTGTGTGTGTGTGTGCGCGCGCGCGCGCGCGCTCAAGCACAAGTAGGGGGAGGGACAGAGAGAGAGAATTCCAAGCAGGCTCACACAGTCAGAGCAGAGGCCCGGGAGCCAGAGCCTGACTGGGAGCCAGAGCCTGACCGGGGCTCAAACTCATGAACAGTGAGATCAAGACCTGAGCTGAAATTGGGCACCTGGGTGGTTCAGTCGGTTAAGCATCCGACTTCAGCTCAGGTCATGATCTCACAGTTCGTGGGTTCGAGCACCGCTTTGGGCTCTGTGCTGGCAGCTAGCTCAGAGCCTAGAGCCTACTTCAGATTCTGTGTCTCCCTCTGACCTTCCCCTGCTCACGCTGTTTGATTCATTCTCTCTCTCTCTCTCTCTCTCAGAAATAAAATCATTCATTTAAAAAAATTTTTTTAATTAAAAAAAGAGGAAAAAAAACCTGAGCTGAAATCAAGAATCTTGAAATCAAGAATCAGACGCTTAACTGACTGAGCCACCCAGGTGCCCCACAAATGTCATTTTTTAAATGACAGCATTCTTACACTAGATTAGGAGTTTATGGGAAACATATCTGTACCTGTTTGCCTCATCCCTGTCATATATATGCTGAAAAGCTCTCTGAAACACAGCTCTCTAGAGAAAGACCACTTGTCAGCATGTGTTTGTTTTGTTTTGAATGTCGTTTCTAACCACAATTCCATATACTTAGTGGCTGAGCAACATGGAGTTCAGGCTCCATCTGCACTTAGTCTCTGTGTGGCCCTGAGGAAGTCCCACGACTACAGAGTTCTGCTTACAAATGCTCCCCTGAAGGGTTAAAAACAAACTGCTAGATGTATTACTGTGAATCCGGAAGTATATCTCCCACTGTCTTCATCTGCATGTGTCACCAGTTGGCAAGGATTATCTCTTTTGTGTCTATATGTGGCTTACAAAAAAATTACCTATTTTGGCAATTCTAAGTCTCTGAAAAGTTAGTAAGTAAACTATGTTTTCTATGAATTAAAGAATTAAGGGGCACCTGGGTGGCTCAGTCAGTTGAGCATCCGACTTCAGTTCAGGTCATGATCTCATAGTCCGTGGGTTCAAGCCCCATGTCGCGCTCTGTGCTAGCAGCTCAGAGTCTGGGGCCTGCTTCAGATTCTGTGTCTCCCTCTCTCTCTGCCCCTCCCCCGCTCGCTTTCTGTCTCTCAAAATAAAATAAAGAGATAAAACAAAATTTTAAATAAAGAAAGAAAAAAAAGAAAGAATTAAAAGGCAAAACATCTGGGGCGCCTGGGTGGCTCAGTAGGTTAAGCATCTGACTTTGGCTCAGGTCATGATCTCACAGTTTGTGAGTTCGAGCCCGTCATTGGGCTCTGTGCTGACAGTTCAGAGCCTGGAGCCTGCTTCAGATTCTGTGTCTCCCTCTCTCTCTCTGCTTCTCCCTCGCTCGCACTCTCTCTCTCAAAAATAAACATTAAAAAAATTTTTTTAAGGAAAAAAATCAAAAAACTACAAGAAAAAGGAAAAAAGTTTATGTCAGTCTTAGGTCTAGAGATCAACCTATTCAAACCTATTTAGCAAAGAAAGAGTGTTAGTCACATCTCTGGTCTGTTAATAAACATCCATGATTTAGACATGAAGAAAAATTATTTTTAAAACTTGGTATCCAGGGCGCCTGGGTGGCTTACTCGGTTAAGCGTCCAACTTTCACTTAGGTCATGATCTCGCGGTTCGTGGGTTCGAGCCCCACGTGGGGCTCTGTGCTGACTGCCAGCTCGGAGCCTGGAGCCTGTTTCAGTCTGTGACTCCCTCTCTCTCTGACACTCCCCTGCTCACGCTGTCGCTGTCTCTCTCTCTCTCTCTCTCTCTCTCTCTCTCTCTCTCCTAGAAATAAATTTAAAAAATAAATAAATAAATAAAATAAAACTTGGTATCCAATTCACACCCCATTCTCTGGTTGTTAAACAGCAGATCTTCCAACTTGACATAGGAAGGAGGTAAAACATTTTTCCCAAAAGTTTTCCTGACAGGATAGGCATCTCCCCCACCCCTACCCCCACTTTCCTCCCCTGGTACCTAGTATTTCTTATTAAAAATATAGAGACTAGGTCTTTCTGGTTTTCTCCTTCACAGCTTGATAACAAAACACCCATGCCTTCTTGCATGCTGACTTGATATGGCCTACATTTTACCAACTCCTCATTTAACAGAAGAATGAGATGTTTATTTCAAATTTAAGTCAAAAGTCAACCTTCAATAGAGATACATAGAGAGATTAAATATAAAGCTTGAAAGTTTCAGGGTGCCTAGGTGGTTCAGTTGGTTAAGCACCCAACTCTTTTTTTTTTTAATGTTTATTTATTCTTGAGAAAGAAAGAAAGACAGAATGCAAGTGGGGGAGAGGCAAAGAAAGAGGGAAAACACAGAATCTGAAGCAGGCTCCAGGCTCTGAGCTGTCAGCACAGAGCCAGATGCGGGGCTCAAACTCAGACTGCGAGATCATAACCTGAGCCAAAGTCAGACACTTATCCAACTAAGCCACCCAAGCATCCGACTCTTGATTTCAGCTCAGGTCATGATCTCACGGTTCAGTTCATGAGATCAAACCCCACATCCCCACATGGGGCTCTGAGCTGACAACATGGAGCCTGCTTGAGATCCTCTCTCTCCCTCTCCCTGTTCCTCCCCAACTGCCCCACATGGGCACATGTACCCTCTCTTTCCTTCTCTCTCAAATAAATAAATAAACTTAAAAAAAAAAACTCGAAGGGCGCCTGGGTGGCTCAGTCAGTTGAGCATCTGACTTCAGGTCAGGTCATGATCTTGTGGTTCCTGAGTTCGAGCCCCACAGCAGGCTCTGTGCTGACACCTCAGAGCCTGGAGTCTGCTTCAGATTCTGTGTCTCCTCTCTCTGTCTGTCCCTCATTCACCCTCTGTCTCTCTCAAAGATAAACAAATATTTTAAAATGTTTTTAAATAAGTAAATCAATAGCTTGAAAGCTTCATAAGTATAAAACCTAAACCCTGAAAATGTCATGCAAGTTAAAAACTTGTTTTGCTGTGTTAAGAATTGTAGACCAGCTTAAATAACAATTCTCAAAAAAAAAAAAAAAAATTCAGAAGCAGCCCCCAAATCTGTTCTCTTGAAGCTCTTTAGGATATTAAACTTCATGAAGACAATATTAACAGTACAAAGAGAGTCCAGATGGTCTGATTTCACTGGACATCATTGATTTCTAATTGAAAATGCTTATTAAGAGTTCAATTTAAATATGATTTTAATCTGATTTCAATTTTGAATCCTACTATGGCACATTTTATAAAACTTTCTACACCTTTAAAGGTAACTTTGGACTTTTCTTGCCAAAGGTGCTCAGTTCAAACTCTGACTTTCCGATGTTCATAACCTCCTCAGGTCAAGAGAACTCACCAGGTTGTTTTTTTACCTCCAGGTCCCTGCCCATGCCCATGTTGTTCCTCTCCCCAGAATGCCTAACCACCTAACAATTAGCTCTGTCACCTTTTACCCACCCTTCAGTTTGAGCCTTTTACCCAGTTACCCCATCCATGCTTCAGGAGGCACTGAAAGTCTACATAATAAGTACACCAAGGCAATACACAACAGCATAAAGCCACAGTGAACTGAGAGAATCACTGGGAAAAATCAACCAGTCTGGGAAACTCTAGATCGCCAATCCTCAGCTGCACCAAGTGTATGGCCCCAACATGGACTCATTTACTATCATACAGTGTTATCTGCCATAGTTAGCTATTCAAACTTGAGTACCAACCTTAAGAGGGCCAGTCAGCTTTGATATGATTCCATAACAACTACCTTTATTAGGCACCTACAACAATCTGGCCACCTGCTTCGTGCTTACCATCTCTGCCCCACAAATAAGGAAACTGAGACTCAAAGAAGTTAGGCCACTTGGGGTTAAACCACTTTCCTGAGGTCGCAGAGCCAGCAAGTGTCAGAATCTGGATACAAATCTAGAGATTCTACTGCACAGAGGGTACTTTTACAAAGTAATAAAGACAAACAGGGGCGCCTGGGTGGCTCAGTTGGTTAAGAGCCCAACTTCGGCTCAGGTCGTGATCTCACGGTTTGTGGGTTTGAGCCCCGCATCAGGCTTTATACTGACAGCTCGGAGCCTGGAGCCTGTTTCAGATTCTGTGTCTCCCTCTGTCTCTGCCCCTCCCCAGCTCATGCTCTGTCTCTCTCTGTCTCAAAAATAAATAAATGTTTAAATTTTTTTTAAATGTTTTATTTATTTCTAGGAGAGAAAGAGAGAGAGAGAGACAGCGTGAGCAGGGGAGGGTCAGAGAGAGAGGGAGTCACAGACTGAAACAGGCTCCAGGCTCTGAGCTGGCAGTCAGCACAGAGCCCGACGCGGGGCCCGAACCCACGAACCGCGAGATCATGACCTAAGCGAAAGTCGGATGCTTAACCGACTAAGCCACCCAGGCGCCCCTAAAATTTTTTTTAAAAAAAGACAAATAATAGTAAACCATTCTTCAAGAGCACACTCTTGCAGAGGGACCTTGCTATTGTCTGCTTCCTTGAGTGCTATACACCTCTCCAGAGCAGCCCTCTACAGGCAAGCTCCTGCAGGCAACACTGATAATCCAACAGAAAACCATCCTGTTGGCTACCCTGCCAGATAGTCCTAAATTTGTAGGTACATTAGCTGAGCCCCCAAAACTGCCAAGTGCAAGTCCACTGGTGGCTCCCAGCTCTAACAAAGCAGCTTACCAACAAAAAAGTGAAAATTTGAATGTGTTTTCTATGCTCAAATTGGAGCCCAAGAACTCTGCTGGAGGGGAAGGGAACAGGACGTGAGGAGGGAGCAAGCACCCACTTCCCAAGGGCAGCAAAGCTCAGAGGTGGGAGCCTGGTCACATGCAGTTGCATTACGTGTCCACGCCCACTTCCGGCCAGAGCCTGCCTCTTCATCTCCAAGTCAGTACTTTAAAGGAAAGGAAAAGACTACCAGAAACTCTCCTTATAATCTCTCTGCTTGAAGCATGTGTCCTGAATGAATTTCCACCCCTGCTCTCTGGCTCTAACCCTCACAAATACACTTAACTTAAGAAAAGCACCTGTCACAGAATTGACCTCTGCAGTTTAACATCAAATCTGGCCACAACATAAGAAAGTCAAAATAGTGCTTCTCCAACTCCAGTATAAGAGTATAAACCTAGGACAGAGGGAACTGTGCACCAACTATCTACTAATAGGTACAACAAAGTAGTCTGTCTATTTGAAATCTCACTACTCTTTCCTATACCATAAACAACAGCCAAGCACTCCACTTGTCTGAATTTTAAGATTTCAAACAAGGTGAAGGGGCTTTTAGAGCTGTTTATCTCTGTGCATAATATGCACTGCCATGAAGAAATGCCATAGGATTCCAAAAACACACTGCCACTGACTTCAAGAAAAACGAAGCTGATGGGGCGCCTGGGTGGCTTAGTCGGTTAAGCGTCCGACTTTCGTTTAGGTCATGATCTCACGGTTCGAGCCCCGCGTCAGGCTCTGTGCTGACTGCCAGCTCAGAGCCTGGAGCCTGTTTCAGTCTGTGACTCCCTCTCTCTCTGACCCTCCCCTGCTCACGCTGTCTCTCTCTTTAAAAAAAAAAAAAAAAAAAAAAAGAAAAGCGAAGCTGAGAATGCTCCTGGCAGTGACCATCCCAGATTCTTTTTTCTCAAAGATTACAGTCACAGTCATCCTGGATCAACTAGTGCCAACAGCCAACAATCCACCAGGAAAATGCCATTAATTTCTGCCTCCTTTAAGAGGGAGGAAACAGAAGCAAAGAGCTCAGTGAAGAAATTATAAGAGTAGTGAGGTTTCACTTCTAAGCCTCTAAGAAACTCCACCCCAAGCTCCCAACATCCAGGGATATTCCCAAAGAAGCTCTGCAATAGTCTTTCATCCAGTTGTTTTCTTCTCTGTGACTGGGATGTAAGTTCCTCGAGGGCTGACTTCATCTATCCTGCTCACTATCAGGCCACCAGCACCCAGCATGGTAAACCTGGCACAACGTAGGCACACAAACATTTACTGCTGGATTATCTAACGGCATAGGAAGTTACATGAGCCAGAATACTTAACACTATTTTTCAATCTAATTTAAGTTGTGTTAAAAAAAAAAAAAAAAAAAGTCCTACCTTATGGCCACACAAGGAAAACCTAGTTTAGTTGAGCGCTCAAACTGTCCCTTATAGGCCAGTTTGAAGGGATAAATTATTATTCTAACAATGCACCATTATAAACAAAGGCAGCCAGGCAAAATTAATACTAGAAATTAAAAATAAGACCTTCCATGCATTTGGATGGAACGACTTCATACAGTAGTTATTTCCCAATTCCAGGAGAGGTCAGCCTCTTTCTTATCATTAAGATCCTACAGGGATTTAATGCCCCCAGTGCTGTCTCCAACAGGAAGGAAACCCTGACTTCCCTAGCTATTTCAGTTATATAAATCAACAGTTTATCGTCCAGAGTTAGAAGCTGGGCAGTGTTGGGACCCACATGCCTTTTAGAGCTCCCCACCAACGGATAACCATGTTACATTACATCTAATAAATGTACCTAGATCAATATCATTTCTAATTATCCAAGCATTCTTACTGCTGTAAGGATCTTTCAATTAAAAAAAAAAAAAAGTTTAAAAAACTTCCTGTTAGATAAAAGAGACTTGGTGACGCCACCATCCACCAGAGTGAAGTCTGTGACACACAAAAGACCCAGAACAATTTCAAAAGGGATAGTGAGCCCTTTAAAGTTATTTACCTTATTTTTTATATCTTAAAAATAATAAAGCTTTCTTCCTTTTTCTTTAATGAAAAAACTGTCCTTAAAAGAATTAAGAGGGGGCACCTGCTTAATTAAGTCAGTTAAGTGTCAGACTTCAGCTCAAGTCATGATCTCATGGTTCCTGAGTTTGAGCCCCACATTGGGCTCTCTGCTATCAGCGGTGAGGAGCCCACTGTGAATGATCCGTCCCTGTCTCTGCCCCTTCCCCCCTTGCACTCTCTGTCACAAAAATAAATGATTTTTAAAAAAGTTTTTAAAAAGAGGGACATTTAAGATTGGTGGATTCTTTACCTCAATAGCAAGGGAGGCCAAGGGAGGGAGAGTGGGGGGGCGAGGGAAAGAGGGAGGGAGACAGTAATTTCAAAGGCAGGTGGGGAATCCTTCAAACCTGGGAGTAGCCCAGTGGAAGCCTAGCTCAGATTTTCACCCATTATTTCACCCATATTTGTGTACCATCTGTCCCCACACTAGTAAGTGAATCTCTGGCCATGATTTCAGGGCTTTCAGTAACTGCTAAAGAATCCTCTCAAAAAAAAAAAAAAAAAGTGTCCTGTCCACCCCTACCCCCAGCAGCTGAATTACCACCTTCCACAGCTCTCTAGATCCTGGGAGCTCAAGGTGAACTCTGATCTCCTCATGGGCACTAAGCCACACACTGGCCCTCTCAATGTATTATTATTATGGGTCATCACACGACTTTATACATCACTTTCCCAGTCTTTTGTCTCCAAATCTGATCCATTACCCCAAAAGAACCTTCTTTCAAGGTTCTAATGTGTAAGAAGAGATCACTCACCAGATAACTGCTGTACATTGCTCACTCAAGCAGTCTCAAAATATATGATCATTTAGGTTTATAGTTTACCTATTTTTTTCATCCCACAACTCTTCAAGTTCATTAGAATCTTCTATTTTGCCAACAGTCTAATTATAATACATCTCCCTACTTGCCCTCAACTTACAAATTACCCCATTTTACAGAAGCAGAAGTCAAGGCCAAATGCCTTCTACACAGCAAATGCCTGCTACACAGCAAGTCCCTTTCATTGCTGCTATCTGAACACAAAAAAATGCTACAAGACCCAGGGTGGTAGTGGGTTTTGCAAGAGACATACCACATTTCTTTCTCTACGGGCATATTTAGCCTTGGCAGAATGTCAAGTGCTTCCTGGTCTAGAAGTCCAGACCAGAACCCTAATTTCCTGAGCACAACAGCCAACCTTTATTGCACACCAACCATGTGCTAGGTGCTATGGTGACTGCTCCCCTTCATTCATTCATTCATTCATTCATTCATTCATATGTCTATACTGACTGCCTCCCCTTCATTCATTCATTCATATGTCTAGGAAGCACTTCCCATCTGTAGACACCTTCACACACATTCATAGAGAGGTGACCCTCAAATACTTAGTAATGTGATTTTGCATTATAACTTGTGCAAGGCCACACAACTAGGAAGGACAGACCAAAACCTAAATCAGGTCCTTCTGACTTCGAAGCTCCGCCTTCTCTTTCCAACACCCCATCCTGGGTGTTTTGTTTAAAATAAATATGTGCCAGCTCTTCTCTGCCCTGTCTCAGGAAACCCTAACCCCCAAGCTCCCCACCATCCTTACCCTTCCCCTCAGGGCAGTGCCTACAAATGACCAGGAAGAGGCAGTAAGAGAGCAACCAGGTCTGCAGCACCTTCCTGCCTGGACTTGACTACCCCAGGAGCAGAGGGCCCAGGAAACTCTCCAAGCGCTTCTCCACAGAAGAAAATAGCTCGAGTTGAAACTTGTGTCCACATGGTCCCCCGACAGATTTAGAACTCAAATTATAGCCTCGGCAGGAATCTTCACAAAGGACTCAAATTAAGCAAGACCCAGATGGAAACGAACAGGAGAAAGACAGCTTTAAGTCACACTGTAAAGTGAACTGCAGTTCTAGCAGAGTCAGAGAGAAGAACTTGTTGAAACGCTAAACCAAACAGTTTAGCCTACATTTCAGAACTCCACTTCAAGAACATTCTCCCCCATGTTTTTAGCCTGAGACTTGTGCATGGACACGAAGTGGTTACAAGTTACTCAGGTTTCAAACTGAGTTCATTCCTGTCCTTTGGACCATCTTTCAATGCCAGCATTCATCTACTTGGGCTCCAGAGAGCTCTGCGTTTGGCAAAGCAGATAAAATTAGCTACTGGAGTGAATTTGGAATCCAGGGTGGGCCATTAAAAAAAGTACACATGAGATTTGTAAAAGCCATGTAAAAACTTCCTTTGGGCCAGGCTCAAGTTACCTAAAACTTAAGAAATACTGTCCAATTCCCTGTCCTTTGCCTCCCTTCCACCCTTCCTGGATCTAAGGTGACCCATTTCCTGCTTCTTGCCCTGCCTTTCAAACCAGAGCGGCCCGCAAACCAGGGATCCTCTAGAGATCATGGGGTGAATCAGAGGGCCCAAGGAGAGAAAACACAGCAGGAAGACCTGAAGGACTGTTTTTGCTTCTCCTTTTTTTGGGGGGGCTGGAGGGGCATGGGGAGGAGGGGGGAGTTGTACTATGCAGAAGGAGGATTCAGGGATGGGACAGGAAGTGGGTCGGTCTCACAGCCTGACAGTGTGATAACGGGGGATAATGGGAGGACAATGCTCCGGCCCTGTCCCTCCAGCCTCCACACCAGCCTGACAACACTGTGGTGGCCCATGGCTCAAAAATAAAGCAAACCAAGGTGGTCATCTGAGCAGCTCCTGCTCCCCTTCAAATCTAGCAGGTCTCAGAAGGACAAGAGAAAATGCTTTTTGACTCTGTCTCCCAAATTCCTTTCCAGCCACAAAATTCTCCAGGTCCCTGGAAGCTGAGGTAAAAGTTCAAAGAACTCCTCTTCCAATCTGGCAAGAAAGAAGGCTGAAGAGGGGGCACATTTCTGGCCTCTCCTTCCAGAAAGGAGGAAGAGGGTGCCACAAACCAACAGAGGAGCCTTGGAGTTGGGGGATCCAAGGAAAATGAAGGAAGAGTTTCTCCCTTAGAGAAAACCTCAGGAAAGGGGGAAATGCCCTCTGGCAAGTGGGAGGGGAATGCCTCAGAATGCAGGGGCGGGGGGGGACACTCACTCAGAGAAGTGAAAAAATCCACGGTGCTTCCCACCCTCAGAGGTGATCTTGGAAGAGTGGAGGCACACTTAAGGGACATGAGGATCCCCTAGGGATGGGGATATTAGGGGCAGAACCTCTGGAGGAGCCAGGGACCCCTCAGAAAATCGTGGCTTCCATAGATTAGTGGAGAACCCACAAAAACACATTTTGGAAAAGTGGGGAACTTTTCCTCAAACAGTTAAGTCTCCAGTCAGATCCATGGGCATCTCGGGGTAGTGGGGGAACCCCTCAGGAAAGAGGAGGCACTCACTAAAATGGAGGGGGTCGTATCAAGAGTGGGGCAGTTCAGAAAAGTGGGGACCACCTCCAAGGATTGTGACAGAAGCAGCAGCACCCTCAGATTAATGGGGGGGCACTTGGGAAAGGAAGGTCACTCACAGAAGTGGGGACCACGAACAGGGAGAGCGTCTCAGAAAGGCAGGGGGGAAGGGAACCCTAGAAAGTACCTTAGAAAAGCCAGGGCAAAAGGGGGAACACGTCAGAGAAAAGGGACAACAGCTCAGAGAAGCAGGGGCTTCCTCACAGAACATGGTGGGGGCGGGCAGGGGGAGTCTCTGGAAAGGCGGGGAAGGGGCGGGTCCGGGTCCCCCCAAGAAGTGGAGGTTCTCCCTAGAATCAAGTTGTCTCCTGAGGGAAGCAAGAGTCCCCGGGGAATCAGGAGCCCCCCATCAGACACAGAACATTGCGTCGTCTCCTCAGAGAAGTTTGGGGGGGGGGGAGATTCAGAAAGGCGGGGCCCTCAGTGAAGCTGGCGGTTCCTCAAAGACACAGGGGAAGAAGGGCTCCCCCGCAGAGGCAGGGGGTCCCTCAGAAAAGTGGAACGCCCATCCGGGAAGAGGGGCTCCCCTCAGAAAAGTAGGGGTCCCTCAGGAGTTGGCATTTCTCGGGGGGGAGAAGGGAGTATCTCAGAGAGACGGGGTCCCTCAGAAAACAGGGGAGTCCCTCAGAGAGACTGGGGTCCCTCAGAGAAGGGGGTGTCCCCTCAGAGAG
This sequence comes from Proteles cristata cristata, assembly GCA_017311185.1. Taxonomy (NCBI): domain Eukaryota; kingdom Metazoa; phylum Chordata; class Mammalia; order Carnivora; family Hyaenidae; genus Proteles; species Proteles cristata. Next base: position 539,675 of record JAESUZ010003691.1, on the reverse strand, counting down.
GCGGGGTTCCCCTCAGACAACGGGGGTCCGCGCACTGGAGGCGGTCACCTCAGAGAAGCGGAAGCCCCAGAGAAGCCCGGGGCACCGGAAGCCGGGGACCCGACACCAGCGGCGCCGGCCCCTCACTCACCGAAGTTGTTCGGCGCCTCCGCGGGTGGCTGCTGGGGCCCCGGCGGCCTCGGGAGGCGGGGTCCGGTCCGGTCCGCTCAGGTCTCGCGGCGACGGCTCCTTCAGGTGGCGCCCGCGGCGGCGGCGGCGACAGGACGACGGACGGCCGACCGACCGACTGCGCGGGCGGCGCGGAGCGCGCTCGGGTGGCGGGGGTGCGCGTGCGCGCGCCGGGGCGCTGACCCCGGGCGGGAGGAGCCGCCGCGCCGCGCTCGGAGTCGCCGCTCGGTCTCGCCGCTCCTTCTCACACTGAAATTGCCCGCTTCACAGCCCGGCTTCCCCGGTTGCTAGGCAGATTTCGCCTCGCACACTTCCGGGTTGAGGCGCGTCTCGTCGAGTGGCGGCGCCGCAGGCCAATGAGATCTGGCCGAGGCTCCCGGGATCTGCGCCCCACCAGGGGCGTGGCCAGCCTCACGACGGACAGTGCCGGCCAGCCAATGAATACGCGAGCCGGCTGGCCCTCAGGATCGCGCCGGCGGCCTGGGCGGGCCCGAGGGGGTGGGACGGTGTGACTGACAGGCAATCTTCCAATGGGAGAGTGGAGCGGGCCTCAGGGCCAGTCAGTATGCTCTGAGGGCGGGGCTTCGGCTTCGCCCATGAGGGGCGGGGACTTGGGGACGCGTCAACTCTTGGCCGGCTCGCTCGGACCCCGGAGGGCGTTTCGGCTGGGCCGCCGGGCGCCCGACAACTGGCTGGGCAGGGGGTTCCCCGCAGTGCTCAGCAGGGGCGCCCCACCCACAATGCACCGGAGAGGGCCTGGGCCGGGCGGGTGTGGGGCGGTTACGCCAGGCGGTGGGCGGGGCCGCGTGAGGCGCGCTCTGAGGAGACTGGATTACCCGCGGCTCGGCCTTGTTCCCGAGGGGATTCATTCCCCGCCCCCCCCCCGCTCTTTTCTGACGACAAGAGTTGTGGGTTCGACCTCTTCTGAGAAGAATCCTGGGGATTCTTGTCCTCGGCCCCCGTTCTGAGGAGAATCTTCAGAATTCGTTTGCTAGCTCCCATTCTGAGGAGAGGCCAGGAATCTTGCCTCTGGCCCCTCTTCTCAAGAGACTCTCAAGGGGTTCTTGCTCGGGCCTTCTGAGAAAAGTTTTGGCGATTCTTGCCTTGCCCACTTTGCGAGTTGCCAGGATGAGGAGGATTTTATAGATTCGCGACCCCTCAGCTCTGTTCTCTTAGAAAATGTATGGAGGTTTGGGCCCTTGACCCTCTTTCTGAGGGGAATTTGGGAGACTCGGCCCACTGCCTGTCTTGGAGAGTATTTAGGGAGCATACTCTGTCTCTTTTCTGAGCACTACTCAGGGCCACTGGCCCTCTCCCCCCTCCTCGTCGGAAGGGCAGTGGGGGCTACGCACCCTGACCCACGTATGTAAAGATAACTTGGGGAACTCCTACCTTGTATGTCCACCCCCATCCCCCAGAGGAGAAATTTGTGGCTTCAAGCACCTCTTTCCCCAGAGAGGAATTGCAGATTTTTGCCACCCTCATCCCTTTCACTCAAGAAATGTCAGGCAGTTGTGCTCCCAGAGCTTTGTCGTGTGTGTGTGTGTGTGTGTGTGTGTGTGTGTGTGTGTGTGTTTTTAATGTTTTATTTATTTTTAGGCGAGAGAGAGAGAGAGACAGCGTGAGCAGGGGAGGGTCAGAGAGAGAGGGAGACACAGACTCCGAAACAGGCTCCAGGCTCTGAGCTGGCAGTCAGCACAGAGCCCGACGCGGGGCTCGAACCCACGAACCGTGAGACCATGACATAAGCGAAAGTCGGTCGCTTAACCGACTAAGCCACCCAGGCGCCCCTCCCAGAGCTTTTTCGAAGCAGTGTCCTTGTTGCAGTAACGGTTCCCCTTTTCCGAAGAACTGTGACCATCAGACTCTTCTTTCCTAGAAAATTTTGAGGAATTAAATACTTCCTTTCTGGAAAAGCTACCCATTTAGCCCTCTTTTCTCTCTCTCTCTCTTTTTTTTCTTTGAGAATATTTTTCTGTGCCGCTCTCTATGCTTTCCCAAGGGTCAAATTTGTGGCCATTCCTGATTCTGTCCCCTGTTGAGCTCTTTAGGTCCAGTTTCCTTCTCCCCCAAGGCGGGGCCCTTCCAGGAAGCATTCCTACTTCCCAGCCACCGGCAGACAAAACTTATCAGTCACTCAAACTGCCGTGTTTGCCCGTCTACTGTAGCCTGTACCGTGGCTCACCAGGCATCAGAGCCCTTTGCCTCTCTTCCCCCAGTTAATCTTAACTCGGCTGATTTCCCCCCTCAACGAACCCATCTTTAGGGAACCTGGCTGGCTCAGGTGGTAGAGCACGGCAATCTTGATCTCACGGTTTTGAGTTCAAACCCCACGTTGGGTATAAAGATAAAAATAAAATCTTTTAGGGGCCTCTAAAAGGGGTGGCTCAGTCGGTTAAGCCTCTGGACTTCGGCTCAGGTTATGATCTTGTGGTCCTTGGGTTTGAGTCCCACATCCGGCTCTGTGTTGACAGCTCAGAACCTGGAGCCTGCTTTGGATTCTGTGTCTCCCTCTCTCTCTCTGCCCCTCCCTGTTCATGTTCTCTCTCTCTCTCTCTCTTTCTCTCTTTCTCTCTCTCAAAAATAAAGATTAAATGGGGCGCCTGGGTGGCTTAGTCGGTTAAGCGTCCGACTTTCGCTTAGGTCATGATCTCGTAGTTCGTGGGTTCGGGCCCTGCGTCGGGCTCTGTGCTGACTGCCAGCTCAGAGCCTGGAGCCTGTTTCAGTCTGTGACTCCCTCTCTCTCTGAACCTCCCCTGTTCACGCTGTCTCTCTCTCTCTCTCTCTCCTAGAAATAAAACATTTTAAAAAATAAATAAAATAAAAAATAAAGATTAAAAATAATTTTTAAAAAATAATAAAATCTTTTTAAGAGCCCAGCTTTGGGGCACCAGGCTGGCTCAGTTGGGAAAGCATACTACTCTTGATCTCTGCATCATGAGTTTGAGCCTCACGGTGGGTGTGGAGGTTACTTACTTATAAATAAATAAACAAATAAAAAAAAAAAAAAGAACCCAGCTTTGCTCTTAGTAGACAACCAAATGAGCATCGAATCAAAGGGGTGAAGAAGGCAGCAATGAGAAAGACCCACAACATGGAGAGGACTCGACATGGCAAACTTTGATCTCCCCCCACCTTGTGCACAGAAATGTGCAAGGTACTGAGATACCTGCATTACAGAATGGAACTTGTGAGCCAAAATGAATGTAGTAAAGGGAAACAAGCCTGTCAGGCAAGACAGAATGTTATACTGAAGGTATACCAAGAAGATGTAGGAATGTGATTAAATGAGATAATGATGTGAAATTATAAACTATGAAGCAGTAGTGGAAAGGATTATTGTTATTGTTACAAGTGGACTGACATTCCTGAAAGAAAAGTAAAGGATAAATTCTGAGAGTCACAGGGGTGGGAGGTTGGCAAACAGCCCTGTGGAGCCTGATTTCTTTCTTGACTGAGCTCAGCCCGGACCCAAGTGGCAAGGTTGACAGAGTCCTCGGCTAAAGAAGGAAGCCACTGGAAACAAGACAATGTGTTCCCAGATCCCCTTGTTTGCACCTCTGTTGTAACAGTTACCATATTCTGCAAGTTTCTGACACAGTCTGGGTGGGCAATAAACACTCAGAATTTGGTAGCTAGCAGCTATCAAAATTTGAAATTTTTCTACTGCAAATTCAGTAGCAATTGAACCCCCAGGAGCCAGGCTAGTTACGTTCCTCAGTCATATCAGAAATGGGAGCACCAGTCTCTAAAGGTCACACTGAGGAGTGTGAGCTCAAAATGCCTTGTGCGGTGCATGGTGCCCAGTAGGACTCAGGAGCTCTTCCTTTCATTCCAGTCACTCATCAGGATGCTTCCTGAGAGCAGGGATCCAGCCTTATTTCTTTAAGTAACCCCTCAGTGTTATTATAGTTACTGAATTGAACTGGGATCCAAGAGCAGCTCATTGTCCAACCCCTTCATTTTATGTATGAGAAATGGAGAGGCCTAGAAGGTAACTGTGACTTGTTCACATCCCACTGCTACTTTATGGCTGGATCCTAAACTTGCATCGCCTTAATCTCACTTTGGGCCTATGTGCAGGAAAGGGGAGAAGAAGGGGGACCTATGAGTCCTTATGTCAAGTGGAGACGTGTCGACAACCAAAAACTTCCTGAGCCTTATTCCTCTCTTAGGCGAGCTGTGAGAAGAGCAAAGGGCAAGTGGGGGACCATTCTCAGGGTCAAGGCCACCAGAATTAACTTTGTCACAGGGAGACTGCAAATGAAGTAAGGTTATTGCAGGGCTACCTTGTGTAATTTCCAGACTGATCCTTAGAAATGTCTGGACCTAGGGGCTCCTGGGTGGCTTAGTCGGTTAAGCAGTCAAGAGTCTGACTTCAGCTCATATCACGATCTCACAGTCCATGAGTTCCGAGTCCCACATCCGGCTCTGTGCTGACAGCTCGAAGCCTGGAGCCTGCTTTGGATTCTGTCTCCCTCTTTCTCTGCCCCTCCCCCGCTCATGCTCGTTCGGGCTCACTCTCTCTCTCAAAAATAATAAACATTTAAAAAATTTTAACAACGTCAGGGCATATAATTATGTTTCACCTTTTTATTTTAAAAATGTACAGAATTTCTTTACTCTCTGGAAAAAGGCATTGCCTAGAGGCAGAGATGTTGGATTAAGGTATGTCCGTGAAGTCTGGAATCCTAAACGTAAAACAAAAACCTCATTGGTCTGGAAAATTGTATCCTGGAAGAGTTCAAGGCAAACGAGCATTCATCAGAGGGAGTGAAATGCACCCCCACCCCCACCCCCCCGCCATGGATGACACCAGCACAGCTTCTGACATAAAAAATAGAAAGAAGAACATGTGACCCATACCAAAGATGGCTTTCCTTTCCACAGTGGTAGCAGCGATTGCATCTCTCTGCATCAAGGCGTGTCCTTTCCTAGGTCTTGGAAATCATGTGGGCAAACTGGCTAAGTGACATTCACATCCAAATAGGGAAACAGGAAGTGAGCCAGGGGACTTCACAGGCAGCAAGGAAGGCAGGGCCTCAGTGGTAGTTAGAAAAATGAGGGCCTGGTGGGTGCCAGCCTACAGAGACCCCTTATTGGTGTTATGGTCTTGGACAAGGAAGAGTACCCACTAAAAATGAGGAATGACAGCTGGTTAATACCAGTGGGAAGGAGACTAAGCACAAATGTTAAAGTCCTTCAATGTCACTTGATGACAGTGGCAGTCCAGAGCAAAGTGCCCTTCCATTATTGCCTTTTAAGATTGTGGGAAGCAAAATTCATTTGGGTTTGCCGAGCACTTTGAGGTTCACATATGTGAATTGCTAATCAACTGAAACCTGCATTCTTTAGCAGATCCACCGGAATTGGCCTTGGCTTTCCCAGGGAAAAGATGGTAAAAACTCAGTGTCTGGTTCCAGAGAGAAATAGACACTACCAATTCAAGAGTTTGGCCTGTCACCCTCCTGCTTCCCCAAGAGAAAGTCAGGTAACACCTGAATTATCCAGGGGTGGGGAGTAGAGTGTAATTTTATTGGTGTTGGTTGGCTAGAAAATCTGGAATCAACTCCAGATGGAGCCCAGGAGCCCTTTCTGCCGGGCTTTTTGAGTCTCTAGGTCAAAAGCCTGGACTCTAGTGGCAAATCTTACCTGATTCTTATTGACATAATGAAATGGGATTAGTAATAACCCTTTGCTGAAGCAAAAAGTATTGTCTACACCTACAAGCCTACAGCCTAGAAGACTACTAACTCAAAAGGGTAACTTCCCCAACCAGGAAGGAAAGTATTTCTGAGCAGGAGCGAGTTCATTTTAGACTTGCGTGGCCACTTTGCGTGCAGAGGGAGAAGCTGACTGCTGTGCTAGATGGAAAAGAGTTGCCTTACTGCCACTGCTACTCTTTGAGGTTCTGTGGGATCCGAGGGCCTTTAGCATCCCAGAGAAGCACTTACATCTGAGCCTAAAACTCAGGTGAGGGTTTTCATTCTGCTGCATTTCAGAGCCTTCTCTTAACCTCTCTCTTCCTTCTGGTCTCCTGATCGGTCTTCATCCAAATTTACCTGGATATTCTGCCAGGCTGCTCATCTTTTGCTACTACTCTGTGCCCTCTGTGTTTCTTCAGAGAATGAATCCCTTTGAGCAGTGGAGAAATTAGGAACTCCCAGATTTGGGTTTTTTTTTTTAATGTTTTATTTATTTCTAGGAGATAGAGAGAGAGACAGCGTGAGCAGGGGAGGGTCAGAGAGAGAGGGAGTCACAGACTAAAACAGGCTCCAGCCTCTGAGCTGGCAGTCAGCACAGAGCCCGACGTGGGGCTCGAACCCACGAACCGCGAGATCATGACCTAAGCGAAAGTCAGACGCTTAACTGACTAAGCCACCCAGGCTTAGGATTTCCCAGGTTTGTATTCCCAGTCAGCCTGAGTTCCTGTTTAGGATCTCCTTCCTTTCTAGATGGGATGTGACAAACCCAACAGCTGAACGTGTTTCAGACAAAATTTGATGTCTTTCTCTTTGACCCGTTCTCCACTCTTTTTTTCTTTCCAAACAAAAGTTCTCATGTATTTATTACTGAAACAACCTACTAGGGCAGAAGCATAGAAACAAAGAGGAAAACATTATTTTCCTAATAAAAGATGTCCACCTGTCCAGAGAGAGTGGTGACCTTTTCAATATGATAGGGTAACATGTTAGTGACCTTGATACTGTATGACTATGTGCACCATCTCATAAGTGACTTATAGATTCAATTTGGTTCTTCTCCAATGTCTCTTCTTAGGGTTATACCTTATTTTATTACTAATTTTCATTAGAATCCATTGGGGAATGGGATGATTCTGCTTTTTTTTCTCAACCAGGAATCCCTTGACCCTAAAAGTCATGTAAGAAGACACAACGAGGCACAAAGTCAACTGCACACACCTTAATGGCAGAGAAAGAGAGGGATAGCCCTATCTTTTAAACTAGTTGCCTTTTATCACTCTTTTAAATTAACATCACTTTCCCAGTGTTCCAAGCTAAAAGCTTTTAAATCTTTGGAGAGTTCTTTTTTTATTTTAAGTTTATTTATTTATTTTGAGAGAGAGACAGAGAGTGGGTGGGAGGGGTCAGTGAGAGAGGGAGAGAGAGAATCCCAAGCAGCTCTGTACTGTCAGCTAACAAAGCGTGAGCTCATGAATTGAGCCGAAATCGAGTCGAATGCTTAACCAATGGAGCCACCCAGGTGCCCCCATCTTTGGAGACTTCTTTAACATCACTCATCAAACTCAAAAGATAGTTTCTCAGTGTTATGATTTGTCCCCTTTCTTTTCTGTCTATTCTTTTGATTTCCATTGCTACCATCCATTCCCAAAATGCTCTTAACGACTCTCTCTCATAATCAATTACACACATAGTGTTAGACTAATTTCTCTTAAATCATGAACCATGTCACATCCCTACTCAAAAAACTTCCATTTTTAAGGAGGCTGATATTGTATGCTTTTGTGATTAAGAAGAAAATGTTTTTGAAACTCTCCATCATCAAAGGTTGAATCTTGGCTTGGCATTCAGTCCTCTCTGTGGCCCTCTGTTTACTCCAGTTTCTTCCTGGGATGTGTCATTCTGGAATGATGCCTCACAGTAGTACCACCTTATCTGCACCTTTTCCATGGTTTCGGTCACTCGTGGACAAATGCTGGTCTAAACAAAGACGATTCTTCTTTTGAGGTATTGTCAGGAGGTCAACAGCAACCCAATGCTATGTCACAGAGCCTATGTCCTTCACCTCACTTCATCTCATCATGTACGAATTTTATCATCTCACATCATCACAAGAAGAAGAGTAAGTACAATACAATAAAATATTTTGGGAGAATGTGAGACAACACATTCACTTAACTTTTATTACATTATATTGTTATAATTATTCTATTATTAGATATTGTGACTTTCTGTGCCTAATTTATAAATTAAACTTTATCATAGGTATGTATATAGAGTAAAAACCGTAGTATATATAGAGTTCAGTACTATCTGTGGTTTCAAGCATCCATTGGGTGTCCCCATGGGGGGGATACATTACTCGGCACAAAATGCCCCACTCTGGATTCCGGGGACATAAGAATGCCTCAAGATATTAATAGGGATTCCATGATTAATTTCTCTGTTAAATTATTTTTTCAACTAGAAGATTTTGCTAAACCTTTACTATTGATAATGGATGTTATTATGGTATAGTGCCAACTTCCTTGACCATGTGATCTGTTTTCTTTTATTCTAAAAATACCCATTAACATCTCGGCAAACCCATAGTCAGTCGAACGTTGTCCATGATTTGAAAAGGGCTGGTTCCGCATGCTGCCCTTGGCTAAGCCAGCTTCTGCCTCCCTAATTGCATCTGCCTCTCTTAGCAGTTGTATGCGATCAAGGAATAGTGCCCCATTTTGGAGGGGATACAACTGAGCTTCAGGGTTTTTTATTCGGCCAGGGTCACAAATAAACAAAACCAGAACTTAGGTCTGACTTCCCATCCTGGTATCTTTGCAATTGCCTGCTCTCTCTCCAAAGTCCTCCCGGCCACTTCAAACTAGACCTGGGCATGGTCACAGCTCTTTGGGGTGCAGCATAGAGAGGCAGGAAGGTCCAGAGTGAGGAATGAAATCACCAACTCCAGCCAAGCCTTTCCACCTGCTGGGGCCATGAGTGTGTTGGTGACTAACATTTTCTGTTCTTGATCCTTTAGTTTTTGTTAATTTTGTATTAATTCACCACACAAAGTGAGGAGGAGGGTTCTCCTTCCTTTCTTCTCTCCCTTTTCCCTTCCTCTCTCTCTCTGTCTCCCTCTTTCCTCTTCATTTCTTCCTCTCTCCCTTTCTCTCTCTCTGTCTTTCTTTTCTTTTCTTTTTTTTTTTTTTGAGAGAGAGAGAGCACACAGCGGAGGAGAGGCAGAGTCACAGGGAGACAAAGAATCCAAAGCAGGCTCCAGGCTCTAAGGTGCCAGCACAGAGCCCGACATGGGGCTTGAACCCACGAACCGTGAGATCATGACCTGAGCTGAAGTCAGACACTTCACAGACTGAGCCACCCAGGCCTCCCTCTTCCTTTCTTATCTCTATTATATAATACATTCCCAGAGGATAGAATCACTTTCTTCAATATACACATAATAAATACACACATGCAGTTAATAATATACACAATTACCTATAAACATTAAATGCCTGAGTCACCTACAATTTCTTTTTTTTTAATTTTTTTTTAAATGTTTTATTTATTTATTTTTAGGAGAGAGAGAGAGAGAGAGACAGCGTGAGCAGGGGAGGGTCAGAGAGAGAGGGAGTCACAGACTCTGAAGCAGGCTCCAGACTCTGAGCTGGCAGTCAGCACAGAGCCCGACGCGGGGCTCGAACCCACGAACCGCGAGATCATGACCCAAGCGAAAGTCGGATGCTTAACCGACTAAGCCACCCAGGCGCCCCTAATTTCTTAATGTCTCTTCATTTCTCCTTTCTGTGTCCCTCTTTGTATAGATAATCTCATGTTGGGGCGCCCGGGTGGCTTAGTCGGTTAAGCGTCCGACTTTCGCTTAGGTCAAGATCTCGCGGTTCGGTGGGTTCGAGCCCCGCGTTGGGCTCTGTGCTGACTGCCAGCTCAGAGCCTGGAGCCTGTTTCAGAGTCTGTGACTCCCTCTCTCTCTGACCCTCCCCTGCTCACGCTGTCTCTCTCTCTCTCTCTCCTAAAAATAAATAAATAAAACATTAAAAAAAAAAAAAGATAATCTCATGTTGGATATTCCAGAGAAGAAGTTAAGAAATCAACTAATCCACCTTCTACATTTCCCAAGTGAGGAGTGCCTAGAGAGGGTGTGACTTAGCTCGACAGCAAAGTGAGGGCCAAGCTGGTCCCTGGGCTGAGCCTGACTGAGTCTCAAAGGCCAGAAATTCATCTCACCTTCGTGGGTGTTTAAACTCCAGGGGCAGAACAGGCGGCTTGGGGATCCAGGGTTTGTACTCCTGTCTTGGGTGGAATTCAGCAGTCCCCAGGGAGCTCTGAGCACTAGGGAATCATGCCCCAAAGGTCTCACGTGTACCTTAGTGAGGGAAGTTTCCCTGTCACTGCCGAGCTGCTCCTGTCCTCCACGTTAAGGCCTTTGGGCCAGTCCATGGGGAAGCAGCCATCAGGGCTCCCTGCCTTTGGCTTCCACCCAGACTTGAACAGGCTTGTCCTTCCTGTTGCTCAGCCTCTGACACATCTGATCACCGAGGCTCTGGGCTTCTTCAAGAGAATTTTCTTTCGGATTGTTGCTGAAGCATACACAAGAGAGCCGGGAGAAAGAGATTTTCCCCCAGACATATAAAGATTATAGAAACAGATCTGTTCAGCACAGATTCTACTCTTTTCCCCCTGAGACCTACACGGGGCTGGCAGTGGACGGATGGCAAGGTGAGCATTTCAAGGATGGCCTGGAATGAAAGGGACACCTAGTGCCTCCACCTTATTTCGTTCTTTTGGTTCTAATCTTTCAAAAGTTAACTCATTCGTTTGAGGACAAGGCACCAGGGAGGAGTCATCTCTCTCTCACTCTAAATTTCAGGCCTCCTGTCTCCTTGCCCACGGGCTGTGACATCAGGCTCTTTCATGTCCCTCCAGGGGGATTCCAGTCCATATGCAGACATATGAGGCCAGCTTTGATTTTGTGCACACACAGAGGTACAGTCAGTCCATAGGTTCTGATCTCTTAAATTGAAAGCCAGTGGTCTGGTGAGTGATACTTCTCACCACAGACTCAAGTCACCAACCTCAATTAGTGATTCAGGACTGTCCTGAGGGGGTTGATTCCAGCTTCTAGAATGTTCCTGAAAATGAAGCACCTTGCTGTCCACCAGAGAAACCCCTAGGAAGCCCCTGCATTGGGGCCTTCCAAAGCGAGGGAAGTTCCTAGGGTACTCGGAGCAGGGGTATTTATTTCTACACGTCCTGGGTTGGGAAAGCAACTTTTGCCTAGATTTATAGAGACTAACTTACCTTTTTTTTTTTTAATTTTTAAAATGTTTTAGTTATTTCTAAGAGAGACAGCATGAGAAGAGGAGGGTCAGAGAGAGGGAGGTACAGAATCTGAAACAGGCTCCAGGCTCTGAGCTAACCGTCAGCACAGAGCCCGATGCAGGGCTCAAACCCACGAACCGTGAGATCATGACCTGAGCTGAAGCCAGATGCTTAACTGACTGAGCCACCCAGGCGCCCCAAGACTAACTTACCTTCTTACTAACATAGGAGTCCCTAGAACTGCCTGGTCTTGGAAACCTTCATTCCTGCTCCAGGTGATGCTGAGAGCCAGGGGCTTGGAGCTTAGGGAGAGATGATGCTGTGGTAGGCATTTCAGTAGAAGGCCCAGGTCCCAATAGAGTTGTCACCCATGGCTCCTCAGAGGCCTGTGATCACCTGTCTGGATGCTGTGGCGAGCAAGTCGAGTGGGAAGGGGCAGACTGACAGAGAAGTAAACAAAGTAATTTCAACTGATGATGATGATGATGATGATGATGATGATGGAAAGTAGTCAAGGGTGTGACACAGTGACTGGGGAGGGGCGGGGTGTGGCCAAGGCAGAAGCCATAGGCTTGCAAGCAGGTGGATTTGAAGAGAGACCTGGGAAGCGAGCATTCTGGGCAGAGGGGGATAGCAGGTGCCAGGGTCCTGAGGTGGCACCAGGTACGGGACAGAGAGCGACTGGCAAGCTGGTGGGCAGGGATGAGATGGGACAGGCTGAGAGGAGGTGAGCTTTTATTCTGATGAGAAGGGGGAACCATTTTGCAAAGCATCATGAGCTCTGTTTCCCACCAGATTTGGACTTTGTGATCTTCCAGCTGTCTGATTTCATGCCTACACTTCCTTTATTCAAAGATATTATTGAGCCTCCAGGGTGGCCAGACCTAAGAAATGAAAAGATATGACGCCCAGTTAGATTGGAATTTCAGATCAATAATACACAGTCCTTTAGTGTAAATCTATCTGAGAATGTCAGAAATCTTCCATGTGCCAGGCCACCACTAGAAGTCATTCCAGGTTTGAGTAGTTCGTGTCACATGACCCCATAGCCTGGGGCCTTTGGAGGAACTGGTCAGATATAAAGGTTAGTATCTGGTGTAGCTTGGGAGAGAGAGAGATGAACCGGCTTCAAAAATCCACGTTGGCCCCAGACTGTGAACTTGAACTGGTGATACTTTTGGGTACCCTGACTCTGGTTAGATGCCCACATAGCATTCATCGAAACGCCTCTGGTGTTCATTGCATCACAAACATGTATCATGTTGTCTTGATTCTCAGATGGATCTATGTTCTGGCCTTTTTCTGAGAGTTAAGAGATGGGAGGGAAGCGTGTTCAGCACTCACCCACTGTCCCCACTGGCTGTGATCACCAAGGTAAGGTGTGGCTGTGAAGGTTGGAAGAATCCAGAGAGAGATGATGTGGCCATGGGCCACTCTTCCCATCACAGGGACTGAGGTGATACTGCTGTGGGGTCCGTCTGTGTGTGCCAAACCCACCTGACTCTGCAATCTGCAGTCAAGGCCTGTGGGTGGCCCCAGAATCAGGCCAACCACGAATGTGGCCTGTGACCGTTTCAGGACACAGTCAGGGAGGGGTAAATAATCCCTGGAAAATAATCTCCTTAAGGTTTTGGGTCTGAGGAGAACTAGATGCCGAGAGAGAAACAGATCCTGTGAATGAGGGATTTGGGTGTGGCCCAGCTGGGACTTCCTTCTGTTGGCACCAGAAAGCAGAGGAATGTTCTGGAGGCCGGAAGAACTTCTTCAAGAGATGAATTCCCTTTCCCTTGGGAGGGGGCAGCTCAGGAAACAGAGTGGTAGCTGCTGGGCGGGGTGTTAGGAGCACTTGTATAAGGGACTGGCTCCGAGGCATCTGGTCTGGTTGGTTTGTGGTAATGTCAAGAATGCCCTGACCCCCGTCACCTGCTGTTGGAGTCCACGTTATACAAGGGAGGGGGTCAGTTACCGCATCTTTGTTATTGTCACTGTCTGACACACACCCCCATGCACATTTAGCCCTGTCTGCACCACCCTCACCCCCAGTTTGTTTCTGGGAAATAGGCCTGAGGGTGGTGGGGGGAGAAGGGCCTGAGGGGACCCAGGGATTTGATCTTCCTTCTGGAAATAGGGGCTGGGGCACTTTCACCATCCATCAGCGTCGTCCTGGATATGGCCTGGCATCAGCTGTACCCGAGGTGCTGTGTGTGGCAGCCCCTGCTCTTCTGAATGCCACGGGAGGGCCGGCAGCTCGCATGCCCTGTGCTGGCCCGTGCCCTCCCCAAGACAGTCTTGGGGTCTATGTAGCAGAAGTTGAAACGTCGTCCAGCTCTGACTGACTGGTTGAGGGAGGTTTTCCCTCTGTCCTGTCACTGTGTGTCCCACCTGTCCCCTGGTTTCCCATCCTACAGTGTGCTGCTCTCCTGTCTCAAGTGGAACAAGGCTCACTCCTACTTGCGGCCCATTGTCAGACTCCTGGTAGAATGTCCACTCCCTGAGGGCCGGGACTTGGCCTGATACAGCTCCTGCTGTGGCCCCAGCACCTAGCAGCCAGTAGATACCAAATAAAGGTTTGGCAAGTAACTGAGGGAATGGTGTAGCCCTAACACCTGGAGAACCCTGGGGGTCAGCATCTCGGATCCCACAGCACACAGGAGAGGAACTGAGAGACCCTGCGGGGAAGGCTATACCACATCCCTACAAATGAGGACAAGGCCAGGCCACACTACGCACTGGTAACCTCCAGCCCATCCATGCCAGCTGGGAGCCGGACTCCAGTCGGCTCTACCAGGTGGGAACGCTGCTCAGGCCGCCGTGCCCCCTGGTGGCAGAGGATGGAGCAGGCCAAGCTGCCCACAGCAACTGGTGACACATGCAGATGAAGACAGAGTGGGAGATACACTTCCGGTTCAAAGTGATACTTCTGAGCAGTTTGTACTTAACCCTTTAGGGGAGCACTAGTGAGCAGAACTCTACAGTAGCGGAACTTCCGCAGGACCCCACACTCACTCTGGACAGAGTGTGCCCGATTCCAGGGGATGCAGACGGAGCCTGGATTCCATGCGGCACAGACACCGAATACACGGGCTTGTGGTTAGAAAGGACACTCAGAGCAAAACAAACACGCGCTGGCGAAGGGGCCCATCTCTAGCGAGCTGTGTTCCAGAGAGCGTTTCAGGGTATATATGACAGGGATGAGGCAGACGGTGCTGATCTCTCTCTCACAAACCCCTAAGCTAGTGTAAGAATGCTGGGATTTAAAAACTGACGTTTGTCATAGCAGCTGTAACGCATTGGGCGTATTGTATTTCTCATAAAGCAACACTGTCAGTCTTTTGAACTCTCTTCTGGTCCTTGAAAAAAGTACCTGAAATATCAAAGTAGTAAGGAAATCAAATTAACATAGAAATGAATCTTTTTCTTTCTTTTCCCATCCAACTGCATTGTAATCTCACTTTGTGAGCATGACTTTGGGGTGAAATAAACTTTTAAACTCTTCACCAATGCTCCTTGTCCCCTTCCCTGGCCCTCTGGGGTCCAGAAGCAGCACTTGGCGGGGTTGGGGATGAGGGAGTAGAGCCCCCTCACCCCCCCAACCCCCATCTCTTGACCTAGGTGGACACCCCACCCTCCTCTGACCCCAGTAGCACTTCAGCCTCTTGTGTCCAGTGGGGAACTCTGAGCTGACTGAGGTTTACCAGTATGGTTCAAATTAAGGAAGCCATCAGATGCTGGACAGACAGGACCATAGAGGCAGAACTGCCTGGCTCTCCTTGAATAGCTTTCTTTGTGGGGAAACGTAAACGTGACACACTCAGCTAGGCCAAAGAGGAAAGCCAACACACATTGTGAACATTTTCAATTCCCAGACCCCCAGCGCCCATTGGCCTGGGGATGTGAAGTTCATTACCCCCTGCAGTACAGTAGGGTTTCTGTTGGCATTTCTGGGCGGGGATACACAGGCACAGTGACGGCGCATGCCAACACCCACAGACCATGTAGGCAGGTGTCCACAGTGGCGCCTGTGCTCATCCTCTGAGGTTGTCCTGTGGACTTGCTGACATGTACAGGGCCTGGGCTGGAACAGTCCTGGCTGATGCCGGGCTGCTGAGTGGAGCAGCCACAGGGAGAGTGCCTCTGGCATGGGGACAGGTAGGAGCAAGCACAGAATGTTCCAGGATCATTCATGGAGGAGGCTGGACAATATCCAAGTGGGAGATGTCACTGTGACTTGGGGAGGGGCAGTGGAGATGGCCAGCAATGGGTGGACAGGCAGGATGTCTGAGGATTGGAGTGTGTGTGTGTAAAGGACACCTAATGACCTCCTACCCTGGCCACTCAGTGCTCAGGCCAGCTGCCCTCGCCATCTGCTGGCCTCTGTGAGGGCCACTCCTGGCCTCCCCCTCATCCTGTGACTGCTTCCTGGTTGTGTTCGTCACCCACTTCCCAAGTGTGTCCTGCACAGCCTGCAGAAGCTTCTCTGTACTGTGTCTGTTTGTGCTGACCAGTTCTGCTGAAAGGAACCTGCTTGGTTTTACCTGAGAGGTTCCCCCCAAATCTTGGACTCCAGCAGCCATTCTTTGTTTATCAATGTCTGGCAGTTTGTGGGAAATTCTCCGGAAACTGCTGATTTATTCAACTGGGGCATTGTTCTGCAGCGCCCAAATGAGCCTACTTCCTGTGAAACAGTGGCCATCTCAGGACTGGCTTACTCGTCACGTGTGCTTCACTCCCAGCCGGTGGCCACATGTCTGCTGGTGGGTGGTTTTGTCACATGGTGGATTTGTGGCTGTGCTCTGATTGGGTGGGCTCAGGTTGTGACTCCTGCAGAAAGGCTGTGAAGCCCCCAGTGGAAAAAACGATATCCCAGCCAACAGTAGGGCAGGCGGAGTCCACCCCAAGTGATAAAGCCGTTTATGGCTAGGTTGTTGGGGATGGAGCACAGGGGGACAGGCGTCAACATGTGCTGCAGTAGGGAGTTCTTCCTGGCAGGGCTGTGTGGGGTCCCAGACACACCTAGTGGCCAGTGGTGCTGCCTTGGGACCTTGGCCCAAACGAAAGCTCATACGTGCTCCGAGGAGTGAGTTGAGACCACTTTGGTGTTATTGTGGGGCACAGTGATGAGACCAACAGGAGGGCCTTGTCATAGTGTGGGTGGCAGCCAGGCACCATCCTTGTGTTAAAAACAAGATGCAACCCAAGAAAACCAAAAACACATGTTCAAACAAAAATGTGTAGGGACACATCCACAGCAGCACCACTCACAATAGCTACAAGGACGAAGCAACCCAAGTACCTATCAATGGATGAACGGATAAACAAACTGATCCATCTGTACAGTGGAATGTCATTTAGCTTTCAGGAATGAAATTCTGATTCATGCTACAACGTGGATGGACCTTGAAGACAGGTTTGAAGACAGGTCGAGTGAAAGAAGCCAGATACAAAAGGACACATTATGATCCCATTTATATGAAATGTTCAGAGCAGGCAAATCCACAGGCAGAAAGAAGATTACGGGTTGGGGGAGGGGGAATGGGATTGAGAGTTAATGGGGACAGTGTTTCCTTTTAAGGGGATAAAAATATCCTGGAACTAGACAGGTGTTGCAACACTGTGAATGTATTTCGTGCCATTGAACTGTACATATTAAATGGTTAATTTTATGTGACTTTCGTGTCAAAAGAGAGAAGAAACATTGAAAAACAAAAACCTACCCCAAACCCTGTGTTTTCTAAGAACACAGGAAATAGGACACTAGGTGAGCAAGCAAATGTGTCTGTGGTAAGAGCCAGGGAGGAACAGGCAGTGCTGTGGGCCAAGCGTTTGAAGTCTATGGGGTCCCCTCTCCTCCAGGTGGGGCATTCTGAAGGAACATCAATCAGGAGGAAAGAAGACTTGGGTTTCCATTAGGTCCTCCAGTCCAGGGGATGATGGGGCTTTGCATCCTTACACCTGTTGGTTAGCAGAACTCTCTGATGCCCACTCGTGGCCCTGCTAGCCAGGCCAGAGGGCGAGAGCCCATCTCTGGAGCAGTGCACACAAGGGACAGATAACAAGACAAAGACAAAGCAAGTGGTGGCTCCTGCAAGTTATTTTACTTTGAATATATAGGAAAAGAAATCCAACAACAGGAAGTTATGTTCTAGGGTTACGTCTTTTAAACAATGTTTTGTATTTACAAAAAAAATTTTTCCTGATTAAAAGCACCAGCTGAAGTTACAGGCTGCTAAAACTGTAAGATATTACAAACCCATTAAAAGACATTATGCCAAACATACTTATTAAAAACCCTTAACAAAACAGAGACAATGCAATCAACAAATGCAACCGACTGTACCAGGCAGCCCTTATCTGATTTCCTTGCCAGTGTTCCCAATTGGTGTGGTGGGGAGTTCTTACCCCAGGGAGAGGACCCTCGCTTCACTCATGGGTGACTGCAAAGACCCAGCCGTGGGGAGGCAGCAGTGTGTGTCCCAGGGAACCCAGCTTCTCCTGGACCTGTCCCCCAGACCCTGAGGACCACAGGAGAAAGTGGAAGGGGCACACAAGAGTCTGGCCAGCTTTCGGTAATTACCTGCCAACAGGAATCTTTCTGCTGCTCCCTTACACCGCTGTACACTGAAAGGCTTGGACTTTTCATTTGTCTGTTTTTTCTGAACACTCAGCTATGACTGTGAAAGGTCTCCCTGGGAGATCACTTGCTGCCTGTCTTAAATTCTTATGATTGAGTGAGAAATGTGAGGCACTCAATTCGGACTCACAAGAAGGAACTATGACAGCTTTATGTAACCAAAAGATGCAACAGCGAAGGGGAAGTTCAAAGCTTGCACGCGTATAAATGCATGTACACGCAGTCTGGCTTCCATAAAGCTAGAGTGGAATATCAAACATGGAGTACTGAATCCTTAGCTGTAAACATAAAAACTTATCCTTAACTTTACATGAACATAGATAACAGGGTGGTCATTAAAAGTACTTTAACATCAGGACAGATATTAAGTGTTGAGGTTCTTATTTCAACTACTCTACATAAAAAATGCCCTAGAAGCAAAGAAAGGCTTAAATAAATATGAAGAGACAAACATGATGTACAGTGTGACTGAAGAAGTAATGAGGGTCTGGAGAGGTCAGACAGTGCGGGGTCCAGGCCAATAGGGGCAGCTCAAGGTAAGGGGGGGGGGCTCTGTCCCTTGGGTGGAGGGGAGGGCCTGGGGGAGGAGGAAGTACCCTTGAGGGGGGAGGAAGACAGGACAGGACAGCTTGAGGCAACATGTCACACCCTCTTCTATAGGCCTCATGGGCCCAGGGGGGTCAGCCAAAAAGGGGGTCCTGAGCAGCACGGGACAGTGCTAGGCTCTCCTGAGTGACCCAGGATGCCACAGAGATGATGGGTCCTTGTAGGACAAGTCCCGGCCAGCCCATGCCTCCAATCAGCAGTTCACTTTGCATGCCTGTCTCTGGCTTCCCAAGTGGGCAGCAGGGGCTTGATGCTGGCCTGGTAAGGGCAGTGGCCCAGCGCAGGGGGGTCTGCTGACAGCCCTGCTTGTGGCTAAGGCACACCCAGGCCTCAGGGCCTGAGCAGCTGACCTGAGTGATCCCAGTGTTCCTTCTATCAGACACTGAGGCTTCAAGAAGCAGCCCTCACAGTGCAAGGGTAACAAGATGCAAACTAACAAGCCACCCTGACTAACAAGACCACTCACCGTTCCTCTGCGGGGAGATGCTTCCAGGCACTGGAAGCTGGAGGCGGCGGCTACCTCGACTGCCCCCAATGCCACCATCACCGCTGGGGTACCTCCTCGACTATCCAAGAGGAACACAGAACTGAGCATGGCTGTCTGCACCTGGTTCAGGAAGAGGTTTCAATGCTGTCCCAAAACACAAGGCAGGTAGGTCGCCTCATCCTCCCTCCTGAGAGAAGGGCAAGGGCCCGGGGAACTGCTGCCTGCTTACTAGCTGAGCTCCAGGCGTCTGCGAATGTCCGCTGCTGAGCACACCACAGAGCTGTCAGGAGGCAAGGCCCTTCTTCCTTCAGGTACCCTGAGGTGGGCTGAGGGTACCTCACTTCTCCCCGCTTCCTGCCCAGCAGCATGGATGCTGACGGGGAAGGTAGCTGATGCACACATTAAGAGTCTCAGCCCCCAGCTCCAGCTCCGTGAATCACCACACACGCACGCACACACACACACATGCACACCCGTGTCTACAAGAATGTGCACCTCCATGGCTGGACGCTGAATCCAGTCAGGGTACAGATGCTTGGAAGCCAAGTTCCTGGGTCCCCTAGGGTCCCTGATCAGAGGCCCTGGCTATCAGATGGGGGCAGGGAGGACACACTGGACAGAAAGGCAAGCTGGGGAAAGTGTCATGGTGGGATGTGCATTCTTGTCCCTGACACATGCCATCACTTCTTCCCTCCAATTGTGGGGCAGAAACTGGTGTTTGGCCTCTGGAAGTTTCTGTGAGCAGAGGAAACACTCCAGCCAGGCACGGGGGCCCAGGTGACAGAAGTCGTGGTAATGCACCAGTGGTACCACCCACCCTGGCAACTGGCACCCCACTCCTCCGCCCAGACACATTCCCTTGAAGGTGTGACTCAGACGTGGAAGCAGAACTGGCAATTCAAGTCCACTTTAAAAGATGGCTCTGGAAAGTTGGCTCCAATATCCCACCTGCAAGCCTCGGCACCGGGGGTCTTGTTACCTGGTGGGAATGGCTGGCCAGCTCTTCCTGGGAGGTGGACTCCGCACTGCACACTCCACAGGGACTTGGAAGCTCTGGAGACAGTCAGGAAAGAAGCCTGGGGACACCCACTCCAGCACACCTCTAAGGAAAGCTCAAGTGCCATCTGGATGGAAGTAGGGGACACACCAGGTCCCACAGAGTCCCCGAGAAGCTGGGTGGCTCCTTTTGGGAGCTTCACAGGAGGCTGGCCAGGCTCGTATTAGGTCCATTCTGAGCTTGGAACTGCATGGGGGGTGGGCCGTCCGTCCACTGCAGAGAGGAGAGAACACACAGGTGAGGAGCAGGGGTGTGACAGGCTGCATGTCCGCCCTGGACTGTTGCCCTCTTTGGGCTGGCTGCCCAGCCAGGGCCCTTTGTCCTCCACCCCTGAGTCAGTGGGGCCTTTGGGAAGCATCTTACATCACCCACTCGGGTGGACTGGTGCTGTCTCCCCCATCTGAGGGGGCTCCTGAGGCTAGGCTGAGTTAGGGATCGTTAGAGACATGCAAGGAGGTGGCAGCCAAGTGTGTACTTCCTCTTCAGGGAATAAGGCCCCTGGGGGCTTCATGCCGGGTAAACAGGACCCGAGGAGTCAACCAGCACCCCCATTTTGTCTCCCCAAACCCAGTGCCCATACCGTAATGAGGTTGTGTTCAGGGAGACTACAGGCCTCAATGTGGTCCTGGAGCAGCTGCTGCGAGAAGTTCTGATGCATCTGGGCCGCTTCATGGGCGTCTATGGCATTCCCACAGGCCTTGTTCAGGTCTAAGGGGGGGACACACACAGGGTAGGTTCATCTTGCCCTGTCACTACCCCCAAGTCCTCCCCTTGGGTGTGGGTAGAGCCCTAAGGTCAAACCAGTAGGTTCTCCTGTGTACCTAGCAGGTCACCTGCCCTGAGCCCTGTCTCAGGATCAGCAAAGTCCACCTGCCAACAGCCTTCACACATGCCCTTCAGAGTTCCCAAGTCACATTCTTGTCGGTGGGTGAGCAGTGGACAGACACAAGGGCAAGTTGGGCAGTGAAAGCCCTTAGCTCCCTGTGGACACTGGCCCTTCCAGGGAGTTCCCAGCCAACCCTTGGGCACACAGGAACTCACTAGAGCATGGAACCTAACACCCACTTCTGAGGCAGGACTGAATGGACCCACAAAGCCCACTGCAGACAGGAGCAGCTCGTCTTCTGCCTCCTCCCAGGGGTCTGGATGAGTCTCTGGATTTTAACAGCATAATCTGTAAACAGGGGAGCAGCAGTACCAAAGATGATGGCTGCTGAGAGCCCACTGGGCACCCAGAGCACTCTGGCCAGTACTGTCTGACAGGGATGACTAATGTAGCCATTCAGGGGGAAGGAAGCCAAGAGTGAGGGGTAGGGCTTACAACCTGATTCTTCACCCAGACCCCAAGAAATGGCGTTATGGAGAGAGTGAATCGATCCTGTGTTGAGCCCAGTGCCCATTGCCCCCAAACAGGATCTCCTGTGGAGCCTGAGTATATGCTGGAATTGGGGCTGTGCCCTGTAGAGGCCCAATCTGAGCAGAAGCTAAACAGGGCTTACCCAGTACCTTCTAGGCTTGGGCTCTTCCCAGCGGCCCTGATCTCTGCAAAGGGCTGGCTACTGCACTCACCTCTCAGCAGGGCTGATGACCACAGCTGCACTGACATGTCTGGGATCTTGCTAGCCAGCTGCATGGCAGGCACCACCATGTTGTTACTCTCCTGTTGATCAAGAGCAACCAGGGAAGGGAGTGGGGACTGGGCCAGCAGCAGGGGCAGCCTAGGACCCACTTGCCACACCCAGCCCAGGCTGTGCCCTCTTCCTGCTGACTGGCAAGCTAGCTCCTACTCCTACTTCATGGCCTTCTCTGAAGTACTCTTCTTCTTTTTTTTTTTCAGAGAGAGAGAGAGAAAGGGAAGAAGGGTGGAGGAGCAAGCAGAGGGAGAAAGTCTCAAGCAGGATCCATGCTCGGTGCATAGTCCAATACAAGGTTCAATCCCACAACCCCAGGATCATGCCCTGAGCCACAATCAAGAGTTGGATGCTCAACCAACTGAGCCACCCAGGCACCCATATGAAGTACTCTTCAACACCTCAGGGAAAAATAAAGTGCCTTCACTCTTCAACTCTGCATGTACTTCCTCACTGGGGCACTGTTGGCTATGAACAAGTCTACGTGCCTTTGTTCTTTCTCACCAGAACAAAAGGCACTGGCAGCAGATCAGGAGCCAACTAGAAATGCACATTCAGAGGTCCCAGGGCCTGGGGGAGGAAGCAGTCTGCCCTGGTGCGAGTGATGAGGGCTGAATGGATAAAGGAAGAAGGGAGGTTTCTCTGCTACCTACAAGTCCACTCTTGTGGGAGGTTACCTGACATGCAGGGCTGCGGGACACCAGGGCATGTTAACTCTCCAACCCTGACTGAGTGGCCGTACAACGCCATTGCCCTCAATGCCCAGCATGTGCTAAGAGTGGACAGGGGGCCATAAACACCCATCCCTGACCCCATGATGATTGGCACCACTGCTCTGACCCCACTCAGCCTAGAGACCACAAGCTCTGCTAGCCTGAATGCTGAATTCAAGGTGACATGGGAAAAATCCCTACCTACCAGTTGCTGGCAAACACTTGCCATGTACCCAAGAGTCCTACAAATCATCAACAGCAACTCCCGTAGCCCAGCTTCAGCACAGACCAGATCAGGTAAGACACACCTCCTCACAGACACAGAAGCCCAATGCCTTCACACTGCCCTAAGGCTAGTACCTCAAAGATGAACTCCAGGTGGGTCTCAAAGCTTTTCAAAATTGAATGAGGTCCTTCCAAGTTCTCAGAATGCACAACAGAACTAATCTATTCCTTTAGGCCTGGGGTTGGGACTCTGTTTGGAAGCTGCCAGAAGGACAGTATCTGTTGGCTCTCCTGGGCAGGCTCCCCCATGCCAGCCTTGTGGCCCTCTTGTGGTATGAAAATGTGTGATTCTGAGAGGTATCTGTGTGAGGCTGCTCACAAACTTACGATGCCTGTGGACACTCTAGGCTGACAGGCCCAGGTAGAGTTGGCTGTGTCTCGGTATAGCTCCTTTACACCTTGAGCCACTTAAGCCCAGGCCTGGTCTAAGGGCCCTTGGGGGGGTCCCATGTCACTCCACACAGGCCCAGACAAACACGGAGCAGTGGAGGCTCCTAAATAAGTTCTGTAGGATGCCCCAGGATCGCCCCAAACATGAACCAGAGTTGCAGCTGAAAAACTGCTTTGCTACCCTGCCTTATTCAAGGTGGTTTCTGGAGACTTCTAGACAAATGAGAGCCAGTGAGGTCTGGTTCTAAGCCTGGGTCTGCAGTCTGGGGCTGTGTGATCTTCATCTCCCCATCTGGAAAGTGGGGTAATCACATCCACCACACCAAGACACGAGGTGGGCAGCTCACACTCGGCAGTACCTCATGTTGAGCCCCTTGTTCCCCACGTGGCCCCTAAACACACTGAAGCCACTGCTCTCAGTGCGCTCAGAGGCTGAGGAAGAGGGGACAGCGTACTCAAGAAGGAGCAGAGCTGTGCTGTCCTCTCCCTTTGGAGGTGGTGACGTCCCCAGTGTTCAGGCCATGGCCACCAGGACCTGAGCTGCAGGGCCACAGCAAGTGCTTGTCATGTGACTGTGGGGAGGGAGATGTGCCAAGGTTGCTAAAAATGCTCATTCTGTGGGAGCTCTAGGGTTTGATCAGAGGAAACCCTGTGGGCCAAGGGTTAGAGGCTGGCTCAACTACGAAGCAGATGCTGCTTCAAAATTCTTGTGGCCACGAAGAAAACCCTCAGCCAATGCTACAGAAAAACACAAGATATCAAACTATGAAACAGCCTAAAAAACAAAACCTATGTGTAGGCAGAGGCAGCTGGAAACAGCTGGAACACAGAAGACATGCAATCACTTCCCCCATGCTTCTCAGACTTCCTATGATGAACACGTCACGTTAGATAACATGAACAAATGCTATCTTAAAAAAATATTACTCCCCTCATGAGGTCTACAAGTAAAGAGTAGGTAACAATGCACACTCCAAATACTCCATCTGACTCAGAGACCTGGAGTTGGTTGATCCCACTGGGGACCAGTCCCCACGAGGCCATTCTAGGTAAGGGTGAAAACACGGGGTGCCCTGAGGATGACACTGTGTGTGCTGGGCAAAATGGAGCCTGAGGGCTCTGGCTGAGAAGACATACCTCTCCGCCCCCAGGTATTAACACAGATCGGGGGACGTGCCCCTGGCCCCCCAAGCTCTGGATAGCCCTCAGGGCTCTAACTACTGCCTCTGCTTAACCACTGCCTGCCTACAGCACTGGACCCGTCTGCCTCACAGACCCACCCTTCAGGGATCTAAAGCTCCCCCAACCCTTCTTCCCATGATGCCAAGGTGCCCCTGCCTTCACGGAGCCTCATGAAGCAGTGAGGAGTGGGCAGGTTACTGAGATAAAATCATGGAGGGGCACAGGATGCAAAGTGCTGCTGGGTGGTATTTCGTAAGCACTGTGCCAGCCCCCACCCTCTTAGGCCAGCCCCGGGCACTCACTCTGTGGTTCCCCAACACATAGAAGATGTGGCCCAGAAGCACCAGGGAGCAGGCTGTGAGCCGGTTCAGGTCCTCTGCATTGGACATCTTCAGAGTTTCTCGAAGAAATCGCCTATGTGAAAACAAATGCTAAAGCCCCATTGGGATGCCTTATCGGTAGGAAAAGGCAGCAGCAGCCCCAAGGCCCTGAGTAGAGCCCACCTTTCTTAGGGACAGAGGGCCTTGGGCACATGCTGTCAGGGAGCAACGCAGGAGGCCATGGGGCAACCAGTCCTCTCCCGGTACTCACTTGGCCTCATTGTAGCGTCCCTGGAAGAAGGAGAAGAGCCCTCGCACATAGAAAGCTGCTGCTCGGAGGCAGTGTGAGCTGATGGGAGACAGCGGTCACACTTTGGTGAGATTTTTGTGAATACAGCTGGTTAACAAAGGGGAGTGGGCAGAGGACGGGGAGAGAGGTACAGATACACAGGGCAGTTGGGTATTCCAGCACTGACACCACCCCAAGAGCAGAAAAAGTCTAAGACGATAGGTTTAATGGGCACTCAGCACTGGGTCCTCCTACCTGACAGGGAAGCTATGGTCTGGATTGATCCTCTCCAACAAACTGTACAGCTGTGGTGGAAATGTCAGTTAGAATCATCTTGAATAAACACGAGAAAATTCAGCCTCAAACAGCCACTAAATGACTAGGGCTGCTTGCATCTTCCCAACCCAAACTTTACCCCAATCCCATTCCTGGGTAACCTGCCAAGAGAGGGGTCAGGACCTACAAGAACAGATGAGAACACTTTAGGAGGCTGCACAGAGCTGTCTACTTCCTTGTCCCTCCCACCCCATGGGAATCATGGCCTCTGGTGTGAAGGGCTGGGGTCCTCACACCCTCAGCCTGCGCTGTGTGTGTCAGATGAAGGGGACTGGGGTGTCAGGGCAGCTGCTTAGTCTCAGCCTCTGTATGGTCAGAGGGGCTCTGTGTGGAGGAGTGAGGTGGTGAGATCAGCCCACATGCGCCTTGTCAGTTGGGGGTGGGCTTTATCTGAAGGTGCAGGGATCCTGGGAGGCTCTGATAGGCACCATGTGACTGATGTTTTAGGTCCCCTCCAGCTACCAAGGGAGGGGTAGGGGACCAGGGTTGAAGTGGCCTGAAGTTGCTCCCAGTGTCCCCATAGCACCTCCAAGAGGCAGACACTGAGAGGGCAAAAATCCTCCATGAGCCACCAAGTGTGACCCATGGAGGCCACTCCTGGCCCTATGATGACCTGTCCATTGCTCCCTGACTGCTGGAGCATTGAGTCTGGGCTTTCTCTGCTCCCTGCAGCCCAAAGCATCCAAGCTAACCCAGAAGTTGGGAGGTCAGCCAAACTTTTTATAGACAAGAGATAAAATGAAAACCACAAAGGTAGAAAAGTAACTAAATCTGAGATACTCTGGAAGCAGGATGCCAGCACTGGGAGGGGAGGCAGTGACCCTAGGGCTGAGGGGGGGATCCCAGGGCTGAGGGTCGCAGGGGGAACCTGGTGAGGGCACCTGTCTCGTGAGGACAAGCCCTGGGACCCCCTACCCCTTAGGAGGCTGGGTCATTAGGACAACCTAGGAGCACAGTGCAGAGGACTGCCTGCCTGAGCTGCTGCTCCTCGTAAACCACGAGGCCTCCTGACATTCTAGAACAGACAGCTCAGGGTAGAAGAAACTGGATTTCTTCTGTGGGACTCAATAAAGCTTGGCTCATTTTTAACAAGGAGAAGTATAATTTAGCTAGGGAACGTTCCTGTCCGAGATCCGGCCTGCCCTAGCCATGCTTGCAACTCTGTGTGGGACGCAAGTGTGCCACCTGCTGAAGAATGGAAACCCTGGGGCTGCTGAGATCTGCTGGTGCCCAGGACATCCCCAACCCCACCACCCTCGAATAAGAGCTAAAAAGATACCAAACATGAAGCATGTCACCTACTACCTCTTGGTGTCTATTTCCTTCCCGTATATACACACTCGCCAGATTGGTCACAATGAAGGCCCACAGCTCCTGGTGGTTGGTGAGCTAGAACAGGACACATGGGCATTAGAGGGCTAGGCTGGGCACAGCCACATCACACCAGGGCCACTCAGTGGCATAGGAGCCAACCAAGTGCTCCACAGCAACTCATCCAGAATCACTTGACTCATTTCATTTCAGACATATCCCCTTGCCTGCCTCCTAAACCCCAAGGGCATAGAGTCGTTAGTTCTTTTCACTATCAAACTGTCATCTGCACTGTAAGAAATTCAGGAAACAAAGGAAAACCAGCCACCCCTGCTCCTGCCCCGCCAACACACTGCATTTTAGTCCATTTTCTGCTTGTTTCTCAGGACTGAGACCTGGGCAGCCCCTTCCTCCACACTACAGTCAGTGATGCCTGGGACTCTAGTGTGGGCTGACATAGCAGAAGCACTTGCTGGTCCTGGGGAGGACACTGCCAGGAGGGTAGCTGAGACTGTCAGAGACCAGAGATGCTGCCGATGGCTGGTAGCAGATGACCGTTGTCCCCAGTTCTTCTTGGGAAATAAAAATGGTCAAAAGAGAGATCAATCTGAGAGGCCCGAGTGTTACCCAGATCCTGGTTGCCAGCGGGGCCGAGTACAGCTATATAAGAGGCTGAGGATGCCTAGGAAATGCAGACCTTCCCCTGCCCCACCAGGATGCCAGCATGTGCCAAGGAAGCCCAGAAGGTCTTCTGATGTGAGCAAAGACACTCTGGTTTATTTTGTTTGTTGGAAGACCACAGGAAGAGCACGTGCTCGGGGCCAGGGGGTTTGAGTGTGTATCCTGGCTGCACCACTTCCCACGTGGCCTGTAGGAGAGCCATGCGGACTCCCTGAGGCACAAAATATCAAAGCAGCAGCAGCCACTTGTGGGAAGTAAGGCGGGGAGGGAGGGGTGGAGAGCACTTCGTGGGGCCATGGGATAACTGCGGGCAACACAGGGTGGTGTGTATGGGGGTCCTGGTATCACTGCAGCTGGCAGCAGAAGCTGACCAGGGCTCAGAGGAATGGACATAGATGGGAAGGCCCAGAAGGCCATGGAAGTGGACACCACGTCTACTCTCACACTCTGGCATGCAGCCAGAGGCTCCTAACATTGCCAAGACAAGCAGCAGGGCTGGCGGCATCCACAGCCACACAGAGCACCTCAGAGGAGCAGCAATGCCGCTGAGCCCATCCCCAGGAGCAAAGAGATCTGTAGACTGACACAAGGGACAGAGCAGAGCTCCCCATCTGACAGGGCACACGCAGCACCCTCAGCAACTTTACTCGAGTCACAGTCACCCCAGGTCCCAACACCTCTGCCTGGGGCCTCCTCAGTCCCCCTGGGAGGAAAGTGTTGCTAGCCTCCTTTTCCTGTGAGGACATCGAGGCCAAGGTAGGGATGTGCTTATCTGGTCCTGGAACAAGGCAGGCAGACTGGGACCTGGCACTGGGCTAGCAACTCCCAGACCTGGGGATTGGGGGACGGGGGAGAAGAGGTGTCTCTCAAAGAGGATGTGGCACCAGCTTTCTCCCAGGGCCCAGGGGGACCCATCAGAGGCAAGGGCATCGTCCCAGCAGAGCTCCCTCATGATCTGCAGCACCAGGTATCCTCTGTCCCCGCAGCAACTTGGCCGCTGTAGGGTGAGGGCAGACCCAGCTCTGTGTCCCAGGACTGCCCTGAACCCTGGCAAGTAACTCTGCATTTTCAGCTGTGACAGGAGCCAACACCATCCCGGCAGGATATTAGGAAGGCTGGGAATCAGGAGTGAAAGAAGCTGCAGAGGTACCAGTGGGCTCTGGGCTCTCCCTGGTGGCTGCCCTCCAGGTTAGCTGGAGAACCCCCACCCTAGGCTAGCCAGAAGCCTCCTTGCCCATAGCTATCTCCTGTCATACTGTGTTGCCAGTGGCGGCCCTGACTCATCTGAGTAGCCCAGAACCTGCCACGAGAAGCCCCGGCCCGTCATTGCCATGGGCCGCATCAAGCTGAACGCTGGAGAGTGGCCCGGTGAACACGGTTTCATGCAGAGGCTGTCCTCATCACAGACCATGCCTGACTCCTCACGGAGAAGCACCGCCCGCCCCGTGGAGTGAGGGCAGGCACCTTACCCGCAGGGCTGTGGTGAACTGGGCTTCTGCATTGTCCATGCAGTTGACAGAGACACAGTATAGGCCCTGGAAGAAGAAGGCATTGAGGCCCCGAAGGCATGCAGTCTCCCCCGGTGCACAACTAAACCCACAGGAGCCTGGGAAGTGACTATTGAGCCAGCTACACCTGAGCTTTACTCTGGCAAAGAGGCGGAAAGATGGCATGCTTAATTATTCCCTCCCTCCAGGACCTAAGTCAACTCAGACTTAAGATGCCAGTCAGAAGGAAGCCCGTTGGAAATATTCTGGACCCTGCGCGGGGCAGCAATCACGGGATCACCAACGGGAACTGGGCTGGGGGCAGGCAGCCCAGTGCACTCACCAGCAGTGTGTGCAGCTGCGCGGCGTGGTTGGAGAAGAGCCGGGGGGACTGCTGGCACAGCTGGCAGACCTGGGAGATCTGCCGGGAAAGAGCATGCTCAACGTCACATGGGCTGTAACACGGGACCTGGCATCCCAGCAGCATTTCGGAGAACCTCAAAGCTGACACGTGTGCCTGCATCCTACCTTCTCTAACTAAGGCACAAAGTCCCAGCAACGGTGTTTGTTGTGAAGGCAAGTGTGGCCCTGACCTCCTCGAGAATGCTGACCCTTGTCCATCGCCACCACCACATCCTCCCTTTCTGCCATGTCTCAGCCATATAGCACCTTCACCTACTCAGGGCCCCTGCCCCCCTCAGGAAGGTGAGCATCAGAGATTATGCATTGGGTCAGGAGGAATGTTAGGAACACTGTCAGGGGACCCCAAATTCTCAGAACCCATGTCTGCCTACTTTTAGAGAAAGGACTATTCTTGATTTCTCTTTTATATTTTGCTTGTTTATTTATTTTTGAGAGAGAGAGAGAGACAGACAGACAGACAGAGGAGGGGCAGAAAGAGAGACATACACACACAGAACCCGGAGTAAGCTCCAGGCTCCATGCTGTCAGCAGAGGCCAATGCAGGGCTCAAACTCACAAACTGCAAGATCATGACCTGAGCTGAAGTCGGACCCTTAACTAACTGAGCCACCCACACGTCCCTCTCTTTTTTCAGTAGGCTTCATGCCCAGCACAGAGCCCAGTGTGTGGCTTGAACTCACACCTGAGATCAAGACCTGAGCTGAGATTAAAAGTATGACACTCAACCAGCTGAGCCACCCTGCCCCAGGACCTCTGACTTCTGTACCATATTCTCTGATTAGTTGTGTGCATCAGGGTCATGAATTAACAAGTTACAGTGATACAAGGGTGGATATTCTACTGACACACACTGGGCAAATTTACGTTCTCCCATGTGACGACCTCTGAGACGTGGCAAACTCCAACGGTTTTCCCACCCATGTTTGTGGCCTCTGGTGGCATTACCTCCTGCAACGCAGTAGCCTTGTGTCCCGTGACGAGCCTACACATGATGATGTGCTCAAGCAGGATCACTTGGAAGGAGGACAGGATAGGGCTGCAGTCAAGCACTGGGGATGAGAAAGTGGGGGTGAGCACTCAAGGTACAGCTAGAGAAGAGACCCCAGGAGACTGACACAGAGCCTCCTGGGGACTTCACACCCTCCCATCCCCCCCCACACTGGCCCTTTGGCTGCCCATCTGCTCTGCTGGGCACCAGCTCTGTCACCTCACTTGATGCCCGCTGCACCCTAGAGCAAGTGGGCTCATCTCCCTGTCCAGGTGGGGAGACAGCCAGGTTTTAGTGACTAGAGTGTTCTAAGAATAAGAAACCCTAAGAGGTTTGTCTTCCATCCTTATTCCACTCTGACCCAGGGGAGTGCTCAGGAGCACTCTGGACACAATGGTTCTAGAAATGTTGAAGTAGCCCAGGAGACTGAAAGTGTGCAAAAGGCCTCAGGCAGCAGTGAGGGGAGCCAGCTATTGGGTTCCGTGAGAGGCTGCCCTCACCCTGGAACCAGACAGTGCCCACAGCCCTTTCCCAACTCATCTGGAGGGAAAGAATCGCCATCTTTGTGGGCTTTGATTCTACAGTCCTGAAGGCTCCTCCCCTGCTGGCACTTAGGAGGGCACAGGAAGCAAACGAACAGATTACGAGGGGTGCTGAGCCAGCTACAGACACATGCAGTTCTCAGATCCTACTAGTCAAAGGACCCCTGGTCCCACCAGATGGATTAGTTGAGCATCCAGGCAGAACCCAGGACCTCTAGAGAATCTGTTGTTGGTCAGTGAGAACGGAGTTCCAATCCTAGTCTCACCAAGCGTTGATTCTCAGTCACAACACTGAGAACAGAGAGCAAAAGCAGCTGCCATCTCTTTCAACTGAGCACTGCTGTCCCAACAGGCTCTGCTGGTAACCCACTAACTTCACAGCCATCTTAAGCAGTGGGAGGATACGACAGAGATGGTACAAGATACGGAATAAGGATCAACCCTAGGCTTGGCCTGCTCTGCCCCTCTCCCAGACTGCCCCCATCTTCCAAATGGGTTAACAAGACCCATGAGGCAGGGACTCATGGTGACTGCTCAGCAATGTTGTCATTCTGGATTCTTCAGGCCAGTATTAAGAGGTGGCACTTAGGCTACCCACCAGGGGGCGCTGTGGCTAAGCGATCCACCAATGGAACTTGGCCCCAATGAGAAAACTTACTCTTGAGCTTCTCCAGCTGCATGAGAGCTTTGTCTGTGTATTTCTGTGCTTTCTCCAGGTAGCCGGCCTGCATGGAGTGCATCACGGTCACCTGGCAACAAGACCAGACAGCGGTGGTCACTGTGACCTTCTCCCCGCTCCCCCCCCCACCACCCTGGCCCCAGGCCTCTAAAGACTCACCAGGTAGACAAGCACACACATGTGCTCCTTGGGCAGCCAGTGGAAGAGGTCGGCAGGGTTGCTAGGCAGGATCTCATCATCGTGCAGCGTGGAGATGGTCTGGATGCACTGCTGCAGCTGCTTCAAGCACGGCTTCACACTCTTCACCTGGAGTGGGCGAGTGGTACCACATGCCTGAGTGCCTGTCCACTCCCAGCAGGTGCCATGTCCCTCAGGACACAAGGCACCCTCAGTGGCGGCTAGCCAGGTCCTGCCTGTCCAGCAACCTCTTAGCCCCCTCCTTCCAGGAGACCCTGCTATGCTCACCATAGGTGTAGGAACCCCACCCCTAGATTGGTCAGCCAGCTCTCAGGGAGCGGGGCAAGGCCAGGTAGGTCATCTGTGGGACTAAGGATTGGCCACCACCCAGTGCTGGGCCCAATACCAAGTCCTGCGAGAAGCCTGTCCAAAGATCCTGCTCAAGTCACGTTTCTTCTTTCCTGTAGTAACCCCAGGAGAGAAGGACAAGGCTGGGGCAGTTGGTTATCCTGGGGGATGGGAAGTGGCTAGCTGGGGTTCCTGCAGGCACCATGGTTTGTACAGACTGGCCTCTCTCCACAGGCCATTTCCATAGCCATCAGCACTCCATGAGTGTTCTGTGTTCCTATGTGTTGAGTGTGGTGCTTGGCTCAATCGGCACAGCTAGGTGCAAAAGGGGGAACACAGGAAGCCCCTCACCAATGAGATACCTGTTCAGCACTTTCTGGGGCCTTCACAGCCACTAGGCTCCACCTGTAGCCTCCCAGCACAACAGAGAGGTCCTGCCTGTGGCTGGTCACTAGGACAGGGTGGGGTAAGATGGAGTCGCACCCCCAAAAGGCTGAGATGGTCACCCATGCACAGATGTAGCTGCTCCTGGACCCCATGAGGATTGGTGTACTCTTGGATACAGCTGATCCTGTCAGTCCCTACTCAAACAGCATAAAGCAGTCATCACCTGGGGGAGGGGGGTGGACACACACTGCTTGAGCACCCGCTGTGTGCCTGGCACCATGCCAGAATCCTTGGTTTATTCTCATGAATTCCCCAAAATGCAACTGTCCATGCACTGACTGGCCATGTATGCTGCAAGTATTCCTGCCATAACGCTGGAAACAGGAGACTCCCATTCTCAGAGTGCCCTCTGCTCACAGGGACAGAGCACTTGTGCCAGACTATGACAAGGTGTGGAATGGAAACTGAGCTCTCAATGACAGACATGTTGTGTGGCTAGTGACAGGATGCAACCACAGAGGTGATATCTTGACAGAAGTCTACTCACAGCCTGCTCAGTCCCCATCAGCCCTCACATGGGAGGCACTACGTACCTGCCCAGCATCCAAATAGTGGGTCACCTGGAGCACTAGGAAGAAGACACGCAGAGACTCCTTCTGGATGGGGTTCCCTTGCCAGTTCTCAACTATCTGTCCACAGAGGGTCAGCAGCGGGTGGACTTCCTGCAACTTGCGCTCCATCAGCAGCAGCTGGGGAGGGAGACGCAGGTGGTGGGAGCACCTCTTGGTGCACAGGGCTGTCCCCCTCCAGGGGACCACCAGCACCACACGGAGAGGGCATGAAACAAACCCAGGCTGCTCCTTCCTTAGCACAAATCCCCAACCTGGAACCTGAGTTTCATTTCTGAACCCAGCAGGGGCCCCAGGGCCTCGGCCTTGCTGCAGCCCGCTGTGCATGAGGGTCTGGGCCCCCAAGCGGGCTGCACCATGGCAAGTGAGCAGGACCGGGGCTCATGTCCTTCAACCAGCCCCACTCCACCCATCCTTGACTTACCATCCCTTTGCTGAGCAGGAACAATGCCCTGAAAAAGAGAGGGTGAGTCAGTCTGTGGGGCCCTGGCATCTCCTGGGATGACTATGCCACCCCAATGTTCACGGGGACCTAATGTGCCACTTCAGGGGATAATTAAGTGGATGACAAGTCCCTGGTGGTCCCCAGTCCCCAGTGAGATGTGTTTTATTTACAACTGTTCTTTTTTACCCTATTTGATCTTTCTTTACTATTTTTGCCAGGTTTACATGTTCACAAGGCTCAAAAGCTCAGAAGGCATAAACAAGTGCTCAGAAAGTGTGGAGGAGCAGAGCACGGAAGGGCAAGTCTGCCGTAATTTCCCTCTGGCTGACAGAGTGGATGGGGATTGTGTGTCAGTGGGTAGAACTGGGCAGGGGGGAAGCACGCAGGCTCAGGGGCCTGAACTCAAATTCACGCCTCTGGATCTGACCCTCTGAGTCTCCTGAGGGTCAAAGGATAAACTTAGGAAGCCCCAGGCATGTGAGCAGCCTCACCACCCTGTCTCCTCCCTCAGGGGGCAAAGGCCAGGAGGTTTCTATAATCACACTTAAACCTTTTTGTAACTTTCTAAAAAGGTACACACACTGCTATCATAAGCAGAAAAATTATAAAATGAGCATGTTAAAAAACTTATGATTTGGGGGGCGCCTGTGTGGCTCAGTTGGTTAGGCATCTGACCCTTGGTTTCAACTCAGGTCATGATCTTATGGCTTCGTGTGTTCAAGTCCCACATCAGGCTCCATGCTGGCAGCGCAGAACCTGCTTCGGATTCTCTCTCTCCCTCTCTTGCTGCCCCTCCCCTACTCGTGCTATCTCTGTCTCTCTCAAATAAATTTAAAAAAAATTTTTTTAATATTTATTTTTTTTTTAATTTTTTTTAATGTTTAATTTCTAGGAGAGAGAGAGAGACAGCGTGAGCAGGGGGGTCAGAGAGAGAGGGAGTCACAGACTGAAACAGGCTCCAGGCTCTGAGCCGGCAGTCAGCACAGAGCCCGACGCGGGGCTCGAACCCATGAACCGCGAGATCATGACCTAAGCGAAAGTCGGACGCTTAACCGACTAAGCCATCCAAGCGCCCCAAATATTTATTATTTTTAAAAGTCTTTATTTTTAAGTAATTTATCTAATATGGGGCTCAAACTCACAACCCCAAGATCAAGAGTTGCATGCTCTTTTCCCTGAGCCAACCAGGCGCCCCAAGCATGTTAAAACATTTAGAGAACAGCCAAAATAACAGGGGAAGGAGCCGGGGCAGTCAGGCCTCAAACTCAGCTCCCAGGTGCTTCAGTGCACTAGTGTGGGGGAAGGGCTGCTGCCTTCAGGAATCCCTGTGGTTGTGCAAGGCCCTCAGGCCCCCAGTTTGGTCAATATCAAAGTCTGTCCTGAGAATCCTGGAAGAATCCCTAAGAGCTCTACCTGACACCCCATTAAGTAGGTACCATTCTTCTCATTTCCTGGGTGAGGAGACTGAGGTGGGGAGGTCACAATCACACAGCACAACAGATGCCAATGCTCCAGGCCACCACGCCATTCCTTGTTACCTCGTGGCAGGTAGACTATAGGGTCTACACCCAGGCACAGAAGCCTGTAAGGAGACACTCAAGAGAGAACGTGTATAGTGTTCAGCTGTCCCCATGCCCTGTAGGGCCTGTCACCATGAACTCAGTAATAGCTAAAGCACAAGGCGGGGGGGCAGGGAAGACCAGGAATCTGGGCCAGAGTGTGTGACAGCCACCATCTCAGGGCAGGGTGGCCGAAAGTCCAAGACGGCCTGGGGGGAACTGAGTGGCTCCTGCGGGCAGTTTCAAGTCTAGAGCTCAAAAAATATAGAGTTGAAAACAGTTGCTTCCCAACAATTTCATGGGATAAGATCAGCCCTTGTGAAACGTAAGTTTCTAGAACCTCAATGCTTACCACTGAATAAGACCACTGTTATCTGGTGCCTATCTACTGCAGAGGCCTCTTCTCTTTCAGGGCAAAAGAGACAGACTGGCCGTCTTCACAGAGGGTACACAGTGAAGCACCAGTGCCCTCTCACCCCTGATCCCAAGGCAGTCTCCAGACCCTGGTCTAAGCAGTTCTGTGGTAACATGAACCTAAATCCCCTCTTTTATATAAATGTCCACTCGCTCTGTCTGCTGTTGTACATCTAACGGCAGGACCGCTGAGGCTGCCCACAGGCACTGCTGAGCACACCTTCTCGGAGCGCTGCTCTTGCATCTGTGCCAGAAAGGGGCCAGCCCAGCACATCACACAAACACCTTTTAAGAGACACGACATTCGTGCAAGCACCAAGAATGCAATCTGCTCTCCCGCATCAGCTGCCTTTCCCCTCCAACTTCATAAATCAGCCGGGTAAGAAATGTCTGGTGCTGTTTTAATCTCCACGTTTTTTCCTACACACTAAAGTGATCCCCCTTTCAAGCCAGAATGCCAATTCTCTTTGTTGTCCAGGACAACACAGCCAACTGCTTCCGAGTAAGAGAGAGAGTGGTGTCGATAGAGGCGCCTACCGTGTGTACTCAGATCCCACAACTCGGGCGTACTCAGCCCCCACGCCCAGGAGGTCGCAGGCTGACACCAGGTCCTTCTCAAGTGTGTGCAGTTGCTAAAAGGGAGAGAGAGCAATGACTTACTTTACAGTACCTAGTACCTGACCTCAGTGCTCTGTTGGTGGCTTAAAACTGAACTTCCCACACCTCAACAAAATTGTCTCAGTGTCAGTTATGAGCTAAATCAACCAAATTATTTCATCACATTAATTGTTTTGGGTACAGAACTCCACTTCATCTACAATGTACCTCATTTAAGCTTAATGGCTCACAGAGCTAGCAGTTAATACTTACAGGCATAGATTCCCCAAGACTTTGTGAGTGTGTCTGTGTGCTTTGTAGACTGCCTTTGGGGGCAGTCACTAGGTAGGCAGCCAAAGGAGCCCCAAGTAAAGAGGGACTCCCTCAGGGATAAGCACCTATAGATGTTTCAAACAGAGAGGCTTTAACAGGTTCAAAGAAAGATACACTTGCAGGGCCTTGGTCAAAAGCTTGG
Organism: Proteles cristata cristata; assembly: GCA_017311185.1. NCBI lineage: Eukaryota > Metazoa > Chordata > Mammalia > Carnivora > Hyaenidae > Proteles > Proteles cristata. Next base: position 503,411 of record JAESUZ010003691.1, on the reverse strand, counting down.
GCTCCTAATGCATGGGGTGACCACCAACTCAGGTGACTCACAGTCCAGCTGTGCAGGCAGGTGATAGCGCTGTGTCATTAAGGGTAGGTGAGAGCAGCCTGGTGGGCAGGCAGTTCTGAGACAGCAGAGATGGAATCCAGCCAATGAGGGGGAGGTATGGGCAGAGCCCAGAACAAAAGAGGTATCTCTCACAGTTGAGTCTACCTGTCCCTTATCTTGACCCCCAGCCGGCAGGCCCCTCCAGTGCAGCCAGGAAGGCTCAGCCGAGAAAGCTTCCCACTGCTTGAGTGTCTCAGAGCATAGGGACCATCTATATCTGGGGAGATGAAGGGAGGATGGAGCCCAGGCTTGACTCAGGCATTCATTGCCCAATAGGTAGCCCCATGCAATCTTAGCTCAGTCCTTCCTTCCAAAACACAGCGGGCTACCGGCAAAAAATGCTCCCCAAATAAATTTATTTATTAAAAAAATTTTTAAGTTTATTTTTGAGAAAGACAGAGACAGTGTGAGTGGAGTAGGGGCAGGGAGAGAGGAAGAGACAGAGAATCCCAAGCAGGCTCCATGCCGCCAGTACAGGGCCTGATGGGAGGCTTGAACTCATGAAACCGTGAGATCATGACCTCAGCTGAAACCAAGAGTCAGATGCCTAACAAACTGAGCCATCCAGGTGCCTCTCCCCAAATTTAAACCAACACAGATCAAATGAAGCACCAGGAGGGAGGAGAACATGAAGACAGGCCCTGTGGCAGCCCCTAGGGGGATGGACACTCTCACCATTTCCCTGGGTGCTGGTTGTTCAGGGGGGTACCGCCAAGGACAGAGGCTGGTCCACAGGTAAAAGAAATGTCCCTGTGTCCCCACCCATGCAGTGCAGCAGCCTGAGGAGGGGCCTGTGTGTCCTGGAGTTTGTTATTTGTACTTGGGGTGCACCTGCCCCAAGGTCACAGCTCCTGCTGGGCCCCCATGCTTCTTGGCTGAGTCCGTGGTACTCACAGCAAGCTGGAAGAGCAGGCGGCAGTGCCAGTACGGAGTCTGCTGTGAGATCTGGATCGCTTTCCGCAGCAGTGGCTTTGCTGTGTCTACGGAATTCTGAAAGGAAACAGTCAAGTTTGGGGAGGAAAAAACAAGCCGGCAAGCAAGCTGGATTCCTTATGTAGCAGCTGTGGCGCCAGAAGGCCACTCTTGTTCATGCTCACCAAAGAATCTGTGGGTTGCCAACTTACTTTATTAAAAGAAGAAAAGATTTTATTGGACTCACTGGCTAGGTAGTTTTTGCATTGCTCTTAAAATAACTCCTCATTCAACTAAACTGAAAGTAGCTTTAGTTCAAAACCCTTAACAGTCAAATTATATGACAAATTACCATCTTTGCAGTTCTGCAACCAGAGAGAGGGGCCAGGGATGTGAAGCATGTAGTCTCTACTGCCCAGGGAGCCTCCCATGTGGCTGCTCAAAGTAAGGAAAGGTGATTTTCAGCTACGCCTGAGATCACAACCAGGTTAAGAAGGCATATGGACTTGTTAGGAACTAATCACCTTAAACCTAGGAACAAGGCTGCTTTCCAACAGTCTTTGGTAGAAAGATTTTGCTGGCCTTCATTAGCAGGTGACGAGTCATGGATGCTCTGTGCCAGGGCACAGGAGATAGAAAAGTAATGGGAAGTATTAAAAGCCAGGAGAGTCCACAGTTTGCCATTGTGCCTTTACTACAGGGAGAGTGACTTTGCTTTCAGAAATCTTCATGTGTTCTTACCTCTTGACAGTACAGCTCGGACAAAAGACTTGCTGCTTCAAATTTAACATCTTCAAACTGCTGGATCTAATAATATCCAGTTAAGGAAGGAGAAGCATTGCAAAGTGGTCAGTTTACAAGGGGCACAACTTAGGGTTCTTACATTGCCGCGGCTGGTGGGAGAGAAACATCGTTGCCTGCTCTGAAACTTCAAGTTCACGTTCTCCTCCAGCAAGGGGCAGAGCTAGCTGACAGGACATACAGAGGAGAATGGCACCCAGGGAGAGATGACTGGTCCATAGGGATGGCCACATCGAAGAAGGGGTTCTTCAGGAGGGGCAAAGCCTAAAACTCTGGGGTGCTTTATGGGGGGGGGATTCAAGTTTGCAATGATCCTTTTTTTTTTTTTTTTTTCAAATGGAGCTTTCCTTATAGAGAACAATACCAACAGGAAAAGGATACTTGCTGCGATATCAACCACTGAAAAGAAAAATAAAAAAGGATTAATTCTCAGCCAAACACTTGGTGCCTGCTTACTGGCTCCACTTCAGGGTTTACACAGGTTGTCCTGTCACCAAAATCTGCAGGCATTAAGGGGTAAAGTGGCCTGCTCAGCTTCAAAGGGTGGGAATATAACCACCCGCTCCTCCTTTGGACCCCAGTTTTTTGTCCTGCCAGCCTCCAGAGTCAGATTCGGAGTCCCCTTCCTCCACAGCAGAGATGCTTCAGGAGTAGAGGGCCCCGTTGTACCATTCACTGCGGTACACTGACAGCCTGCGGATCGTGACACAAGAATTCAGTTACAACTGGAGAGTGGGTCTGCAGGTGTCAGTCCTTCCTGGAGCAGTGACATTCAAAAGATGCTTACGGGCATCTGCGTGGCTTGGTCAGTTGAGTGTGTGACTCTTGATGTTGGCTCAGGTCATTACCTAGTGGTCATGAGATTGACCCCTTTCCCTCCCCCTCTGCCCCTCTTCTGCTTGTGCACACACACATGCGTGCTCTCTTTCTCTCTCAAAACAAACGAATGGACGTTAAAAAAAATCTTCCACTTTATTTTTAAAAAATTTTTAAATGTTTATTTAGTTTTGAGAGAGAGAGAGAGAGAGAGAGAGAGAGAGAGAGAGAGAGACAGGGCACGAGCAGAGGGGGGTAGTAAGAGAGAGGGAGACACAGAATCCGAAGCAGGCTCCAGACTCTGAGCTGTCAGCACAGAGCCTGACGTGGGCTAAAATTCATGAACCATGAGACCATGACCTGAGCCAAAGCCGGATGCCTAACCAACTGAGCCACCCAGGTGCCCTCAAAATCTTCCACTTTAAAAGATGCTTGGAAACGAGACAAGCTAGTGTCAGAGTGGAAACGAGAGCTCCAAGAAGGGCTAGTGTGGGCAAAACCTAGCCAGAGGATGGTGGGGACGGTTCTAAGAGCTCACTGAGCTCACTATTCCTCTCTGCCGGCACACACACCAGCACAGGGTTCAGATGACATGCTCCCACTTAGGGACTGCTGTGCTCTGCAGTTCCACGTTCCAACAGGAGGCAGTGGTCAGGGCGTGCATGGGCCAGGCCACCACATGAACTACACCAACCACACTCTGTCAGACCACATAGGACTCAAGCATACACCTGACACTGTCCTTGCCGACCCACTCATCCTACAATCACAGAGTCTTGGCAATTGCTGGCAGGAGGATCCAGTAATGAAAAGACCCTGACTCACTATGCTCTGTTGGAGAACAGTGTGTGTGTGTGTGTGTGTGTGTGTGTGTGTGTGTGTGTGTGTGTGTGTGAGACAGCTGGGGTTGGGCCTTGAAGGGTAATGGTGTAGAAAGTGAGGGGGAGGTGTCCCCAGGCAAAGAGGGAGGGGGAGGTGCCCCAGGCAGAGGAGAGCCTATGAAAAAGACAGATGGCAGGAAGGTGAGGCTGGAAGGCCCAATGGATCTCCTACCATTAATGTGGTAGCCCTGCCTATGGATCTAAATACCCCAATATCATTCCTGGAGCATATCTTAGAGCCATTAAACAGAAGCACCTGATCAGATCTGGGTTTTAAGAGCACCTAGAGGCAGCAAAGAGAATGCGAAGGGAGGAAGAGGGGTCTATGGGGGTGCTGGTCTTAGGAATAGAGATGTCTCTGGGCCTAAGGTGAATGGTGGCCAGGAAGTGGCAGAGTGGGTAAAGACTTGGAGCTGCCTCTGAGACCAGCTGCCTGCAAAACATAGGTGGGCCAGAAGGGGGCACTGTGGGAGCGCGTGAAAGGAACAGAGACCAAAAAAGCTCCAGCACCACTGGGCTCACATGCACGTACTGACACACATGCACATACACACGTGTAGAGCCCAGGCAAAAGACTTTCTGAAGCCAGCTTGGGTGTCCCTTCCCAAGGCCCCACAGCAGCAGGGACAGGAGGAGCTCAGGGTTCCCATGGGGGCCAGGCCAGTTTCAGCCAAATAGGTGATTATCAATGGAGCCGATAAATACAGAAGTCAGGTGTGCTTTCTCAGAACCACTCCTTCCCACAGAGAAGGTCAGTGTAGCAAGAGAGGCTCCTGAAGGCCACCAGTTGGAAGGATACAGCAAGCCAGTAGAAGAACCTGTGTGATTGGAGACATGGCTCGGCAGGGAGAGCTGCAAGACTGGCCCTTGTCAGGGCAAGTGAGTCACTTTCTCAGGACTGTCAAACTGTTGACAAACGGCTTCACTTTCCTAGCTTTGTAACACTTGCAACATGAATTCACCAGAAACATGTAGACTTGAAAATATACCTCACAATTAAAGTACAGAGAATACCTTACTTAAGGTTCCTACTTTATACAAAGTTGCCATGCCATCTATATGTTTTACTATGTAATGCTAAAAAATAGCTTTATGTATGTCTCCTTCCTCATGATGGGAAAGAACTGCCACGTGCCGGGCAGGGATACAAACTAACCTATTAAAAATTCCTGGGGTCATCTTGGGGCTCTCAGGGAAAATGTGGGGCACCAGAGAGCCAGTACAAGCCATGAGGGGTGGAAGGGCTTGAATGAGCACATCTCTCATGCCTGGAAGATTCCATCCAGGGCTGAGAGAGTGTCAAGGTTTCTTGTACCTCAAAATAAAGACAATTTTTTATTAATCAGGTTTTTAAACAAAAATGTATAGAAAGTTATCAACTGCAACTTCCATCCTTTGGGATGGGAGCACAGCACTTAGAAGCCTGCCTGGCTCTTTCTGCTGTGTGACCCTGACCATGAGAAACCATGTCAGCAACGTCACTGGCAAGTTGGAAGTGGTCTCTACCTCAGGAGTTTATTGAGGATCCAATGAGACAGTGTCCCCAAGAAGACCACATGCAGAGTCTGGCATGTAGCAGGTGGCAACAATACCTCAGTGATTCCCAAGCAGGAAGAGGAAGAATCAGGGGCTGGAGGAGAGGAAGGGGGACGAGTTGGTGGAACCGTGAAGGAATGGTTCCTAGACAGATTTCACATCCTGAATTAAGAGGAGACAGAGAGTGAGAGTGAAGAAAATAGAAATGAAAACAGGAGGAAGCACAGATCACTCTTCCATGAAAATGCTTAACGCCAAGCTCTGCAAATACAGCTTTTGCACAAGGTTTTGCTCCCAGCAATGGGGCATGGAATTTGGACATGATGCTGAGGGATGAAAGATCTGCTCCAGCCATGTCTGCTGCTGAGAGGCCCAGAACTAAGTCCTTTTGGGCCTTAGAAAGGAAAGCAGTTATTCACTTGCTGAGTAGGTAAACCAGAGATTCTCAGGTTAAACCTGGAAGTGGAGAGCCTGGGTGGTTCAGTCAGTTAAATGTCTGACTTTTGGTTTTGGCTCAGGTCGTGATGTCACGGTTTGTGGGATGGACCCTGCGTCCAGCTCTGTGCTGACAGCATGGAGCCTGCTTGGTTCTCTCTCTCTCTCTCTCTCTCTCTCTCTCCCCCGCCCCACTCATGCTTACTCTCTCTCTCTCTCAAAATAAATTATAAATAATGACAACAACAACAAAACCAACTTGGAAGTGGAACTAACAAGCATCTGGATAACAGCTTGGAGCTGCTTTCTAAGTCAGGTAAGTGAAACCACTACTGAAAGGCAACTCCATTCCAAACCCAAAGAGAAAGCAAAGATGGCATAGAGGTGGTTACCACAGTCAAAAGAAATCACTGTATAATGAACAACTACGTAGATTATAGAAAACAATGAACAATTCATTCCAGAGAAGTACCATTTATTCCTCTGTGGCATTCGAGTCAGCAAAGGCTAAGGATGCTGCTGCATTTTCTTAGCCAAGGAATAAAGAGGGAATGTGATCAAAAGTTTAGTTAAACAGGTATAGGTCTACATCTAAGAATAGACACGCAGATTCTCCTGACTCTACAGACGATGTGCAAATGACCGAAATGGGATTGTCTGCTGGAACAACAATGTAATAATTAGGCCAGAGAAGACTGAAAATATACCCAATAGGTGTTCAGCAAGAAGAAAGCCCAGGTGAAAACAAAATGACACAGAATAGAATACGAAAGAACCTGCAGAAGACAGCTTCACACATTCTCTAGCCAAGAGATTTCTCAGGAAAAAGGCGTCTCTTATAAGCACGAACTGCTTACTCCAGGAGTCCCAGAGTGGCCCAGAATTCTGCTAACACACACACATCACTGCCACAACCATAATCTAAAAGGAGAGACTCTTAGGTGAAGTGTCCAGCCATGTACCACAAGAGCTACAGGAGTTGCTGAGCAGACCCAGGGACTGAAAAGGTTAGCAGGTGCTCCGAGGGCATATAGAGGCAGGAACCAATGAGAGACTAACAGCTGTGACCCCAGAGAAAGCTGCTGAGGGGCACCTGGCAGGCTCATTTGGAAGAGAACGTGACTCGAACTTGGGGTTGTGAGTTCAAGCCCCAAGCTGAGTGTAGAGATTACTTAAAAATTAAATTTTAGGAGGAAAAAAAAAAAGCAAGCAAGCTGCTGAGCAAAGGGAGAAATAGGCTCCATACCTTTGATGGAAACATGTAACGAAGGATTCTTTCAAAGTTGGTGAATTGATGAAGCCGATGGAGAAGTACATTATACATTCTACAGGTTATAAGTACAGCTGAGGCAGTTAGACGCTGACAGTAAGCAAACAGAGGGTAAATCATCTAAGCTTGTATTAAAAAAAAGTGATTACCAGGGAGGTTGGGGGTTTCTCAGAGAGAAAGCAAAAGATGGGAAAATAACAGGGAAGCCAAATGCAGTACTAAGTTCAGGTGGGATTCTCTCTCTCTCTCCCTCTCTCTACCCGTGCCGCCCGCCCCCCTACTCTCTCAAAATAAACATTTTAAAAAAGTTTTGTCTAAAACACTCATAAGTTACAGAAAACTAGTTCCGAAAAGAACAGCAAGAGGAATGATCAAGGAGAAAATAGTCACAAAATACTTAAGGATCATTTACTTAAAGTAAATTAGGGGCGCCTGGGTGGCTTAGTCGGTTAAGCGTCCGACTTTCGCTTAGGTCATGATCTCGCGGTTCGTGGGTTCGAGCCCCGCGTCGGGCTCTGTGCTGACTGCCAGCTCAGAGCCTGGAGCCTGTTTCAGTCTGTGACTCCCTCTCTCTCTGACCCTCCCCTGCTCACGCTGTCTCTCTCTCTCTCTCTCTCTCCCCTAGAAATAAATAAAACATTTAATAAATAAATAAATAAATAAAATAAATTAAAAAGGGGGTTTGGGGGCACCTGGCTGGCTCAGTCAGTGGAGCATGCAACTCTGTGTCTCACGGTTGTGAGTTCAAGCCCCATGTTAGGGGTAGAGTTTACTTAAAAAAAAAATGTTTTTTGATATTCTGTGTTAGCTCCCTCAAAAGAAACGGAAACTTCCTTGGCCATTTGCTCTTCAGGACTAGAAACAAACCACTTCTAAAAGAACGGATTACGATTTTTTATTGAGCGAGTGTGGGAAAGGAAGGAGTAAATCCTGATTTGGGGAAAATCACAGGACCAATGAAGAGCAAAGATAAAGAAAGCATGCTTGTGTTGTAACACAATAGGAGATAACATACAATTGCAGAAAAAAACAGCATGGAGAACAGCACTTTAACCGAAATCTGGACAAATTCCCAGCTGGGGATACACCCAAGAGAAAGGAAGGGATTTCCAAGTATAATGTCAGTGTGAGCTACAGAGGCGAACTTGTGGCTCTGTGGAAAACCCCACAAGATTCAGGGTTCTGTAAAATCAAGGGAAGGTGCTTCACAAGCATAAGGGTTTAAATCATGGGTCCAAAAGCCCAGTGGCTACAAGGAAGTAATCTGAGGCATGGCTGCTTCCCCTGCACAGCACTGGGTGGGCAAAATGTGACCATATACACACCGACTATCAACCACTGCTAGAAAAACAGTGAATCACCCTTGAGGCAAGGGAAGGGAGGTGGCAGGATTTGTTGTTAATCCAGAGAAGAGAGCTTTAGAACCTCAAGTCACTGAAGACATGAGCCACCAGGCCTGAGCAGTCACAGTCTCGAGTACCCCCACACCCAAGTAAGTCTGGGGCTTCATTTGATCTCAGCCTCATCACTGCCCAGGAGAGACCTTCCACTACCGGTCACAGCTCAGACATTCCTAGGACCAACCTGATATTCTGAGTTGTTCTCCAGGTTTGCTTTCTCCATCCCACTCAGACCTTTGCTCAAATGTCACTCCTACAAATAGGAGTATTTGTTGTATCCTTCCCCACTACCTCTGCCAAAAAAAGCTCCCCATCAACTCCATCTCTTTACGCTGGACCATATTTTCCATGGTTCGTCTTTCACTGCGTAACCTTCTACTACATATTCAATGTTTGTCTCCTTTAATAAAACATAAGCTCACGTTGACAAAGACTATTTTAGTCACCCCTGATCCACAGCACTTAGAATAGAGCTTGGCACCTGATGTGAGCTGAATATCTGCTGAATGAATAAGAGAAAAAAAAAAAACTAGGGGCGTCTGGGTGGCTCAGTCAGTTAAGAGTCAGACTCTTGGTTTCAGCTCAGGTCATGATCTCACAGTCTGTGAGTTCGAGCTCCACATCGAGCTCTGCACTGACAGTCTGGAGCCTGGTTGGTATTTTTTCTCCCCTCTTCTCTCTCTGCCCCACCCTTGCTGGTGCTGTCTCTTTCTCAACATAAATAAATAGACTTAAAAAATAATAATAATAAAAGGAAGAAAGAAAAACTCCAAAGAAACAATAATGACTTATTGTCTTGGCACTGAAGTTGGTGATCCTGAGCCCAGGTTTGAGCCAGTTTTGTTAGTAACTTGCTGTGTAGCTTTGGGCAAATCACTTCAACCCTCTGGACCAATACTGCCTCACTCCTAAAACAAGGACGGTGATCAAGGAAGGACTGAAGTCCCCTTCCAACTCTACAGTCTGCAAAACAAAGATTTGATATCTTCCCAAAGGCAACTCATTACTAGCCACAGGTGGGCTTGGATTTACCTTAGATCAGTAAGTTCTAAAAATTTAGGGGCGCCTGGGTGGCTCAGTCGGTTGAGCGTCCAACTTCATCTCGGGTCATGATCTCGCGGTTTGTAGGTTTGAGCCCCACATCAGGCTCTGTGCTGACAGCTCAGAGCCTGGAGCCAGCTTCGGATTCTGTCTCCCTCTCTCCACCCCTCCCCACTCACTCACTCTCTCTCTCTCAAACATAAATAAATATTAAAAAAAAATAAAAATTTAACTTGATCCTTGGGGTGCTTGGGTGGCTGAGTCAGTTAAGTGTCCAACTGCTGATCTCAGTTTGGGTTCTGATCTCACGGTTTGTGAGACTGAGCTCTGCATTGCGCTCTGCACTGATGGTGCAGAGCCTGCTTGGGATTCTTTCTCTCTCCTTTTCTCTCTGGCCCTCCCCAACTCATGCTCGCTCTTTCTCTCAAAATAAATAAATATACTTAAAAAAAAAAAAAAAAAAAAGAGGCGCATGGGTGGCTCAGTCAGTTATTAACGCTTCTGACTTCAGCTCAGGTCATGATCTCACCGTTCATGAGTTCCAGCCCTGCGTCAGGCTCTGTACTGGGAGCCTGGACCCTGCTTAGGATTCTGTGTCTCCCTCTCTCTCTGCCCCTCCCCTGCTTGCACTCTGTCTCTCTCTCTGAAAAATAAACATTAAAAAGATTAAAAATAAATAAAAACTTAAGTTGATTGTTTTCAAGAAATCTCTAAGCAGAATAAAGCCGGGTAAATGGCAAATGGAGGCCTGGTCTGACAGCAGCAGTGTTCCTGTGATAAGAAACAATGTCAAGGCCAAAAGGGACACAATGATGGCCACTTTGACACATTCTTTGAAGCACCAAGATCCCACAAGTCAAGATGGAGGGATGGAGTCTTTCTTCTGAAGGGAATAGACTAAATGGAGGGTGGGAGGAAGAGAAGTCACCATGGATACAGAAAAAGCAGAAGCTTAGACAACCCCCCAACCCCACTCCACCAAATGGTCCTGGAATGGAGGCCCTCCTGAGTTCTGCCCCCTTAACCTCTTCCCTCTGAGCCTCTGCCTCCCATCTACGACTCGCTGCATCAGTGACAGGGACATAATACCCTCCAGACACTTCTATCAGACTTCCGGGTCTAGGGAGAGGATGCCTTCTTAGGTTTCCTGGGAGACCAAATTTCAAGTTCCCAAGGGATGCCTGAACTGTCACCTTGACCCTTCCTATCCTGAGTCACTTCAGGAAGGAACGGTCATGCTGATGCCCTGGGGAGCTGAAAGCTGCAGGACCCACTGGCCGATCTGGTGGCGTTCCCACAGGCGCCAACAGATGACATCCTGCTGAAATCCTGAAGAACTTGGGGACCCTATTGCTCCTGATGAGACAGCTCTCGAGTACCCTGAGCGGGAACCTGGGACCCTGCGTGTCACCAAAGACGTTAAGTAAGGTACAGAGAAAGGCCCTCGGGTGCCCTGAGCGGCTGGCGGCTTCGGGGTCCCGCTGCTCGTCTTGAAGTCGCGCCCCAGGTCCCCGAAGACAGGCCAGGCGGCCCCTGCCCGCCGGGGTCTCAGTCCGTCAGCCCAGGCCCCGAAAAGAGCCCGCGCCTCCTCCCTCGCGGCCGGGTCCGCGCTCACCGCCTTCTCCAGGTGGCTGCGCGCCTGCTCGCTGTTCTTGGTGTGGTGGTAGAGCACGGAACCAAGCTGCAAGTGCGTGCGGGCCTCGATGCGCTGAGGCGGCTTGAAGGGGAACACGGCCTGCAGGCAGTGCACACACAGGCGGATCTTGGGCGGGCTGGAAGTGCGGAAGTGCTCGGCGAAGCCCAGAAGCGCCAGGTACCACGACTCGGCCGCCTCCGCCTGCGCTGCCTGGGCCGCAGCCGCCTGAGCAGCCGCCGCTGCTTGAGCCGCCATTTTGGCCTCCACAACAACAAGCCGCCGCCACAGGGAGGCGGAAGCAGGCGCGGGGCGGGGCGGGGCACTTTTCACATATTTCGCGAGAGCTGCCTCATAAAGCATTCTGGAACATGTAGTTTGCCTTTGGAGTGGTTGCGGCTCCGAGAAAGGGTGAGAAAAGGCAATGCCCTTTGGTCCGCAGGACTGAGACCAGAAATTGCCAATAGGCTGAGGTTTGCTCTTCTTGAGGAAAGGCTCCAGGTGTCCACGGAGTGGCCGGGCTTGGTTTGCCGACACAGACTACATCTCCCGTCAGGCCATGCGCACTATAACAAGGCTTCTCAAGTGGAACTGGAGCATTGTGGGATTGGATGAGTCTCAAGATGGACAACCGGGATGTTGCAGGTAACAGCCCCCCGCCTCCCCTCAAGCGCTCGCTTGGGTCCTTGGGGCTACGTGTCGCCGTTTAGTCGTCCCATTGGGTTTAACCCGACCTATTAGCCTTTCGCCTGAGCCCTCGGGGCGTCCCCAAGCGGCGGCTTCTGCATCTTCCCCTTCTCCCGAGACCCCAGACCCAGTTGCTGCCCCCACCGCCTGGTTTGCTGAGGGCGCCGGCATTCCATAAAGGCGGCCACTGGGTCGGCCCTGTGTGCCCTTTTCGAAATAATCGCCTTCAGAGCTGCTCAGAGCTCTGCTCCCCGAAACAGTGGCAACCTTGGGGTGTCCTGCGCCCCTTTCTTCGAGCAGCCGCCGTCTGGCCTGTGTCCGCTTTCTAGAAAAGCTGCTTTTCCGAAGTACTCTAGGACTCCCTGTACACACTTTTCTGAGTCTTTCGAGCCCCCACGTTAACACAAGGCTTGCCTTTCCCTCTCTCCCAGGCTAGCCGCGCCCCCCTTTCTCCCCGCCAACCCCTGACTGGGATGCATTCACCCATTCAGGAAATACCGTGTGCCAGGCACTATGCTAGGCGCTGGGGTTGCAGTGGTAACCAAAAAGGGCCCTGCCATCCTGAAGATTATTTTCTACTGGGGCATCAGACAGCACACCAAAAGGAAATATTTACAGAGGTTATAATGATGTGAGAGAATGGAGGTGGAGGCTGCTGATACTGCATAGTTAAGGAAGGTCTTTTTAAGCAGAAGACCTTTGAGATGAGAGGGTGCCAGCTATGGGAATGCCTGGAGGGAAGCTTGTCATTTTAAAGACTATCAAAGAATGAAGTGGAAGTGAGGAGGGGAGTCATTTCTGACAGGGCCCTGAAAGTCAGCTTTCAGAATTTGGATTTTATTCTGAGTCCCTTGGGAAGCCTTTGAGGTTTCTTGTCTATCTCTGCGCTTAACATCTGAAGACACCATTATCTTTTACTTGGAGCCTGCACGCCTCCTCATTGGTCTCTTGCTGCCACCATGTACTCTCTCCAAGTAGTAGCCAGGATGACCTTAAAGATACTGTTTGTCAGCGTAATACTCCCTTGTCACTTCCCAAAGCTGTTTAAGTAAAACCTAAACTCCTACATTGCCCTTCCACCCCCATTCCTGGAACAGTCGACTCTGGCCATACTGGGCCCTTGCTGGTTCTTGCGTATACCAGGCTTCTTTTTGCCTTAGCTTTTTGCAACTGCTCCTTACTCTGCCTAGATAGTTCCCTATGTGGCTTTTCAAGAGGCTGGCTCTTTATCTTTCTGGTTTTAGCTTAAATGTCTTCTTTGCTAACAGTTATTTTCTGGCTGCTCTAGTTGTATAGGTTGCTCTTCTATTATTCTTCCCCCCCCACCCCTTTTTTTTGTTCCTAGCAGAGAGCGTCTATTATGATTTTGAGGATACTTTTTTGTTGTAAGTCTATTGTCTTTTTACCCCAAGGTGAGATCCACATGGGCAGAGACCCCTTCCCTAGTTGAGCAGAGCACCTGGTACATAACTCAGTAAACATTCATGGAATAAATGAAGAAGTGGACGCTTAAATGTCTGTTGATGCAGGCAGCAGCAACTGGGCTTTTCCTGTAGCAGCTGTTAAACATGTTTGTGGAGTAATGATGATTTCTGATATGCTTCTGTCCCCTCAGGGAAAGCAAACCGGTGGTTTGGGGTTGCACCTCCCAAGTCTGGAAAGATGAACATGAACATACTTCACCAGGAAGAGCTCATTGCTCAGAAGAAACGTGAAATTGAAGCCAAAATGGAGCAGAAAGCCAAGCAGAATCAGGTGGTCATCAGCCCTCAGCCCCCACATCCTGGCGAGTAAGTACCCCTGTGTGGCTGGATTGGGGTCTTAGAGGGTCACTGGCAGAAGTTTTTGTGTTCAGCATCAGTTAGGATATACCTGCACCTGGCCACAGCCTGATGATGCAAGGAGTGACACAGATGCTCTTTCAGGAGGCTCAGGTGGCAAGAGAAAAATGAGGGGTATGTGGGAGCGCAGAGGATGGCCTGTCTGTGTTCACTAGTTATTTACTGATGAGCAGCTGTGGGCTTGGGGCCAGGGATGCAGCACAGAGCAAAAACCCAGGCTTCATCTCTATCCTTATGGGACTCATGGTCTACTAACAAAGGAAATACCAGTTCTACCCCCAGAGCTGCCAGTGGCTAACAAGAGGCAGTGTGGGCCACCGTAGGAGCCCAGTAGAGGCTCTTTTGTGTTCTCAGAGCCAGCCTATTGAGAGAGTAGGGAAAGGCCTGTCTGGCAGAAGGCAGGAAGGGAAGAGAGCCCTTGTGTGTCAGGTGGCCCAAACTGCACCAAAGGAGTTGTTTCAGAGCCAAGCAGGGGGTTGATCAGAGAGGGTTTCCCTCTCCCTTTCCTGAGAAATGTTGAGGGCACCCAAGAGTTTTCAGCAGTGGTGATGTGATTAGGATGAGAAGATCCAAGAATTTCAGGCTGGAGATTGATCATTAGAGAGGCAGGCCCCTTCCTCTGGGCTTTGAAGAATGGAACATATTAAACCCTCTACAAAGCTGGCCTAGCTCCCAGCTTTTCTAAGCATTTGTGGCATTTCCATGAGGACAGAACTTAGACCTTATTCTTTTTTTTTTTTTAAGTTTATTTATTTATTTTGAGAGAGCATGTGTGTGGGTGAGTGGGGAGGGGCAGAGAGAGAGAGAGAGAGAGAGAGAATCCCAAGCAGGCTTCATGCTGTCAGCACGGAGCCCAACTTGGGGCTCAATCTCGTGAACTGTGAGAGACCATGATCTGAGCCAAAACCAAGAGTTAGGTGCTTAACCAACTGAGCCACCCTTGCACCCCCAGACCTTATTCTTATGGGAACCCAGAGCCAGCGATCTCTGAGGCATTCATGAATGTGGGACTAGATATGGAGTGATCTGTAAGTCACTGGGCTTTTTTTTTTTTTTTTTTTTAATGTTTTATTTATTTCTAGGAGAGAGAGAGACGGCGTGAGCAGGGGAGGGTCAGAGAGAGAGGGAGTCACAGACTGAAACAGGCTCTAGGCTGTGAGCTGGCAGTCAGCATAGAGCCCGACGCGGGGCCTGAACCCACAAACTGCGAGATCACGACCTAAGCGAAAGTCGGGCGCTCAACCGACTAAGCCACCCAGGCGCCCCAGTCATTGGGCTTTTGGGCTCTTGCCCTAGTGTTATGGAAGAACTTATACCAAGATGGGAAAGACCTGTAGGAATGCTTTCAGAAGATCCTGGAAGCAGCTAGATCCTAACGCCAGGATCAGACAACTGAAGGGGAGCATCACGTGGTTGGGTGCATAATACAGGTAGCTTTGGAAATAAGGTTAATTTCTTCATTGTAAAAGCATAAAACAACTAGTTTTACAATTTCTCACTGAAGGGGCGTCTGCGGGGCTCAGTCGATTTAGCATCCGATCCTTGATTTTGGCTCAAATTGTGATCTCACGTTTTGTGCTCCACACTGACAGTGCAGAGCCTGCTTGGGATTCTGTGTCTCCCTCTCTGCCCCTCTCCTGCGCACACTCACACTGGCTCGCGCTCTCTTTCTCTCAGATAAATAGTTAAAAAACAATGGAGTTTTTCACTGGAGAAATAAATATTCAAGTTGCCTGGAAGCATCCACTTTGCTATAGTCCTCTCCCATGTCTTTGCTTTGTTTCACAAAGTTGCAATTTCATTTGCTACTTCCCCCTCAACATTTTAAGAAAAGCTTTTCCTCGCATTACAACTCTTTAGAACCATCATAGTTCTTAAGGTTCATTCTTTTTTTTTTTTTAATTTTTTTAAAAATGTTGTTTTAAATTTATTTCTAGGAGAGAGAGAGAGAGACAGCGTGAGCAGGGGAGGGTCAGAGAGAGAGGGAGTCACAGACTGAAACAGGCTCCAGGCTCTGAGCTGGCAGTCAGCACAGAGCCCGATGCGGGGCTCGAACCCACGAACTGCGAGATCATGACCTAAGCGAAAGTCGGACGCTTAACCGACTAAGCCACCCAGGCGCCCCTTAAGGTTCATTCTTGAGATGTAATTAGTATGCCATAAAATCAATCTTTGAAATTGTACAATTTTGTGATTTTTTTAGTATATTCACAGCATCATGCAGTCATCACCATTCCCTAGTTCTGAAACATTTGTATCATCCCAAAAGGAAACACAGCCCCATTTGCAGTTACTCCTTATTTCCCCAGCTCTTAGCTTACTGTCTTTGTGGATTAAGCTGTTCTTGTCATTTCATATAACATTTGGCCTTTGGTGTTGTCTTCTTTCGCTGGACGTAATGTTTCCAAGGTTTATCACTTTTTAGTATGCGTCAGGACTTCATTGCTTTTTTTGGCCACGTAGTATTCTCTTGTGGAGATGGATCATGTTTTGTTTATCTGTTCTTCAGGAACCAGCATTTTTAATGGCATAATATCCCTTATCATCTGTTAATGGGTGCTTTTCAAGTGGAATTCATTTGCTGTCTTGCTGATGCCCTGAGGTGTTTTCTTGTCTTTCATTGTCTCCACCTTCTTTCTGTCCCTCATGAGGGAGATGCAGCATGAGGACAAGGGCCACCAGAGGCTCTGCTTGTTTAATGCCAAAGCTAGTTATCTACAGATCCTTCTTTGTATTTAAAAAAAAAAAAAAAAAAAAACTTATAAAGGGTAGATATTCTGGAAAATAAAGGATAGGAAAACAAGGCAAAACCAAGATCAGATCTAACCCTGCAACCCAGAGACAGTGCTGGTTGCATTTTGATGGATTTTTCTAATTTTAATTCAAAAAGCATGTGATTTTAAGTTCAAATTCATCTATTTTAAAATTCAAATATTTTTGATATAAATAGGGCCATACTATAGTTGCTTTATACCCTGCTTCTTTTTTTTTTTTTATTTAATGTACTTTATTGCTTTATCTCTAAAATTTTAACTTTTCAGTGGTCCTTCGTCTGCAGCCCTATGGAAGTCTTGTAATTTATTTAACCAGTGCTTTTTGTGATGAGGTTGTTTCCATTTTTAGTTCATTATAACAAATTTCTAGAAGAATAAAACTTAATTTTAAAGGAAAAAGGCTAGATCTATGGGCTCCCTGAACCTTTACCTGTTATTGGATGTGTCTGTATGATGGAGTGATGTGTGTCCTTGAAAGCAGTATATACAAGGAATTTCTGAGATTTGGGCAAGATGGTATGTTACAGTAGAAAATGGAAGAAGTAGGATATATACTATGATCGTAGCCTTATTTCCTTCTATTTCAAAGAAATATACCAAAAAGTTAGCAGAGATTGTTTTGAGGGGAAAAGACTCTTTTGGGTTTTTCCATTTGCTTTCTATTATTAAATGTTTCTGGTTGGTCCATAGTAAATATCTATTGCTTTTATGAGCAGGGAAAATGGATTTGAATTAAAAAATAATTTTAATGTTTATTTTTTGAGGGAGAGAGAGACCGAACATAAGTGGTAAAGGGGCAGGGAGAGAGAGGGAGACCCAGAATCTGAACCAGACTTGAGGCTCTGAGCTGTCAGCACAGAGCCGGATGAGGGACTCAAACTCATGGACTGCAAGATCATGACCTGAGCTTAAGTCGGACGCTTAACCAACCGAGCCACCCAAGCGCCCCAAGATTTGAATTAAACATTTGGGTCCCTGGTTTTGCCTGAGGTCTGACTTGTCGAAAGTAGATGTTTAAATATACTTTTTGCAAACAGAAAAAAAGAGTCTAAAAATAATAAGAATTTAAAATTCCCCTTTAGTCTTTCCACCAAGAGCTTGCTTTGGGTGTTGTGCTGTGCACCTGTGGTACCCACAGAGGCGTTGGCTGGCCCAGGCCCAGAACTGCGGTCACACATGGACACAGACACACAGTCCCTGCCTTGGAAATCTCTGTTGTCTGGTGGGGGAGACGGACATGGGAGCCAATAAACAGCCCAGCTAATTAGTTAACAAGTACAACAGGTGCCATGCAGGAGGATCGGGTGCTTTTAAGCTGTTTTGTTAGAGGTACCGTTTGAACCTGGAGGGTCAATATTGCAGGTAGAGATAACATCAATACAGGTAGTATTGTCTTGGCCAGAACAAGATTATTCCATCTTACAATTGAAGGCTGCTCTCTGCTCTCAGTAGTTCCCAGACATCTTTGGGGGTGGATTTTGGGTCCCACTAGGTGAGAATGTCGGTGGCGGGGCAAGGCAAGGAATGTGGGGCTGAGAAGGGCAAGGCAGGCCCCTGCCTTTCCTCCTGTGGCTCACCTTCTTTGTCTTCTGTCTTGGGTCTAGAATTGCGAATCCACACAATTCTTCCGTTTCCAACAAGTTCGCTAATGATGGCAGCTTCTTGCAGCAGTTTCTGAAGTTGCAGAAGGCACAGACTAGCACAGGTGAGTACAGCCACCCCCACCCTGTGTCTCCCCCTGCTGGGGCTCACTCTGCCAGCTCTCTCCCCTTGGGGGTGGGGTCCCTGGGCATCTCAGAAATGGCAGGTCCCACCCCAGAGTTCTTCCTCTCCTCTCACATTCATTGAGGACCCTCATTCTGCTCATCCCTACAGTAAATGCCCAGAGGGAGAGCATTCAAGGTTCTTGCCCCATAGGAGCCAGGTTTCAGTATGGGGGAAGGGGCCTGACTAAACATGGCCCAGGTGTTGGAAATGTCATTGAAAAGATGTGCCCGCCAGTGGACTTGTGAGCTGGACCCTGGCATTCCAAAGGCTTTTCAGTCTCTCCCCTGTACTTGAAATATGGCCTGCCTTGTCTTCCCCGCTCCCAGAGGCTACTCTAAGCACATAGCCTTGAGATAGTGATGTGGTATTGAGAATACCTGTGTGGTATACATGACTGAACCCATTTAAGGTCTTTTTTTTTTTTTTTTTTTTATAAACTTTTAAGATTGGGTGGGTGGGTATGGGAATCCATTCATTTTGCTTCCACCCAAGCCAAGCCTCATATGTAAATTCCCTTTTCTCATTACAATTGCTACCTACCAACCTGGAGCAGCCTGCCTCTTTCTTTGGTCTTTCCTTGCCCTCTGAATTCAAGGACCAATTTCAGATTCTACCAGGGAATCTCCCTGGAGGATTACAAACCAACACCAGGGCTGTGGGACCACAGTGTGATTTAGAGCAGCATCTCAGATGTGAGGGATGGGACCCTTATCCATAGGTGAGGGGGCCACCTGGCGCACAGGAGCCCCATGGGACATGTGAGGTATGAGAATCCCGTGCTATAGGGAGCCCACTCCTGTCTGTGGTTGTACAGTTAACTGATCAGCTTACTTTTAATGTAAGAATGTTGCTGACCAAACAGCTGGCCATCAGTCTTTGTCAGGTTTTGTAGGAGACAGCTGAGAAAGTTAACATAAAGCCAAATTCACCCACAGAGGGGGAGGAAAGAATGTATCAGTCCTTCACCATAGGCCCTCGGGCCAGGAACTGTGAAAAGCCCTGAATAGGCTGTCTCCAGCTTGTCACTGACAGTCAGAGGGAACGGTTATAAGCCAGGTGTGGGGATTCAGGTCTTATCCAGAAGAGCTGGCGCGTCCCTGGGCTTTGGGTGCAGGTGTTAGGGAGTCTTCTGCCAGAGCTGCAGCCTGCAGAACCCAGCCTATCTTCTCCAGGCTGGGTGACCATGGCAAGGCATTCTTTTCCGAGCCTTAGTGTCCTCTTCTGTAAAATGAGGATGGCGTCCTCTCTGAGCTCCCCACCCCCTACCAGTTGCCATGCTGGAAGCCAGGGACTCAGCCTCACTTAATGAACTTATGGCATACATTGAGGTGGGAAGACAGGAAATTGTGCACCACAGACTTTGAGCATGAGTATTTTTCCTTCCATCCCAAGATGCCCCGCCCACCACGCCCAGTGCCCCCACTCGAGTACTCCCCCGCACTGGCAAGAGGCCGCCTCTCATCAGCAGCCCACCAGGCCAGGTTAAGAACTATGTGCATGCCAAGCAGCTACCTGTGGCCAGCCGCCCAAGCGTCTTCCAGTCTCCTGATGAGGATGAGGAGGAAGACTACGAGCAGTGGCTGGAGATCAAAGGTAAGGGACGGGGGCTGCCACCTTCCTTTCAGCACTGCTTCTCCAGCTCTGCGGGTAGGACCCACAGCCAATGAAGAAAGTGGGGGTGGGAGGACCTCCAGACTGAGCTGAGGGCCAGAGTGGGACCCTCCACAGTTGGAAAGAGTGAAAAAAAGGTGTGGGAAGGAATGCGAGGGAAGTGTGGAGGGGCTCTAGACTGTGGACTTTGTCTTGGGAGCCATGGGAACCATTCTCCACTCATGTGGGCTGGTCTCCAACCAGGGTGGGGGCATTCTCCAAGGAGCACTTGCTTGTGTCTGTCCTTGTCCAGCATGAGAGGAGAAGCTTCCATGGCACCCCTGCTTGGGTGCACACTTTCTGAGCCCTCTTAGAACCAGAGGTGCCTCTTCCCTCTGGGTTACTGTGCATGTCAGCTCGGGCCAGAAGTACAGGCCCACATGTTGGAGGGCATGCCCTCCTGCCCAGGGGAAGGATGATCATTTTTCTTGGAAAGGCAGTCCAGGCCTGGCCTGTTGTGTAGGAGGGTGGAGGGTTGTGGCAGCAGAACTCCTGTATCTAACTCCATCCACATTCAGAATAAGGCCTCCGTGCCGCCTGACCCATGAGGAGGCCTGTACCACCTCTGCCCCAGCCTGGCTGGTGCAGTTGTATCACCCTGACAGGACAGATTAAAGTAACCATATAGTTATGCTGTAACAGCCTTTAGACTTGTTACTGTGGATGAGGGTGCTGGCTTCCAGCCATGCATCTGAGCAGATCAGTGGTCAACCTTGTACCATAGAGTATCTGTCAGGATGGAGCCAGGGAGGGTGCTCTTCCTGAGGCATCCTGGCAGCTCTGACAGTGCCCTGCTGGGAAGTGCTGCTTCACAAGGGGCAGTGTCTCAAGGTTCCTGATACCTAGTACAGCCTGCTGTTGATGCAGCCCTAGAAAAGCGCCTGTGCCTGTAAATGGCAAGCAGGTCATTGCCAGGCACTCAGGAAGAGGGTAAGGCTGGAGGGAAAGGTGGGTACAGAATGTCCCTGCGACCTCTTAAGGATCCTCCTCAAGCCACAGGTCCCTGACCCCTAGCTCCCAGCTTCTGGCAGCTGAAGCAACAAGGGGAATAAGATTGGCTACAGGTTCAGTGTCTAGCCTGGTTGCTGAGAGCAGTGAACATTCCTAGGCACTGGCAGTGAGAAATTTCTCCTGGGAGTTCTCATTAAAGGGATGTGAGCTGTAAATAGGCTGACAGATTTCTCAGGAACAGACCAGCAATAAGATACAAAAGCAAGTTCCATGTGGATCAAAGGTGGGAAGGCTAACACAAACATTAAGAAATATTTCTATACTGAAAAGGCCCTGAGGTAATGATTAAGCATGTTACAGTGAGCACCCCTGGTACCCAGATGGTGGTCTGGAAACACTTCTCCCTCATGGAAACCAGGACTTCTTGGAGAAATGGCTGGCTCTAGGTCTGGTCAGGAAGTGTAGGAGATGATCCTGGAGCACCCCGTTCCAGCAGATAGCGAGGAGACCGTCAGAGACTCCTAGGGTCAGGCCCAGAGGCCTAGAGAGCCAACCTGAAGAGGCTCTACCAGTCACAGAGGGGACGATTGAGCTTCTCTGATGACATTAATTGCAATGGATTGAAACCCATCTGATACATTTAAGTCAGTGGACTGAAACTCACTCAATGTGTTTAAGTCAGAGTTTTTAACGATACTTTAAAAAGGAATTTGTTATCTTTGAATGGCGACAAGAAACCAATTAGTTAAACTGAACACTGGTAAATAAAAGAATTAAGCATTTCAGAAAAAAGGGAGAGACTGGCTATGTTTTCAGATGTCTCCCTCCCAGCTTGGGGATCGGCTTGGTCTCTGGGAGGCTCATGCCCTTCTCTTCCACCCAGTGTGTCTCACGAAGATTGTTTAGACCGACACCTCCCTCATCACAGTGCTTTGTGCTTGGACCAGGACACCCGACAACCTCCCGCATTTCACCCTCTTCTCCCCCACCCCTCTGTCGTTGTGGTCCATAGAGAGAGTGTGCCTGTTGACTGTGAGGTGTGTGAGTTGAACCCCAGTACTGACAGCCTCCTTAAAGTTTCACCCCCAGAGGGAGCCGAGACTCGGAAAGTGATAGAGAAATTGGCCCGCTTTGTGGCAGAAGGAGGCCCCGAGTTAGAAAAAGTAGCTATGGAGAACTACAAGGATAACCCGGCATTTTCGTAAGTATTTCTGGGAGGGGAAGGCCACTACTACTTAATGTTGTTGTCACACAGTAATGTGCGTTCTTGTAGAATCCTACTGGTTACTAAGGCTGGTCGGGGCTGGGTGCTTGCTCGTACGGGCCAGATGCTGTTCCGAGTTTCTGAGTGCTTTCTAACTCATGCCAGAGATTGCAGGGGCTCCAGTGTGGTGCAGAGACTTAGTCTTGGGTTCCATCAAGGTGTCTCTGCTCACCAGCTTGCTTTGCACAACATTCTTCAGAAGCTGCTTAGGTCACCCCATCCCCACTGCTCATCTTCCTCTCTGTTTTGCAAAACTTCTCTCCAGGTTTTTGCATGATAAGAATAGCAGGGAATTCCTCTACTACAGAAAGAAGGTGGCGGAAATAAGAAAGGAAGCACAGAAGTTGCAGGCAGCCTTTCAGAAAGGTAAGTGGGTGGAGGGGGTGGGAAGGTCTGGGGAGGTGTGTGGATAAAGTTCACCCCATGTGGAATTGGGGTTCCTGGAGGCTGCCGTGCATGGAGTGGTGCCTATGGCCCAGATCTGTGCCCTCTCAGGCGGCCAGGGCATTGTCTTCCCCACCAATGGTCTGAGGTGGGGAAGAGTCTAAGGGTCAAGGTCAAGGTCATTGTTATGTTTTGGAGCTCAGCTCTGTGCTTTTAAAGGGGGTAGGAGGGAAGAGTGCTTGCTTGTTGGTTCTTGGTCATTTAAATAAGTGTTAATGAGCTCTTGCCTATCTGGCACTGAGGACCTAGAGACAAATGTAGTGCCTGACACTTGGGGAGGGCAGCAGTGAGCTCCTGGTGGAATGAGTATCAGGGGAGGGGGAGATGCTAGCTGGTCTCCAGCTGTCATGAAGTGAAAGCTCAGTCTGATTATGGTGAGTGGCAGGGGCATCGATGTTTAGGCCAAACACAGGCCACAGAGGTCAGTATGTTTTTGTCACCTAAAGCCCTCTGCCTTGACCTACCCAGGAGAGAGGAGGGCCAGACCCACTCCCCTGTGTGATCTGGATGGGCAGATCTCTCCCCTGGGAGAAAGACTGAGGTGGGGCTCCTACATCCCCTCTGGCCTGGATCCAGACCTTTGCTCACATTCAGTTCTGTGATCTGTGGGGTGGGAAGGGGCAGGGTGCGGGGTGGGATGTTGTAATATTAACTCTGGTATTTGGTCCCAGTGTAGTAATCTGATTCCCATTTGCCTGTTTTTCTTTGCATTGTTCCTAAAATAAACCCCTCTTGTTGCCCATGGGGTTCTTAGCAGAAATTAGGCTGTTGGGTGTGGTGAGTTGAGCTCAGTACTGACAGCCTGCTTAAAGTTTCACCCCCAGAGGATGAAGAGGCCAAGAACCTTGCAGAAAAGTTGGCCAGGTTCATAGCGGACGGGGGTCCAGAAGTGGAAACCATCGCTCTCCAGAACAACCGTGAGAACCAGGCATTCAGGTAAGGGGGGTACTAAAGAGGGAGGTGACCCCCACACACACCTTGATCACAGCATCCTCCCCCCCACCCCCCAATGGGCTCAACGTGCCAGAGTACCTGATCAGAAGGTGGCAGGGTCGGGTCCAGAAGCTCTGACCCCTGAACCCAGCTCTGCCACCCCATGGTCAACTACTTGTCAGAGCTCAAATCATCTTTGAGACAGGTATGCGGGGCTTTTGGGGTCTTCTGTTTTCCACACGCCTTATGGAGAAGTCTCTAGTGCTTGCCAGGCTCCATTGTAACAGAGATGGCAGCCCTAGGCGAGGAGTAGGCTAGGCTCTTGGGCTCACAGAACCGTTGATGACTTTGTACTTTCATAGGATCAGACCTTTACAGTGAAGGAATGGCAGAAAAGTGGAAATGTGATACCTTAGGCCCTGTGAAGTGGAAACCCTCAGCCTGTATGCAGGTTCCACGAAAGGCGTGGGACAAGCAGCCTGGCTTCCCTGCGGTCTCCAGCCACGCAGCCACATCCCCTCCCCTCAGGCTGGGTCTGTGTGTACCTGTTCATTCTTGGGGTGGGGTCTGCACCTCCTCCTTTCTAGGGGAGGTTCCTGGGGGGCAGGAGTCGGGGTTGGGCAGTCACTGCTGCTGGGTAGGGACTAGCAGGGGCTTATGAGGTGGATGTTGAATTCATTGTGGGGGTGATGCACCCATGAGGATGCTTTTGGCCATAAATAACACAGGTTCCAACTCAGAAAGTGATGAGATGTGATGACACATGTAACAAAAAGTCCAGAAGCAACAACAGTCTGGGCTAGTTGATTCAGTGGCTCTAGAAGCCACTGGGGACTCAGGACAGTGGAAGCAGGAGTGAAGCAGCAGAGATGTGGGAACTGTGCCATAGTGGTTGGAGTGCAGAGAGAGCGTCTGTATGCAGTGCAGGTGGGCCTTGGAGCCAAGTAGGGCCAGGTCCCAGAGGGCTCAGGTGTTCACCGAGCACCTTTGGAAGGTCTGCATAGAGAGTGATGGGGTAAACTGTGCCTCCAGTTTCATTGGCCACAGTTTTGGAGGGTGCTTAGATATACCAGATCAAAGCAGACAGGCAGAGGAGGAACATCAAGAAAGTGGGGCTGCTAGAGCCTTGTGGGCTAGTGGAGGGGAGGGCCAAGGCTCTGACTCAGGACGACAGCAGGGAGTGGACTACCAGAGAGTTCAGGTATCCCTGCACCTGGTACTGGCAGCCAGGAGCCCTTGTGGGGGCCATGGGGCTTTTGGGTCTAGAGTTCGAGAGAGGGGTCTGCCTAGCCTAAAGACCCACCTGATATCTGACGTTATTGTGATACTGGCTACCACTCTGCACCACTCAGACCAGCATTGATTTAATAATAGTCTATTTAAGGTCTCTGTACCTTGTTTTTGTTCTTAACCCCATTTACCGAAGGAGGTTTATTTAAGAAAGACACTTAGTTTACTATCACTCACTGTTAAGTAGAGCTGACTGTGAGAACCTATGGCAGGCAGAGTGAGCAAGGTTGTGCATTTCTGTCAAGGCTACAAGCCCAGGCTGCTTTCCTTGGTCGGAGGGGTTCAGGGCCTGGCAGCACTGGCCAAACCTTTCCCCTTAGGTCAGATCTGACAGATGCTCTTGGCGCAGGCAGCTCTATTCCTCGGTGAGGCTTCATTGGTGGATGCCCAGCTTGTTGGATTTTACTGTGATGGAGGCCAGAGGGAAGAAGACGCCAGGGCAAGGGCAGAATCTAAAGTGCCTGGTGGGGAAGTAGCTGAAGGTGAGCAGTGTGATCTGTTTAATCTTCACATGGAGTCAAGTGTGAGACATCTTCTTTCACTTCCAAATCCAACAGGAGCAGCTCATGTATTTGCCTCTCCTGGCCTTTCCCTGCCCTCCTGATTCCTCCTGTGGGCCAGACACACACCAGCATCTCTGTGTTGTGGGAAATGAATCTATAACAACTGCTCGTATATAAAGAAGCTGAAAACACTCATCCCTTTGACTCCACCATTTCTGTGATGCCATCCCCAGAAATAATATTAAGTACATCCTCATCCATAGTCTTAAAAAATGAATAACAAATTGAATGTCCAGCTTCCATGGGTTAAATTTTTAATAACTGCATCTCCCCAGTGGAATCGCGGCCATCAGAAGGCACGTGGGTGAAGGTTGTAGCATCGAGCACAGCATCCACCACAAGACATGTGCCACTCTAACCTGTCACCCAGGTGAGCCACGTTGTTCTTTTCAAAGCCCTGTTGCTGGCGTCTTCCAAGGGAGGAAGTAGGCGAGGAGACCAGTGGGAGGATGTGCCTTCACCATCACTCCATGCCATTTTAACAGGAAAGCCTTATGCATCAAGTTAAAAAATCTTTTAAATCAGAACATAGAAATTAGAGGGGCGACTGGGTGGCTCAGTTGGTTAAGCATCTGACTTCGGCTCAGGTCATGATCTCACAGTTCGTGGGTTCAAGCCCTGTATTGGGCTCTGTGTGGACATCTCAGAGCCTGGAGCTTACTTGCTTCAGATTCTGTGTCTCCCTCCCTCTCTGCCCCTCTCCAACTTGCGGTCTGTAAACATTAAGAAAAAAAAAAAAGAATATAGAGAATAGAATTACACCACCATTCAAATAAATCTACACACACACACACACACACACACACACACACACACACGAACGTAGACACCAGCATGTTAAGTTTGTAACCTTGGGGCAGAATCACTCCTACCCAAGGGAATCTTTGCTTTATAATCCCCTGCACTCTTGACTGGAACCCAGGTCATATGGCAGCTGTTATCCCTACCACCACCATAGACACCCACAGGGAGCTCTCGGATGCTGCCTCTGGGAGCAACTTGGAGGAGACTCCATGAAAACCAGCAGCTGAGGCCAAGTTGGGGCCTGTGACCCTGGAGAAAATCTACCCTGTCAGGAGCTTCCTGCCTGCCCCAGTAGGCAAATCCCACAGGTCAGCTTTTCTTAGAAGAACTGAATAGCTTTAAATCCATATCAAAGCCTTTCTGGTACCAAGCAGCTTTTTGAAATCCAGCCAACTGTTTCCTTCCCTCTGAAAATTTTTTTGCTTTTGTTTCAATTTTTTTTAAGATGCCATTTTTTTTAGAGTACCTTTAGGTTCACAGCAAAATTGAAAGGAAGGCACAAAGATTTCTCATCTGCTCCTGTCCCTGTATACACACAGACTCCCCTCTTATCAAAATTCCTCACCAGAGTAGTATATTTACTTATTTATTTTGAGAGAGAAAGAGAGCATGCGTGTGGGGAAGGGACAGAGAGAGGGAGAGAGAGAATCCCAAGCAGGCTCTGTGCTGTCTGTGCTGAGCCCGACGCAGGGCTCCATCTCACAGATTTCGAGACCATGACCTAAGCTGAAATCAAGAGTCAGACACTCCACCAACTCAATCACCCAGGTGCCCCTGGAGTAGTACGTTTATTACAATTGACAAACCTGTACTGATACAATCACCCAAAGTCCATAGCCTCCATTAGGGTTCACTCTTGGTTTTGTACATTCTGTGAGTTTAGACAAACATACAATGACCTGTATCGTCAGTATGGTGTCATACAGGGTATTCTCATTGCCTTGACATCACCTATGTTCCACCCATCTCTCCTCTTCCTCCATAACTTCTGGCAACCACTGATCTTTTTACTGACTCCATAATTTGTCCTTCAAAATACTATACAATTGGAGTTCTATAGTATGTAGTCTTTCAGATAGCCTTCCTTGACTTAGTAACACGCATGTAAGATTTGGCCCTTGGTTTCTTTGTATGGCTTGACCGTTCATTTCTTTTTAGCACTGAGTAATATTCCACTGTCTGCATGGACCAGTTTGTTTATACATTCAGTTACTACAGGACATCTTGGTTGCGTCCAAGTTTTGGCAGTTGTGAAGAAAGCTGCTGTAAACATCTGTGTGCAGGTTTTTGGGTGGACGTAAATTTTCAACTCTTGGGTAAATACCAAGAAACGTGATTGCTGGAGTGTATGGTATATTTAGTTTTGTGAGAAACTGCCGAATTGTCTTCCATAGTGGCTGTATTTTTTGCATTTTTCCCAGCAATGAGTGAGAGTTCCTGTTGCTCCACATGCTTGCCAGTATTTGATGTTCTCAGCGTTTTGGATTTGGGCCATCCTAATAATGTGTAGTGGTATCTGAGTGTTTTAATTTGCATTTCCCTGATGACCAAGGATGTAAAACATCTTTTCACATGCTTATTTGCCCTCTATATATCTTCTTTGGTGAGGTGTCTGTTAAAATTATTGGCCCGTTTTTTAATTGGGTTGTTTTCTTACTGTTGGGTTTTTTTAAAATGTTTATTTATGTTTGAGAGAGAGAGAGCACACAAGCACAAGCAGGGGAGGGGCAGAGAGGGAGACTCAGAATCCAAAGCAGACTCCAGGTTCTGAGCTTTCAGTGCAGAGCCCCATGTGGGACTCGAACTCACAAACTGTGAGATCATCATCTGAGCTGAAGTCGGCTGCTTAACCAACTGAGACACCCAGGTGCCCCAGTTTTCTTATTGAGTGGTAAGAGTTCTTTATATATTTTTTCTCATAGTTTTTTTTATCGGATGTTTCTTGCAAATATTATCTTCTAGTCAGTGGTGTGTCTTTCTTGATACTGTCTTTTGCAGAGCAGTTGTTTTAAATTTTAATGAAGTCTAGCTTATAAATTTCTTTCATGATTGTGACTTTAGTGTATCTAAAAAGTCATTGCCATCCATGAGGTCATCTAGGTTTTTGCCTGTGTTATCTTCTAGGAGTTTTCTAGCCTTGCATTTTGCATTTAAGTCTGTGATTCATTTTTAGTTAATTTTTGTGAAGGGTACGAGGTCTTTGTTTTGGGCTTTTTTTTTTTTTTTTTTTTGGCATATGGGTGTCCAATCCCTCAGTATCATTTGTTGAATGTCTTTGCCTCATTGGACTGTTTTTGCTCCTTTGTCAAAGATCAGTTGACCATGTTTATATGGGTTTATTTCTGGGCCCTTCTTCATCTGTTGATCTGTTTGTTATTTCACTGATACCACACTGCCTTGACATTGTAGCTTATGGTAAGCCTTGAGGTCTGGTCGTGTCAGTCTTCCAACTTCGTTCTTGTTACAATATTGTGTTGGATATTCTGGGTCTTTTGTCTCTATGTAAGCTTTAGAGTCATTTGTCAATACCTACAAAATAACTTATTGGGATTTTGACTCAGGTTGCTGCATCGAATCTATAAATCAAATTGGAAAGAACTAACATTTTGACAGTATTGAGTCAAGGAATATGTCTTCATTTATTTAGATCTTTGAATTCATTCATCAGGGTTTTCTAGTTTTCATCATATAGAATTTGTACATATTTTGTAGACTTATACCTAAGTACTTCATTTTTTGTGTACTAGTGTAAATGGTATTGTGCATTTAATTTCAAATCCACTTGTTCATTGCTGGTGTGTAGGAAAGCAGTTGACTTCTGTATGTTAACATTGTATCCTGCAGCCTTGTTAAAAATACTTATTCTAGGAGTTAAAAAATTTTTTTTCTTAGAATGTTTTTTTTTTTTTAATGTTTATTTTTGAGAAAGAGTCCATGTATGCACACAAGCGGGAAAGGGCAAAGAGAGAGGGAGAGACAGAATCCCAAGCAGGCTCTACTGTGTCATCGCAGAGCCCTGTGTGGGGCTTGGTCCCACGAATCATGAGATCATGACCCAAGCCAAAATCTAGAGTCAGATACCCAACCAACGGAGCCACTCAGATACCCAGAGAGAGAATCTTACACAGGCTCCATGCCCAGCGCAGAGTCCAGTGGGACTCAATCCCACGACCCTGGAATCATGTCCTGCACCAGAATCAAGTGTTGGATGATGAACTGAGTGAACCACTCAAGCGCTCCAGTTCCAAGAGTTTTTTAATATGTTTTTTTCTGCATAGATGATCATGTTATTTGTAAATCATTTTGTTTCTTCTTTCTCAATCACTATACCTGCTGTTTGCATTAGCTAAGACTTCTGGTACAGTGTTGAGCTTTGGGGTGAGATATTCTAGCCTTGTTTCTAAGTGGGTAAACTTTTAGTTTCTCACTATTAAGTATGATGTTAGCTGTAGGTGTTTTGTAGATACTCTTTATCAAGTTGAGAAAGTTCTCTTATGTCTCTAGTTTACTGAGTATTTTTATCATGAATGGGTATTGGGTTTGGTCAAAGGCTTTTTCTGCAGCTATTGATATGATCATGTTAAACCAGCTTTGCATGCTTGGAATAAATCCCACTTGGTTGTGATGTACAATTTTTTTTTTAATTTCAAAAAATTTTAATTTAAGATATGGTTAACATGTAGTACATAGTTTTAGGTGTACAATATAGTGATTTGACAATTATACACATTACAAAATGGTCACTATGAGAACTGTAGTTACCATGTGTTACCACACAAAGTTATTATAGTGTTATTGACTATGTTTTTTATGCTGTATTTTTCATCCCCTTGACTTACTTATAACTAGAAGTATGTATCTCTTAAACGTTTTCACTTATTTCATCTGTCCCCCATACCCCTGTAATTCTTATACATTTGTAGATTCAGTCTGCTAATACTTGGTTGAGGATTTTTTTATATATGTTCATTAGAGATACTGATTTGTAATTTTCATACGAAATCTTTGGTTTTGGTACTAGGGTAATTGGATAAGTTAGGAACTATTCTCTCTGCTTTTGTCCTGTGAAAGGGATTGTAGAGAATCGATATAGTTTCTTCCTTAAATGTTTGGTATATTCGCCAGTAAACTCCTCTAGGTCTAGTGCTTTCTGTTTTTGAAAGATTCTTACTCAATTTCTTTTCTTTTTTTTTTTTAAAGATTTTATTTTTAAGTAATCTCTACACCCAACATGGGCCTCAAACTCACAACCCCTAGATCAAGAGTCTCGTGCTCTACCAACTGAATAGCCAAGTGCCCCACTCAATTTTTTTTTTTTTTTATAGAAGTAGATCTGTTTACATTATGTATTTCTGGGGTGAAAAAGTATGGAGCACAAAGGAGAGGCTACCATCTCCTCGTCCTTTTATACCACCTTAGGTACCAGTGTTAGCAGGGCTGGGATCTTTCTGTCCCTTCCTGGCTCTCATGGAGACACATAAAAACAGTCTTTAGGGTTTCTTTCTGCTATTATTCTTTTGTATGAAAAGAATTTACAGCATCCTTGAGCCTACCCACTGCTTTATAGCACAGTATTATGCTGTGACCAGAACCTCCAGGTTTATGAGTACAGGTCTAGCCCCTCTTGTTGAGACCTGTGTTAGTTGGAGGGTGGAGAGGAACCAAGGGGACCCTCAGCTTCCAGTGAGGAAGGCTTTTGCCTTTCAGTTGGATCCAGTGCAGTCCCTATCCATTCCAGGTTTTGTTTTGGCTCCATTTGCTATTGATGCCTCTCAAGGATACATCATAAGCACAGATGTGCCAAGCTGTCAGGTTTGGAACAAATCTTGCCCTTTCTAGCACCAGGTGTCTCTTCCAACTCAGGATTTCTTGAAGGCATCAGTGTGCTCGTCTAGAGCAGCAGGAGAGGAAGCCATATAAGAGCCTGGGGAAGGTCTGAGAGAGCCCACCCCTTTTCTTTTGAAACAGGGGATCAGTTATGTTGTGAGGGGTGTCTGACAGTGCTGGCATAGGGAATTTGGCTAGTTGCTCCTAGGAATGGCATGGTGACAAGCTGTGAGTATCTCAAGCTTGGGCCACCGGAACCAGCAGCCACTGAAATGTGGGAGTAGAGGAGGTCATGGTAGATACCTTGACCCTCGTATAACCCAGGCTAACCTGAGCATGTGTGCACAAGGCCCAAGCTGCTCCTGCCCAGAATCAGGCAGGGAGCTTGGGCCCAGCTGATGGTGTGCCCCCCATTCTCCTTTACAGCTTTCTATATGAACCCAACAGCCAAGGGTACAAATACTACCGCCAGAAGCTGGAGGAGTTCCGGAAAGCTAAGGCTGGCCCCACAGGCACTCTTGTGGCACCCGACCTCAGCCTGAAACGCAAATCCCCTCCTGAGACCCCATCAGGGTCCTTACCCCCAGCCGCTGCCTGCCCTGCCTCATCCGCCCCCTTGCCTGCAGTCACCCCAGCTCCAGCCATCCCTGGGAAGCCGGCCACCACAGCCACTGTGAAAAAGAAGCGAAAGAGCCGGTGGGGGCCCGAAGAGGACAAAGTGGAACTCCCACCCGCTGAGCTGGTACAGAGGGATGTAGATGCCTCTCCCTCACCTCTGTCAGGTGGGCTCACCCCCTTCCCCCACCTCTGTCAGGACAGTCTGACTTCTTTCACTGAGCATGATGTCTCCACATTGCTGTGTCGTAGCCTGTTTCAGAGTTTGATTCTGTCTTATGGCTGAGTAATATTCCATTTTATGGATGGACTGCACTTTATTTATCCATTCATCGGTTGAAGAACATGGGTTGTTTCTACCTTTTGGCAACTGTGAATGGTGCTGCTGTGAACATTGGTCTGCAGATACTATTTGAATCCCTGATTTGATTCTCTTGGGTCCATACCCAGGAGTGGAACCACTGGATCATATCGTAATTCTGTTTAACTCTTTGATGATCCACCAAACTATTTTCTATAGCAAGTACAGTATTTTCTGTTGTACCAATAGTGCACAGCCTTCCCATTTCTCCACATCTTTGCCTTTTTATAATAGCCATCCTAGTAAGTATAAAGTAGAATCACATTTTACTTTTGAATCACATTTCCCTAATGTCTGATGGTATTGAACATCTTTTCACATACTAATCGGTCATTTGTATAGTGTATTTGGAGAAATGGCTATTTTAGTCCTTTGCCCACTTTTAAATTGGCTTGTCTTTTTGTTCTTGAGTTGTACAGGTTCTTTATATATTCTGCATATTAACCCCCTATTCAAATACATGGTTTGCAAATGCATCCTCTCATTCTGTGGATTGTCTTTTTTTTTGTTTGTTTGTTTTTAATGTTTTTTTTTTTAATTTATTTCAGAGAGAGAGACAGCGTGAGCAGGAAGGGTCAGAGAGAGGGAGTCACAGACTGAAACAGGCTCCAGGCTCTGAGCTGACAGTCAGCACAGAGCCTGACGCGGGGCTCGAACCCACGAACCACGAGATCATGACCTAAGCGAAAGTCGGACGCTTAACCGACTAAAGCCACCCAGGCGCCCCTGTGGATTGTCTTTTACCCCCTTGATAGTGTCCTTTGATGCACAGGAGTTTTTTTTTTTTGTTTTTTTTTTTTAATGTTTTTTATTTCTGAGAGAGAGAGAGAGACAGCGTGAGCAGGGGAGGGTCAGAGAGAGAGGGAGTCACAGACTGAAACAGGCTCCAGGCTCTGAGCTGGCAGTCGGCACAGAGCCCGACGCGGGCTCGAACCCACGAACCGCGAGATCATGACCTAAGTGAAAGTCGGACGCTTAACCGACTAAGCCACCCAGGCGCCCCTGATGCACAGGAGTTTTAAATTTTGATAAAGTTGAGTTTATTTTTTCTTTTGTTGCCTGTGCTTTTGGTTTAATTTATGAAACCAAAGCTAAATTCAAGGTCATGAAGATTTGCCCATATGTTCCAAGTTTTTATGTTTTGGAACTTTGATCTATTTTGAGGTAATTTTTATATATGATGTAAGCTAAGGATCCAACTTTATTCTTTTGCATGTGGAGATCCAGTGTTCCCAGCACCATTTGTTGAAGAGGTTTTTCTTTCCCCATTAAATGGTCTTGACACCCTTGTCAAAACTCAATTGTCCATAGATGTAAGATTTTATTTCTGGACTCTGTATTCTATTATACTGGTTTGTATGTCCTGAGGTCAGTACTGTTTTGATTATTGTAGCTTTGTAGTAAGTTTTGAAATTGGGAGTGTGAATCTTCCAACTTTGTTCTTTTTCAAGCTTGGCTGTTAAAGGTCTTGAATTTTCAGATGGGCTTTTCCATTTCTGTAAAAACAGTTGGGTTTTGATAGAGATGGTACTGAGTCTGTAGGTTGCTTTGGACAGTATGGACACATTAACAATATTTAAGTCTTACTTACAACAAATACCCCACCACCACCACCAACAACAACAACAACGAGTCTTCAAGTCTGTGCACACAAGATATCTTTCCATTTACTTACATCTTCATTAATATTTCACCATGTTTTATAGTTTTTGTTGTATGTATCTCATACCTCCTTAGTTAACTTTATTCCTAAGTGATTTATTTTTTTAATGCTTTTTAAACAGTTAGTTTTAAAATTTCCATTTTAGGATTATTTGTTGCTAATGTGTAGAAATACAACTGATTTTTTTGCATGTTGGTGGTGGATCCTTCAACTTTCCTCTTATTTCTTTTTCTTGCCTAATTGCTGTAGTTAGCACTTCCAGTACTATTTAGAGGTGGGGATAATGGACATCCTTGCCTTGTTTGGATCTTAGAGGAAATGTCTTCAGTCTTTCACTGTTGAATCTAATATTAGCTATGTTTGTTTGTTTAAGTTTATTTTTTTTTTAATGTTTTATTTATTTCTAGGAGAGAGAGAGGGAGACAGCGTGAGCAGGGGAGGGTCAGAGAGAGAGGGAGTAACAGACTGAAACAGGCTCCAGGCTCTGAGCTGGCAGTCAGCACAGAGCCCGACGCGGGGCCCGAACCTACGAACCGCGAAATCATGACCTAAGCGAAAGTCGGACGCTTAACCGACTAAGCCACCCAGGCGCCCCTGTTTAAGTTTTATTTCTTTATTTTGAGGTAGAGAATGAGCTGGGGGAGGGGCAGAGAGAGAGGGAGAGCGAATCCCAAACAGGCTCTGAGCTGTAAGTGCAGAGCCTGACACAGAGCTCAAACACATAAAACCATGAGATCATGGCCTAAGCTGAAACCAAGAGTTGGATACCCAACCAACTGAACCACCCAGGTGCCCCTAGCTATGTGTTCTTTTTTTTTTTTTTTTTTAATGTTTATTTACTTTTGAGACAGAGCATGAGTGGGGAACAGGCAGAGAGAGGGAGAGACACAGAATCTGAAGCAGGCTCCAGGCTCTGAGCTGACAGCAGAGTGCGACGGCGGGTCTCAAACCCACAGACAGAGATCATGACCTGAGCTGAAGTCAGCCGCTCAACCCACTGAGCCACTCAGGCGCCCCTAGCTATGTGTTTTTTATATGTGACCTTTATCATGTTGAGGAAGTTCCTTTTTGTTCCTGGTTTATTGAATGTTTTTATCAGGGAGGCGTGTTAGATTTTGTCACATGCTTTTTCTGTATCAATTGAAATGATTGTTTTTTTTTTTCCTTTAGTCTATTAATGTGGTGTGTTACACTGGCTAATTTTCTTATATTGAACCATGCGATATTGTGATTTGTAACAAATACCTATTTGGCCATTCAGATGACCAAAATAGTATTTCTCATATGTATTTGGCCTTTGTTCACAATTCCTGGCTCACAGTTCTCCCAAAACCGTTGGAATTTCCTGAGTGATAAGAGCAATGGGAGCATCTTTTGTTGTACTATTTGGTCTCTGTCCTCAGTTCATGAAAATGCTTCAGAGCCACAAAGGTGAAATGGGTGTCTTCTTATTAATAAGCACCTTTCTACCACAACTGGATTTTATGTTACTGATGTGACTTTTGGAAAGCACCTAAGGATGGGGGCTGGTTGCCAGGGGAACCAACCATAAATAGAAGGTTGGAACATTCAGTCCCACCCCCTGATTTCCAGGAGAGGTGAGGGGCTGAGGTTGAATTGATCAGTGGCTAGTGATTTCATCAGTTGTGCCTATGCACTGAAGCCTCCATAAAAACCCAAAAGACCAGGTTCAGAGAGCTTCCAGGTCGATGAACACATGGGGGTTCAGGGACAGTGCCATGCTCAGCGAGAACATGGAAGCTCTGGGAGCTTTCCCCAAACCTTGCCCAGGGTGTTTTTTCCACCTGGCTTTCCTAACTTCTATCCTTTTATGACATATAAGTAAAGCAATCATCTTGTAAGTAAAATGTTCCTCTGAGTTCTATGAGCCACTCTAGCAAATTAATTGAATCTAAAGAGGGGATTGTTGGAACCGCTGATCCAGCCAGTCAGAAGCATAGGTGATGACTTGGGCATGCAGTTAGCATCTAAAGTTGGTTGGGGAGGGAGGAGTAGTCTTCTAAGACTGACCCCTTAACCCATGAAATCTGATGCTACCACTTGGTAGATAGTGGTAGAACTGAGTTAAACTAAGGACACCCAGTGGATGTCTGAGAATTGCTTATTGGTGTGGGGAACACCTCCTACCCACCCACCATACACACACACACACACATTTGGAATTGGTATCAGAACTCTAAACCACCCTTGCATTTCTGTGATAAATCCCACTTGGTCATGGTGAATAATCCTTTTACCATGCTATTATATTCAGCTTGCTGGTATTTTGTTGTGGGTGTCTGCATCTGTATTCATAAGGAATATTGGTCTGTAATTTTCTTGTGTCTTTGTCTGCTTTGGGTATCAGGGTAATACTAGTGTTATGGAATGAGTTAGGAAATATTCCCTTCAATTTTTTGGAAGACTTTGAGAAGAATTTGCATGAATTATTCTTTTAAATGTCTGGTAGAATTCACCAGTAACACCATCTGGTTCTGGGCTTTTCTTTGTTGGGAGGTGTCTTGTGTGTGTCTGTGTGTGTGTGTTTGAAAGATTTACTTATTTTTGAGAGAGAGAGAGGGAGACACGCGGGGCTTGAGCTCACAAACCATGAGATCATGACCTGAGCAGAAGTTGGATGCTTAATCAACTGAGCCACCCAGGTGCCCCTCATCTATTTTCTAATCTTTCTTGGTGATTTTCCTCTTTGAGCTATTGATCGTTTAAGAGTGTGTTGTTCACTTTCCACATATTTGTGAGTTTACCAGTTTTCCTCCTGTTACTGATTTCTGGCTTGATTCCATTGTGACCAGAAAAGATAATTGGTCTTTTGATTTCAGTCTTAAAATTTATTAAAAACTCATTTTGTAGTCTAAATGTGATCTGTCCTAGAGAAAGTTTTGTGAACACACAAGAAGACTATATTCTGCCATTTCTGAGTTGCACGTTCTGTATAGGTCTGTTAGGCCTCACTGGTGTAGTGTTTAGTCTTCTATATCCTTATTGATATGAAAAATGGGGTATTGCCATCTCTAGTTACTATTGTAGAACTGTCCATTTCTCCCTTCGATTTTGTCAGTTTTTGCTTCAGATGTCTTGAGGCTCTGTTGTTAGGGTGTGTGTGTGTGTGTGTGTGTGTGTGTGTGTGGTCTTTATTTTTCTTTCTCTTTTGAGAGAGCGCACACACATGGAAGTGGGGGAGGAGGACAGAATCTTTTTTTTTTTTTAATTTATTTATTTTCGGGAGAGCACAAGTGAGGGAAGGTCAGAGAGTGGCCTAACAGAATGATGGCAATGAGCCCAATGTGGGGCTCGAGCCCACGAACCTCGAGATCGTGACCTGAGCCAAAGTCAGACATCAGCTGAGCCACCCAAGTGCCAAGAGAAAGAGAGAGAAGATGGGTGGGTGGATGGATGAATCTTAAGCAGGCTCCATGCTCAGCGAGATCCCATGACCTTGGGATCATGACCTGAGCCAAAATCAAGAGTTAGCTGCTCAACAGACTGAGCCACCCAGGTGCCTCAAGTTTTATCTTCTTTCTGTTTCACATTTGTTATCAATATAGAACATCCTTTTTTGTCTCTTGTAACCTTTTTGGGCCAGGAGTCTGTTTTGTCTGATGCTAGTATGGCCACCCCAGCTCTCTCAGTTGCTGTTTGCATGAATTATATTTTTCTATCCTTTCACTTTCTACTTATTTGTGACTTTGTGCCTAAGGCAAGTCTCTTGTACACAGCATGTAGATCAATCCTGCTATCTCCCTTAAGCTTTAAAGTACTTGGATTCACTCTTGTTATAGAGAACTCAGGAAGTGCATGATGATAAGCACCATAATTGCCACAGTCAGTTTTGCACAATCAACTCCAACATCTGCCTCCTTGACAGTTTCAGAGATGGCCAATGTGTGGTCTCGTTTCTCATTTTCTACCACAAAGCCGCCAGCAGAATGGGGAGTCTGTTGTCATTACATTCTGCAGGTGATAATCTGTGACTGAGAGAGGCTATCTCACGGCATCTGTCTCACTGCCCTCCACATGGCCTGTTCTGCATGTGGAACCCTCTCAACCTTCCTCACCCCTGGACGTACAGATACAGAGAGGAGTCATACGTGCCCTGGTGCTGACACCTACATTTATTTTGCAAGGATGGGCCAAGAGGGAAGACAGCTCACCCAAGTCATAAGGCTGCCCTCTTGGCCTTGCCCATCCAGTCTGGGGGTCGTCTGTTCAGTGCCTCCCTTGTCCAAGGAGAAAAGCTAGTGAAGAGTCTAGTACTAAGTGTGGTTCTAGGTAGCATCCCAGGGTTGAGGGTGCTTAGGGTCAGATTGCCGTCAAGTGCCAAACTCTGGTGCCCCCTATAATGAAGGGTGCTTCACCGTGAGTCCTGTTCTGATATGTGTATCCCACAGTTCTGAAACCATGTCCCTGAGGTCTCTCCCAGCTCCCAGCTGATGAGGAGGCCTCCCCTCTGGTCTAGTGTACAGGCACAGGCTCCAAAGTCTCACATCCAGGTTTAGGTCCCTCTGACCCATATTGTCCCTGGGAGGGTGTGAACAGCCCCCACCTGCTTGCTTGCTGGTAAAGTGGCCAGAGGAGAGGGATTGTGGGCACTCTCCAGGCACACAGCAGGCTGCTCAGACCTTGACTCCCTTGCCTTTTCCACAGGGCTCCCACACAGACCTTCCAGGAGGCATTGGGGTATAAACACAGGGTCAAGAAGCACTTGTGGAAGGTTCTTGCAGGTGAAGCCCCAGCCCTGGTGAGCTGGGAGGACCTGGCTCTTTGCACATACCAGAAGGGCCTCTGTATCCTCCTCTGCCCAGCTTCTCCTCCCCCAGGAAGCTACCTCCTAAGGGGTGGTTTCCGCCACCCAGATGGGGCTGTCACAGCATCTTCATGTGGACTAGTGTTGCTGGCTCCAGCTAAGCTCCGAAGCTGATGCCAAATTAAATGTCAGTTGCTTTGAGGATGGTCGGCTGCCTCCCCGGAAGGAGCTAACAGAGCTATACACAGCTGAGTCTTATGCCAGACTCTGAACCCTTGTGTGTCTACACTTGGTGTCTGTTCCTTGCAGGGCTTATTTCCAAGAGTCGGTGTGTGAATGCACACACACATGGGCACATGCTTATCTCTGCTCTCCTCTCTTTGCCTTTGCAAGGTCCCCATCATGTCACCCATTAGACATGTGACCTTGAATGAGGCCTTGGACCTCTAAGTTCTGATGTCATCATCTACAATATAGGGGTATAGAGCCTGCCTGAAGACATCTTGTGAGGATGACACTAGATGCACATGATAGAGCACGCTGAGGCCCTTGTGATCATTATGTGACACAGGGTACCAATGGTTGCAATGTGAAGGCCTTGTGCCATGTGCACCAAGTGCCTCAGATGTCATCACCGCATGGACGCTGTACCGCATGCAGGAGCAGGTCTGGACCTGTCCATCCATTGTTGACCAACCTGTGTCTTATTTCCAGTTCAGGACCTCAAGGGGCTTGGCTATGAGAAAGGGAAGCCCGTAGGTCTCGTGGGTGTCACAGAGCTGTCAGATGCCCAGAAGAAGCAGCTGAAGGAGCAACAGGAGGTAAGTGTGTGTGGCGCAGAGCAGACAGGCTCCAAAGGGGCTAATGGAGTTTTGTCCCCCACCTCACTTCACAGGACAGCGGTCATGTTCTGTTCTTTCTGAGCCTCCCTGTGCTGGGTGGATCCCACCATCAGTGGAGAGGTTCTTGGATAGGCACGCCCCTGTCAGTGGCATTTCATCCATAAGGGCCCTCCCCAACCTGCAGTTGGACCCAGAGCTCAGGCCTCACACTGCCTGGGCATCCCCTGAGACGGCTACTCCCCAACACGCTCGTGGGCTGTTCCTGATTAGGTAGTCTCCTTTTTAAGCCCTCCTCCCAGTGCCCTTCAACATCCAGTACAGGACAGGCCTGGCCAGCACTGGGCACCCTGAACAATGTGACAAATGCTCAGTTGGTATTGCCTATGTTGGGATGAGGGCTGGCTTGGCAAGGAGCTCTATGGCCAGGGGGTTGGCCTCTGCTGCTTTTCTGGGGAGCTACAGGGACAGCTTTGGTCCTTGGGGACAGCTCACCCTTGTCACCTCTTGCAGACTGACAGCCCATCATATCTCCCTCAACCCTTCCATGGTCAGGGGCTTGCAGTGTCCTCATTTGGTCCACAGCAAGGGTGCCCAGGATGTGCTGGGTTCCAGGCCAGATGCCAGACTCGGTGAGGCAGAGAGGGGTTCTCCCTGCTGAAAACAGGGATCCAAGGAACCCAGGACATGACCTGGTATAGGACTTTGTGTCTTAAATGCTTGCTCCAAGCCTTGCTCACATGCCTGTCCAGGGAAGGCAGAAAACGGGAAGAGTTGAGGGGGCCTGACATGCATAAGAAAGGTACTTTCTCACTGGCATGTGCTGCCCGCAGATGCAGCAGATGTATGACATGATCATGCAGCACAAGCGTGCGATGCAGGACATGCAGCTGTTGTGGGAGAAGGCGCTGCAGCAGCACCAGCATGGCTACGACAGTGACGAGGAGGTAGACAGCGAGCTGGGCACCTGGGAACACCAGCTGCGGCGCATGGAGATGGACAAGACTCGGGGTGAGCCAAAGCCCACGTCGCAGGTGGGGGACAGGGTACCTAGGTGAGGCCTTGCTCAGGAAGCTGCATTCACCTGACCAAACTATAAGGCCTTGGGCAAGAGTTGGCTTCTCTGTGCCTCAGGTTCCTGAGAGGAAAAAGAAATGGTCACTGCTGTTTGAACATGGCACTCAGCAGGGCTGCCTGGTGCAGCAAGGGTTTGGGTTAGGGTCTCATCTGCCTCGTTCCCCCACAGCCCCAGACTCCCCTCCCCCTACAAGACTCATACCTGTACTATGGGACCACCTAGCCCACTCCCATCACCTTCCTTTCTCCTCTCACCTTTCCTTCTACATGCAGAATGGGCTGAGCAGTTGACAAAGATGGGCCGTGGCAAGCACTTTATTGGAGACTTCCTGCCACCAGATGAGCTGGAGAAATTCATGGAAACTTTCAAGGCCCTGAAAGTGAGTTGGGAGTGTCCCCAGGTACCAGTCCCTGCTGTAGGCCTGTCCAGCAGGCAGCCTTTCAAGTGTCCCAGCCCCTCCTATTAGCATCAGGAGGCAGGCGCCTGAGGCAGCTTCCAGCGCCCCCCTCATTCACAGGAGGAGCTGGGCCCTCTTGCCTCAGGAGGCATCTGTTTATGATAGACACCGTCTGTGAAGGGAATTAGCAAACAACAGCTCAGCTGCCGCTTTAGAAACATTTCCCAGGGCTTCAGGGAAATTCTGCTTTCAGCGGAGCCAATTAGGTGCAGTTTACAGGCAAAGTGTTTCTCGGGCAGAAGCCCCCATGGACTGGGTTCTCCAGAACAAGAACTTCACGTTCCTCCCATGCTCTCATGCTTGTGAGGAGAGACAGCTAACAGGGCACGCCCCATGCCATCTTTTGGGGGATTTTTAAAAGCTGCTTTTGTACCACATAACCTCATCAACAAGGCGGTCACCTAATTGACCACATGTTTTAGCATTCTGTGTAATGAATTGCCCTTGGAACATAGGGCTTTTCTTTGCTGATGAACCATTAATCTTCCCCATGGTGTGGTGAGGTCTGTGTGACGCCTCATCTTGCCCTCTTTGACTTGGCCACCAGGCAGCTTGGTACAATGTCTGGCCCTGGAGACCCTGAGAAAGAGGATCTTGGTCTGTTCTCAAGGAACCTGATCTGGTGCAGAGGAGGCAGATGGTCAGGTGGTCCCAACAGCCGGTGAGGTTGTTGTTGGTGGGCAGTGTGGTGGGTGGGGGCTGTTCAGGCCAGGGCTGAGAGCTGAGACAGTTGTAGCCCTGGTAGATGACAGCCA
Source organism: Proteles cristata cristata (assembly GCA_017311185.1). Classification (NCBI taxonomy): domain Eukaryota; kingdom Metazoa; phylum Chordata; class Mammalia; order Carnivora; family Hyaenidae; genus Proteles; species Proteles cristata. Next base: position 462,259 of record JAESUZ010003691.1, on the reverse strand, counting down.
CCTCCTTGCCCTGCAGGAGGGCCGAGAGCCCGACTACTCTGAGTACAAGGAGTTCAAGCTGACGGTGGAGAACATCGGCTATCAGATGCTGATGAAAATGGGCTGGAAGGAGGGCGACGGGCTGGGCTCAGAGGGCCAGGGCATCAAGAACCCAGTCAACAAGTGAGTGTACACACCCCCTACCACCCTTCTGCTGGCACCAGCCTGGCCCCTTGCTTACTCAGCCCTGTCATTCCCCTGCAGAGGCACCACCACAGTAGATGGAGCCGGCTTTGGCATCGACCGGCCAGCTGAGCTCTCCAAGGAGGATGATGAGTATGAGGCGTTCCGCAAGAGGATGATGCTGGCCTACCGCTTCCGACCCAACCCCCTGGTGCGTGTGTCCCCAGCCTCCCACACGGCTTCTGGCTGGGCTCTCCAGAGTCTGCAAGGGGGGTGGCGGTGTTGATAACAGAGCTTCCTCTCCTTCCCCAGTCTAGCTAGGCCATGTCTCAGCAGCAACGCCACACCTTTCCACCTGCCCTCCCCCTAGACAGATGTGAGCTCAGCTGTCCCTAGAAGGTTCTGGATAAGAGGAACTGCTGTCTTTAGCATTGACTCCCTCCCCTTCTCCCCTTTTGATCTTATTTGCCTTCCACAGAACAACCCCAGGCGGCCTTACTACTGAGTATTCCGGAAAAACACACACGTATTTTCCAAACAACCGACCATCCCTGGACTGTGGAATGTTCCGGCCTGCATTTTTCCCTGCCCTTCCTGTTGTCTCGAGTGTTGTGCCGTGTATTAAAGTTCCAGTGCTTGCCCACCATGGCAGCCTGGTTTTGCCATCACCAGAAACCACTCCTGTTTCCTTAGCAGAGCTGGGCTGGGCAGATGGGGCTGGGATCCTGCCGTGAAGGCCCCCTAGTGCCTGAGGAATCTGAGAAAACCACCTAGACCATCTTGTCTGCCTATGGCCTCCCCCCACCCCCCCCACACACACCCCATCATCCTGGGTTCGAGTTGAGGGGAGCATCCATGGACCCCCTGAGAGGGTCTGGGGGCTGGCCAGGCAAGACCTTGCTGCACCTGGACCAGAGACATAAGGGACATCCCAGTGTAGCGCTGTGCTGCAGGAGGAGGTTGGAAGCAGTCCCTAGACAGGGCCCAGACCTCAGAAGTGGGAGGCATGTTGACCCATGGTGACCTATGGGAGTCACCTCGCCAGCAGGTGGCACTGACAACCCACCTCCACCCCCACCCCCACCCCCCTGCAACACAGACACACACAGCAAGCCTAGCCTGCAGCCCAGGCTGCCCCAGTTGCCCTGGGTCCTGCCGTTGGGGCGTCAGGCCCTGGGGTTCTTGGCTTTTGGAGACAGCTTTGTGGACAGGTGCAACCTATATCTTTAGAGCCTGCACATCACATTTATGCTGAGACCACCTCGGGGCTCTTCCTAAGTTGCAGCTGCTGAGTGAGCAGTTTGCGTGGGGCCCCAAGAATCCGAGAGCCCTGCTTGATGTATTATGGCTTGGAGATCTGAGGGTCCCCCACAACTCCCCCATCTGCCCACACAGGCACCTAGTGGGTCCTGCTCAACACCTGTGGGCTCATGGCCTCTGAAAACTGTAGCTGGAGTTGGGCTGCTGGGCCACCCTGCGTTCTCGCTGTCATTCAGTAAACACAGCACTGACTGGTTGGATAGGACCTGCCCCTTGGCGTGGCAGTGAACCTGAGACTGATACATGTTGCAAAGAGGAAGTAGGTGCTGTCATGGAGGCAGCTTGGGGAGTGTCTCAATAGGCAGGGGTGAGGGGTGTCCAGGTATTAGGAGTCTCAACAGCAGAGCCCAGGCTGGAATGATGTATGGCACCCTGTCTCCCCTCCATGGACACAGCCCAGAGCAGGGCAAAGGGGTGACATTCCCATGCATGGAGGCTATCCAGTGGTCCCTCGGCTTGAGCACAAGAGTAGTCCTGGGCAGCCAGAGTTTCCAGGGATGAGGACCCCAGGCCTTGGCCCCAGGCACCTTGCCATCCAAGTCAATGTCACCCCTCAATTGAATTCTCAGTGACTGGGAGGCTTGCCAGATTCAGCCAACGGATTTTATTCCCAAGCAAGTGGAGAGTTGGAAGGGATGGCTTCCGAATTCAGTGTGCTTGTGCAGGTGGCCCATTCCAGACACAGATGGGGCCAGGTTGCTGGATAGAGCTAAGCCAGACACCCCTGGCCCCGCAGGGTATCAGCCCGGCCAGGTCCCTGGGCAGAGAGGGCTACCTGGAGGAAGGGACATTGGGATCTGCTTTAAGGAGTGAGGAAATCCATCTTGCAGACAGGAAAGAGGTCTGGGGAGTGTTGGCACTGCTAGAGTTGGGAAAAGTCCAGAAAAGAGACTGGAGCCTTAGGTCAACCCAGAGGAACCTGAACTTAACGGGAAATAGACAACTAGGGAGGGAGGCTGGCAGGTTGGTGGCAGGCTCAGAGATGGGACCCAGTTGGCACAAGGCCAAGGGGCTGCATGGGAAAAAGATGTTAGAATATTCCCTAACCGCACACTGTGGGCTCCCCCAAAGGCAGTTATTGCTGTTTCCAAAGCCACAAGTGCCACATGGGCAAGAGTCCAAAGCTGGTTGGAGGGAGTGACAGACACTCTCCCCACTCTACAGTCCCCGCCCCCCCTCCCGCCCCCACCCATACCCTTTACATTTTCCCCAGCCACCTGTAGGCTGTTCAGAACCTTACCTCAGCTCTTCCCTCTGTGCCTCCCACCACACCCCAGCCTCAGGCCTGATCTATTCTTGACAAAAACTGTTCCAAACTCCTCACCAAAATGCAGCAATCCACACCTAACGGAAGGCCCACCTTTCGGACTCCCTCCCTTTGACCCCACCCACTGCGTAGAGTCGCAGCCTCAGCTGCCCACAAGGTGACCACGCTACGTGGAAGGAACACAGCACACAGTCACAGAGTCCTTCAAGGGACCCTCCATCCTTGATCTTGGCTGCCTCCCTTGAGATAGTCTCCAGAGCCAGCCAAAGCTTCACACCCGGACACGCTTAAATGTGTGTGGTCACTGCGTGAACACTCAAATCCAAGGGCGTTGAAGGGAACTGTCCAAACAACTGAGGTTCCTCCATTAGCGCATGTGGGCAGTGCCCACTTGATCCTAGTGGGAAGAAGGTCTAGGGAATGTGGAAATAAAAAGAGCCCCCTTCGGGGTGGAGGTTGGTACTTGGGACGGAGAATGCAGAAGTGCAGAAGAAGGAGGCCTGGAGAAAGAATTCCCTTAGAATGAAGTTGCTGGCCCAGGGCCCCAGGTTGCAGGCCCACGCCTCAACAGCGGAAGAATCCGGAGACATGGTGTTCTAGCCATTTACAGAGAAACTGAGGCTGGGCGGCTGGGAAGGCCGCTGAGAACTGCGCTGAGTCCCGCAAGGGTGAAGCGGGAGAGGGGCGCGGGGAGCGGCCGCCTCAAGGGGGAGGGGCCTCAGAGGCTCCCGGGGAGCTCACGGAGCGGTCACGGAACCGCAGCGGGACCAGCGCCCAGCGGGGGGCGACCTTTGCGCGGGGCGGGGCCGGGACCGGCCGGGTCCCTGGCAACGCTCCCTCCCCCAGGCCAGACGCGCCACTGCAGAAGAGACGATCGCCCAGGAGGCCGCGCCGAGGCCGAGCCGGGGTCCAGGCGCCGCTGCTATGGACATCCCGCAGTTTGATGGCAAGATCGCCGCTGTGTCGCTCGGCGCCCTCCCCCTGTCCTATGCGCTCAACCTTGTCTCGGCGCTTTCGCAGTGCGTGAGGGGAGGGGCCAGGGCGGACTCCGGGGGCGGGGGTGGGCGGCCAGGCCCCATTGGTGGCAGCGCGGAGGGAGGATGCGCGAACCTGCGAGCCAGGCTTCCCCAGCCCAGCGTCCCTGCGCAGCTCTGGCCGGGAGGAAAGGGCCTAGGCCAGAACTTCCCACACCCCACCCAGCCGGAAGTCTCTTTTCTGCCGGCCGGGTGACTGAGTGGTGGGGATGGAGGGCGCTCCTCGGACATTTAGGGCCCCAGGAGAAAGGAGGTTAAGAAGCTGAGCCCCCCACAGGGCAGGATTTTGGAGGGTTTCTGGGGTTTTCCCAGGCTGTGCCCAGCTCCAGAGTTACCAAGGGTCAAAGTATTGCCCCAGATAAGGCCCTGATGACCTAGCTCTTGACACACACGCAATAGGGACACGCGTTCTCTTCCACCACACCTGCCAGATGGCGGCCCCTCTATAGCCTGTATCAAGCCTGGGACTTTTTTCTGTTAAGGTTTGGCCCACCCTGCCTCTTGTCTGTTTTCCCTACGTACTGTGACTTCCCTTGGCTCTTAACCCTAGACCCTAGCCCTGTGGATCCTGCCACTGGGTACCAGGCATCTGCAAGCCCCTCACACTCCCAAACCTAGCTCAACTCCAGACATGGGGTAGTCATGAGGGAGTCTTGACTATGGGGTTGGCTCCTTGGGTACAAATTCCTGACTCTATCGCCCTGGAACCTAGGTGAGCTAGGTTTTTTCTGGGAGCCTCAGTTTCTTCAGTGTGTAATGAACATAATCGTAGACCTCATCCCATAGTTACAGTTAAGGGTTACAAATTGTGTGGTCTTATCTGATTACTATAGTTGTCATTGTTGGGGCCAGGATGGGGATTGTCAGGTGTCAGAGGGGTCCATGAGAAGGTAGGAGCCTGAAGAGAATGTAGGGGAGAGTGTGGGACCCTGGATAGCTTTCCCACCCCCCATGCTGCCCACTTGCGTTGGGGGTTGCCCAAAGACGGATTCTATTATCTATGCAGCTGAGTGACCTGTCTTATCTGATTGATGGCAACTAGTCAGGGCAGGGGTAGGGTGGAGTTGTTGGAAGTATTTGGACTTTAGCTGGGAGGAGTCTGGAGCTTCAGAGAGTGAAGTGTACAGTGCTGAGCACTTAGAGACCTGACAGTCTTGGGAACTGGGTCTGGCCACAGAGAAGCTTGGTGGGGTTGAATGACTGACAGCAAATTGAGTCAAATGCATATCAGCACATGACGGGATGAATCATATAGTCAGAAAGAGTTGGGGTGCCTAGCTGGCTCAGTCAGAAAGCACATGACCCTTGATCTCCGGGTTGTGAGTTCAAGCCCCATGTTGGGTGTAGAGATTACTTAACAATAAAATCTTAAAAAAAGAAAGAGTTGACTAATGCCCCCTCTGTACTTGGCCTAAGTTTAGCAATGATCTTTTCTTTTTTTTTTTTTAATGTTTTTATTTATTTCTAGGAGAGAGAGAGAGAGACAGCGTGAGCAGGGGAGGGTCAGAGAGAGAGGGAGTCACAGACTGAAACAGGCTCCAGGCTCTGAGCTGACTGTCAGCACAGAGCCCGACGCGGGGCACGAACCCACGAACCGCGAGATCATGACCTAAGCGAAAGTCGGACGCTTAACCGACTACGCCACCCAGGCGCCCCAGCAATGACCTTTTCTAAGGAGTCAGGAGGGCTTCCTGGAGGAGGAGCCATGAAAGGCTATGAAGGATGAGTAAGAGTTTGCCAAGTGGGAGAGACTTCTGGAAGGAGTTTCGGGGGGGGGGGGGACAGCTGAGGCAACAGCCTCTTGATGGGAAAGTGCAGTTTCAGGGAATGAGAAATTCCTGGATGGACAGACACTTCAGCCTCAACATCTGAAGCTTCTTAGAGTCTGCTTTTGGCCTCTCCAGGGTGAGGTGGGGCCTCAGCACTGGGCCTGGCCTCTCTGACTTGTTTTTTGTCTCCACAGCCCCCTGGGGGTGGCATTGATGAGTGCCCTGATCCTGTGCCTGCTTTTCGTGGCTATCTACAACTTGTCCCCTGGTGACTTCTACTATGACCCCCTTTATGCTGGTGAGTCCCTCAGAGAGAATTGTGTGAGCAAAGGCCCCCTCCATCAGACTGGGGCTCCTTGAAGGGCTGCCATCAGACTGGAGAACCTCAAAGAGACTTGGAGAACGCTCATTGGTTGGGGAACCTTAGAGGGCCACCCTCTTCAGACCTGGGACTCTTCAGAGCAGGACTGTATCTTCTCCTCATGAGGCAGGGCTGTGGGTCACGTGACCGGTGCAGAGGGCGACTGGGAGCAATTGGGCATGGATCCTTGCCTGGAATCTGGGTCCCAGACAAGCTGCCTCAGGCCTCGCCCACATCCAGGCTGTGCCCCACCTACTCTTCCCACAGTGTTCACTATCTTCGCCTTCACCTCGGTGGTGGACCTCCTTACTGCTCTCCAGGAAGACGGCTACATGTTGGGCTTCATGGAGTTCATTACCAAGGAGGTATGTAGCAGGCAGCCAGGGATGCCTCCTGCCCTGCTGCCCGTCTGAACCCTAACCTGCCCTTGCAGGGAGAGCCGTACTTGCGCACTGCCCACGGAGTCTTCATCTGCTACTGGGATGGCATCGTTCACTACCTCCTCTACCTGGCCATGGCTGGTGCCATCCGCAGAAGGTGCATGGGGTGGGCGGAGTGGCACCCGGGCCCTGAGAAGGAGGTCAAGTCCTCAGGTGGGGTCCCCAGCCTGGGTGGAGCCAGAAGTGTGTGTTGGAGAAATTAGGAGGCCCCGCTAGGGCTGCAGCCAGGAGCGGCCAGGGAATGTCACAGGTATAAGTCAGAGTCAGCTCTCTTCTCTTGTGCTGCCCAGTGCCTGGGCAGCCACTTCTGTCCCTGGACAGACAGTCTGTTCATTCCTCATTCATCTCCATGTTGTCCCCTCTGTCCTTGACACAACTGGGAGGGACCCAGAGTTGGGGAGCCCAGGGTGGACTCTGGGCTCTGGCTGGGGCTCTGAGACTGGGGAATAGGCATCTGTTGGTCACCCCTCCATCCCTGACCCCAGGAAGAGATACCGGAACCTTGGACTGTATTGGCTGGGATCTTTCATCATGAGCATTCTGGTGTTCCTCCCAGGAAACATACTTGGTAAGGACTTGGCTTTGAGGGACCCCATCTCCTCGGACTGGGTCACTGTTCTGCACCTAGAAGGGTTCATAAGTAGATCTTGGGAGGTTGAGGGCAGAGGCAAACCAGTATGTGGAGTGGCCGAATCCGAGTGGCACCTAAGGTATATCCAGAGGGAGCAAGTATAGAGGCCAGAAGGTAATTTGAGGCAGGCCAGGCTGAGGAGCATAGACATCATCTTATGAGCATTGGGGAGCCAGAGGTGCTAAAGCTTGAATAAAAATTGCATTTGTGAGGGGCGCCTGGGTGGCTTAGTCGGTTAAGCATCCGACTTTCGCTTAGGTCATGATCCCGCAGTTCGTGGGTTCGAGCCCCACGTTGGGCTCTGTGCTGACTGCCAGCTCAGAGCCTGGAGCCTGCTTCAGTCTGTGACTCCCTCTCTCTCTGACCCTCCCCTGCTCACGCTGTCTCTCTCTCTCTCCTAGAAATAAATAAAATATTTTTTAAAAAATTGCATTTGTGGGGCACCTGGGCACCTCAGTTGGCTAACCGTCTTGACTTCAGCTCAGGTCATGATCTCACAGTTTGTGAGTTTGAGCTCCGTGTCAGGCTCTGTGCTGACAGCTAGCTCAGAGAGAGCCTGGAGCCTGCTTTGTATTCTGTGTCTCCCTCTCTCTCTGCCCTTCCCCAGCTTGCATTCTGTCTATCCGTCTCTCTCAGAAATAAAAACACTAAAAAAAAAAAAAAAATGGATTGCATTTGTGTGGGGCGCCTGGGTGGCTTGCAGTCCATTAAGCATCTGGCTCTTGATTTCCGCTTAGGTCATGATCTCACAGTTCATGAAATGGAGCCCTGCATCAGGCTCTGTGCTGGTGACACAGGAGCCTGTTTGGGACTCTCTCTCTCTCTCTGCCCCTCCCCTGCTCTCTCTCTCTCTTTCTCTCTCTCACAATAAATTTTAAAAAATGAAAAAAAAATTGCGTTTGTGAATTACTTCCATCTAGGGACTGTGGTGTGATTGCCTACAGGTCTGGCCGGGCCTGGGTGATCCTCGGGGAGTGACACCCCCTCTCTCCTACTATGACAGGTAAATACAGCTCAGAGATCAGACCTGCCTTCTTCCTTGCAATCCTCTATTTGATGGTCCCATGCTGGGCTGGCATGAGGGTCTTCAGACAGTCGCGGGCACCAACTAGCTGTATCCCCCACGTGGTAAGTGCCTTACCCCCAATTCCCTGTGCCGGCATGCCTCAGTGTCCCCCATTAGAGTTCCTTCTGGTCAAAAACATACATGCCCTCTTCTCCTGGGTGGCTCAGTTGGTTAAGCGTCCGACCGGCTCAGGTCATGATCTCATGGTCCATGAGTTCGAGCCCCACATCAGGCTCTGTGCTGACAGCTCAGAGCCTGGAGCCTGCCTCCGATTCTGTGTCTCCCTCTCTCTCTCTGCCCTTTCTCCTGCTCATGCTCTCTCTATCTCAAATAAAAACACTAAAAAAATTTTTAAAAATGAATGCCCTCTTTGGAAGGATCTCCTTAGCCATTAGGAAAGAAAGGATGAGCCTTTATTGAGTGCCTGTTGGATACCAGACTTCTCACACCATCTCTCTCCCATGGGGCAGGTACAACAGGAGCAAAGAAAGGGCCTCCTGCGACGCCCGGTTGACCTGGCCCTTGTCATATACCTCACCCTTGCTGGGTTCTTCACCCTCTTCCGGGGACTGGTGAGTCTGCAGTAGCCAGCCTTTCTTCTATCTCCAGTCCCCTTTCCTGTCCCCTCCCAAGCCATGTTCCTTTACCCAGTACAAAAAGGCTACTGCTCTCCTGTCTGATCATCCAGCAAAGTTCTTCACTGAGTCTGATCTGAGTGTCCCATGATAAAGCCCCGCTCCTGTAATCTTCCCAGCCAAAGTGAAAACCAGGGGCGCCTGGGTGGCTCAGTCAGTTGAGCATCCGACTTCGGCTCAGGTCATGATCTCACGGTTCATGGATTCGAGCCCTGTGTCGGGCTCTGTGCTGACATCTCAGAGCCTGGAGCCTGTTTCAGGTTCTCTCTCTGCCCATCCCCTGCTCATTCTCTGTTGCTCTCAAAAATAAATAGAATTTTTTTAATAAAAGATGAAAAACCAAGGGGAGGGGAGGCCAGAGCAAAGGGTATGGGACCTGCTGGGGAAGGTAGAGAAAGCTTCTGGTGGGAAAAATGTTTCACACAGGTTGTTGGTTTGTCTGTCTGCCCCAGGTGGTGCTTGACTGCCCCACAGATACCTGCTTTATCTACATCTATCAGTACGAGCCATACCTACGGGACCCCGTGGCCTATCCGAAGGTGCAGGTGAGAGAGCAAATGGAGGAGAGGGCCATAGGGTCCTGCCATGGATAGAGGTCTGCCAAGTCCTCTTTGAGGCAGACACTGCAAACATAAGCCAATTTATTGTCCTACCTGGGTGGCTTAGTCAGTTGAGCGTCTGACTCTTGGTTTCGGCGAGTGTGGCACTTGCATGGTCATGCCTGATCTCACAGTTTGTGGGTTCAAGCCTCGTGTTGGGCTCTGTGCTGGCAATATGGAGCCTGCTTGGGATTCTCTCTCTGCCCCTCCCCCACTCGCGCTCTCTCTCTATTTCAAAATAAATAAACTTTTTTAAAAAGTTAAAAAAAATTCATTGTCCTTCCAAAAATGCAGAGAGATACGGTCTTCAAGTATGGCTGGATCTAGGTGCTAAGGATAACTCTGGGCTCTGTTTTCTTTGCATGGACTCCACTCCCTGGTAGTGACTTTGTGGGATTGCTGAGTCAGCCTTGGGCCACTCCAGGCCTCCATCCACCCTACCTAGCCACCCCAGAAGAACGTGAGCTCTTATTTCCCCAGAGCTTAAGCACAAGTCTCAGGCAGGCTCTGATTGACCCACATGCCCATCATCACTCAATTACATGCCCATCCTGTCACTGATCATTATGGCCAGGGGGCTGGAGTGTGGCACTTGGCCAGACCAGGGTCACATGCCACTTCTGGAGTAATGTGGGTGGGCTCAGTGTGTGTATGTGTGTGGCAGGGGGTATACCCAAGGGAAATAGAGGAGCAGTATGTGTCTACGGCCATACCACCCTGAACGCGCCTGATCTCGTCTGATCTCGGAAGCTAATCAGGGTCGGGCCTGGTTAGTTCTTGGATGGGAGAGGAGCAGTGTGCACAGGGTTGGGATGCACAGAGAGCCCCCTCCCACCCTGGGTAGGGCTGTCCAGATCCTTCCTGGGGCCTCCACCTCGGGGGTCTCAGGAGACCTGGCTGGGGCAGCTGCTCATCCTATTGTTTGTGTGCCCCTTAGATGCTGGTGTATATGTTCTATGTGCTACCCTTCTACGGCCTGGCTATCTATGCCCTCATCTTCCCTGGTTGCTCTTGGCTGTCTGACTTGGCCTTGGTGTTTGCTGGAGCTGTTGGCCAGGTGAGGTGGAGTGTGGGGGTGGGGGGAGGGGGGGGGAGGGAAGTGTGGGTGGGTCTGTAGGGAAAAAAGCTTCTGCCCACCCGTCAAATGCTTTTCTGCTCTCCCTGAACAGGGTGATGCTGAGCCTCTGAGAGGCCCCAGCCTCAGCTTGGTACCCTAAGAGACCCTAGTCTGGGCGAGAAGGAATCAGATACAAACATTCCCAACTCCATGGGGTCAGAACTAGAGAGAGGGAAGGATGGGGGCTGAGAGGGGTTCCAGAGAGGGAAGATTTCTAGAAGAGGGAGCATAGGAGCTGGGCTTTGATGTATGAGTATGAGTTCTCTAGGCAGGGAAGGGCATTTCAAGAACAGGATGAGCATAAAAACACACAGGTGGAGGGGCGCCTGGGTGGCTCAGTCTGTTAAGCATCCCACTTCAGCTCAGGTCATGATCTCACAGCTCGTGGGTTCCAGCCCCGCGTCAGGCTCCGTGCTGACAGTTAGCTCAGAGCCTGGAGCCTGTCTTTGGATTCTGTGTCTTCCTCTCTCTCTGACCCTCCCCTGCTCACACTTTCTCTCTCTCAGAAATAAATAAAACATTAAAAAACAAAAACAAAAACCCACACAAGTGGATAACAGTTTAGCAGAGCCACAACATGGGTGAAGGCAGAGGCAAGAAAATTTGACAGCTAGATGCTGTGGGCTTTCAACTCTGAGGTTGGGGGAGCCATGGAATGTGTCTGAGCTGTGGAGGGCCCCGTCAGAGCCAGAGGGCTTGTTTCTGGGTTCACGATGGAAAGCGACAAAGCCGTCGCCCAGGCCTGGGCAGGGGAAACCTGGAAGACATCTCTGGGGTTGAATGGACAGGATTTGTGTCAGGGACAGAAATGGGGCAGGGAAGAGGAGGGGGAGGAGGAGCCGGGCCCAGATCAGAGAGCTGGGAAACAGGGCACAGCAGAAAGAGTGAAGATGGTTCTGGTTAGACAGCTGGGGAGAGGCTCACAGTCGCATGGACAAGGACATACAGTAAATGTAGGGGCAGGGATATTCAGAGGCAGACAGATGGGCTGGAGAGAGGAGACAGGTCATCAGCTGATGAGCTAGGGACCAGGACCCTGGGGGCTCCCTAGAGGGGGACGTTGGTGATACTAGGACTTGTTCTCCAGGCCCCTGACATCCACCCTCCCTGTGTGACCTCTAGGCACAGTTCTCGCACATGGGTGCCTCCATGCACCTGCGCACGCCCTTCACCTACCGTGTGCCTGATGACGCCTGGGCCTGCTTCTTCTGGTTCAACCTGCTGTATGCACTGGGACCCCACCTCCTGGCCTTCCGCTGCCTTTGGTGGCCTGCCTTCTTTGTGCACCCTCCCCCTGACCCCCTGGACCACCACAAGAAGCAGAACTGAGAGGGCTGGGGACTCCCCAGGACTCTGTTCACACGCCTAGTCGGCCCTGCTTGGGGAAGGGTGGGCTGGCTTGTTCAGAGGCAGTAAGTACATCTCCAGGTGTCTTTGGTCCTGGCCATGGTGGTTTCAGGGCAATGGACAAGACGGGAGACCCAAGGGCCAGGTGTTCCCACAGAGGGGGTCACAGACATGCTCAGCTGTCATGGTACCCCAATCTCACATGGACACTTCCACTCCCTCCTAGAATTTACCCATCATACCCCATAGACCCTTTAGTAAAAAACCTTTGGATGCCCAAATATTGCTGCTGCCTTAGTGTTTCAGGATTCAGAGGTCAGGGACCTGCTTTGGAGACCCCATGAGGGCCTACCCATCACTGCCAGCATGGCCATCAGGAGGTGGAGAAGCCGGACAGCAGAAGTCTACCTCTGGTTGGTGTGCACAGCTCCATCTTCCAGATGGGGAAAACTGAGGCTCAGAGAGGTCCAAAGACCTGAGTTCACAGTCAGTAAGGAAGCGTCTGAAACCCAAGCTCTGACAATAAATTATAATAACTAATAGTGTGGCACAGTTATTAAGCACCTACTGTATACCATTTCAAGGGCTAACCTCAAGTGGTACATGCTGGATCTCACCCTATATTCCATATGGGAAAACTGAGCCTGCAGGAGGTAAAGGTCCAGGTCGGAGGTCATGGCTTCTGGATGCAACTGAGCTAAAGGACCGAGCCCTGGCCTAGCCCATCCAACCATGTACCCTATAACCCTGCCTCTGCTGTATGGTTGGCTCATACTGTGGGGAAACTGAGGCTGAGGAGCCAGCCAAGGGGTTGGTGGAAAGGCTCATTTTTTTCCTGGTTCGATTTTTGAACTTGGATGAAGGGCCAGGTTCTGGGGGTGACTCAGGCCCAGAGTGGGTCAGGGCTTGATTAGACTCCCCTGTTCCCCGTCTCTACCAACATTTATTAGCACATATTGTATATCTAGCCATTGGATCTTCACCAAAGAAACACCCAGCACTCCATTTCCCAGAGGTGGAAACTGAGGCTCAGAGAGACCAAGCCTGTCTTCCAAGGTCCTACAGGAGGTGAGAGGCAGAGGCATATCTGGACCTGTTGCTGCATGTTTCCTTTGTAGAGTGCATGACTGTTGTGGGGACCCCCCACCCTGCAGAGTGAGAACCTTTTGGTGCCCAGGACACTGTGATGGCTGCCAAGTGACAAATGAGAAAACCGAAGCCTGTAGGCCAAGCCCCTTTAGCAAGTTACTGAGCCCTCCCCACTCACCATGGGCATCCTTGATGTAAGACTCCATCAAGCCCTCCCTCCTTCATTTTAGAGATAGTTAAACTGAGGCCCAGGGGTTCCTCTGCCTGCCCAAGATCATTCAGTAGGACCAGCGACGTGGACCTGAGCTCACTGTCCAGCGCGGTCCTTCCTCCCCTTGCGCCCTGGTTTCTTCCCTGAGCTCGTGTCGCTGCGTTCCCTTTAAAGCTCCTCCCCGCTCCCGCGTCCGCCTCCCTCCTCCCCTTGCAGGCAGACGCCGGGATTGCGCCGCTTGAAGGGACTTGTCCAGTCCTTCCCGGGTGTTCGGGGAGCGCAGTCCCGGCGCATAGGGGCCGCTCGGCGGGGGCCGCACGGGCAGGATGGTGAGTGGGGCCACGGGCGCGGGTCCTGGTAGGTCCCTCTCTGGGATTCTGTCTCACTCTGTGCCTGAATCTACGTTCCTCAGTGTGTCACTTCTCAGTCTCTCTCTCCGCTCCACCTCTCCCATCTCCTCCGTCTCTCACCTTCTCGTATCTCTGAGGTTCCTTAAACTCTGCCTCTCCTTTTATATTCCTCCCCTCCTCTCCCTACTTTTCTCTCCCTCTTTTTGTCTTCCTGGTCCCTTTTCTTTTACTCTGAGTCCCTACCTCCATACCCCCCTCTTTTCTTGTTTCTCTTGCTCTCTTTCCTCTCTCCCTTTCAGTCTCTCCATCTTTCCTTACCCTTCTGTGTCTCTTTCCCTCTCGTTCTCTTTCCTCTCCCTCTTCTTTCGATCTCCATCTCTCCCTGCTTTTCCCTCTGTCTCGGTCTTGTTTTCTTCTCCTCGCCCTCTTAGCCTCTACCTCTCGCTCACTGTACCCGCCGCCCCCACACCCCGGCCGCTTTGCTGCAGTCTCCTGGCGCACGGATAACCTTGCCGCTGCCGCGGCTCCAGCTCCTCCCCCTCCCTCCCCATCCCGGCCGGGCCAGCAGGAGAAGGGGGCGGAGCTCCGAGCCACCGGTGGTGGCGGTGTGGGGGTGTGGGGGTCTGACGGGTGGCCCGCGCTGGACCGAGGGCAGGTGAGCCCAGGGGCGTGCGCTTTGCGTGGGAGCTAGAGTGTGAGGTACCGGGAGAGTGCGGGGGCTCCGGGGGTGGACGCTGGGAGGGTCGGCCGGCCTTCTCCTTGAGAGAGTCCTCGGGGACCTCGGCCGAGGAGGGGACCTAGGCAGGTGAGAATTCCTCGCTGTGGGGAAGGAAGGTAGGGGGCTAGTCGTCAACAGGCAAAATCCGGGAGGATGGACTGAGTGCCGTATGCCCCCAGGTGTGTGCTCGGGCGGCCCTCGGTCCCGGCGCGCTCTGGGCGGTGGCCTGGGGAGTCCTGCTGCTTACGGCCCCCGCAGGGGCGCAGCGCGGCCGGAAGAAGGTCGTGCACGTGCTCGGTGAGTCTGGACAGCAGAAGAGGGTCTTGCCCCACAGGAGCCATGGCCAAAAGTGATCGCCTGGGTGCAGGGACGATGTAGGGGGTAGGGCATTGAGCTGTTCCTGATGGTCGGAGTTCCCCCCAAGCCCCACCCCCTCTGAGTCCCACTTCCCTTTCCCCATCTCCTTTAACCTTCGGATCCCCTGATCTCCACCCAAGTCTTTTTCCCGTTACACTTTCCTGGGATCCCCATCCCCAGGTTCCCCCACCACGCCTCCTAGGACCACTTCTGAACTCTGCTTGACTCTCCCACAGAGGGTGAGTCGGGCTCGGTGGTGGTGCAGACGGCGCCTGGGCAGGTGGTCAGTCACAGGGGTGGCACCATTGTCTTGCCCTGCCGCTACCACTACGAGGCAGCCGCCCACGACCACGACGGCGTCCGCCTCAAGTGGACCAAGGTGGTGGACCCACTGGCCTTTGCCGACGTCTTCGTGGCGCTGGGCCCCCAGCACAGAGCATTTGGCAGCTATCGCGGGCGTGCCGAGCTGCAGGGTGATGGGCCTGGGGATGCCTCCCTGGTTCTCCGAAACGTTACGCTGCAGGATTACGGGCGCTACGAATGCGAGGTCACCAATGAGCTGGAAGATGACACTGGCATGGTCAAGCTGGATCTGGAAGGTAACCAGCCTGTGGACAGGATGAACCATGTTTCTAAGGAAGGAGAGTGGGAGACACTGCAAAGGATAGGAACCAAATCAAGTTGACCTAAAGGACTTTAGATTCTTGGTGGGGTAGGGTAATGATTCTGATCTGGGGTGAATTTGTTCCCCAGAAACACTGGCAATGTCTAGAAAGGGGTTGTGGATGGCAGCTAGTGGGTAGAGGCCAGGGGTGCTCCAATACATCTTAGGATGTACAGGACAGCCCCTCCCCTCCACCCCCAACAAAGAATGATCCAATCTAAAATGTCAATAGTAAGGACTTTGAGAAATCCTGGGGGTAAGATCCAGGTTCAGTGAGATCCAGGGAAATCCATTGATACCATGTCAGGAATCCCTCCCTCACCTGTTTCCCTGAGTGAGTTTTACTCAGGCAGTTTTCCCTCCCAGATTAGCAATTAATTTCCTAACAGTACCAGATAGAGTCCCAGACTTGTCCCTCATTGGCCCAGCTTGAGTCATGTGTCCATCCGTGAGCCAATTACTGTGACTGAGAGATGGGATGTTCTGATTGGCTGACTGTGGAGCTGGGAGGTGGGCTTCTATCTGAAGAGTTCCCTCCCCCTTGGTTTCCCTTCCTCAGTCCACCCAAGAAGATTCTAGGAGAGATTTCAGAGCCCTCACCTGCTGACGCTCCCAGCAATAGCAAATAACAACAACAATAGCAGCAGCTCCCCTTTATTGGATGTTTTCTATGTGCCATGAGCTTGAAGAGCTCTCTGGAGTCTCTTGTTTAATTTCCCCCAAAACTCAGGGAGATGCTATTACCAGCAGATGGGCAACTGACTCAGAGGTTAGAGCCTTGCCCAGGACACATGCGAGTGAGTGGCAGAGCTAGGACTCAAGTCTCCGTCTGTCAGGGTCCAGGTCTTCTCTCTGGCCCCTGTTTGCTCCTCCCTGCATCTGCTGAAAGATGCATCTGCACCTTCAAGGTCTGCCCCTCAAACACACACCCAGAATGCTGCTGAGCTGAGTTGACTGTGATTTCAATGAAGGACAAGTTAGAAGAACTGAAGGCGGAAGATAAATCAGTGGGAACTGCCCAGGACAACACTGGGACTCAAAGAGGTCTTTGCCATGCGTCACACTTCCAGGGGCTCCCTGTGGGGGAGTCAACACTGAACACAGATATCCCCAGCTTCATGGGCTCAGGGCTTGACCAGAGGGAATCTCCCAGTGCTGGGAGAATGTCAGGAGCACTAAAGACTGAAGGGAGGAGGGTTGTAGCAGTTTGGTTTTGAAGGATGAATAGTTCAGCAAGTGGAAAAAGTAGGAAAGAGCTTAAGCAAAAGGCTCCAGTGGTAGAAAGGGGGTGGATGTGATTAAGTATCTTAAGTGGGGGGGGGGAGGGGGGCGTCAAGTGAATCCCAAGCTTAAGGCAAAGGGAACCATTTAGGGGAGTGAGCCTGGGAAGGGTGTGGTCAGGTTTGAGGCCAGAGTGAGGGATGGAATGGAAGGTCTAGCTTGAAGAGTCACGAGGCACCCCACAAGTCAGGTGGGTAGGGGAGTGCTGAGTTCCCGAGCTGAACCCCATGCGTTCTCCCAGGCGTTGTCTTCCCTTACCACCCCCGTGGAGGCCGTTACAAACTAACCTTCACTGAGGCGCAGCGCGCCTGCGCTGAGCAGGACGGCATCCTGGCGTCCGCAGAGCAGCTGCACGCGGCCTGGCGCGACGGCCTGGACTGGTGCAACGCAGGGTGGCTGCGCGACGGCTCGGTGCAGTACCCGGTGAGCCAGCCCCGGGAGCCCTGCGGCGGCCTGGGCGGAGCCGGGAGCGCTGCGACCGGCGGCAGTGCCGCCGCCGGGGGCGTGCGCAACTACGGCTACCGTCATAACGCCGAGGAACGCTACGACGCCTTCTGCTTTACCTCCAACCTCCCCGGTGCGTAGGTCTGGTCCCTACGAAGGAGGCCCCGCCCCCAGGGAACTTCTTCCGCCCCTTGCCCCCAATATCTTTCCAACCCTCTCAGTTTTCTCTCCTTCGCCCTTCCTGTTCACACCGGCCCTCCTGGTCCAGACCAGGATATCCCACCCCCAGGACTGCCCTGGCGCAGCAATCAAGTATCGCTCAGCTATCGAGCATGCATCGCCTGGCATCAACGCGGCCCTAACCAAGGCTGGGGCCCAGGACTGCAGGGAAAGGGGTATCCCTGAATCCTGTGGCTGGGGTCCTGGGTTGCAGGAACGTAGAGGGTGGGGAGCGTCCTGAATCCCGAGGAGGCCAGATCCCCCCCCCCTCCACCCCCGCCCACCGGCAGTGGCTTTAACCCCTCTCCCCCACTCCACTGCAGGACGTGTGTTCTTCCTGAAGCCTCTGCGGCCTGTACCCTTCTCGGGAGCAGCGCGCGCGTGCGCGGCGCGCGGCGCGGCGGTGGCCAAGGTGGGACAGCTGTTCGCCGCGTGGAAACTGCAGCTGCTGGACCGCTGCACTGCAGGGTGGCTGGCCGACGGGAGCGCGCGCTACCCCATCGTGAACCCGCGCGCGCGCTGTGGCGGCCGCCGGCCGGGCGTGCGCAGCCTCGGCTTCCCAGACGCCACGCGCCGCCTCTTTGGCGTCTACTGCTACCGTGCACCCGGCGCGCCAGACCCCGCACCGGGCGGCTGGGGTTGGGGCTGGGCCGGAGGCGGCGGCTGGGCCGGAGGCGCGCGCGACCCCGCCGCTTGGACCCCCCTGCGCGTCTAGAACCTGGGCGCGGATGGCTGGGGTGCTTGGCGGCTGGCCAAGTGCTCTTCGGTCTCTTGGAGACAGACCACGTGACTGGAGACTGGCCTCGCCCCCTGCGGCGCGCAGCAGGCTGACCAGGTCTCCTGTGGTCTTTGAACACCGGCTGCGCCCCTTGAGGTCCTCATAGACTGGCCAGTCCCGGGAGACTGGCCGAGCCCCCACCTCTCCTGGATAGTGGATTTCCCCTCCTCCTACGACTTTCTCCAGGAGATGGGGCACGCCCCCTGAAGACCCCTGGAGGCCAACAGACCCTGAGGTCACCTGAAGACTGGCAACGCCTCCGAGGTCACTTGGAAACGGACAGAATCACCCCCTCGTCGCTGGTCTCCTGGAGGCTGGACCCCCGGGATTATCTGGAGATTGGCCTCAGGCCCTCTGCATCTCCCTGGAGACTGAAGATTGATCCCTTAACCCTCCTCAACGTGTAGAGAAAACAGAAACCTCAGAGTTCGCCATGTGATCACGCCCCTGTGGTCACTTGGAAACAGGGCTCCTGTCCTCCTCCCTGTGGTGACCTGGATATTGGGTGTCCCATTCTTCCCCCTTCCACTGCGAGTCCTTGAAGTTTGTGGGAAAACAGGTCATGTTCCCAGGTCACCGTGAACAGCCCCACCCCTCCAGTTTCAGGGGAGACCAGCCGTGTCTGTCACCACAAAAACAGATTGACATGCCCCAGATGGCCCGCATGACTGGCGGCCATGCCCCACCCCTCAGGTATCTCTTTGGAGGGAGCAAATCCACTCCCACTTGATGGCCTCTTTCCTGGCTGTCACCAAAGAGACCATCCCCTGGGCCCAGGGATCCGTAGGATCCGTGTCACTAGCTGTGGAGAAAGCTGTCCCACTTCCCATTGTTACCAAGGCGACCAGCCCAACTTCTACCTGTAACCTAGTCACACAGCCCTTCCCTCATCAGTCACACCCATGGAGATAGTGCCTCCCTCCTCCAGCTGTAACCATGGATACCACACGTTTCCTAGCTCACCTCGGGGACACCAGAGAGCTACAACTCCGAGTCTTGATGTCCCCATCCTTACCAACAGCCGTGAAGACCACCTTCCCCCAACACCAGGACTGTCCCGAGAGTGATCCAACATTCAGTGCTCCAGCTTTCACCACGAGAACAGGCTGCCCTCTCCCCAGGTGCACCCCAGCTCCTCGCCCCCCTCCAGGCTGCTTGAACCCCACTGTGGTTGCCATGGAAACCAAACTCTGGTGTTTGAGTTAACAGAACACCTGTCCCTAGGCTTTCCCATGTCAGGGGGCCCCACCCCATCAAACCATCACCATGGAGACTGTCGACGCCATCCCCATGACAACCCACCTCCCAGCTCTCAGGAACTTCTTACCATGGGCAGGAACTGCACCCCATAGGATTTAATGTCTGCCCCTTAACCAGAAAGGCCCAGCCCCAGGCAGCAACCCCAGATATGGCTGGACTTCTGGAGCAGCTGGACACCCCCCGCCCCCGTTTGCACGCTAACTATATCCCAGACAACAGTTGTGCACGAGACACCCTTACAACCCCGGATGTTTTCCTTGCTGCCGTATAGATGAGCAAACTGGCAGCCCTGGCCCTTTATGCTGTGCAAGCACTGGGCTCCCCACTTCCCTTTCGAGACCACATCTCCATTCTCACCGAGTTCTCTCCTCTAACTGTCCCCTGCCCCACATTTCACTCCTTAGAGATCCAGGAGAGACAGCATGTTTTTAAACTTCAAAAGCCACCGTGAGCCACAGGCTCTAAACGGCAATTTGTGCGAAGTCAAGACCCAGCCAAACCACCCGCCAGCGTTGAGAGCCTGCTGAGGGGAGATGGACCGTGAACAAAGCCACCCCAGCTGTGCCCAGCTCCAAGGTCTTCCATGACATAGCACTGAAGGCCCTCCTGGAACACCTGCCCCTTATTGTCACACCCATCGTCAGGAACCCCATCTGTGAGTTGTGGACTCAGGTGGGTTGGGTTCAAATCCTGCCTCTGTGACCAAGTGACAGACCCCCTGAGGCTGTTTCCTCCTGTGTACCAGGACTGTTCTGAGGTCCCAGTGAGTGCAAAGCATACAGCAGGGGCTCAATAAAAAAAAAAGTTGTTTTGTTTTGTTTTTTGGATGAATGAGAAAATGAGGCAGCCTATGGGGAATTACTTCACAAATGCACCTGGGTGGACAAAATGCTTCCCGGCTGGGGGGTGTGCGGCGATGATTTGCTTGAGAAGCATCCCCCTCAATTCCTCAGGGCCACCCTCACTCCTCAATTTTTTCCACCGCTCCATCCCTCCATTCTGCCTTCGCCCTCATCCTTGTGTCATCCCCCACGCGGCCGGCCCTTCTCGGCCCTGTCCCTACTGGGTCGTTGACAAATCCAGTGGTTCCTCTCAATCTCCCAGCCACGAAAGCGTGCAAAACAGGATGGAGGGTTCTCAGGAAGGCAGAGAGGTTGCAAATTTTCCCTGGTGTGGAGGCGGAGCAGGGGTGGAATTGTGGACTGAGAAACATGGTCAGTTTCTGGGATACAAACAAAGGGAGAAGAGAATCAAGTGTAAAACTGCCCAGACTGGGGGCGCCTGGGTGGCTTAGTCGGCTAAGCGTCCGACTTTCGCTCAGGTCATGATCTCGCGGTTCGTGGGTTCGAGCCCCTCGTCGGGCTCTGTGCTGACTGCCAGCTCAGAGCCTGGAGCCTGTTTCAGTCTGTGACTCCCTCTCTCTCTGACCCTCCCCTGCTCACGCTGTCTCTCTCTCTCCTATAAATAAATAAAACATTAAAAAAATTATTTAAAAAAAACAAAAAATTGCCCAGACCGTAGAAGGTCAGTGTAACTGCTCCTGCTTCAATACCAGATGTGACAGCCCTCCCAGAGGCTCAAACCACACATCCAAAGGCAACGTCCAGCCCCTTCGTGAGTCAGCCGTGGGCTCCAGCCGCCCTTAGCTTCCTTGAATAAGGGAATGGTAAGGGGCATATCTGCAGTGATGGGTGCAGGCGATTTCTTTCATCCCCTCTTTCCCCTGCGGGCATCCTCTCTCCCTTCTGCGGTTCCAGTTTCCTAGTTTTGCCTTGAATATGTAACTTTCTAATCTCCACTCTTACAGTGAGAGTCAAAGGGGCCGACACCACCCGCTCTGGGTTCAGCGAGTGCGTGCTGTGGCACACCTCTGTGGGAAATGCTGGCTGGTGCAGGGATGGTTAGGGAGGCAGGCAGATGATGAGACTGAGTCCTGGGATTTTAATGAACCAATTGGGGCAAGGGGATCTTCTGGGATTGCTGCACTGATGGAGTGGAGGTCTCCGGAGCCCATCTAAGGGAGAGCTAAGGGTTGGTAACCTGGATAGAACCCTTCCTGAGGCCAGATACTCAGAAACATCACTCCTTCCTATCGTACGTCCCCCACTGCACTTCCCAGAGACCTCCAAAGCTTTTATGTGTCCTTCCAGAGATAGTTTATGTTCATTCAAACAAACATGCATATGTATCCCCTCCAGTTTTACACAAATAGCATTTACACAACATTCACACTGTTCTCTCATTTCTATCAAATTCCAAGACATTTTTTTATCATTACCAAAGAAACCCCCATACTCATTAAGCAAACACTCCCCATGTCTCCCTTCCCTACACCCCCCCCACCCTGGCAACTGTTTATGTACTTTCCATTGCCAGAGATTTGCTTATTCTTTTTTATCGATTTTTTTAAAGTACTCTCTACACCCAACCTGGGGCTCAAACTCATAACTCCAAGATCAAGAGTCTCACACTCCACCAAATGAGCCTGCCAGGTGCCCCCTAGATTTGCCTGTTCTTGATGTTTCATACAAATGGAATCCTATAACATATGTCCTTTTGTGTCTGGCTCCTTTCACACAGCATAATATTTTTTGAGGTTCCTCCACATTGAGTGTGAATCAAGACCTTATTCGTGGGGTGCCTGGGTGGCTCAATCAGTTAAGCGTCCGACTTCTGCTCAGGTCGTGATCTCACGGTTCATGGGTTCCAGCCCCACGTCGGGTTCTGTGCTGACAGCCAGCTCAGAACCTGGAGCCTGCTTCAGATTCTGTATTTCCCTCTCTCTCTGACCCTCCCCTGCTCACGCTGTTTCTCTCTCTCTCTCTGTCTCTCTCAGAAATAAATAAAAACATTAAAATAATTTTTTAAAAAGACCTTATTCCTTTTTATGGCTGAATAATATTCCATGGTATGTATATGCCACATTTTGTTTATTCCTTCATGAACTCATGGACACTTGGGTTTTTCCACCTTTTGGCAATTGTGAATAATGCTGGTATGAACATTCTGGTGCCATGTATACTTTTAAAGTCACTCATCTTTTACTTAAGAATATATTTTTGAGACAGTTTCAACCAACATATAAAGATCCCCCACCCCCATGTCCTTTTGAAGGTTGGCAGAGTATTCACTGGATGCACCATCATTTTTGTAGCCCGTCTCCTAATGGCAGACAGAGTCCCCAATTTTGCCGTGAATTATAAGTGCCCACATCATCTCACACAAGTGCAAGTATAATTGAAGGATGATATCAACAGTTGTTTAATCAAGGAGTCACACTTGCCATTGTTTAATCAAGGAGTCACACTTGCCACTTTGATAGTGGTCTCCCCCTCTTCTTGGGGGTGGGGCCAGTTTATACCCCGCCAGTAATAGATGCACTTGCCTCTTTCCACACATCTTAATCAGCATTGTGTGTTATCACTTTTTACCTTAGTCAGATAAGAAATGGCATCTCGTGGTGCTTTTCACTTGCTATTCTCTTATTAGGTGTGAAGCTGAACAAACATGCTCCACTTTGACGTTAGGTGCAGGTGGTTGAGGAAGTCATAAATCATTCTCAGTTTGGGTATGTTGTCATCACTGATCAGTGCAAGTCTCCTCTCTTGTTAGATTTATTTGATTCTCTTTTTAAATATGCTATTCTTGGGGCACCTGGGTGGCTCAGTCGGTTAAGCATCCGACTTTAACTAAGGTCATGATCTCATGGCTTGTGAGTTCGAGCCCCATGTTGGGCCCTGTGCTGATAGTTCAGAGCCTAGAGTCTGCTTCAGATTCTGTCTCCTTCTCTCTCTGCCGCTTCCCCACTTGCTCTCTCTTTCTCTCTCAAAAATAAACATTAAACAAAATTTTTTTAAAATGCTCTTCTTTGTTCATCCTAGTGTTCTTGCAAAATGTGCATTATTTTGTTGAGTATACGTTGCAGTTTAGGAGCATCTGTATTTCCTTTACTGTGAACATTTTATTCATGTCGTTTGCCTATTTAGCTATTGGATTATTAGTCTTTTTTTCCTATTGATTTGTAGGAGCTCTTTATGTATTAAGACAAGTCCTTTATCTCTGATTTGAAAAATTGTTTCCAAGTTGGCATTTACCTTTTGACCTTGTTTATGTTTTTTTGTTTTATGTTTTTTTGTTTTTGCCAGCATTGCTTTTAGAATAAAGCCTAAACTCCTCACTACAGCCAATATGGCCCTGAATAGTCCATCCTCTGTGTGTCTGACGTCATTTCCTTCTACTATCTACCTCTATCACTCTGCTCCACCCACTATGGACTCCTTGCTGTTTCTCAAATAGCCCATGTCCCCTCTGGAAAAGGATATTTGCCTTTTCTCTTTCTTCGGCCTGAAAGTGTCTTAGTTAACACTACTCCTCCTTTAGATTCCAACCACCTGCTCTAGGAAGCCTTTTTTGACCACCTCCCTGAGCCATGTCTGTCTTGTTCACCATTATCTCCCCAGCACTCAGCATGGTACCTGGCTTATAATAACTGCTCAGCAAGTACTTGCTGGGTAAATTAATGAAGAAAGGTCTCAGGAGGCGACAGAGAGGTTGAACTGTTAAAAAATTTTATTAAAATGTCCAAGAAGTACATTAATATCCACAGTGTCAGATACCACAGACCCACAGAACACTGCAGCTCACAGCAAAACCAGCAGAACCTGAAGCTGATCACACGCACACACACTCACACGCATGCCACGCACGCGGCACACGCAAACACACGCACATCCCAAAGGGAAAGACTAAACGACAAACCACCCATTTTAGAAAAGACCAGAGCCCCCTCCCACCATGGAGCTGGGGTGGAGGCAGAGCAAGGGACTAAGAGAGCCAGGGGCGGGGAGCATAAACAAAGCCCCCCAAAAAAGTTGCACCCCCAGCACCACCCCCAAAGGAAAATTATTTTATGACATGAATTACTGAAGATGTGTTATTATATTTTTAAAAGCAAAAAAAATGATCAAAGCAAGAAGGCAAATGTACATCCCTGGGCTTTCTCTATAACTATAAGGTGGAGCAATGTTTATGTTTATAGCAGGGAAGACTGAAGACCATGGTCAAGGATAAGGATCTAGTTGGCACTTCTCAATCTTTTCCTAAATCTGCCTGTGCGTATGAGAGAGTGTAAGCAGGCTTCAATCCTTTCCTCTAAAGTAAAAGCGGTGTTTAGAATCAGACAGATGAAGGACCAAATCCTTACTCCTGTCTTGGCCATGGATTCAAACCAGTGCCTTTCTCTTCTCTGAGCCTCAGTTTTGTAAAGTGTAAAATGGGGAAATAATAGTTCCAAGATCATTGGGCTGTTGAGAAGATTCAAGAAGATAACGTGTGAGTCCTTAGCACAGTATGGACTTCATAGCTGTCAGCTATGGTTATTCCTTCCCAGGAGGAATACAGGCTCAATCAACACATTTCTTTCTCTACTGAACCATTGGACCATATACTTGCTTGTTTTCCTTTCTTGCAGAGGGCCATCCCCCACTGACTTTTAACACAGATCCACAGATTTCGCCCAGAGTAGAGGAGTTCCGAGTGGACTAAACATGGAGGATAACATGTGGGTTTTTCCTGCCAGAGATCAAGGAGCCGAATCCTGGCCTCTGGCTTGGAGGTTTCCTTTACAGGTGGCCAATTTGGGGGAACACATGTAGTCAGTTCTTTCCCACTTAAAAGATTTTTAGAAAGCAAGGAGAGAAACGTGTGTGTGTGTGTGTGTGTGTGTGTTTCGGTTTTAACACTGTGCATTTCTCTACAACAAGATCGCAGGAAGATGTTACTACTTCAAGTTTTAAGCATTTCTAGTCCACCAGGCAATGAATGGAGACAGGGATGGGGGAGCAGTAGAGACAAGACCCAGGGCAGGGGACTACCAGTGTCTCTTGCGGGATGGGTACGGGCACCGAGCTAGAAAACTTGGCACCTCCTTGGTCCAGGAAGGAGGTTCTTTGTCTCCCTGAGAGATGGAGGGGGAAGAAATCTGGGCTCATCAAGCCCTAAACATCCTCTCATCTGTGTGTGTGAGAGAGATTCACCACACGTACAGAACCACCAAATCTCAGTGCTGGACTAGACCTGGGAGGGTCAGCAACCCACCTTCCCTCTACTGCCCATATATTGCTCTGACTATTCGGACCCCTAACTCTGAGGGCCCAGAAGGAGGTTATTCTAAAAACATTCCTAAAATTCGGTACATAGGAGTTCCATACTCCATTTGTCCACCAGGACCAGAGAAAGAACTTGCGCTGAAGTCCAGAGCGAAGGAAGGGCAGCTGTCAAGTTCAATCAGTGTGCCGCCATGTAGTTTTCTACTCCCAAAGCCAATGACCTTCACTAAAAGCTTCAGCCTGCATTTAGTAAACCTCCACATCTGATGGTTTTACTAAGCCTGAACTTCTGGTGCGAAAAGCAATTCCCTAGTGTGAACCCAAACACACACTCTTGCACCTTCATCAAAGCCTTATTTCAACAACTGGTAACCAGCCCTGCCAACAAAAGACGTAACCAATGCAAAGAACGATCTTTGCCGATTGTGCTTCCCTTCACTGGGAGATGCTCCCAGCGTTCAGTCTGACTAGAACTGACTTTTCAGATACATGGCTATGCCTGCCAAGAGGACCTTGTGTACGTAAGAAAGAGGAGAGAGGGGCTTTTTACAAAGGATTATGGAGGGGGGGGGGATGTGGTTTGGGGCTCAGGGATTTCCAGACCCTCTTGTTTTTCTCTGGGCTCTGTCTCCCCAGGTGAAGTTTCCGGAGAAGGTGTGGGAAGGGGGTTGTGCTTCCTTTTGCCTGGTTCCTCAGCAGAAATTCCCTTCTTCCTTCTCCCAGTCCTCTGCTGGGTGTTTCTTGTGTTTTCTGCGCTCCTTATGCGATTTATGGTGGTGATGCTGGTGATGGTGCTGGTGGTGGTGATGGTGCCGCCGCATCCGATGGGACCGTCTGGCTGCAGGGAAGTGAAGGGGGACAGGGAAGTGGCAAAACGTGATGAGAGGCGGGTGGCCTGATGCAGCGGGCCTTTTCACGGGGAGGAGAAATGAAGGGAACACCGGGCAGGCTGGTAAGTTCTCACTTATCTGCAGGGCTGTATTACCAGGCAGACATTCAGCCAGATCAAAGCATGTAGTAATATGACGGGGGTTTTTTGTTTGCTTGTTTTTTAGTTTTTTTAATGTTTATTTATTTTTGAGAGAGAGAGAGAGAGACAGAGCGCAAGGTAGGGAGGGGCAGAGAGAGAGGGAGATACAGAATCTGAAGCAGGCTCCAGGCTCTGAGTTGTCAGCACAGAGCCCGACGTGGGGCTCGAACTCATTAACTGTGAGATCATGACCTGAGCTGAAGTCGGACGCTTAACCCACTGAGCCACCCAGGTGCCCCAGTAATATGACATTTTAGTTGGAGACTACAAATAACTGGAAACCTGTGCTGGGGTGTCTGGGGACAGCCACTTACGTTTGGTGCAGACGATTTGGGGCTGGTCCCACTTGCCATTGCTCCGGCATCGGATGACGGCCACGTGGTGCTGGGTAAATCCTTCATCACACTGGTATCGTACAGTGGCATGGACATTATACTTGGCCTTGCGAGCACCAATGGGTGAGGCATTCTGTACTGCCGGAGGGGGACCGCACAGCACTGGAGACAGAGGAATCACCAGTTAGGGAAGTGACCACCAAGTCTGGGGCTACACTGGCTTCCTCTCTTGTTGGGAATAATACGCCCATCAACAGATCCTGCCCTTTACTCAGTTGTGAGCTCACATGGGAAGAAGTGACTGTGTCTGTCTCTTCAACCTAAACCAGGAGCTTCTTAGGAGCAGGAACCTCCTAGATACATCCCGGCCTCCCTAATTCTTATGCATGATGGCAATGAAGAAGGTGGGACACAAGAATAATATGAACAAATGAAGAAAGGACATGAAAAATGTCACAGACACATAAGTAAGAATAAGCAAAAGTATAAGAGAAAGGTGGACACGAGAATGCATATAAGAGTTCCCTTAATATGTAAAGAGCTCTCACAAATCAATAAGACCAACATGCTTATAGAACATTATGCAAAGGAGGTGAACTTGCAGGTCCCAGGAAAATAAATACATACAAATAGCTCATCAACATATGAACAGTTGGTTATTCTCATCCTTAAAGACACGCAAACTACCATAACAAGCAGATACTATTTTTTCGCCACTTAGGTGAACAAAGAGCAAAAAAGTTTGAGAACACACATAGTTGGCAAAGGTCAGGAAAAAATGGGCACTCTCACACAGCACTGTAGTAAAAATTGGGCAGAGCTGACTCACATTTACACATTTAAATAAAACAATGACCCCGGGAAAGGCAGAGGGAATTGGTGGGGAGGGTAGCAGCATACCTGTTCCCTTCTTGCAGACATAGGGGAGGTTGTAGTTACAGGGAACGTCATTCCAGCGCCCGCTTTCATGTGCAATCATCACCACACAGTCCTCCCCACCCGCGAAGAAATTGTCAGGCTGGTTCTCCCGCCAGTTCTCATATTGCTGCAGGAAAAGGGAGCAGAGAGGCTTAGACTCTATCACTGCTTAGTGCAGGACTCCCCTGGCCAGCCCACTCAAACTTTAAGGACTCAGTGTTTCTATCTCTAAAATGGGCACCGTTTTGCCTGATGGTGGCCTCCACTGCACCTGGAGTCACCCCTCCTCTGGCTGCGAGGCTGCAGTGCCCTCTTCTTCGGCTCTCCTACCTGCTTCCTTTCTCCCTGACAGTCTATTTTCCACATAGGTCACTGTTAGATAAATAGTTGAGCAAAAGTCCAGGAGGGATTCCCTGAGGATGCAAGCGGATAGCTGAAGACTCAAGGGTAGAAATGATGCAGGCAGGGAACAGAATTCCAAGCAGAGGGAACAGCTAGCGCAAAGGCCCAGAGGCAGGGCAGTTGCTTATCCTGTTTGAGGAACAGAACAGAGGCCAGTGGGGCTGGAGCTGCTGGATCGAGTTGGGGTACAGTCAGTGGGTGGGCAAGGGCCAGTTCTTGCAGTAGAGGAGGTGGATTTTTTTTTTTTTTTTTTTAAGCAGGCTCCAACGCAGGGCTTGAACTCACGACCTGGAGATCAAGACCTGAGCTGAGATCAATAATTAGACACTTGTGCCATTCACAATGTACTGCAACTATCACCACTGTCTAACCCCAGCACCTTTTCATCCCTTCTGAGAAAAATTCTCTCCCTATTAGCAAACACTCCCCATTCTGCCCTGCCCCCGGCCCCTGGCAACTACTGATCCAGGGGTTCTGTCTGTCTCTACGAATTTGCCTATTTTAGATATTTCATGTAAACAGAATCATACAATACATAGCCTTTTATGTTTGGCCTTTTCTACCGAGCATAATGTTGTCGGGTTTCATCTACATGGTAACATATATATCAGCCTTTTATCTGAATAGTGTTCATCGTGTAGACAGACCACATTTTGTTCATCCATTTATCTTTTGATGGCCATGTGTGTCGTTTCCACCTTCCACCTTTTGGCTACTGTGAATAGTACTGCTGTGGACATGAGTGCACAAGTATCTGAGGGAAAGATCTTCTTTCACTTCTTTTGGGTATCTACCTGGGAGCGAAGTTTCTGGGTCGTGTGGCAATTCTGTGTTTGACTTTAACTTTTTGTGGGATCACCAGACCGTGTTTCACAGCAGGAAGAGCTGGATTTTTTATCTTGAGAACAATAGAGGGCCTCAGAGGACTTGAAGCAGGGAGAATGCTGAGCTATGATTTTTAAAAGGTCCCCAATGTACAGGTTTTCCTTTTCAGGTGAACACATTCTGTAACTAGATTGAGGTGATGGCCACACAACACTGTGAAAGTACTAAATGCCACTGAATTATATGCTTTAAAATTATTAATTTTGGGGTACCTGACTGGCTTAGTCAGAAGAGCATGCTACTCTTGATCTCCGGGTCATGAGTTCGAGCCCCATGTTGGGTGTAGAGATTAGTAAAATAAAAAATTTAAAAAAGAGGAGCACCTAGGTGGCTCAGTCGGTTAAATGTCCAACTCTTGATTTCGGCTCAGGTCATGATCTCATCGTTTGATTCCTGAGATGGAGCCCCATGTGTCAGGTTCCTTGCTAACAGCATGGAGCCTGCTTGGGATTCTCTCTCTCCCTCCCTCTCTCTCTCTCTCTCTCTCTCTCTCTCTCTCTCCTCCTCCCCCACTCGTGTGCTCTCTCTCTCAAAACACGTAAACATTTTTTTTACAAAAGAAAACTTTAAAATGATTAATTTTATGTCATATGAATTTCACTACAATTTTTTAAAAAGTCCCCTTGGGGGCACCTGGGTGGCTTAGTCGGTTAAGCGTCCGACTTTGGCTCAGGTCATGATCTCACAGTTTGTGGCTTCAAGCTCCGCGTTGGGCTTTGTGCTGACAACTAGCTCAGAGCCTGGAGCCTGCTTCAGATTCTGTGTCTCCCTCTCTCTCTGACCCTCTCCTGCTCACGCTGTCTCTCTCTCTCACAAACAAATAAATAAAATTTTTTAAAAATTAAAAAAATTTTTTGGCTGCCAGGTGGAGGTGCTAGAGTGTAGGTAGCAAGTGTGTGTTTTGGAAGGTGGGTCTGCGGTGGGGGGTGGGGGGGTCGGGGGGGTGTTTGCGGGCTGCTGCCGGGTGTTCACAGGGCTGGGAAGTCTAAGGTGACCTGGAGCTTCACTGAAGCTCCTTTCCCAACTCCAGAAGCTCAGAGCCGGAAGAAACTTTCATGGTTGATTTGCACAAGAGGGGAAAGCCAGGCCAGGGCCCACGTGGCCTATACACACCCCACTCTTCTGTGGGGACCCAAGCCTGGCTTCTGCCACTCACCAGCCCTGTGTTGTCCGTCCACTGGAAATCCCTCTCCACGATCCTGTCATTCAGGCCGATCCAAGTGTTTTCACGCCCAAAGCCTGTGAGGTGGGGCATCCTGAGGGCTGGGTGCCCGCCCCTCCCCCAGCCTAGGCTGGGGGCTGGGGGCTGGGTGGAAGGGGTGGGAGGGGTGGACCCAGTCCCTCCCCCAGCCTTGTGTGGGCTAGAGGCTGTGTCCCCCCCTTCCCAAGCAGATGAGGGGGTGGGGCATGAAAAGGGCTGGAGTTGGGCTCCAGTCTTGCCTCGGTTAGCAGCTTAAACAGTCACAGGAAGGAATAAACAGAAACTTTTTGCAGAAATTAGAGTAAGGGCTAGAAGAGCCCGCAGGCAGGCTGGACCAGGCAGGCAGCTGGGACCTACTGAGGGAGTCAGTCCCTGAGTGTCCTGGAAGATAAGCATGTGTTTGATGACATGGAGGGGAAAAAACAAAAATGAAGGAACCAGGGAATTAACAAATGAAAGAATTAACAGGGGATGGGATGGGGGCAATGTGAATAATTGGATGGATGAACAAATGGCAGAAGGATAATGAATAAATCAATAAATGCCAGATTTAATTGACGCAATTAAATAAGTGAATCTTTTTCTAGATTTATGCAGAACTCCTTCCTCGTTTCATCCCCCACATCACAGATGCTTCCTCATTGCCCTCTTCCCCGTGGGTCTGTTTTATTTGTCATCAGTGCACTTAGGACCAGCTAAATTACAGTACAGACTTATTTAATTAGATATTTACTTGTTTGCCTATAGCCCCCACAAGAATGTCAAGCCCTGCAGACAGGACAATATGTGTCTCACTCACTGCTGTGTCCCAATGCCTGGAACGGTGCCTGGCACATAGCAGATACTCAGTAAATATCTGGTGAATTAATGAAGGAAGTGAATGTATGAAATAACAAGTGAATAAATGGACACATGAATTAAAGTGGTCAGGGCTTGCATTCATAAACACAACTTCAGAAAGGTAGTGTCTTCATGACCCTAGGGGATGCCCTGGCAAAGGAATGTTAAGGGCCACCCTGCTCCCCCCTGACCCACCCCCGCCAGAGTCCCTACTGTTAATGAAGCTGTGTTCCTCGGGTGAGTGGATGCTGGTCAGGTGGCCGGCTCTGCGGCGGCAGTCCCTCTCAGCGTCTTCCCACGCCCGTCGATGGGCAAAGTAGCGGTAGCAGTGGCCCTGGAATTTGTGCCAGCCGTGGTCACAGCCCTCTGTGTCTGGGAGGTGGGATGCAAGCGTGAGGGCTGGCCATGAGCACAGCCAGCCCACCAGAGAGAAGGCCAAGCCCAAGGTCACTGTGGGGCCAGATTACCCCTGCTCCCCCTCATCCCCCTGAACCTCTGTCCTCCCACCCCTTTCACCTCTCCCCTCCCATATTCACTTCCTTCTCTGTTGCAGGAAGCTCTTCAACTGGAGACCATGACACCCACCCCTCTCATCCCAGCTCTGATGTCTCCTCTAATCTGGCCACACCCTCTGTGTGGACCTGGGAACTCAGGAAATGGTCTCAGGAAGGTCTAAAATTTCTCTTCTGGCAAAAGGCTCAAATAGACATTTCTCCGCAAAAGAGAAACAAATGGCCAATGGACACATGACAAGGTACTCAATATTGTTAGTCGTTAGGAAACTCAAATCAGAACCACAATGGGACACCCTTGGGATGGCTATAATTTAAAAAAAAAAAAAAAGGAAAATAACAAGTGTTGGCAAGGATGTGGAGAAATTGGAACTCTTGTATATCATCGGTGGGGATGTAAAATGGTGCAGCCACTGTGGAAAACAGCCTTGCAGGTCCTCAAAACGTTACACACAAATTGCCAGATCACCCAGCTGTTGCACTACTCGGTATACACCAAAAATAATGGGGGAAGAAAAAAGGAAACCAGTTTGTCTCCAAACAAAAACGTATACATGAGGGGCACCTGGGTGGCTTAGTCGGTTAAGCGTCCGACTTTCACTTAGGTCATGATCTTGCGGTTCGTGGGTTCGAGCCCCGCGTCGGGCTCTGTGCTGACTGCCAGCTCAGAGCCTGGAGCCTGTTTCAGTCTGTGACTCACTCTCTCTCTGACCCTCCCCTGCTCACGCTATCTTTCTCTCTCTCTCCTAGAAATAAATAAAAATCTTTAAAAAAAAAAAAAAAGTATACATGAATGTTCATAGTGACACTATTCATATTAGCCACAAGGGGGAGACAACCCAAATATCCACCAAGTGATGAATGGATAAAGAAAATGTGGTATATCCCTACAATGGATTATTATTCAGCCATAAAAAAGAAGGAAGCAATGATACACCCTATGATGTAGATGGATCTGGAAAACATCATGCTGCGTGAAAGAAGGCAGACGCAAAATGACACACAGTGCATGATTGCATTTATATGAAACATCCAGAACAAGCAAATCCATAGAGACAGAAAGTGGATTAGCAGTTACCAGGGGCTGAGGGAGGAGGAATGGGGAGTGATGGCTCATGGATACAGGAGTCCTTTTCGGGGTGGAAAACATCTTGGAAATAGCTAGAGGTGGTGGGTGCACAATATTGTGAACGCACTGAATGCCATCGAGTTGTACACTCTAAAAAGATTAATTCTATGTTACATGAATATTATCCCCAAACAACAATTTGTCATCTGTTCAACTCATGGCCACAGAAACAGAGATGGAGACCTGAAGCATGTGTGACAAACATGTGGCCCAGCAGCCGGCCCCACTCTTGGTACTATTCTTGGGGTCCCAATGGAGACTTACCTTTCTCACAGACGCTGCCCCCGTAGCTGGGGAGGCAAAGGCAGACGAACGTGTTGACCTCGTCAATGCAGGTGCCTCCGTTCTCACAGGGGCTGGAGACACAGTCATCAATATCTGGAGGGGTGGGACTGAGTTAGAGGTCAGCCTCCCCTTGGCTCCCAGTCCCCACAAGGAGCCAGGCAGAAGATGAGGTCATAATCCTACCATCCATCCTGGACCTGAGTGAAGCAACGGTGGTCTGCACAGATGGCCCAATGACTCTGGAGGTCAAGGGGGCGGAACCTCAAACAATTAACATGAATTAGCATTAATGAGAGCAGATGCCACTGGGCCAGCTGAGAGCCAGAGTGTGTGGAATGTTCCATTGGCCTTCAGAACAGTGAAGGTTATACTCTGACATATAGACTCATAGAACGTTGAAGATGGAGGGTCCTATCTGAATGTGTAATGTAGGGAAACTGAGTTCCAGAGTATTTGCAAGGACTTGACACAGAGGCACATAGCTGTTTGTAGGTAGAGCCAGAAATCAGTTGAGCTAGATCTCAGTTGAGCTCTCCTTCAACCAATTCCTGTGTAGACTGTGCCTGAGTGACTTGGGCAAGTCACTTCCCATCTCCAGGACTCATTTTCATTTTTGCAAAGTGGTGATAATAATAGCACCTTCTCAAGAGTGGTTGTCAGTGGAGGGTCAGTGGAAGAGCTCAAGGCATTACACTGCCTATATTTATTGTTATAATTCTATAATTAGTGTGGTTGTGAAACTGATGAAATAATGTGCAGAGCTCAAGATTTATATCATTTACATTTATTGTTAAATGTTCATAATTTGTCATATTCCCTGTGTTGGGCTTTGGGGCTAGGAAGAGCCCCCTTGGAGCTGGGAGGAGTCTGAGACTTATCATTTGTCTTTCCCTCTCATCTCTGCCTGGTGGTCATGGGTGGCAGGAAACCTGAGCCATGGTCCCCACGACAAGAGTTCAGCTGTGTGGTGCTGGTTCAGCTAATTGGGACTGAGTTACTGGATCCAAAGAGAGGGGAAGGGGGAGGGAGCATCTGAAGCTGGCATTTTATCCCTGAGTCCTCATGGGGATGGCTGCTGAGGCAGACCCCAGGGTTGTGATTCAAACAAGTCTACGTTCAGATTCTGAGTCTAGGGCACTCACCAATCTCACAGTTCTCCCCGGCGAAGCCCTGGTCACAGCTACAGCCATACATGGTGCCGTTGGCTTTACAGGTGCCCCCATGCAGGCAAGGGTTGTTCTCGCAGGGATCCAAGGGGGCTGCAGGACGACACGCAGTGTAGAGAGGAGGCAGGCCACCATGTCGTCTGCCTTCCTGGAATTCAGACCTAAGATTCCCCAAAATCCTCTCTGTGGAGTCCCCTCTATAACTTCCAATAGGTGGTTGCAGCTGTCAGTTTCCTCTTGCATGCTTCTGTGATGAGGAGCTCATTCCTTTCAGGAACTGCCCCAGAACATCTGTAGGCCACTCTGCTTATGCAAACTGACTGTAGTGGAATGGGTTTCCTAAAGCTTCTTTTGGGAAGTCTCCCAGAACATGGGTTTTAGTGCTTCCCTGACCTGTCCCTCTCTTCTGGACATGGCCTGATGGTCACTGCACTTCTCACAATTTGGAGCACAGCAGTGGACGTAAGGTCCCAAGTAGGGTATGAGCAGCACTAGCAAGAGTGAGAACCATCACCTCCTTCGTTCTGGTGGCTCAATCTTTTTTGATGCAATGTCAGTGGTTATAGGGTGGAGAGGTGCTGGATTATTGTAGTTATAACCATGGGCTCTGGAATCAGAGAGGTTAGTTCAATCCCTGGCTCTGCCACTCATTAAGGACCCTGGACAAATTACTTGTCTGAATTTCAGTTGCCTCATCTACAAAATAGAAATCAAAACAGTTCATCCTTCTCCCAGGCTTGACCATAATGCCATGTCCAGCTCTGTCTGTAACAACTTGAGGCATCTTCAGGGGTCTCAGCATTGCTCGCTACGGACTTGACACTCAGGGAGTATTGAGAAGTGTGTGTCCTTACCCCCCACCCCCACCATTTCCTCCATCAGCTGGGTTTCCCTGGAAGCAGTTGAATCTCCCCTCCCCATCTCAGAGGCCTCTACACCTTGGTGGGTGGTCTCCACTCTGGAGCCTGGGAGGGGCAGAGTGAGAATTCTCATCCTATCCCAGCTGATCCCCATCCCTTGTCAGGGCAGCATCCAGGCCTCCACTGCACAGAGACTAGAGAAGAGCAGGGTCTGGCCCAAAGCCACACAGCAGAACTGTACAAAAACCAAGACTGGCCTCTAAGGCTCTTCTCTGGAAGCCCAGTTCAAGGCCCCCTTCTCCAACCCCTGTAACCTAGAATTTGTTCTGATTTTGCTTGGTCTCACAAGATACTGAGATGGTAATAAGCAGTTGCCTCCTCCCTGGCCTAATCTCTGCTGTCTGATCTCTGTTCTCCCTGTAGTCGCCAAAGGTATCTTATGTAAACTTGAGTTAGGTCATGTCCTTCCTCTGCCTAGGTCCCTCCATGACTCCTCAGTACCCTCAGAGGAAAAGCCTAAGTCCTCGCTGCGGTCCATAGGGCGATT
Source organism: Proteles cristata cristata (assembly GCA_017311185.1). Classification (NCBI taxonomy): domain Eukaryota; kingdom Metazoa; phylum Chordata; class Mammalia; order Carnivora; family Hyaenidae; genus Proteles; species Proteles cristata. The sequence goes on along the minus strand of JAESUZ010003691.1, from coordinate 426,923 downwards.
TCTCCCAACAACCCCCTGCCCTACCTCTTCCTCTGTTCCCACAGCTCATTCTGCTCTAGCCATACTGGCCTTGCTGTTCCTACTACATGCCAGGCAGGGGTCTGCCCTCAGGGCCTTTGTACAGGCTCTTCCCTCTGCCTGGAATGCAGTGCTTTCCCCCAGAGCAGTGACATTCCACATGGCAGCCACATATACTCAAGTTTACATTCAAATGGAATAAAAGTAAAAATGCAGTCTCACAGTCACACTAACCGCCTTTCAAGGGCTCAGTAACCACACATGGCTAGTTGCTACCATATTAGGCAGCATAGCTCCAGAACATCACTGGGAAAGTTCTAGAATATACCCCTAGAATGTCAGCTTCCAGAGGACAAGGGACTTGGTCTCAAAATGGGGCCTGAAACACAGCAGGCACTCAATAATTGCTTGTTAACTGAATGAAATGAAGGTTGCCGTTGGCCTTTCTGTGGCGGCTGAAGCCTGTCCAGGGGGCAGTGGGCCCAGAGGGGCCTGTGGCTGGTGTATCTGTCCCTGGTATCACCCCAGCACGTGCGTGCACACGCCTGGGGCTGCCGGGTGCTGGGACGCGTGAGCCCCGCCAGGTGCCCTGAGCTGCCGACACCTACCCACGGGCTGGCGGTGACTCAGTCGCTCACTGGTGCAGCTTTTATTTTTGGCTTCATTAGCATTTCTGCTACAAGCAGGCGGGTGGGTAGGCGCCTGGGTCTCCCCCAGCGCTGGCTGCCTCCCTCCACCCAGGCTGCCGCTGCCTTCAGTCTAGAGCCAAGAAAGCGGCAAAGTCCAAGACAGGTCCAGCTGTAGTCTTGGGGGCTCCACCCAAAGCACTTTCCTTGGCACCCCATACATGGCTTCCCTCCCACCTCTCGGTCCAGCCCTCTCCAGCTCCTCTGGCTTTGAGCTTCCTTCCCTCTGTCCATCCCCCACCGCCAGGCTCTGCGCCTTCCCTGGGTGAGCTCTCACCCCCTCCTCAAGATGTCAGGAGTTTGTTTTTTATACCAACGAAATCTGCACTGAGTGACCTAGTGTTTGAGACAGATGGCCTGGACTCAGATCTTATCATTCACGCTCCTCGGCTGCATGACTCCGCACAAGTCATCTGACTTCCCTGTGCCTCAGTATCTCCATTTGTAAAGTGAGGATCTCACTAGAACTTGTTCCACAAGGACAGTATGAGGATTAACCAAGTCGAGGGCAGTAAAGGGCTCAAAACAAGCCAATCATGCAGTCTTTATTGCTGTTCACCAACCACCCCCACCCCCCACCCTGCCCCGCCAGGGTCAGCTTGCCTCCTGGGCATCTAAGAAAAGAAGAGGCAGTCCTGGAGACGGCCCCGAGGTGCCAGGGTGGGCGATGAAACCTGCATCTGCTCTTTGCATTGCCGCTACACCTTGCCTTCAAAAAAGGAGCAAGTGTAAACCAGTTGTGTTAATAAGAGTGTTTGGCAACTCAGAAAAAGTATCTTTTAATTAGCTGCTGCTGCTTTTTTTTTTAAAGCTCAATTGACAAAAAAAAAAAAAAAAAAAAAAAGCCAACATTACTGGTTGAGCTAGAGGGCAGACCTGGCCCCAGGGAAACAGGGCATTGGCTTTCTCTGGACTCCACTGGACATAGAACAGTCATGGCTTCTACCGACTTGGGCTCTGATTGAAGTCTGGCCACTGACTAGGAGGCAGTCATACCTCCCTAAGCCTCATTTTGCTTTCTATAAAATGGGGGTGATGCCCATTCCCAGCACCCACTTTCCCTGTGGCTCAAGGGCCCCCACGATCCACTGTCGCTGAATCCCAGCTGCAATTCCCACTTGAACAGGAAGCCCTCTTTGTCACGCCCCCTCCCTCCAGCCCCATGTCCGGGTGTCTGTGTCCAGCTCTGTCTTCCCAGACTGAGGTGTCACTGAAGTCCAGACCCCAGGATAGCACAGCACTGTCTGGCTCAGAGTGGACACAAACAGGATTTACCCCCCAAATCAAACTCCACCCAAGGCCTCATTATCCCTACCTCGCGGTGCATCAAAACAAAGGTGGAACTTCACCTCCTGGCCTTTGCCCAGGCTGGGGTGTCTCTTCCAGAAACACCCTTTCCGCAATTCAACTCTGCCTAATGAGCTCCCATGTCCATCATCCCCTGCTAGAAACCTTCACGGGCCCCCACGAACCACCCTTCCTCCCAGCTCTGGGCCCCCCAGCCCCTGTCCCCGAGCCCCGGCAACAGTGGGCTGGATGAGGTCACAAGCTTTGAACTCACCCTCCTCTGTACTTCCATTTGCTGGGGTCCCTGGCAGGGTCAGCTCTTCTCCGCTCGCTGCCTCCTCCCAGAAGCCCTCCACACCTGGGTTCCCTGACAGGACCTCCAGCTCAAACTCCTCTGGGCCCAGGGAGGCCAGCAGCGGGGTGCTGGGGGAGTCCCCCGGCACTGTAGGCTCTCCTGAGGAAACTGAGACGGGTTTGTCCATGCTGGCTGTCGTCAGTGTCCAAGGAGGAAAAACAGGCTCCCCCGGGGGGCTGCCATCATGTGAAGTGGCCAAGGCTCCCAGTGTTCCCTGGGTCACCATCTGGCCCTCTGGCTCTGGATGCGATTGGGAGCTTGAGGAGGCCATTGTGGACATGGCCAGGACTCCAATCTTGTCCCCCTGGTGCAGGGACATGAGGGTCATCACCATGCTTGAATCCACGGCCACTTGAGGGGTCACGGTGGGGCTTTCAGCTCCCTCAGCCACATGGGATCCAGGTTCCCAAATCCCACCAGCATCCCTGGGGGCCAGTGTGGCTGTGGAATCTGTGGGCCCCACCGTGGCTTCTCCATTTAGAGTGGCCCAAGGCTCCAAACTTGGGGTGACCCCAGGAGTCAAGAAGAGTCTAGGAACACCCGAGGGTGCAGATGGGGGGTGGGAGTCCAGCCCTTCACTGTGCAGTGAGGGCCACGTGCTCTGGGCCTTGTCCGTGGTGGCCTGAGAGCCAAAAGTGGGGCTTTCTGTTGTGCTGAAGACCCCAGACTCAGACTCCGAGATGTCTCTCACTCCTGTGGGCTCGGTGGCAGTCTCAGTGGGGGTGAACTCTTCCGCCACATTCCTGTCCACAGAAGCTTGTGGACTGGATCTGGGGTGCTCAGCTTTGCTGGGCTCAGTAGGGCTGGTCCCCGCAATATCTCCAAAGTCTGCCCTGGGAGAGTTAGGACTGGCTTGTGTGGCTGTGGGTGTCTGCAAAGGAGCTGTTGCGCTTCCCGCTCTGTGGCCACTGACTGTTGGGGGTGTGGCCTCTCTACCCTGTCCTGCTGGGCCCGAGGAGAGGGGCAACGAATGCATTTCTGGATGGATGGGGTCCTGGGGGACAGCCTCGGTCTCTGAGGCAGGGGAGGGTGGGGCGGAAGCCACGGCCTCACTATGCCCCTTGATCCCATTGGCTTGCGTGGGGAGGGGCGTCGGGTGTGGATGAAGCCACAGTTTGGGGGCACGAAGCATGGCCATGACAGGGAAGTCTGGGGAAGTGGCCATGGGGGATACCTCCCAGGGGGCAGTGCTGGGGCCCTCTGAGGGGTTGGGTTTGAGGGCAGGGACCTCTGAGGGAGACCAGGACGGGAGTGGCAGGTCAGGAGTGGCAGGTGTCACATTGGGGCCCTTGGCTTCCCCTAGCTCCAGGCCAGTGACGCTGCTGGGGCCTGGGGCGCTGGGTGGGGCCACAGTTGGGGGCCACAGCCAGGGCTCCGGGGGGCTTCTGCCACCAGGGGAACCTGCAACAATATCAATAAGAGTAATTCTAATTATCTCCTGGCAGTTCCTTCTGTCGAGTCCCCTCGGCTCCAGGCCCAAGGAGGAGGGGATTTCTGAGGCTTGGGGAGGCCTGGGGACCCAGCTGGGATTTGGAACCTCTTTCCCTGTCCTCCTCACACCCCCAGGCAGGTCCCACCTCTCCCTTGGACCCCACTCACCAGCTCCAGGCATATCCACTTCATTGGTCAATACAGCCCAAGGGCTTTGGCTGTGGCTATCCCCTGAAGCATCTGTGGCTCCCGTGGCCAGCAAAGGCTCCACATGATTCCCAGCAGCCTCTGGGGGTGGGGGCTGGGTGCTGGGCTCAGGTCCCACTTCTAGGCCTTGCTGGGGTTCCTGCTGCTGGAAGTGGCGCCCATTCAACCCTTTAAAGCGTCCCCTCTTCCTGGGCGTCGGGCCAGTTGGAGTGGCCTCCGTGTGAGTGCCTGCTGCAGAGCTAGGGCTGCCAGGGCTGGGGGCCCCTGTGCTCGGCCACACCTCTTCGGCCTCCAGAGGGGGCCTTGAGCCTAGCGTGAAGCCTCCAGGTGCAGGGCTGCGGGTCTCCTGAGACTCCTGCTTCTCTGCCAAGATCAGAGGCTCTTCCTCCCCACTGGATACTATAGGCTCTTGGAAGTCAGGGGTGACCATCTCCTCCCCAGGGCCGGGCTCCAGTTCTTGGACAGGCGGCCCTTCTGCGGACAGAATCTCCCCCTCATCCCCAGATGAGGGGGTCTCTGGATCTCCATGTTGTGGTGTAGGATGATGAGCTGTAGGAGAAAGCCGAAAAAGTTGTGTTAGGAAAGTTGGCTGGGAAGTTCTCCCCTCCTGTAGCATGCGGCAGCACCAACTTTCTGTGTCTCTTTGTCTCTCTGTGCCCCTCTGTCTCTAAAATCTCTGTGTGGTTTCTGGGATCCCCCAGACTGAGAAAGGGAGGTGTGAGGTTAACACTCCTACTGTTCAAGCTAGGGCCCACTGTCAAGGTCAGTCAACTGGTCATAGTAAGAGGTGACCTTACCTAGCTGTTCTAGGCAAGGTTCCTGAGTAAAGCTCAGGCAGTGGCCAATTCTCATGAGGGCTGAAGCTCCTAATGAGCGTGGTCTTCCTACAAAGGGATTCCCCCTTATACGTTAGACTTAGGTCCTGGGAGTCAGGTTTGCAGCTTCTGAAACTGTCCCACTCCAAGGTTTAGGGTCATCCGTAGTCCCTGGAGGTGTGGCCCTGCCTAGGGGCTGTAGCTAATGGAGGAAACACTTCATCCCCAGAAGATGCTTATACACAAGACTTCTGCTCCACTCAGGAGCGTGTCTTTCTGGGACCTTAAGAGATATAGCCCACTCTCAACAGAACTTCCCCGCCAGAGTTTGGCCTTTTCGGGCCCGGTCCTACCCCCAGGCCGGGGCTCCTAGGGAAAGGCCAGTATCAGCGGCGTGGGCTTCACGGAGGGCATGGCTTATCTCAGAGCCAATTTCCAAACATCTCTCTCCTCTGTCCGGGCTCCGCCTCCACTAGGAAGCAAAATTCCCAGGGGCGTGGCCTTGACCAGAATGTATAGCCTTGGGGCGTGGCCGCCAGGGGACGCACCCTCCAGGGCTTGGCCTTGCTCTCACCTCGGAAGCAGTAGGCATCAAAGCGCGCTCCGGGCGCCGGGAAGCCTGTGCGATTGGCGAAACGGTAGACTGTGCGCACGCCGGGGGTTGGGCCGCCGCAGCGCCGGCGCGGCGTCTGGATCGGGTAGCGCACGCTGCCGTCGGCCAGCCAGCCCGGGTCGCACTGGTCCAGGCCCTCGTGCCAGGCCAAGTGCAGCTGTCCCACCGAGGCTAGCGCGGCGCCCTGGCGGCGGCACTGGGCACGCGCGCCGGCCAGTGTCAGGCGGCGGGCCGGGCCCACATAGAAGACCTCGCCTGCGGGAAGGCGCGAGCGAAGGTCAAGCGGGCCTGGGGAATTCTCCCCTGGAGCCCGGGAAGGGGGTCCCCCTCTAAACCCCAGCCTGGCCGGGTTTGGGTGGTGGCTAAACATGGAGGCGGCAGCCGCCGCTGTGCGCACCCCGCCGCGTCGCTGTCTTTACCTCCCAGGCAATGCTAAGAAGAGGAGGGCCTTAGCTTCTTTTTACAAATGAGGTAACTCAGGCCTTTGAGTGTGTTGGGCTTCAGAGAAAGGGAGGATCTTGGCGCGGGGAGGGGGCTCAGAGGGTGAGAGGGGTAGGAGGAGGGAGAGGGCCCAGGGAGGGGGAGAGTCTCTGAGACAGGGCTTCAGAGAGAGGGAAGGGGCACAGAGAAGGAGAAGGGCTCCGGGATGGAAGGAAAGCTCAGAGAAGGTGAGCCCAGATATTGGCTGCAGGTTTAGAGAGAGATGAGACTTAGGAGAGCTACGCAAGGACTTAGGGAGGGATGGAGGTTGGGGAGGGTAATAGGGACTCAGGGAAGTGAGGGTAGGGGGTCCTGCCAGCCCCAGACTTACCCCCCAGCTCACGGGCAAAGCAATACACATCGTAGAGTTCCCGTGGGTCGCGCCTCCCATAGCTCCTCACCCCTGGAAGGCTGCTACGGTCGCCATAGCAACCAGGACGGGACTGGGTGATAGGATACCTGACAAGACAAGGATGGGGTCCCTCTCAAATATGTGTGCCTGGGGCCCCCAACGACCATCTTTCCCCAGGGGTTAGGTCTCCACGTCCCAACGCTGTGTACCCCCCTCACCGAACAGTGCGGTCAGAGAGCCACCCGGCATCACAGTTGTCAAAGCCATCTTCAAAGGCAGCCTGCAGGTGCCGTGGAGCTGCAATGGTGGCTGAGCTGAGACGGCAGGCCTCCTGAGCCTCCGCAAAGGTCAGTGCATAGCGATCCTGGGCTGCCCGGTAGTGGAACACAACACCTGTGGGGGGACATCCAGGATAGGGGTCTGACTGATTGGAATCTTCAAGAACAGACCTCCCTCTTGCAGAATGCCCCTTCTCCCCGTTTGATAATAATAAACTGGCTCCCCTATGCTGCCCTATACCATGTCAGACTGATATGACCCCATTTTTAAATAAGGAAATTGGTAACAATGACCATAAAGGGCTAGAATTTGTCTCATGTTCACCATGTAAAAACCATTTATAGGGGCGCCTAGGTGGCTCAGTCGGTTAAGCGTCCAACTTCGGCTCGGGTCATGATCTTATGGTTCGTGGGTTCGAGCCCCGTGTCGTGCTCTGTGCTGACAGTTAGCTTAGAGCCTGGAACCTGTTTCGGATTCTGTACCTCCCTCTCTCTCTGACCCTCCCCTGCTCACGCTGTCTCTTTCTCTCTCTCTCAGAAATAAATAAAACATTAAAAAAAAAAAAGCATTTATAAGCAAGAGCTCATTGACATCTTACAACACTGTGATTATCTCCATTTCCAGAGAGGAAAACTAAGGCTCAGAGAGGTTGAGGGACATGTCCAGTTCCACACAGCCAGTATGAGGCACAGCCAAAATTCATAACCAAGATTACCTGACTCCAAAGATAGCACTCTCCATGCCTAGGGTTAGACCTTGGAGGTGACAGGAGACATGGAGAAGAGGGAGAGTCAGCCTTTTAAGAATTAAGTACATTCTGGGCTGCTTGGCTGGCTCAGTGGGGTAAGCATATGACTCTTGATCTTGGGATTGTGAGTTCAAGCCCCACACTGGGTATGGAGATTACTTTTTTAAAATGTTTTTAGGGGCGCCTGGGTGGCTTAGTCAGTTAAGTGTCCGACTTTCGCTTAGGTCATGATCTCGCAGTTTGTGGGTTCGAGCCCCGCATCGGGCTCTGTGCTGACTGCCAGCTCAGAGGCTGGAGCCTGTTTCAGTCTGTGACTCCCTCTCTCTCTGACCCTCCCCTGCTCATGCTGTCTATCTCTCTCCTAGAAATAAAAAATAAAAAAAAAAAGATTTTAATAAAAAAATGTTTTTAAATGTTTTGTATTTATTTCTGAGAGAGAGAGAGAGACACACAGAGAGAGAGAGAGACAGACAGACAGACAGACAGCGTGAGCAGAGAAGGGTCAGAGAGAGAGGGAGACACAGAATCTGAAACAGGCTCCAGGCTCTGAGCTGTCAGCACAGAGTCCAGTGCAGGACTCGAACCTACAAACCGTGAGATCATGACCTGAGCCGAAGTCAGACGCTTAACCAACTGAGCCACACAGGCACCCCTGGAGATTACTTAAAAATAAAATCTTAAAAAAACAAAAGCAAAGGAATTAAATATATGTATTGATAGGGGAAGCACAGGTGACAATAGGAGATCAAGTGGTTCTTGACCAGCCTGGGAATGGAGTCACAGAAGACTTCCTAGAGGAGGTGACATGTAAACTAGGATGGGAAGCATTAATAGTGGGCTCACTGTGATTCAAATCCTGATTTAGGGATGAAAGAAATGGCTGAGCAAGACAAAGGAATGAAACATTCTATGCCATTTTATCAAACTCAGAGCTTCTGGAAGACAGCAGCTGCATCTCAGTTACGATCATGTTCCCAGCACTAGACTAGCATGTGGTAGGTAGGTGCTTAATACATGTTCAGTTGAATGAATGAATTGAACAAGGCCAGAGGTGGAATTTACTTCCTTCATCACTTATCAGTCTTCTTCAAGGTTTATGAGTTTTGAGCAGCGAGGCCATGGAAAAGGGACAGCTGGCTGACCCCATAAAATATGCAGTGAGACACTGTTGGGTGGGAGAATACTGTGCTCCAGGACAGGCAGTTCAGGGATTTGCCCATGGCCAGCAGAGGTTAAGGTAAATCGACTTCCCGGCAAGAACCCACGGGATGTTTTACACACAACAATCCATTCATTTGCCAATTGAGTCATTTGTCAATTACCTATTGAGCATCTATAATGCCATCCCCGTGCTAGTAGGACTTTGCTTTAATAATTAAAAAACTTTTTTGTTTTGTTCACGTTGATCAGTTAGGAAAAGAGAAACACTGGCTATTTCAACAGAAAGAATGTAATACAGAAGTTGGTTAAAGAGGTAGTTGAGGACTGTTATTTACTGAATATATATTTTCAGTTGGCTATGAAAAGAAAACCTCACTCTTTAGAAACATAAATTTATTTTATTTTATTTAAAAAATTTATTGTAAAAGGAAATTTGTATCCCTATTTTGTTTTTTTAAAGTTTATTTATTTTGAGAAAGAGCATGAGCAGGGAAGAGGTGGGGGGAGCGGGGACAGAGGATCTGAAGTGGGCTCCATGCAGACAGCAGAGAGCCATGTGGGGCTTGAACTCATGAACCATGAGATCATGAACTGAGCCAAAGTCAGATACATAACCGACTGAGCCACCCAGGTGCCCTTGTAAATAGATTTATTTTAAAAAGAAAGTCAATATCCTTTGTCTTATGTGAAGCTAGGTAACCATGAAAGGGACTTAGAATAAGGTTATGAGGGGCACCTGGGAAGCTCAGCAGGTTAGGCATCCAACTCTTGAGATCAGCTCGGGTCATGATCTCAAAGCTTGTGGGTTTGAACCCCACATTGGGCTCTATGCTGACAAAGTGGAGCCTGCTTGGGATTCTTTCTTTCCCTCTCTCTCTGTCCCTCCCTCACTTGCACTGTCTCTCTCTCTCAAAATACATAAACTTAAAAAAAAGGTTATGAGATCCTATAAAATACTGTGGTCCACAAGAGAAGTATGAAAGAAAGGGTAACACTGGAGGAGACTTTCTTTGGGACTTTATCAGAAGAACTGAATGGGAATCATTGCTCAGGGAATGATTGCTAAGGTGACATTCTGTGGGTGAGCTTCAGGCTCCGCACCTCCCCCTCCCAGCCTTGTCCTCTCCCCTGTCCTTAACTGACCTGTCACCTCCAGGGGCACCAGGTCCTGCTCATCCTCGATGCCCCTCACCACCTGGCAGCGGTAGAGCCCAGAGTCGCTGGCTCTCAGCGGTCCCAGTAGCAGCGTCGCGTTGGCCCGGTGCCGGGGGTAGGCAGGCAGTGACACGCGTCCCTGCCAGCCCTTGGCCACTCGAACCACATTGTCCTTGGCCACCAGAATAGGCAAGTCCTGCCGCTGGCCTGATGCAGTCCGCACCTTGGTCCACTTGATCCGAGGGGCTTCTCGGCCTGCACCTGGCCACGGCCGCAGGGTGAAGAGACAGGGCAGGGCCACTAGCTCTGCCAGCGCAGCCCGAACCAACCCTGACCCCACCTTCTGCAGGTGGAGCCCCTTGTTGGCGGCAGCGGAGGCAGCGGCAGTGGCATCCTGTGTGCCTGGGGTGGAGAAGATGGAAAGAAGACCTGACTGACTCAAAGACAGAGACCAATAGAGACTGCTGCTTCTCTCACTTTACAGATAAGGAGACTGAAGCCAGAAAGGTTAGGTTGCTTACAAGATCCTAATGCAGGGAACAGATCTGTGATGTGCACCCCAATCTGTGAGCAAAAGAGGAGTAATTGGGTCACCTTCCTTCATAATTCTGCATCTGCTCAAAATCCAGACCCTGGCTGCCAAGGATTTGACTCTCTGTCACTGACTCACTGTGTGGTCATGGGAAAGTCACTTAACCCCAAAGTCCAGTAAGAAGCAGCCATTAGAAGGCAAATGTTTTGTGTTTGGGGAGTAACCTTCTTTATAACGGGGACACTTCATACATAGCGATCAGCTCATTTGATTTTCATAACCATAGGCAGAGGTAGCCATGTCTCATTGTCTTTTTGGAGGGTTGAGGAAACTGAGTCTCAGAGACAGTACTGTACTTGCCTAACCACAGAGCACATCAGGAGGCATTTCCAGTACCTGAGCTTTTAACCATCACTGGGGAGAGGCCAGGGAGAGTTATACATACCTTATTTCTATTGCCCCGCCCATGGCAGGCATCACTAATCAATCTCTGCACTGTTTTCCTTTTTTTCCTCTCTTCAGCTCATCTCAGCAAAAACAGTGAGAGGCAGGAACCTCCAGCCTCTGCTGGCAATGACTAAAAATAAACTCTCAGGTGTCTTGTTCACTTTTGACTATTCAAAGACCTTTTTCATCTATTCTCATTTTATTCTCCAGACCAAGCCAGGGAACCAGCAGGAGAAAGCTCTAAAGTTAAAAAGCTGCCCCATCTTGTCGGTCCCCCAGAACCCAACCTCTGCCACCCCACAAGCTAACTCACTCTGTTCCCCGGCCACAAACAGCAGCATCTGGAGCATCAGGAGGCCCAAGGCCCAGACAGACGTGGCCCCCATCCTGGACCTGGAACGAGATGGAGACAGAGGGAGAATGGGGGTGAGTACAACCCACCCAGTTAGTGCAGAAGGACCGAGTCTCCCCATCCCTACAGACCTGGAAACAGACTCAGAGAGGCTAATGTGTCACTCAAGGTCACACAGTCAGCAAGCAAGGATTAATCCAGGATCCAAACACAGGACCAGCTGACTTCAGGATCCTAGCAGTGAAGTTTCACAGTCAGAAGCATGGGTGCTAAAGTGAATCAGACCTGGGATTGTCTATCTGCCTGTTCCTTGCTGTGTGACCTTGAGCAACTAGATTAGCTTCCCTGTGCCTCCGTTTCTTTGTAGATTAGACAGGGATAACATCAGGTAGTTGGAAGGAATAGATGAGTAAATACAGTCAATACATATAAAATGCTTAGAACTGCCTGGCGTGAAGGAATAAATTTGAGCTGTTTTTTATTTTTTATTTTAGTTTTTTGAGCTGTTTTTTAAAAAATGTATTTATTTAATTTCTACACCCAATGTGGGGTTCGAACTCATGACTCTGAGATCAAAAGCCACATGCTCTTCTGATTGAGCCAGTCAGGTGCCCCTGAGCTGTTATTATTATTATTGACTTTAACACAGCGAAGATGAAAATCCCATCTTTCAGGTTGGCCTCACCCACACAACTGGGGTTACAGGAGGGCAGTAGCCAGTCCCAGTCAGCCTGGGGTCCCCAGTCCTCGCAGTAGGCTGGCCTCCAAGCCAGCCTTTAATCTGGGTTTGCTGACTGACACGATTCTCAGCTTCAATTCCAGGATTTGGTTGTCGCCAAGATTCTATTCTTGGTTTCTGGGATTTTTGAGAAGCTGCCAAGTCCCAGCTGGAGGAAGGGGCCTCACCCCTGCCCACCCCACCCTCCTCCTGACTTCATACCACCTGGCGAAGATGCCTCCTAGATCCACAGAGACACTCCAGTTGTGGGTCCAGCCTTCTATAGGGGTTGTGGCCCTCAGACATAAAATGGACAATTATTGAGTGCCAGCTGTAAGTAAGGCTCAATCCAGGCACTGGTACATGGAAGTGCCCTGCCAGGCCTCACATTCTTCCAGAGACCAGAAACTCTGGGGAGACAGTCCCTCCCCAAAGCCTCACAGCCCGTCTGTACCACTCCCCGAGGTGGGGACAGATGGCAAGTTAGAGCATCCTCTAAAAATCTAGCTCTTGCAGCCTCCCCCCAATAAAAGAATAGCCCTGAGGAAGGGAGTGTAGATAGCATCCAGAATGGGGGCTGTGGAGGACAGCTGGTCCCGTCCCCAGTGCCCTTTCCCAGCTCCCAGAGGCCCTCCTGGGAGGCCAGCCGGGGACCTATCCGTGGTGCTGAACCCTAGGAAGGCAAAGCAGCGACAATGCCCACTTGGTCTCCTTGTCTTCCTCTGGCAGCAGCACCACAGCCCCACCCTGGGCCCAGAGAGGGCTAGCAGTTTGCCTAGGGCTGCACAGCAGGTCAGAGGCCAGACTTTGGGATGGTGCTAACAACCAACCTGTAAACCTTAGCGACTTCTGCCTCCATTCCAGGCTGTCCTCATTTCTCCCCTTTGGAATCCTGAACAAGTACAGGATCCCCTGATGGCTATACAAGGCCTGACAAAGTATTAAAGGGTGGGGTAGGACTCTGGGCTGCACCTGCTGCAGGAGGGCCTTAGGAGGGGGCAAGTTCAGAGAATTCACACATACACACACACACACACTCACTTTGTATGATTAAAAGACAGACTACATCCAGAGGCACCTGGCTGGCTCAGTCGAAGGAACATGTGACCCTTGATCTCCGAGTGATGAGTTTGAGCTCCATGTTGGGTGTAGAGATTATTTAAAAGAAAAAGAAAAAAAAGCTCTGCCTTTTTCTATACATTGTATGATCCTAAACAGGTTGCTTCATTCTCTGTGCCTCATTTTCCCCATCTGTAAAATGGGGATCACCCAACATGTACCTCATAGTGTTATGGTGAGGATGGAATGAGCAAAGACTTATGGAGTGCTAGAAATGTTAAATTAAAAATCAGCTTTTTGTATACAAAGCCTCATGTACACATGCAAATGCACAGAGGTGATCCAACACAGTGACAGTTTCAGGTGCACCCTCCCACGTGCACACATACCCTCCCAGAGGCACTCTGTTCCCTCCACTTGCACCCTCACACACCCACACCCCTTCTCTTAAAATACCTCCTCCCCGGAGCAGCCAGAGGTGAGCATTTACACAGCTGTCTGGGGCTGGTCCCCTCATGAATAATGCATAAAACTCATGCATATGCAACTGGGGCCCGTGGGGCATTGGAGGAGGGGCGGTGCTGAAGGAGGGTGTGTGTGTGTGTGTGTGTGTGTGTGTGTGTGTGTGTGTATGTGTGTCCGTCCCTCCCTCTGACCCACCCCCCGTTTCAGTGGGCACTGAATGTGGATGTGTTTGCCAGCAGGCATTTTTGTGTGCCTGGGTGTGTGTTGGGCTGCTGTGTCCAGGCAAGGATGTGAAGTTGTGCTCTGTGATATGTGGTTGTGTGCATCGATGTGCAGCAGCTCTGTGCACTGTGTGGAGCACAGGGGACCCACTGTGGTCTCTGAATATGTGAGTCCAAGTGTCCCTCCGCAGGGGTTGTGAGCACATGTGTGTGTTTCTGGCCTCAGAGTCAGAGCATATTTGTGTGTATGGGCATGATCGTGGAACTCCTCAGAGGAGAACTGAAGCCGGGCTCAGTAAACCATCTCAGGCTGCCCCTTGTGGACCTGAACCCCAACGTCTCCCCTATTAGCACCCCAACTCTTCACAAAGACCATATCTCACACCCCATGCTCAGGGTTCACACTGCCAATCACATGGAGAGGAGCCCCTTGCTGTACACGCAGCCACACAACCCCAGACTCAGAGCCTGAGAGACACGCGCGCACACAGATTCACTGACATTAACAAAGAGAGACAATATGGGCACTTACAAGGCAGGCAGCATGTCTTCTGCACAAAGACACACACCCACAGTCTCAGGCTCCCCATATAAACCCCTCGGTGAGGCCATGCCGTCAGACACAGTTCCTCACAGACACTCACACATGGTGATGCCAGCCCCTGGCACAGACCAGGCTGGATAAATGTGGCCTTGGTGACTGGTGGGCACACACCATTTTGCCACCTGGTGATGTGGCCCTGGCACAAGTTTCCTGACAAAGACACAACCTCAGTCACATTAGACTTACAGAAGACCCCAGACTTCCCATGGGCACACAACCTCTCTCAGCATGGGGTACACACACGCGCGTGTGCGCGCGCACACACACACACACACACACACACACACAGCCCCCATCTCCTGGAAGGGGCACCTTCCATTTGGGAATGTCCACAAGCCAGCAAGGCTGCCGGGTTCTGAGGTCCCACGATCTGCCCACCCCTCCCTCCTTGCCCTTCCCCCACGTCCCCCGCTGGGGCCCAGCGCCAACCCTCTCCTTGTCCTGGCTGTCTCCCATTAATGCTGCTGAGAGGAACAAAGCCCCGTGCACATAAATGGGGGTCGTTCCTGCCTAGGCTGGGCCTGGGATCCCAGCCCCCTACTTCTCAGTGCCTGTGCCCCCAAACCAAGCCAGGACTTTCACAAGGATCCATATGGGCAGATGGAACTGAAGGGGTGAGGCAAGAGTCTGTGTCCCTCTGTGAGGACACAGGCAGATGTGGAGGTGCTGGGAGCGACCCCCCTCTTGGGACTGAGCGCCCCTCATGGGTCCTAGGGATCCTAACTGGGGGCTTCTCGGAACTCACACCCAGCATTCACCTGGGAGACCCAGTGTGCTGGAGAAGAGACACCACCCCAACTCCAAGTCTGAGGGAACAACAAGGACCACCTTGGGATGGAGCCCCCCAGAGCCTCCTCCCTGAATCAGGCTGTGGTGACAGGACCTGGGCCAAAAGAAGAGGGAGACTGTAGGGCGCCCCTTCCCCACAGATGTTCACACTCGGGGAAGACCCCCCTTCCATCGGACTCTGGCTAATCTAGAGGCCCCCCTCCCCACTGCAGTCCAGCCTGGATTCCTCCATTCATCTGCAAATTGGGAATCCCCACTTAAAATCCTGGGGTGTCTCAGCTCAGACACCGGGATGCCCAGTTATGGAGCCCCCATATAGCATCTGAATGTTCCCTTCTCTTTAAACTCGGGGTGCCCTCCCTTAGCCTTGGTTCCCAGTGCCCCCTCCCCAATTCTGAGGCCCACCCCCAGCCCGGCCCCCTCCCCACCTTGCGATCCTCTCCGCATTCCCCGGACAACCCAAGGGTGGACCCCCAAATCCGAATCCCCCTGACATTCCTAAGTGTCCTCCAGTTTGCGTTCTCTTCCCAACCTGGGTCTCCCCTCCCCCCTTCAGCCCTCCTCCCTGTTCTGGGGGCTTCTCTCTGATCCCAGGCCCCCTCCCCAATCTTGTGCTCGGCTCTAATTCCGCGGATCTCTCCCCCAACGCGGCCCCCTCCCCACGACGGACCCCCCACCTGACTCCTAGCTCGGACGCATCCCGGGGCGGTCGCCCGGCACAAAGGACGCTCCGGCTTGGCTTGCTCGCGCCGGGTCCAGCCCCTGCGCCCTGCGCTCCGCTCGCCCCACAGCCGCCTCAGCGCTTATAAAGGGGCCGCGGGGCTGCTCTGCGCATGCGCCCATTCCTGCTGGAGGCCTCCGGCTGCGCGAGGAAGGGGGCTCCCCCTACCTAACCCCCCGTCTCCACTTCTTCCAGCTCTCACCCCACCCAGGCGAAGACTACGTCTGATTTCCCGCGCATTCTCCCATTTGCCCCAAGAGTCACATTAAATGTTCCCAGACGCCCCGCGGGGGCCCTGTCCCATCTTACAGACGTGGAAACTGAGCCTCAAGGAGTCGAAATAGCCCCCCCACCCCCCGGGTCACGCACGGAGGAAGGGCAGCGCTGGGCTTCCAACCCTGGTCTGCCTGATTTTCCAGGGCTCACACTTGGAGCAGTTTTGGCTACAGTTGCTGTTTTATCCCATGAATAGAGAGGAGGCTGAGGCTCAGAGAGGATAGGAAGATGACTGGGTCACACAGCTGGTAAGAGACTCCCAGCGTTGGAGCCCAGGTGTGTCGCACCCTGGAGCTGTTTCCACCAGCTGCAGCCTGCAGCCAGAACATATCATCCTTTTCATTCATTCCTTTATTGAGTCAGGATTTGTAGGACGCTGGCTGCCCAGCAGGTACTGCTATCACAGGAATCCTTCTGCTTTGGGCAGGGGGCATGTGTGTGTCTTCTCAGGGAGACCACAACCTTAAAAAGTCTAGATCCACGCAATGGAATATTATTCAGCCATTAAAAGGAATGAAGTACTAACATCCTACAACATGGATGAACCTCAGAAACATCATGATGAGTGAAAGAAGCCAGACACAAAAGGCCACAGTATGGTTCAGTTTATGCAGCATGTTTCGAATAGACAAATCCAGAGGCAGAAAATAGATGAGTGGTTACCAGGGACTGGAAGAAGGGGAATAGAGAGTGACTGCAAGTGGGTACCGCATTGCCTTTGGGGATGATGAAAATGTTCTAGAACTAAATAGTAGTGAGGGTTGCACAATGATGTTAATAGCATCAATGCCCCGGAATTGTACACTTTAAAATGTTAAATTTTGTATTCGGTGTACTTTACCACAATGAAAAATGGAAATAATGGAAATGAGTGGGGACAAAAGCTTAAAGAGATTAGCCCTTCCCCCACCTTCCTTCCCATGGTCATTGTTTCTCAGCTTAGGATGGACTGCACTGGGCAGAGTCCACACACTCACACCATGTCTTGCACATGTGAGTGTGTGTGTGTGTGTGTGTGTGTGTGTGTGTCTCAGTCTGACAGGGGGACAGACAAATGGGACAATTTGGTTTTGGCAAGATTAACCAAAGAGGGGGTGGAAATGAGTAAATGTTGAGGAAAGACCCCAGGGCAGCAACGTTGCCCCAGGTCATCTGTATGGGTCAGTGTCTCATGCATGTGGACCCAGTTTACTGGTCCAGGAGTGGGCAGTGATGGCTCTAGGGGCCAAAGTGACACACTCAGGGGGCACCTGGGTGGCTCAGTCAGTTAAGCGTCTGACTCTTGATTTTGGCTCAGGTCATCTTCTCATGGTTTGTGGGATCCAGCCCCGCATCGGGCTCTGCACTGACAGTTGGAAACCTGCTTGGGATTCTCTCTGTTCTCTGTCTGCCCCTCCCTTATTCATACAGGAACACATGCCCCCCTCCCCCCAAATAAATAAATAAACTTGAAAAAAGAACAAGTGACACACTGGAGAGCTATAGTTTAGAGGAGAGACAGAGGTCAGGGGTTACACTGATATGAGTGTCCTCAGTTGACAAACTGGTGACGGGGTGATTGTGGCAGCGTTGGTTGGGGTGGGGGAGCCCAGGGTCCAGGGTCACATTGTGTGATGTGTAAGGGATCCAAGCAGCTTTGTTTCCACAAGTTCAGGGTTCAAACCTTCCACTCCTAATAGAGTGGCTCTGGGCCAGCCATTTTGTCTTTCTGTGCCTCAGTTTCCCTGTCTAAAAAAGGAGGGTAATTAAGACTCCGCATCTTACAGGGTTGCTGGGAAAATGAAATGGGAAGTAAACACATAAGATGGGGGCTGCTATCATGCTGCTGCCCATTTTCCAGCTGAAGAAACTGAGGCTCAGAGGCACAGGACCACCTGCCTGAGGTTGTACGGTATGGGTAATGGCCAAGTGGGAGTCTAAGTTCATGGCCTCAGAGCCAAGCTGACCCCCACCCCCACCTCTTTACACCCCCTTCTCTCCACCCCTATGTCCCCCTGGCCAGTGCCAGGGCTGAGCTTAGAGGGGCTGGCCTGGGGCCCAGGGTGGTAGGGGGGGCAGGCTGTTGCTGGGGGCTTGAATGAGGCAACCTTGCCTGGGAATCTGCTGGGCTCAAAGAGCTATTTATAGGCCTGCACTGGGATTGGGTGAGCCACCCGCCCTCTGCCCACCAGCCCTGAGTGCCTTCTCTGTGCCCCCCACACTGGGGCGCAGGCCAGGGGCTGAGAAGCAAGTTGGGGGAGGGGGCAGGGGAGGGGGCTAGTGGGCCAGAGCAGGAGCATGGAGGCTGGACCTACTGGGGGAGCTGGATCTCAAGGGTGGACAGTGTCCCTCCAGAACGTCTCTTAACATACCCAAAGTGACACACAGGTATGACATATGCAACTGCATTCACATGTGTCACACAATGACACCAACAAACCACTAACCCACAGTCACATCCCACACACACAGTGACAGAACAGGTGGCTTATATACAACCACATGAGACAAGGCCACATATATGTCACACAGACCACATACAACCTCATTTGGCTGCGCACAAGTCATGTGTGCTGCTAAACCAAACTCACAGCTGTGATCCCAGCCACACCTATGGTCCTTTTATGGTCAAATACACGCACTGCAGTACCTTAGCCTTCCTGGCAGCCACAAACAAGCCCACATTTGCCCCACATTGTTCACACTTAACCATGTTTACAGCCGTGGGCACACCTACAGCCAGCCAGCACCCAACTACGATTGCTAGGCACACGGGCACCGACACGGAGACATAGTCCTCCTGGGACCAACCTCACAACACAGCCACTCATGCTCACCATTCATCATTCCCCCTGTTGTGGCCCCGGGGGTCCCCTGGGGAGCCTACCACCAGGATGCCTGGCCACCACCCCACCCCCACTTCTGCTGTCACCTCCACTTACCCAGGCTCTCAGGCTCCCAGGCTTGCACCCTCCCAGGACTGACAAGTCCAGCTGGCATCCATCTACTCTGAGGTGGGCCCTGTTGAACCTAGGCAGACCCTGGCAGATAAACCAGACCTGGACCTGCCCCAGTGGGGACTGTGGGTCTTGGAACTGTCACATCCATCCCCACATACTCTTCAGGGTGGAGCCTTGAGGCAATCATTACACTGATCCTCCAGGGGGGATGTGGGAACCAAGGCTTGAAGCTATCTGAAGGCCTTTCCTTGCCCTGCTCCAGCATAACAAGCCCATGAGAAGTGGGACCTGTTTTTTGTCATGGGTGGGGCTGCATCCCCAGAGAGAGTCCCTGCTGACCCATACTTGCTGTGTGACTTCAGTAAATACCTGACTCTCTCTGAGCCTCTATTTCCTCTTTTGACAAATGCAAAACTTCGCCCATGGAGAGAACACCAGAGTCAGATTGGGGTTTGAATTCTTCTCCCCCTGGATGACCTTAACCAAATGACTTTGTTTTTCTGTGCCTCAGTTTCTCTCAGTGAACCAGAGTTGCAGCTCCTGGCTCTTCCAGATCCTCCTCTGCTCCATCTCCTGTGGGGGGTGGGGGGGGAGGAGTGCCTGGTCTCTCCTCACTCAGGCAAATGAATGGACCACTTTTGGCTGCCCTGCTGGGAGCTTAGAGCTGCTAATTCCCTGGAGAAACAGGAGGCTCTTTCATGCCCAGGCGCCAGTGGGGTGAGGAGGCGGGAAGGGGGTATTGAGCTGGCCTCATACCAGTGGGCAAGGCGGCTCCATGCCAAGACCAGGAGTGGCGCTGGCAGGATGGGGGGTTGGGGGTGGCTAGGGCCATGCGTATCCTCCCTGGGGGACATTAGGTATATCCTCAGCTGTAAAATGGAGGCAACATGGACCAGCACAGCCTGTTTAATGAACCAGTGGATGGAGCAAAATGTGGTTTTGAGTCAAACACAAGATGGGCTCTCAACAAAGGTCAACCACTGTTGTTATGTGTCAGCCTAAAGAGACCACTGCATTCTCCAGCAATCCTATAAACAAAATTCTCTCCATTTCACAGATGAGGAAATTGAGGCCCAGAGAGATCAACATGTTTGTCCAAGATCACATGGCCAGTGAGTGAGTGACCTAGCCAGGATTTGAACTGGATCTGGACCCTCCAGGGTCCATGCTCTTCCCACCTTCCTCTTGGGGTAAAGAGGTCTTTTCTGCCATCCGCAGTCCTGGCCCCAGCACTGAGACCAGCAGCGCCAGGCCTAGATGGCATCAGGCCATGACTGAATGCAGGAAGTCCTGGCGGGCAGAGGCTGGTGGGGCAGCCCTTCCGCTGGTGTCCCAGTTTCCCAGCCAGTCCCCCCTCCCCATCAGAGTGGGCTTGGGAAGATCTTAGTAGGATGCCAGGAGAACCATTCCCCTAGCCCTTGAAGAAAGGGGCTGGATTCTACACCATTCAGTTAAAGCCAGGACCTGCAGCCTTCTGCCAATAGCTGATTTGTCTCAGAACCCTCCATTCATGAAGATAGGATGGTGTCTTGCCCTTTCTCAAACACCTTCAGGTTCAGCAGGATCTTGCTCCACATATTTTATTCAAATTCATCATCTTTCACCCAACCAGTCTTTTACTTATGCTGTTTTCCTTGCCTGGACAAATCTCCCCCCATTTTTCTTACCCTGATAAATTCCTGCCCACCCATTAAGGTACAGACACAAGATTCCCCCTCCCAGGAAGCCCTTGCTCCTGGTAGAGCTTCTGGTCTCCCAGCCCTAGGTCTCCCTCTGGCTCAACCGTGACTGCATGGGTGTGTGTGTGTGTGTGTCTAGCTCTGTCTTACCAAAAGTTGGGAGCTCCTCAGGTATGGAGGAGGCTTCTCACAGTCCCCAGCACCATCCAGCACAGGGCTAGGCAGGAGGGAGTGATAGTTGTGGTCTAGTGAATCAGTGAACCAAATCTTTAGCCTTTGTGCAATCTGGTTTGGCAAACCTCCGTTCATCCTTCAAAACCCACTTCACATGCCTCCTCCTCCACGAAGCCTGTCCCAGGAAGAAAGATTTGGGAGCTAAGCCTCTTCCGTTCCAGCTGGGATACACCAGGCTGACGAAGTCTAGCTGTACTAGCAACATTGTGGCCTCTTTCTCAACTCCTCCTTGGTCCCTAGGGGGCACTGAGGCGCTCGGCAGCTTTAGCAGTTACGGAATGGTTTTGACTGACTTCCCCAGGTAGGGAGACATCATTATAGGAAGTCTCTCAGACTTGCTATACCTTATACCCTGCTCTATACCCGCAGGCACCAGAAGACGGCGCCCCGCACACAACTTGGCACACAATTCTTTTAGGCGCCTGCCTTCTTCCTCCAGCTCCAAGAGAAACTCAGCACTGGATGAAGGCCCTTTAAGAGGCGGGCTCGGAGGGGCGGGGCTCAAATGACATCCTGCCCCGAGAGCGTGGGCGGGGCAGGTCTGAGTCACAGTGCGCTTGCGCGGTGTCCTCGTGGTTCCGGGTCCTGTTCTGGTTCTCCAAGCTGTTCGCGGAGAGACAGAAGCTCCGAAGTGCGAGCGACCGCCGGGAACCCACAGGAAACCTGTTTCCCTTCCTTGAACTCGCTGTGAGAGTTTAGCCGCGGCAGTTTCTTTGAAACTCTTGGAGACTCTGAGGCGTGGTCAAGGTCGCGCGTCTGTGGCTGCGTTGGCACCGGAATACGCACACCGGCTACACCAGCCGAGCCCTGCGAGGCTTTGCGGAGCCGAGATGACCCACTCTTTGGTTTGTCCAGAGACCGTGAGCAGGTGAGAACCTGGGGGACGAGCAGTGGCGGGCGTGGCCCTCGAGCCCGGGGTTGACAGGGTTGGGGGTGCCCGGGGAAGCTGGAGGTGAGGAGGGGCGGGACTTCGGCGCTGGGCTTAGCCCGTCTTTTCGCCCTTACTCTGGTGCCTCCAGGGTAAGTTCAGTGCTGAATCGCAACACTCGGCAGTTTGGAAAGAAGCATTTGTTCGACCAGGATGAGGAAACGTGCTGGAACTCAGACCAGGTGAGTTACCTCTCCCTGGACCGTCCATCCCTCTTGTGAATCAGATTCAGGAGTCCGGGCTGCCTTGAGAACTAAGGAGCACTCCAGCTGGGCACAGTGGAGTTGGCCACGGAGGGAACGTGTGCCAACTGCGCCTCGCACCACCCCTCCCCCATGGACTGTGGGAATAAGAGGCATAGTAGGGCTCTGAGCCTGGACAGATTGTGAGCCTCAGTTTCCCTGTCTGTTTCCAGGGCCCCTCTCAGTGGGTGATACTAGAGTTTCCCCAGCGCATCCGTGTCTCCCAGCTGCAGATCCAGTTCCAGGGGGGTTTCTCCAGTCGCCGGGGCCACCTGGAAGGTACTAGAGGGCTCTGGAAGGCCGGGGTTTGGAGAGGGCACCCTAGCCTCACAACCTGCCCCGTTCTCTGTTGCAGGTTCCCAGGGGAGTGAGGCTCTTAGCAAGATTGTGGACTTCTACCCTGAGGACAGCAACTCACTTCAGATATCCTTCCTGGGTCTCTGGGGTGGGGTGGGGGTGGTGGTTTGTGCCTCTGAAAACCGTGGGCCCTGGTGTGTGACCTTGAGCAAGTGAGCTCTAGACCTCCATTGCTTCATCTGTAAAATGAGCTGTCCTGTGTGAGAACTTCAGAAGGGCTCATGATGTGCGGGGTCACCCAGGACATTGCTGGTGTCTGTGCTGGGGCCTGGCAGATGGGAAATGATAAACTACCTATTTCCCTTGACTGCCTATGCTCACACCTTCCCTGTGCCAGTTGCTGAGGTGGACCGGCTGAAGGTGACATTTGAGGACGCCACTGACTTTTTTGGCCGAGTTGTCATCTACCACCTGCGTGTGCTGGGGGAGAGGGCATGAGGCCACTGGGTAGCTGACACCTCCAGGAAGCCCTTGGGGGAGCACAGTGAAATCCTTCAAGTTATGCACGGAAGGTTTATTGGTTCCTCTTGGGAAGGATCCCCTCCCACTGTCTGTCCAGGAGCTGCCTTTGAAGCCAGTTCTGGGTTCCCCCAGCTCTGCGTCAACTGTTTTCTTCCCTGAGTTATCTGAGTCCCCAGCAGGCAGGCTTCACTCAGGATCTCCGGGCACCAGGTTGCTCTGGAAGAGTTTGAGGATGTGGTTCTCGATCACCTGTTGCACTGGAAACAGGAAAGGGAAGAGGTGGGCCGTGAATTGAATGCAGGCTGCAGAGGCACAGCCAAATTATACATTGCCCGTGGGGATGAGCTGGGGTGTCCCAGCATAGCTGTACCCGCTTCTCGGGGGATGAACAGGGATCTCCAAGCCCTGGGACACGGATGGAGGACCTACTTCATATGCGGGCACATCCACACACATCCCAGAGTACAGCTGGGAAGACTGAGGTCCCCCAAGCCAGGAAACTCAACTTCCCCTAAGTTTGTAAAAATGCATTTTTGGAGGATTTTTAAAGTAAAAAAAAAAAATCTTTACCACACAAAATTGCTGACTGGCGACTTAAGAAAGGATAAGAGGGGCTGTGAGGCATGACTTCTGTCCCAAGTGGAATAAAACTTGAAGGCAGGAGGAGAAATCTCCCAGGTCCTCAATCCCCCATGACCCCAAGGGGTCATTTCTATTAGGATCTCCCCATTTTGCCGATGGGGAAGCTGAAAGGGGAAGTGGGGAGCAAACTGGGGTCAGCCTATGGTCCCTACTCACACCCACCTCCTGCCACAGAGAGGGCTGGCTTCAAAGACCACTGCACACTGTGGCCCGGCCCCTCCTCCTTGGCATCCTTATCCCGCAAGGCCTCTGCGAGGATCCCATCCTCCAGCCTGGGTCCCTTCCTCCCTCTCTTTGGGCCTCTCAGTGCCTGTGTATCCCATCATGGACCCAGTCACTGACATGTCAGCCTCCTGCACACGCCTAGGCCAGGTACACAGTGGCACCAGATATTTGCAGACGTGAACACGTGTGCTCACCGCTAGCATCTGACATCCGAGAGGGCATGTCCTGTGTACCCCTCTGTGGTCACCTGCCTACAGCACACTGTCACTGCCCTATGTGTCTCAGGCTGACCTTTCCGATATCCCAGGGCCACAGCAAGGTCCATTGGGGTGTAGCCGGAGTCAGCCTCAGTGGTGAGATCAGCTCCTCGGGCTGCAAAGCAAAGCAGGTGCTGCTGGAGAGGCAGGGGTGCTGGGAGCCCAGAATGGGGCTTGGAGACTTGGGAGATCCAGTGATCCCTCACAGTATGGGTGTTCAATCCGGTGAGCCAGACCTCTGTACTATCCTACCATCTCCTGTCCCCAGATCAATGCTCTGGGAAAAGCAGGCAGGGGCCCATTCATCCCAAGAGCTGTTCAAGCAGTGTGGACCCCTCTCTGAGAGCTCTGGGGGCTCTGAGGCCCCCAGGGCCAGCTCCTTCTCCCACTTACCCAACAAGGCTTCTACGCATTTCACGTGGTTCCCACGCACGGCATACAGCAGTGGTGTCCCTCCATTCTGTCAAAGGCAGGGGCAAGGGCGACCAACATTCTGTCTGGTGTTCCAAACTCTCACGACACCCCAACCCTCCAGTTAAATGTGGTTTTTCCTCCTGCTCAGCACCTGGTCTAGTTCTCCCTTTGGGTCTTAGCTTAGATACCTCCTCTTCCAGGAAACCCTCCTTGACTTCCCTGGACTATGTGGGCCACTTCTGGGCTCTCGCAGCTGCCTGTATGTCTGCTATTACACTGTTATTCACTACATTTTCAGTTGACTGTTTACGTGTTGGCTTCCCTCCCCACAAACTAGGAGCTCTGTAAGGCTCTGGAATGGCCCTGTCTTGTGTTCTCAGCACCCACAGCAGGCCTGGTACCCTGCAGGGTGCCGAGGGCCAGTGGGTGGTGCCTCACCCAGTCATAGATGTTGATGTCCACGTCACGCTCGAGCAGCAGCCCTACAATATCTGTGTAGCCACCCATGCTGGCCAGTGACAGGGCGCTTTCCCGCTCCTTGGCCAGGATGTGGGGGTCGGCACCCTGTGGCGGGGGGAATGGAGAGTGGTGATGGGATGGGTGGGGGCATCCCCTAGAATCCTAGGGTACCCATGGCAGCCCTTCTTATAGACATGGCACCAGCAGACACAGACGAGACCCTAGCCCGCCCTTAAGTTCCTGGGAAGCCCTGAGCTGGGCTGGGACGCACCCACTCGAGCAAGAAGCGGACAGTCTCAATTTCTCCGAAGGCGGAGGCCCAGATGAGGGGGGTGAAGCCATGCTCGTCCGGCTTGTTGATGAGGTTGTCGCCTGGCAGGAGGGGGGTGGTACCACTGGGATGCACCCCTGCCCACTCTCCCCAGTGCTGTGGGAGCAGGGACAGGGCGGGCGGCCGGGGTCAGACATGAAGGGGAGCACACGGGTGGACACAGGTCATTTCAGTACCCACATGCACACGCCAGCACGTGTGGTCAGACACATATGACACACCAGTGTACTCGTGTGGACACACACCTTTCCTCAGATGTTCCTTCAGCTGGCTCAGCTCCCCCTGGGCTGCGAGCTGGTGGATGGACAGGGCTAGGGGCCAGAGAGAGGCAGAGTCCTCACCTGTCCCATCCCTGCGCGTGCCTCAGTTTACCCCATCCAAAGTTGCTCCTCTCAGCCCCTGCTACCTACCAGCCCCTACTACCCCTACCTGCCTTAGGGACTGGAGGCCCACTTACAGTCCAGGGTGGCCGGCAGGGCCGAAACCTCGTTCCCCCGCTGCCGGTTGGTGAGGGTCGTGGAGTGCTTCAGGGAGCTGCCTCCTGGAAGAGAGAGGAAGGGCCTCAGCTTGCTCCTAGTATGTCTCTGCGGCTTCAGATCAGACCCTCGGGGTTTGGAGCTACCAAAGACAGTGCCTCCCTCCCCCACTCACTCACTCTGCTCTCCTGGATACCCAGGTGCACCTTTCTCCTCTACACCTGGTGATGTTCTGGGCAAACGAGACACAGTCTCTGCCCTTAAGGGTCCATGGACAAGATGGGGGAGTCAGAAAGAGAGAAATAAGTGTTCAGGAGAAATAAGAAGGAGGTAGAAGAGGGTGGAAAGAGAGGAGGGCAAGGGGTGAGTCCATTTAGGACACGATGGTCAGGGAGGGCCATTCTGAGGAGGTGACACCAACTGAGAGCTTGGCCAGTTGAAACAACAGACCTGGGAAGAGATAGAGCGTTCCACCGGAGGGAACGGCAGGGACCAAGGCCCCAGGAGGGACTGAATTAGATGTGTTCAAAAGAAATCCTTGAGGGGCACCTTGAGGGTGGTCTATTTTGGGTCAGGTCATGATCTCATAGGTTGTGAGTTTGAGCCCCGCAACAGGCTCTGTGCTGACAGTGCAGGATCTGCGTGGGGTTCTCTCTCTCCCTCTCTCTGCCCCTCCCCTTCTCATGCTTTCTCTCTCAAATAAAAAAAAGATTAAAAAAATAAATTAAAAAACAAAAAAGAAGAAATCCTTGGGTCCTTAATAGGGTTACCGGAATCACCATCTGACCCAGCATTCCACTCCTAGATATCTACCCCAAAGAGTTGAAATCAACTGTTCAGACAAAAACTGGTACACAAATGTGTACAGCAACACTACTCACAATCACCAAAAGAGGACGAACCCAAGGGTCCCTCAATGGATGAATGGATTGAAAAAAAAATGTGGTCTGGAATGGAATATTATCGGGTCATAAAAAGGAACGAAGCACTGACACAAATGCTGATGAGCCTTCAAACCATCATGCTGAGGGGTGCCTGGATGGCTCGGTCAGAGGAGCATGCAACTCTTGTTCTCAGGGTCATGTGTTCAAGCCCCACATGGGGCGCAGAGTTTCCTTAACTAAATCAAACTTAAAAAAACAAAAAAGAAAACAATGAAAAAATCCCATGATGCTGAATGAAAGAAGCCAGACACAAAAGGCCACATATAGGATTCCACGGGCGCCTGGGTGGCTCAGTCGGTTAAGCATCCAACTTCGGCTCAGGTCATGATCTCACAGTTTGTGGGTTCGAGCCCTGCGTCGGGCTCTGTGTTGACAGTTAGCTCAGAGCCTGGAGCCTGTTTCAGATTCTGTGTCTCCCTCTCTCTCTGATTCTCCCCTGTTCTTGCTGTCTCTCTCTCTCTCTCTCAGAAATAAATAAAACATTAAAAAAAAAAAAAGAAAGAAATATCCAGAACAAGAAAATCCAGAGACAGAAAGATCGGTGATTGACAGGGGCTAAGGGAGAAGGGATGGAGAATGATTACTAAAGGGGACCTGGTTTCCTTCTGGGGTGATGGAAATGTTCTGGAACAATAGAGCAGGGGTGGGGGTGGGGTTACAACACATTACTGACATTGAATTGTATACAAGTCTGGTTAAAATAGCAACTTTTATGTTATGTGGATTTAGCCATCATACATACACATATAAAGCAATTCCTCACTGGTTGGAGAGGGAAAACACATTCTAGGTAATGGAACGTAAAGACAGAGGTCCTATCTTGGGCCTGACATTCCATTGTCCTTGCATCCCAGAGGCAGATGAAGTCCAGGGGAAATATCCTACCTACCCTGCGGTGAGGAGGCACCAGCATCCGGTTCAGGATTCCCAGGCTCCAGGGTGCAGGGGAAGAGACTGAGCACCACAGTGTCTGAGCCATCAGGGGCCTCATCCCCAGGGTCCTCAGGGTCCCCAAATTCTGGGATGGTGAGTTGTTGGGTCAGACTGAGGTCCTCTGCTGGCTGGGTGGGCTCCATGGGAGAAGCTGACAGAAGGGCCAAAAGGGGAGAGATAACAATAATTATCAACAACTCCTATTAAGTAGGCACCGACTGCATACCCGGCCTTTCACAGTGAGGGTAGGTAAACTCAAGCTCGGTGGGGAAGTTTGAAAACCAGAGTCCAACTGCTTTTCAGACTCATTTCTCCCCCCGCTACCAGGGCACATACAACATGCTTTGCTTAAAATGGGTTCAGCTATCTGGGTTCGAATCCCACCACGTATAAGCTGTGAGCACTTGGGCACACGACTTAACTTCTTTGAGCCTCAGTTTCCTCATTAATCAAACGGAGAAATAAGGTCTTAAAACCGTGCCTGTACACAGCAAAGCTGGGGGCCTGATACACGGGCAGAGCTTAATAAATGCTCCTTGTAGTTATTTTTTTCTTGGGGGGGGGGTGTCCCGGGAATAAGTGACTGCTCAACAAAGATGTGATCGGTCCCATCCCACCGGCCCCTCCCAAAGAAATTCAAAACGTCCACTCACCTCTAACCAGCCTCGTCTGTCACCCCACGCCTCAAGTCCGGGTCCCCCAAAACTTGGGGGCCCAATTCACAAACTTTTCTCCTCCAGTTGATACTGGAGGGAGCAAGCTGGAACCTAGGTCCTCAGCGCCCTGGTTTCTTCTACCGGGACAGAGAGCAACTTGATACGCGACCGCTACCCCCACCTCAGAGCACCCCACTGCGCCTGCGCACCCTGCCTCCCCAAAAGTGCAGAAAGGCTAGCGCAATAGAAGCTGCTACTGGCCCTTTAAGACTTGGGGGAGGGGCGTGGTTTCCGCTGGGGCCCGAGCAACGCTGTTGCGCCTGCGCACTCTTGTCCCGGCAGCTCCGGAGGGAGCCTGTCAGTGTCTGAGGGGATGGGTGGAGCCTCAGAGGGCCCTGAGGAGTTCATTGGGACTGTCTTGCGTCACTACGCCTCAGCTCCGCCCACAAATTTTTCCAGAGGGAGCCGCAAGGCTCCAGTTTCTACCGGACGGGCGGGGCATTCTCCTGTCTGAAGGCGGTGGGCGGGGAGAAGTCGAGGTGTCCGGGATTTAAAGGGGCAACACTACTGTCGCCCCCGTTCATAACAATGTCTTCTTTACGGTCCTGGGGGCATGTGAGCGTGTGCAAGAATCTGATGGCAGCAGGAGGGTACAAAGAGGCTGTTTATGTGGCCCGAAGAGGGCAATGTTTGGAGCGTTTCCCTAATTCGTCTGCTCCCGGAAAAGGGAGTTCGTAAAGGGAGGGTGCCCTTGCCCCTTCCTGCTTGGGTGTCCCTCCTGGAGCTTCAGGGGGTCTCCGCCCCTTCCTCACCCGTCTACCGGTGTGCCTCCTTCCCCAGTCTCTCACTCAAGTCTCCTCTCCAGTCTGTGTACACGAAGGAGCCGGGAGGGCAGTCCAATTGGCACCGGAACTGGAGCATCATGGCGTCTGGTTTCGTAGGGGAAGGTTTAAGAAGCCTTCCCCACAGCATGACTTCCGCTTCCGGTCCTCGGAATCGGTACGCGGTCGCTATGGAGGAACCGGAGATGCAACTCAAGGGAAAGAAAGGTTGTGCGGAGCCCCGGGCTGGACAGAAGGGTGACCTGACGGAGGGCAGGAGGGGGCAAAGGCTTGGAAGGAGCATACGGGGGAACTAATTGAACTAACATTGGTTCGGCCTTTAGAAAGTCTCCGTGCCTCGATTTTGTCATCTGTAAAATGGGGAGTATAATAGTCTCTTCCCCGCCTCCCCCCCCATAGGTTTGTTGTGAGAATTCAATGACCTGCTGTTTGTAATGCATTGAAAGAACGCCTGGGACGTGGCAGGCCCTGTGCGCATTATTTACATATATATTTACGTATTTGTTTGGGTTTACGTTAACATCAAATATTATGTAAGTCGCATGGTTACAAATTAGAAAATGCTACAAACTTTTTAAATCCTAAGGGTTTTTGTTATTACACATGTTATTTCTAGTTATTATTATTTTTAAGTTTATTTTTGAGAGAGAGCAAGAGCACAAGTGGGAGAGGGGCAAGGGAGGGCGGGGAGGATCCCAAGCAGGCTTCCCGCTGTCCGCGCAAAGCCCCTTGCTGGGCTGAACTCAGGAACTGTGAGATCATGACCTGAGCCGAAATCAAGAGTTGGTTACTTAACCGACAGAGCCACCCAGACGCCCCTCTAGTTAATTATTTAGAAGGCACAAGTATAGTTCATTCCATCTTTTTTGCAGCAGCACCGAGGGTAAGCTATTATGCTCATTTTCCAAATAAACAGAATAAGAGGGTAAGAGCATGCTCAGTTTGGAGGTGGCAGGATGGGCTCTTCCCCACTGAGAGCACTGCAGTGAACTAGATGGACTGACACTAGCCAGACTCATGCACAGCCTCCCTTGACTCCCAGACACTCCCAGAGTTCTCTCTTTTGTCAACTGCACTCCACTGGGCGTAGCATGGGCCCATCTCTAAAGCAAACCTTGAGGTGGGTACTATTATCATTCCATTTTACCAGCTGAGGAAACTGAGGCTCCCAGAAGCCCCTGCCCTCAAGAATCCAAGCTTTAAGGGTTTTTTTTGTCTTGTTTTGTTTTGTTGTAAAAATGTAATCTAATGAAAAATGAGAATTTATGACAGATGAACAAGGTGCTGAGGTTGAGAATGGGGTGGAAGTGACATCTGATTGAACTTGGTGATCAGGGAAGGCCTTGCCCAGGAGGTGATTAAAGCTGAGACATGAGGGATGAAGAGAAGCCCATGGGGGAAGGAGAGGGTCAGTTGTAGAACAACGGGTGCAAAGACACCGAGGTGGCAGAGTGCTCAGAGCTGTGCAGCAGTACAGCAGCTCCTGGTCACGGTATTTACAGGTATTTAAATTAATTAAATTTAGGTAAAATTTAAAATTCATATGGTGACCACTGAATAGTGTATAGAATTATTAAATTATTATATTATACACCTGAAACTAATATAACACTGTGTGTTAACTACTGGAATCAAAATTTTAAAAAATTCAATTTGTGAGTCATATTAGCCACATTTCAGGTGCTCAGTAGCCAGCTGTATATGCCTAGTGGCTACATTATTGGACACTATAGATTATAGAACCTTTCTATCATCTCAAAGTTCTTTTGGACAGAACTGGGAGTGTCCAAGGAACAGCCAGGAGACCACTGTACCTCGGGTGGAGGGCGAGGAAGGCACGGAAGTGAATGACAGGCAGAACATATAGGGCCTTCTGGGCCATAGTAAGGCAGGTGGATTTTATGCCCTGGCTGATGGGAGCTGTGGGAGGGTTTCAAATAAGGGGGGAACATACCTGATGTGTTTAGGAGCTCAGTCCATCTGTGGTTTGGAGATTGGACTGTTGGCAGAGTGGAAGCAAGGAGACCAGGAAGGAGCTGAATCTGGCATCCTGGTGAGAGGTGGCCATGCCTGGACTGGTGTGGGCAGGGGAGTGGTAAGACTAGGTGAGATTTGGACTTTTTTAAGGCGGAACCAGCAGGATATGTTCATGGATGGGAGGATGTCGATGACTGACTGGCTGGGAATGTCATCTGGTGAAGCAGACCGTGGGATAAGGATTTCTGTGTAATTAACTTAACCAGGAGACCCTCGCAGAGGAGACGGGGGAAGCTGAGCAAGGAACGATCTCAGGGAAAATCCTCAGCCTGATGCTTCAGGAAAACTCAGAAGGATGGGTTACATCTCCATGTTGTCCCAACTCACAGCAGGAGATGTGGGCTTTAATACCCCTTGATGGTCAGTCATGGCTGAAGGCCACCCAACAATCTAAGCCTCCAGGCATTTTCAGGCCCAGTAACTAGTGGGACCCTTGAAGAAGAGTCTCAGATTCATTCCTTGGGATACAAGAAACGTGAGAGGTACAAGTGGACAGAAGCAGTGTCCGCTACAAGTGGGCTTGGGAGGGGGGATAATCGTAAGTTCACTGGATGTGTTAACATCATGATGAATGAAGCCTTTCTGTGACCATCTCCTTCAACCCATCCCTGGAGCCACAGGTGACCCAGCTCCTGGGTGGGCACCGGACACCCCTCACTGCTCTGGCTGGACTCTCGGATTAAGCAGTCAAGAGTCTTATGCTTTGTATCTTTGTGTCTCTGCTGCCCTTCCCTTGTTCTGCCACCCCCGACCCCGGCCCCCAACTTTGGATTTGCTCAAGCCAGTCACAGACAAGTTCACTGAGAGTGTCTACGTCCTGGCCAATGAGCCGTCCGTGGCCCTGTACCGGCTGCAGGAGCACGTGCGCCGCTCTCTGCCTGAGCTGGCCCAGCATAAGGTGAGCCCCGCTTGCCTCTGCCACTGACCTCCCCCAGAGTCCTCCCCTCATGATCTAGGGCCTGCTACATGGGTCAGGGGCTGTTGGGGGAGGAGTCAAGGCTGGGACACCAGCAAGAAGCCATGGGGACAGCAGGATATGCATTAATTGTCACTTGTGTGACGAGAAGGAAGCAGCCACATGAGGACCCGAGGGATCCATGTGCCGAGCAGAGAGAACAGCCAGTGCTAAAGCCCTGAGGCATGGTAGCCCTGTGTTCACAGAAAGCCCAGACCCGTGGTGGTGGAGGGGGCGGGATTTGCAGGAGGAAAGATCAGGATGGAGGGGGCGGGTCTCTGCGGCCATGGTGATGGGTGATCAGGTGCTCCATCCCAGGAACTGAGAGGGTGGCAGTGGCAGGTGGCAGCCCTCCTGCTAACAGCTTCCTGTCTCCCACAGGCCGACATGCAGCGATGGGAGGAGCAGAGCCAGGGAGCCATTTACACAGTGGAGTATGCCTGCAGGTGAGCGCTGCAGCCTCCCCGCCCGGCTTGTCCCCGTATGCCCCAGGGTCTTTGCCATTCAGGGATCTCAGCCAGCTGCCCAGTGAACCTTGCCCCGCCGCACTGCCGAACGCATCTGAGTTGAGGCATGTGGATCTCGACCCACGTGGCCACACAGCAGGTTCCAATCCAGGCCTGTGCTCCTCACCTTTTGCCCATCCCCCATGTGCCTCAGGCAGGCTTCTCTCGGTATGACAGAGGAAGGGGTGAGACAGGTTAGGGGAGGTGCCATCTGGGAAGGGAGCCAGTGCCTCAAGGGGCTTTTCCTTCTCACAGCCAGGACCACAGACTGGTCAGTGGGGTGGACAGCAGCTGGGGGGAGGGCCACAGCACAAATATGGCTGTTTACTTTTACATTTCTTTTTATTGTGTAACAGACACATAAAATTTGTCACCTTAACTATTTTTAAGGATACAGTTCAGTGCTATTAAGTACGTTCATAATGCTGTGCGGCCACCCCCGGCCTCCACTGCCAGCATTTTTTTCATCTTGCAACTCAGAAAGCCTCCCCATTAAACACTAACCTCCTCCCTTTCTCCTGACCCCTGGCACCCACCGTTTTACTTTCTGTTTATGAATCCTGGGACCTCACATAAACAGAGTCAGACAGTATTTGTCTTTTGTGCCTGTCTCTTTTCACTCAGCTTGGTGTCTTCCAGGTGTACACATGCTATAGCCTGGGTCAGGTTATCTTTTCCTTTTTCAGGTTGAGTGGTATTCCACTGCATAGACCCACCTCATTTTATCCATCTGTTGATGGACATTTGGGTTGCTTCCACGTTTTAGCTACTGTGCATGCGAGGGTACCATTTATCATTATTATTATTATTATTATTATTATTATTGTTTCATGTATAGCTTTTCTAAGTCTTCAGATTCTACCTCCCCGCCCTCCGTCGCCCCAAGGGAAAGATGCGTGTCAGTAAAAAGCAGTAGTCAGTAGTCGGTGTTTCTTTTCCCCGTCGCACCTTTCCTGGCCCTGCCTCCTGCTCTCTGGTCAGTTCGCCTGACTGTACTTGATGTCCTGGCTTGTTCTGTTTGCCTTGTGAGTTTGGCAGTTTTATTTAGAAGTGTCGTTTGCCCTCTGTGTGGACTAAGTCATTTTGGCGGGGGCCGGACACACCCCCGCCATACACAGCTGTGGCATCGTGGGGTTTGCTGGCCTGTTTCTGTTACGTGGGCGAAGGTTCCTTGACAGGAAGTCCTGGTGCTGGGGATACTGAGCTGAGTGCTCTGCCATCAGCTGCCTTCGCCCCTCCACTGGGACAGAAGGAATTCCAGATAGATGGCATCTTCTTGAGGACGGTGGCCTCAGACACCCTCATCAGCTCGAGGAAGAGGAGAAAAGAAATAGGAGTTTCTCTCTCAGGTCTGCCAGACAGCTCCTGCACAGCCGTGAGCTCACTAGTGAGGCCCAGGTCAGAGGAAGAACATGTCAGAGTCTGTGCTTTCTCCTGGTTCCTCTAGCTGCCCCACTCAGTGCGGGAGTCCGGGCTGCATTCACACTGTGAACAGGTGACTGTTCACACTTAGATTTTAATGCATTAAAATGAAATAAAAGACTCAGTGCTTCTGTCTCATTAGCCATATTTCAAGGGCTTAGCAGCCACGTCAGTGGATAAAGAATGTGTCTGTCATGTTCCAGAAAGTTCTACCGGGCCATGCTGAGGTAAGCAAGAGGCCAGCATACCCTGGGCTCTGAGCACTTCTTGTTAGGGAGATATGACTTTCTCTATCCTAAAGAGACCATGTTTCTTTTATGGACACGAAAGAGCCCTCTTAGTTCACAATGCTTTATGTAGTGTTAACAGTTGATGTAAAATTTAAAGATGCTAAATTGCATAAACTATTCAGGAGGGAACTTTTTAGCTTTTTAAGTTTATTTTTTGTAGTTTACATCCAGGTTAGTTAGCACATGGTGCAACAATGATTTCAGGAATAGATTCCTTAATGCCCCTTACCCATTTAGCCCATCCCCGCCCCCCCACACCCCTCCAGCAACCCTCTGTTCTCTGTGTTTAAAAGTCTCTTATGTTTTGTCCCCCTCTCTTTTTTTTTTTTTACAAATAGTTTATTGTCAAATTAGTTTCCACATAACACTCAGTGCTCATCCCCACAAGTGTCCTCCTCCATGCCCATCCCCCCCTCCCCACATCCATCAGTCCTAACTTTTTGTCAGCATTCAAGAGTCTCTCATGGTTTGCCTCTCTCCCTTTCCCCCACCATTTCCCCCCTTCTTCTCCCCCTTGTTCCTCTGTCAAGTTCCTCCTAATCCTCCTATACGTGCAAACATATGATATTTGTCCTTCTCTGCCTGACTTATTTCGCTCAGCATAACACCCTCAAGGTCTATCCATGTTGCTACACATGGCCAGGTTTCATTGTTTCTCATTGCCATGTAGTATTCTATGGTAGAGATAAACCACATCTTCTTGATCCATTCATCTGTTGATGGACACTTAGGCTCTTTCCATGTTTTAGCTATTGTGGAGAGTGCTGCTATGAACATTGGGGTACATGTGCTCCTGTGCATCAGCATTTCTGTATCCTTTGGGTAAATTCCTAGCAGTGCTATTGCTGGGTCATAGGGGAGTTCTATTATTAGTTTCCTGAGAAACCTCCACACTGATTTCCAGAGGGGCCATACCCATTTACATTCCCACCAACAGTGTAGGAGGGTGCCCGTTTCTCCACATCCTCGCCAGCATCTAGAGTTCTCTGATTGGCTCATTTTAGCCACTCTGACTGGCGTGAGGTGGTATCTCAGTGTGGTTTTGATTTGTATTTCCCTGATGAGGAGGGATGCCGAGCATCGTTCCATGTGTCTGTTGGCCATCTGGATATCCTCTTTGGAGAAGCGTCTGTTCATATCTTCTGCCCATTTCTTCACTGGGTTGTTTGTTTTTCGGGTGTGGAGTTTGGTGAGTTCCTTATAGATTTTGGATATTAACCCTTTATCTGATATGTCATTTGCAACTATCTTTTCCCATTCCGTCGGTTGCCTATTAGTTTTGTGGGTTGTTTCCTTTGCTGTGCAGAAGCTTTTAATCTTGATGAGGTCCCAATCGTTTATTTTTGCTCTTGATTCCCTTGCTTTTGGGGATGATGACACTTGTATTTTTACTGTGGATATTATGCCGGTGACTTGTTGGCATTAGCAAGGCCCTGAGTGACCTGGTAAACATTTCACTGTTGCACTGTTGAAAGGGACATTTTCTTTTCTTTTCTTTTCTTTTCTTTTCTTTTCTTTTCTTTTCTTTTCTTTTCTTTTCTTTTCTTTTCTTAACATTTATTTATTTTTGAGAGACAGAGCATGAGGAGGGGAGAGGCAGAGAGAGGGAGACAAAGAATCTGAAGCAGGCTCTAGGCTCTGAGTTCTCAGCACAGAGCCTGATGTGTGGCTTGAACGCACAAACCCCGAGATCATGACCTAAGCTGAAGTCGAATGCTTAACTGACTGAGCCACCCAGGAGCCCCAGAAGGGACATTTTCATTAGACATTCATGAGTGTGGCACCAACACCAGAGGTTAGCACAACTTTGCAGTGGTGTCCCCTTGATTAGTTGTGAGTTTGGTGAGTTCCCTCTAAACTCACCTCCAGAGCTCTGCACAGTTGAATTGATAAGCTTCCTTCAGAGGCAGGAATAGGTTATCTAAGAGGCCATCTTTACAGGCTTACAGCTTCTTTAAAACGTCAGGTGGTCTAGCAGCAGGATGTAAAAGTTGCATCTAGGGGCGCCTGACTGGCTCAGTCAGAAGAGCATGCGACTCTCAGTCTTGGGGTCGTGAGTTCGAGCCCCACGTCAGGTGTAGAGATTACTTAAATGAATAAATAAAAACTTAAAACAAAATTGCTTCTGACCATCAGGCGCTCTGTCGCATAGATGTCATCTAGGCATGGCAGGGAAGTCTAAACTTTAACCCCCCAATAAGCCTTCAGGGAGGACCACAGGATCCCCAGGGTGCCTGCTGAGCACTGAGCCCTTGCAGGCCCCCTGCCAGCCTCTGGTTGGGAGGATACAGGGACAGGCACGGGAGGGAGGATGAGGGGGGCAGGGTAAAGTGGGGTGGTGCCAACTGGGTCCATCCTCCTGTTTCAGCGCTGTGAAGAGCCTTGTTGACAGCAGCGTCTACTTCCGCAGCGTGGAGGGTCTTCTCAAACAGGCCATCAGCATCCGGGACCACATGAATGCTGCCGCCCAGGGCCACAGGTAGCTCCAGGGACCACCCGCTCCTGCTCTCAGCCCCCTCGCTGTAAGGACTTTGCTTCTCAGCCAAGAACTGCTGCTTCTCACTCCTTAGACAACTCCCTTTCCTCATCTCATGGGGTCTGGTGGCTTCCTCTCGTCCTTTGGGGTCTGTAGCGGGAGTGTTTGGCCACCCAGCACCCAGGTCCTGAGCTCTGCCGTGTGCCCGGCGCCGGGCTGGGCACTGGGTACACAGCGGTGCCCAATACACATGTCACGGGGAGGCACACAGCAGCCTGGTAAACGTGGAACAGATGAGCATTTCAGATGTGTGAAGGAAGGGAAGGGAGGTGGGGAGCCTCTCCGAAGAGGTGGGAGCAGAGTCCTGAACACCACGCAGACGGAGGTGACCTGGGGAGGGGGTTCCAGGTTGGACAACAGTGGACAGAGGCTGGTGACCTGGGTGTGTTGGAGAAACATCTAGGAGGCGAGTGTGGCTGGAGGGGGTGAGCACGAGGAAGACAGAGCCCGTGAGGCTTGCAGGGGAGGGTGCCTGGAGCCGAAGGAGGCTTCGAGCCAAGGACCAGATGGCCTTAAAGTGAAAAGCACTTACAGTTCTCGCACCCTGGGGAGAGAGTTTTTGTCCTCATTTACATTATAACTTAATAAACATGCACTTGGACACACGCGCACATGCTGTATGCTGTAACTCTCCTTTGATGTACGTCCGGCTCCTGCACTTGGGGGCATGCCTGGCCCCCTCTACACGTTTAGGAAGAGGAAAAAAATCTGTTACTGCTTCTGAAAACTGAGACTCAAGGATTGTCAGAAACAAAAAAGCCTGGTGAACGTGTAAGAATGGACGTGCAGCCATCTTCTTGCAGAGGGTAGCATGACAAGGGTCCATCTGGGCTCGTTTGCATTAAAGAAACTGTCTGGGCTTGGCTGCTCTGCTGTGGGTTGGTGTGAGCTATTGGGGCTAGAGTTTACCAGGTCGTGTCACACACAGCACCCCATGCACGGTAGGGCTGCAAAAAACCAGAGCTTTTACTGTTTTGTTTTGTTTTGTTTTGTTTTGTTTTGTTTTGTTTTGTTTTGTTTTGTGAGAGAGAACATGAGAGAGTTAGAGCAGGGGAGGGGCGGGGCAGAAGGAGAGAATCACAATACACACTGAGTGGAGCCTGACATGGGGCTCGATCCCACGACCACAAGATGATGACCTGAGCCAATATTGAGAGTCGGGTCATTAACCGACTGAGCCACCCCGGTGCCCCCATACCTTTTATTTTTAATTCATGGTTTCCCAAGTGTTGTAGATGCCTTGCTTGTGCCTGCTTCTGAAAGATGCTTCTAGCAGCTTAAAGTGCTGCTAACACTTCTCTTGGCAAACCGTGTGGGTTTGAAGTGCCCAGTCCTACATGAGTCCTGACCATGACCTCTGAAGTGGGTGTCTGGTCCCATTTTTACAGAGGATGCCCTGAAGGCTGAGGCCAGGGGTCTTAGGGGCCTGGAAGGTGACCCAAACCCATCTCCAGCCTAACTGAGCACGCCTGATGGCCTCTCACATTGGCCTCAAGGACGCTGCCCATGTTTTGTTCCAGCCCCGAGGAACCACCCCTGCCCTCCTCAGCTTGATTCCGGAAGAAACTTGGAGGTGCTTTGGCTCCTCTGGCTCAGGTCAGTGCCGAGTGGGGTTGTGAGCCTCTGTAGTCTGTGCTCTGAACTAACCCACCCTCTCAGTGTCCGAGAAGGGACCTGCTTGTCTAACCTTTTGGGCTTTCTCCCCGGGCTTGTAGGACGCTTTCAGCAGTGGGAGGCTTCAGCGTGGCAGGGACCTTGAGCCCTCTGCTGCTCAGGATGTTGTCAACCCGTCTCCCTCGTGCTCTCTGTGCCAACCCCCTGCCCCTTATCCAGGCCACAGGCCCTACCTCGATCCCAAGTTCCCCCTGCCAGGACAGAAATGGGAGCTCACGTTTTGTGGCTTTACTCACACACATTCTCTCAGGCAGAGCCCAGCATGACGACTACCCACCCAGCTTAGGAATCTTCGCTCCACTGCTGACCTGCTGTGTGACCCCGAGGAAGTCCCTCTCCTCTCTGGTCTCTGCTTTTTCCCTTCTGTCAGAGTGGTTCAGCAGGCAGCAGAGGGTGCTGCTGCCTAGTGATGTGTGTTGTAGCAATTGGCTACTGCTGCATGACAAACTATCGCCAAACTTAGTGGCCAACAACCCCAGTCCTTTGCCTGCTCACAGTCCTGCGACTTGGGCTGGGCCCGGCTGGGCAGTGTCCTGGGCTTGCAACTCTCTGACTCTCATCAGACTTCGAAGGGGCTGCATAGTCAGAGGTGGCCTTGCTCACACATCTGGATCTTGACCCGTGCCGTCGGCTGCAGGGGTCCCGTCCTCCTCTGCATGGCCTCCCCAGCAGACCAGCCTAGGCTTTTCCTGGTGATGGGTGCCAAGAGGGCAGCCCTCATGTACCTATGCCCACCTCACCTCTTCTTGCTTCATACTGCGGATGCTCCATGGTCAAGGCCAGCCATGCAGCCAGGCCAAGACCCTGATGAGAGAGGACTGCAGGAAGGCGTCAGTACTGGGAGGTGTGATCGACCACGCGAGGAGAGCATGGCACCAAGAAAGGCCTGGCACATTGTCACTCTGTGCCCGTGTAGGGCAGAGCCCGGCAGAAGGGAGGGATCCGAGGGACTTCCTGAGCCCCGGCTGTTGTAGTTCCCAAAGCCCTGCCCATTTGCCAGGTATTGCGGTGGTGCTCTGTGCCACAGAGCAGCAGTCTCCAGAGACCAGAGGCAACGGAGTTGATGTGTATGCAGTTAACCTGCGGTGTTCAGTTATTAAGCACCTGCTGTATACTAGGCTTAGCTCTGTGGCTGGGGTTGGTGAGGAATCCCGCCGGCTGTGGGATTGCCTAGGGAGTGTCTGGGAGGGCCTGGGGCAGGAGGGGCTGCCAAGAGGGTCAGTAGCCCTCCCCCCCGTGGTCCACACAGTGTCGCCCACCAGCCCCGGCCCACACCCCACCACCTCCCCACCCCCATCTCTTTGCCCTGGTCACTCCCAGCACCCAGCCTCAAGGACAGCGCCCTGCTGCTCCCCCACACCCTGTGTCGTCTGCTGTCCCTCTGCTGCCGTGCCCCCTTGAAATAAAATTATCTGTGGCTTCTCCTGATCCTGCCTTTATCCCTGCAGACCCTGCTCCCTGCCTCCGAATTGTTGCCCCACTGCCCTTCCCGGAGCCTTCCACCCCCACTTTCCCCCCAAACTGCTCCCTGCAAGGTGATTGGTAACCTTTACTGGGTCGAGTCACAGTCTCCCCTGGCCTCTGACTTCACCTGCCTCTCCAGTCCAGGGCCTCTAGCACAGTCCCGTTTATAGAAAAGGAAACAGGCTCACAGAGGTCAGGCGTAGTCACCACCCTTGGCCAGAAGTGTGGGGAGTCCTGCCCCTGGGTGTCACCTCTTCCCCCATCCCACCCAGCACCTCCTGTCTCAGGTGCCACCTCGTCAGGGTGACCTTGCAACCCTGAGGATCTCTCGGGCCTCTCCCTGACCCTTGCCCCTCACTCCCTGGTCCCACTACAGCTGGGACCCCTTCATGGGGTCTGGTAGGGACTGAAGACCAAGAGGTGTGGCCAGCACATTCCTCTTGCTTCTGCTCGGCGCTGCCTCTGGGCCCCTCTGTGAATGTCTGGAGACAAGGCTTTGCTGCCTCTGGACTCCTGCCTGCCCCCCATTGATCATGGACATGGTCATGGTCACAGCCCCCCAGACCAGTAACTGCCACCTTGTTAATCCTGAACAACCACCAACGGTGTGCTATAACTGTGCTGGGGGCTTTGCAAGGCTCATCTTTTCATCCTTCATCCTCAGGCATCCCTGTAAGGCAGGTGTCACCCCCAAATACAAATGGGGAGAGAGAGCCTTTGAGCGGTGGCATGACCTGTACAAAGTCACACAGCAGACTCCAGATTGGCTTAGTCCTAGCTGTGCCTCATGCTGTGTGACATGGGGCCTAGAGCTGGGTCTCTCTGGGCCACCTTTCCTTTCTTTCTTCTTTTTTCTTCTTTTGAAGATGACTACTGTTTTTTTTAACATTTATTTGTTTTTGAGAGAGAGCATGAGTGGGGGAGGGGGAAAGGGGGGGAGGGAGAGAGAGAGAGAGAGAGAGAGAGAGAATCTGAAGCAGGCTCCAGGCTCTGAGCTGTCACCACAGAGTCTGACACAGGGCTCGAATCCACAAACCATGAGATAAAGACCTGAGCCAAAGTCAGATGCTTAACTAACAGCCACCCAGGCGCCCCTGGTCCTCCTTTTCTCCATCTGGATAAAGAAGCCTGGACTGGACCTTCTCACAGGCTGAGGTGGACATTTGTGTACCTGCCTGCCTGGTCTGCATTCTGTCTTGAGCAGAAATGCCCACCCCAGGCTCAGGCCATATGGAAAAGCCACCCTTTAATTTCCAGTGTGGATGTGGGACACTGGCCTGGACAATCACAGCCACCAGCTCCCAAGTCACAAAGATTGGGTAGAGATGAGCATGTGACCTGGTGAGAGGTCTCACTCAAGAATTTTGCTGGGAAGGCTGAGAAAGTCATGGTCTTCCCACTAGGGTTGTTGAGCTAGGCAGATGGAAGGGGAGATCAAGAACACTGCATGGAGTCCTGGATCCAATTGTACCTGACACTGGTAAATTTTGATTATTCAGTTTCACTGGTCTCTAACTTACTGTATTTGCCAAAATTGCTTTGAGTCCATTTCTGCTGACTGCAGAAAAGCCCACACTGACCCCTGTGAATTTCAAGCCTGGAAGATCAGGGTCCACTTGGTCCACACACCTCCAAGGCCCCCTGTGTGCCGGTGCTGTAGCCAGCACCAGATATCAGGACGATCAGAATGGAGTTGGTTGAATATAGTCCAGGTGAGTCCCAGGCCGATTGCTCTGAGAGTATCTCCCCACACCTCCCTTGGTGGTGTGAGTGGTTGGAAGAGAGAGGTGGCAAGGGTCAAGGGTACCCTACGGGAGAGAGGGGGTCCTGTGGAGGGGCCTGAGAGAATAGGAGGGAGTTCATGGACACAGGAGGTATGGAAGAAGGATCACCTCCCACTGCCAGGAAATAGGAGTCCATTCTTTCTCCCCTTTCTAGGGTGTATTAGGGGCCTACTGTGCCGCCATAATGCCTCCCCACTCTGATTGTGGGGAGGGAGAATCCTCCGGCCCACCTGATTAGAGGCCCTGACTGGTGTGTGCTCCACCCTCCCCAAGTCACTCACTGTTTGCTCACTCTGAAGGCACTCATTGTCTCTCTGTCCTTCCACATGTCGTCCATCAAGCAGTCATTTATCCAGCAAACATTGACTGCCCTCTGTTGGCCAGGCCCTGCAGAGGATGCCCTGGTGAGCATGACGGGCTGGCCCTGTCAGACCTGCAGGACAGAAAGGCAGCTAAGTGAGGGGATTGCATATTTTCCAGGGGCTGCATTGGGCTGCTCTTGTGCTGTGAGCTAGTAGGATGCAGCTTTGGGGTGCCCCAGACCCTCCTAGGGCTCCCCATCACGCACAGCCCCTAGGTGCAATCTCAGCTACTGACTAATAATAGTCTTCTCCATTCGAAGATCAGGACTTTGGACTGAAGACCCCTCACGACTCCAAGTCAGAGGGCTCTGAACTTGGCTGGCTGGTTTATTTGCATTTTATTTGCCTGTCCATCCCACACTTCCCACCTACAGAACGTCCACGCCCGCTGGGCCACCAGGGGGCGCAAGAGGCAAAGCCTTGGCCAGGCCTCCGAAGTGGTCATTGTCCACTTTCCTGGCCGGTCCTTGTGTGCATTGTAATCCTCCATCCCTTTTCATCCCATACGCCCTCACCCCCGTTTTTCAGAGAGTGAACTAAGATCCCATGAGACAGGATTCCCCAGCAGGACCTTGCGCCTGCCCCCATGTCCTCCTGGGCTGTGCTGACAGCCTCCCTTCCTCACCAGGGTGGAGGTGTGGGCACTCCCAGACCCGACTCAGTAGCATTTGCTCCCAGGAAAACCCCAGAGACAGGAGGTGGGGGAGGCTGGGAGAGAGGCAATGAGTTCCCTGTCCTATGGGGCATTCAAGCTGGAGCCTAGCACCCAGGAAGGTGGGGATGACCTGGAAGTGATCTTGTGGGTCACCCTAGTCTCTTTCAAATCTGTGGATGGGGTAAAAGGAGGCCACATAGGGCACTGACTTGCCTCTAGTTGGTCCGCAGTGGTCAGAATGGGAATCAGACTTCAGTTTTGGCTCTTTGTCCTTAGCCCAAATCTAAGTTCTGGTTTTTATTTCAGGCCTGCTCTATACTCCCAGAGGGGTTCTGCCGCTGGAAAACCCCTTCCTAGCCCTGCCACATCCCCCAGCCAGGTCTCCGAATGCCTCAAGCTTGGTCCCTATGCCCCTCCATCACCCAGACCCTCTCCAGGGCTCTCCAGTTCTTCAAGAAACCCTTGGAGACACCCCTTTGGTGCCACTACACATGAGACTCCGCCCACGGGAGCCTCCAATGTGGGGGGAACAGAGTCAGACATCTCCAACCCCCTGGGTCAACACTGGGCTGGAAGGAGGGATGGGGGTAGGGAAACCCCAAATGGAAGGAGGGGGCATTAAAGGTGGGCCTTGAAATGATTCTAGCCTCCAGGAGGAGGGGCTGCTATTTTCCCCACTTTCACATGAGCAAATAAGCTCACAGTGGTGCCGTGACCAGCTTGAGGTCATGTGGTGAGTGGGAAACAGAGCCGGGATGGGGACCCAGGCTCTCCAACCCTGAGGCCCTGCCTGCTGGACCACACTGCACGTGCCATGAAGGGTTCATCAAAGCCTTCCCCTTCTGACACTGTGGGAGAGGATCTAGAGGAAGGGGACTTGGGAGAAGCAGCTTTTCCACCTCCCTACCTTCTCACTCCTGGCCTCCACCCCACCCCGACCCCCCACCCCCATCCTCCGGGCCCCCTTCCCAGATCCTCTCTGTGGCCCTGTTCACTCTCTTCTCCCCCTCAACCCTCCCTCCTCCCCTCCAGCCTCTTACTCTAGCAACTAAGGGTGTCCCCTCAACTGAGAAGACTGAGGTAGGGACTTTGCCCTGATAGGGGATGAAGGTTCACATGGGGCGACACAGCCAGTGATGGAGGAGGGTACAAGACAGGGACTGGGGTAAAGACAGAAAGGAGGAGCTGTTACAGGAAACAGAGTACAAATGATAGAAGACGGAACTGACCAGAGTGGGAAAGGGACATGAGGGGGGGGGCAGGAACACAGGAGGGAGCCCTAGTGATGGGAGGGGCAGAGGGAAGGACGCATGGTGAGGGGGGGGCAGGCCCAGCCAGCTCAGATCAGGCAGACCCTTCCCTACACACCCTGGCTGCTGGCTGCTCCCAGAGCTGCTCCAGCTGCTGCCCTCACGTAACCAGAGCCTGCCTGTTGCATCAGAGGCAGGCGGGCAGCCACGGGTAAACAGAGCAGCCCTCGGGGGGCCCGGGGCTCCCCAGCCACCTCCATGCTCCCCAAGCCTCGTTCTGTGCCTTGGAGCCCAGGCAGAAGCCCCCATCCTAGCCTGGCTTCTGTGTGTCCTTGTGACACCTGAGTGTTTGGTGTTGGGCACTGATGGACAGCTCAGTAGGGGCAGAGGCAGGACCCCTGGACCTTATGCCTCTGTGAACCCTAGTTTATGTCCAAAGATGAAAGCTTTACCCAGATTAGGGATCCAAACTGCCCATGTCACAGATGGGTAGATTGAAGTTTGAGGTAGAACCCCAGTTCCCTGCCTCAGTGTCCCCCACACACTGACATCTTTACATGCTCCCCACGGAATCCAAGATTCTAGCTAGATTCCCCTGTTGTCCTCCAGGAAGGTAGGTACCAGATAGCCGTTGCAGCCCACCTGATTCCCCATTTTATCTGCCCCAGATCGACCCCCTCCTCTCTTTCTCCTAGCCTCCCTTTGGATGCCCAGACAATCTACTTCTGCCCTCTTCTCTGGCTCCATTTCCCT
This sequence comes from Proteles cristata cristata, assembly GCA_017311185.1. Classification (NCBI taxonomy): domain Eukaryota; kingdom Metazoa; phylum Chordata; class Mammalia; order Carnivora; family Hyaenidae; genus Proteles; species Proteles cristata. The sequence goes on along the minus strand of JAESUZ010003691.1, from coordinate 382,444 downwards.
TATGTCCCCCACCAAAAAATACACCGTGCCTCTGCATCTTTGCAAGTGCTATTGCCTCTTGGAAAACCCTTCTCCCAGTGGCAAACTCCTGTTCATGCCTCAAAGCCCTGTAAAGTGCCCCCTCTTCTGGGAAGCCCTCCCTGACCCTTCTAGCCCAGTCCTGACTCCCCAGAGCCAGGGGAGTGTGTGGCAGCTCTGCCTTCTCCAGACTAGAGGTTTCTTCACGATTACACAATCCAAAAGTCATCTTCATTCTGTAATTCTTTTCACATTGATTCAGTCACTAATTCTGCTCTGAATTCCCCCCTCTGGGCCTAGACCTGTGCTGTGGGATCCCACGGAGGGAGTGGATGCAGAGGTCCCAGCTGGGGTCTAGTCCTGGAAGCCACTCCCCCTTCACACAGCTGACCTTTAAACTAGAGGAGGGCACCTAGAAGCCGAGAGGTCTATTGCCCTACGGTCAAGAAATGTGAGGCACACATCTAGCTACAGGAGGCACAGATGAGCGGGCCCACACAGGCGGTCCCAGAGCCAGCTTTCTGCAATCCCTCCATTTGGCTGAGAGCAAGGATCAATGTTGGCTTCGAGAACGGTTCCCTCTCTGGGGCCTTCGGGATCTTGGGTCAGAGTTATATTTCATTCAGTTTAGAATAAGTCTAGAGTAGGGGCTAGCAGTGGTCCAAATTAGAGACAAGGTCCGAATTAGCGCCAGGGTCACAGTAGTAAGGTCACAGGCGCCCAGTGAGGGTGGGGGAAGTCTGGCGGGTCTAATCCAGCCCGCTCTCCCGTCTCCTTTCTTCATTACACACCCTCCCCATTTTGGCGTCTTCCGGAGTCTGATTCCGAATCCCCAGAACTCCCGGGGCGGGGCCGCGCCCAAGTGCCCGCCCACCACGGCTCGCGAACGCGCCCTCCATGCAAATAATCTCCACCTCACCCAATCAGCTCCCGAGGGGGCGGGGCCGCCCGTTCCGATGGCACCTGTGGCCGCCCTGCGCTCCGAGCTCTGTGTTGCTGCCGCCTGGCTGGTACTTGAGCGTCCAGAGGGCCCAGGCCCAGCAGGTGCGTGTCGCGTCGGGCCAAGGTTTGTGTGGTGTCCTTAGAACGGCATCTGTGGTTCGGGTTGGGTTTGGAAGTCCCAGTGTGCTGCTGTGCGCTGGAGAGTTGTGTATCTAAGAGATGCGCGTCCTAGGATGTGAGTCTGAGAGATTGTATGTCCTGAGAGCCTATGTGTCCAAAGGGTGTGAGTCTGAGGGCTGTGTTCGAGGGGGAGGGTGAGTCCAAGGGTTGTGTTTCTGAGAGGTCGTATGTCCAAGGGGCATGTGTCTGAGGGTCTTGGTGTCATTTGGGGAACTGTGGGGCCATGAGCCCCTGTATATCTGGTCTGTCAGCTGGAGTGTCCTCCTCTCCTGGGATGCTCACCTTTGCCTATCCTCCGAGCCCCCGTACACAACCCAGTGCCTTCCTGCTATGGCTGTGCCCTTGTGTATCACTGCCCCAAATCTGCATGTGGCATGACCATTCATGTGTGCCTGTGACTCCCATGACCCTCACCTGCCCCGTGGGATTTGAGCTTCACGAAGCGAATGTGGGGCCTCAGCTGGGCCCACGGGGTGCCTGGATGGCTGGGGGCAGGGTAGGGGGTATGGAGCCCTGGGTAGGAGATCACAGCTGCCTGGGTTGCCTCCTTTCCTGTGCCTCAGTTTTCCCATCTGGGAGATGGGTATAAGAACAATAGTCATAGCCCTGCGAGACTGTCAGCACATGACAAGCTGACATAAAAGTGTTACTTTCACAGTCATGCTCCACCCACCCCTCTCTGCCTCTCTCGGGGTCTAGGGCTACAGACAGGGACGACCAATCTACCTGGCTATCTTCAGTCTCTTTGTTGCAGACTTCTTGAGGAGTCAGAAGTAGCTGAGGCCTCATCCTTGTCCTGGCTTAGAATCCCCACTCGGGAAGGTCAGGACCTCTGGACATTTGGCATCCAGTGATAAGAACTCTCAGACTATTGGAGTGAAAGAAACTGGGTTCAAAACAGTATTTAGACTCGGAAAGGCAAGTATGTGGGATTCGATTACCAAGATCAAAGGGGCTTTGGGAGAAGTCGGCCTTGCTCTATCCTGTCCCCATGCCTGCCTACCACTACCTGTCTGAGTCCAGGAGTGAATCTTGGGTTTCAGGGAATGGGATTTCAGAACATTTAGGTCCCAGGAGTTTCAGCTGCAAGAGCTGGCAGCTGCTTATTTGGTCTGAAGCCCCTACTTTGCAGGGAGGGAAGACTGAGGCCAGATGGAGACACTTAGGGATCTCGGAGAAAGGATAGGCTCAACGCTGTCCCTGTTCCGAGAGAACAAAAGCCAGGAGTGAGGGCGTCCAGCCTTCTCACTCCCCTCTCTGTGACTTCAGACAGGATCACTGCCCCTCTCGGAGCTCTGTGGCTGCCCCTGTGACCTGACCAAGTTGAGCTCAGTTTTACATTCTATCTCCAACTAATGATTTATCTCGTTAAATCATTGCCCAACCAGGCAGACATAAGGAAAATGCAAATTAAGAGGAGAAAGGAACCCCAACTCAGATGCAATGAATGTAGAAATGTTAGGGCTCTGGCCTTCCAGAAGATTTGAGGCACATATGCACCAGGAGACAGATGTCATTTTTCAGAGAGGCTTTATCATACACTGGGATCCCATTTGGGGTCAGAGAACTCACCCCAACCCTGACCCTTGAATCCCTGTGAGGTGCACCCAGAGGCTGGGTTCCATTTCTCAGCCCCCTAAAGGACCTTCCTGGGCCTGTACCCTGGGAGCTTGTGAGGCCTCCCTGTCACCCCCAGGCCGAGGAATGAGTATTTTGGACCAGCAATGCTCCAAGCTCACTGCCCAGACTGTGCAGGGGTGGTGAGTCTGGGGTATAGCTGGATGGCCCCAGGATTCAAGCCCAGGCTAGAGTGAGAATCTGGGGTCCCTCTGTGTGGCCCCAGGAAAGACCAATTCCTCCTGTGTAAAATGGGGACAGTGATCTGTGCTTCACTGGGCTGTCTGTGGGTCAGGCAGGTCCTGTGTGTAAATGAGGTGGCATGTGGGCCTGGGCAGACAGTAGGCACTCAATAATAGGAGGTGACATCTGAACTGTGACCAAGTGGAGGTACCTGTGAGGCCCATCTAGTCCCCACCACCACCACCCTACCCTCCACCAGGGCCAACGAGGCCTCAGGCCTGCCAGGTTTCCTGGGCTGATCTCTTCCAGGTCCAGGTTTGCCTGAGGTCAAGGCAGGGCCCTCAGAAGGGAGCAGTTGAGGAGGGCTGGCACAAGGAGTCACTGCCATGGGCACAGGCCTGCCTCTGTCCGCTTCCCACACCCACAGCACCCACTGTCTCCAACCAAATGCTGGCCTGGCCTCCTGCCCCAATAGGACTTCTCCCCACAGCAGCCATGGGGTCTTCTGAAAATCCTGAATCAGACCACAGCCCCTGCCTACTCATGTACCCTCTATGACTCCCCCATTGCTCTGCCCTCCACCCTTTCATCCCCACCCCTGAGGCCCCATGCGGCCTCCCTGCTCTCCTCTGTCTCCATTGGCCCCTCACTCACCCTGCTTTAGTCACCACTGGCTTCCCCTTGCACCTGAACCTGACCAGCATGTCCCCACCTCAGGTCCTTTGCACCTGCCATTTCTTCCACCAGACAGTCCCTCCCCCACATCCAGACATGGCTGATGTCCTCTGGTCCTTGAGGACCCCTCTTTTCGGAAAGGCCCAAAGCAGCTCCCTCCCCTGCCACCTACCCCTACTGCTTCCCCCTGTTGAATTTCTTCCTTGAAGGCCTCTGTCTCTGACAGGACTATGTGGCTGGTATCACCCCTCCCACAGGACTGGGCAATGGAGGAAGCCAGGCTGGGTCTGTTCACTCCCTGCCCCTGTGTCCTGCGTACCTGGTGGGCTCTCAGACATTTCTGGAGAAAGAGAGTGGAGACCATGGATGCCCCCAAGACCCCATCTTTGGGTCCTTTTTTTTTTTTAATATTTTTTATTTATTTCTAGGAGAGAGAGAGACAGCGTGAGCAGAGGGGGGTCAGAGAGAGAGGGAGACACAGACTCCAAAATGGGCTCCAGGCTCTGAGCTGGCAGTCAGCACAGAACCCGACGCAGGGCTCGAACCCACAAACCACGAGATCATGACCTAAGCAAAAGTCGGATGCTTAACCGACTAAGCCACCCAGGCTCCGCGTCCTCATCTTTGGGTCCTTGATGGCCACATCTTGGGTCTGTCGGGCTGAGGCTGGGTCCCTTCCGCCCAGCACTGACAGATGTGTTAATTTCCCAAGCCGGGAGGCCTTGGCCTCAGGGGATGAATTTCTGGGGTCCCATGGGGGAGATCTTTCTCTGGAACAAAGAGAGAAATCTCGGGCTGTCCCTGAAGTTGACCCTGTGGCTCGGGGGACATCACTGGGTGCTTTGGGTGACCCTACGCTCCAATTTGGGAACAGGAATGTAGAGTCTCAGCTCCAGGGGTTTGGGGTCCCAGTCCCCTCGGGGAGGTGGGATGGAGTAGTGGGCTTCCATTTGCAGTGACCATGACAGAGAGACTGGCCTTCTTGACAGATGAAGGACACGATTTCCCTCCCAAATGGACAGTGGTGCCTTGGCCTGAAAGACACTTGAGGACTTCTGGTGTGGGGGGGATACTGTTCGCTTTTAGAGCAGGGGTCTCAAACTGGTAGGGGGCGGGGCTCACATCGGTCTTGGGGGCACAAGTTGTTTGAAAGAAAACTGAACCAGTTTTCTGGTTTCTTCCATTGGTTAAGCAGTTTGCTCATTCATTCAGGGCAGGGTGTGTGCTGGGCCCGGGGTGTGTGCGGGGCCCTATTGTGTGTGGGCCCGGGGAAGGCTGCACCCCTGCCCTCACTGAGTGGACATGCTAGTGCGGCAACATGATTACCAAAGAAAGTAACAGAGAAGCACAAAAAGTATCCGGTGGGGCTAAGTGCCTCAGGGAGAGATGACTCTCTCCTGGGAAAATTGACGCCCCCAGAAAAGGGCATTTCCGCTTGGCCTCAAACGATATGAGGTATCTCCTCAGACCTGAGAAGGGCTTTCCGGGGGAGGAAGGCCCAGCCTGGGCAGAGGCTGGGAACGTAGCAGGTGTGCTGGGGCTGGTGTGTCAGGTGCTCGACAAAGGACAGACGGTGTACTGGGTATTTGTTGGAAGATGACGCCTTTCTAAAGAGGAAAGACAGGAAGTGGGCACCTGGGGAGCTCCCAGGGACTTAGAGTACAAATGGAGAAACTAAGGCTCAGGCCTATAGCCACAACCCTGACCTCTCAGCACATGGCCATGGTGGGTCCCTTAAGGTGAAGACTGGGGGTGGTGAGGCCTGAGGGATGCCACTGGGCCTCGGTTCCCCCATGGGTGCCAGAGGGACCAATGGACAAAGGACCATAAGGGGCCTTCTCCAACTGGAACATTCCAGTTTCTGGGATTCAGAGCCACATGTGGGTGACACATTACTCCCCCCAGAGCCCCACAGTTCCCAGGAGCACCACGAAGGTCCATGCAGTCCCCTGCCTCCTGCACCAGTATGGCTTATGGCCCCCATGAAGCATCCATATATGTGCCCCCCACAAATGCTCCCTTCCCACAGACTCCCCAACCCCCATCTCTCCCCTGGAGTTATGACCACTCTCCCCCAAGAAGCCAGAGGGTTGGGCAATACCACTGCAGGTATGGGGGCCCAATACGTGTCTGGGATCCACAGGAAATGGACGGCAAGCATGCCTGAGTTTGGGGGCATGGTATGTTTGGGGGTGTCTGTATATTTGGGAGTCTGTGCACTTGGGGACTTGGAATGTGTTGGGGTCTTAGTGTGTGTGTCTGGAGACATCTGCGTGTATTTGGGGATCTGCATGTACACGGTGATCTGAGTGCATTTTGGGGACGTGTGTTTGGATAGCTATATGGGTTTGGGGGTCTGCATGTATTATGGACTGCATGTGTTTGGACTTTTGTATGGAGCGATCCACTTTTGTATGTGTGTCCAGGAGATCTGTATATGTTTTTATTTTTATTTTTTTAAAAAATTTGTTAAATGTTTTATTTATTTCTGAGAGAGAGACACACACATAGCATGAGCAGAGGAGGGTCAGAGAGAGAGGGAGACATAGAATCTGCAACAGGCCCCAGGCTCTGAGCTAACTGTCAGCACAGAGCCTGATGCGGGGCTCAAACCCATGAACCTTGAGATCATGACCTGAGCCGAAGTTGGACGCTCAACCAACTGAGCCACCCAGACGCCCCTGTATATGTTTTTATTTTTAATGTTTATTTTTTGAGAGATAGAGAATGTGAGTGGGGGAGGAGCAGAGAGAGAGAGGAGGACACAGGATCCAAAGCGGGCTCCGCACTGACAGCAGTGAGCCCGATGCAGGGCTCGAACTCATGAACCATAAGATCGTGACCTGAACTGGTTGGACACTCAGTCGACTGAGTCACCCAGGTGCCCCAAGATCTGTATATGTTTTAAACATCTGTGGATTTTGAGGGGCTCTGCATGGGCTTGGGGGTCTCTTTATGGGTGGAATCTCCCTACCCTCGTCTGTCCATATGAGGAACAGGCTTTCTCCCTGTCCCCCTGTTCTTCAGCCTCCCTGCCTGGGTCTGCTTAGGGCCCTTGCTCTGATCTGGGCACCTCCCAGGGCTGAGGAGTGATGACCCAAAGGTCAGGGCCCAGCAACCAGGAAAGCTCCCTGCGCAAGGGTAGGAGGGAAATAGCATATATAGACCCCCTACTGGGAAGCCTTGCCCCCTAGCTCAGCCAGGCAGCTGGCCCTGACTCTCCCCATTTTCTGGTGGAGGAAACTGAGGCCCACAGAAGTTTGGCCACACTGGAGTCACTGCCAGAGCCCACCTGCCCTCAGGGACCACTGTGGGCTGAGCCAGCCTCTAGGTCACCCACAGAGGCCCCCAACTTGGGGCACCATCTCCCCAGGCCCCCAGGGTAGGAGGTGGCCCCAGGCCCATGCTGGGGAGGGGAGGGTCGCTGACAGCTGGGGTCAGAACTGCTCGAGCCCTCAAGAGAGGGGAGGGGGGGGTGTCCCGGCTTTCCAAGGGGCTCTTCCTGTCGCCTGTAATGAGGTACTTGGGGAGCAGGTGATGAAACCACCGCCCGGGTTGCGTGAGGCGGGGCTGCAGGCCTGATTCGCTGCAGCAGCCCAGGAGCAGCGCCCCCTCCCCGCTTCGCCCGAGTCCCCACGGGCCCTCACCTCCCCCCACCACCCACCTGCCTCTCACTTCTCCTTTCCGCCCCTCCTTTCCCTGCCCAGTATGTCCCGCCAAGCTGTGGCCCCTGGGCTCAGGGGTCTGGCAGCAGGACTCGCCACTCATCCCCTCATCAAAGCCCCACTGGGGGCAAAGAAGGGGAACTTGATGGACCCCTCATCCTTTCTCTCAGACCCTTGCTGCCAGGCCTTTGAGGTCAGAATTCTGTGACCCATTTTATGGGGGGAGGAAGCGAGGGCTTGATGCCACCAAGCGAACATGTCACCATGTGAGTGTCACTGGGGTCTTGTAAGATGGCACACTGACTCAGCACCCCCAGTTCCAAGGCCTGATCCTTTTTCCTTCTGGCTTCTGGAAGACCAGAAGACAAGGTCAGCAGAGCCATCCACCACCTGCTCCTCCCCAGCTGGTGGGAGAAAGATTCTCGCCCCCATTTACAGGTGAGAAAACTGAGCTTTCCCATGGGGGAGGGTGGCATTCTTTCTCACCCCCTTACCTGCATCACCAAAGTGCTAACTAGTCTTGCCAGGCCAGGGAAGTGACAGTCTGTGGCCCGAAGGACCCAGAGGCGTTTGTTGATTGACTTAGTGACCACAGATACAGCCACAGAGAGTTTATGATGCTCCAGCACTCATGAAATCTTCCTTTGTCCTTTCCGTTCCTCCCCTGCACAGTGCTCAGGCCTGGGACCCTAGGGTCCTCACCCACCCACGAGTGTGCCCCCCGTGCATCCTGGCCCTTTGATTGCCAAGCAGTTCTTCCACTTCTGCCCCCGTCCGGGTTCAGGCCCCATGTCCCCCACTGGACACCTGCCCTCCTTCTTAGACGCTACTGCGACAGCAGCTATGAGCAGGGGAAGCTTTAAAAAAAATCTTTCGGGTGAGATAAATCGTAGGAAAATGCACAAAACATTGGAGTAGGGAAAACACATTTGTGCAAGCTAAACACGTCTTTGTACCTGGACTCCGGACCAGGGAGCAGTCCCTGAAACTCCCACTGTCCTGTCATGGCATCTGCCCGGGAGGCCACTGTGTGACCATCACTGTGAACTTTGCCTAGTCTAGAACTTCATGGACCTGGACATATACAGTGTGTCCCCTCTGTCGAGTCCAGCATTGTTGAATCAGCGTGTGGTCTGAGAGATTCGTGTGTGTAGTTGCATGGATCTGGGGTGCATCCTTTTACTGTGCTGTGTCGAGGTCCATCATAGAATCTACCAGAAAATGTTAACTGATTCTCCCAGTGAGGGCATTTGGGTGGGTTCCAGCTTGGGGCAATGATGAAAGAAGCTACTGAAAACACTCTTGTCTGTGTCGTCCTTTGGCAAAATATAGATCCATTTCTCTTGGGTGAATACTGAGGGGCGAGATTGCTGGGTCATCGGGAAGAGGTATATTCAGGTTTAGCAGATGCCAGATAGCTTTCCAGAGTGGCTCTACCTCTTTCCCCTCCCACCAGTGATGTAAGAGAGCGCACGGGGGCTTTTAAAACTGTAAAATTATATCCTGTGCCCCCAATCTCTCCATGGCTCCTCGACCTCAGAGTAAAGCCCACAGTCTTCACTGTGGCCGTATGTGATCCGACGCCTACAGTGTTTACCTTCATCCCTCTCCCCACTCCTCACTGCCATGTTGTCCAGCCATACTATGATTTCATTAAAATGCCAAACTCATGATCGCTCCAGACTTTTGCCCTTGGAGTTCCCCCTGCCAGGAACACCCTTCCCCCTCGATCTTCCCACGACTAGCTCTTCCCTTGCTTGGCTGTCTCTTTCTCGTGTTTCAAGCCTTGACTCCAATATCACCTTTGCTGAAGTCTCTGGTTCACATTGCCCCTTTCATGGTCAATACTTCTCTCTTTTTGGACTTAGCCGGGTTCTGACATGCAATAGTTTCATAAAAATGACTTGGGGCAATTCCCATCACTTGCAAAGGTCTGAGTTAGTTGAAATAACATTGCACTTGCCTCTCCTTTGAGGTTTGCTGAAAGAGCCTCAAGACTTGTCCTTTTAATGGTAGGTCTTGAGTCACTTTTCTAATCTTCTATGGTCATTGGTCTACTTAAACTTTCTACCTCCTTTGTGGTCATCTTCTCACAGTGGTCGGCACATGGTCGATACTTCATACCTGCTAAGTGTGAGGGTGTGAAGAAAAAGGAAGGGAGGAACTGGACCCTCAGCTTCAAATGCCCACCCCCTGCCTTTCTGCTCAGGTCCCCATCCATCCTGTCCATCAAGGCCCAACTACATGCTTCCTCCTCTGAGATGCCTTCTCGGATTTCTCCTGACCCTCCTTCCCTGCTCCATTTCCACGTCACTGGGTCCATTTCTCTGCCTCTCTGCTGGGCGGATGCTACAAGCTCTCTACTTTCTGGCTGGATTTTTTTTGGGGGGGTGGGGTGGGGGTGGGGAATGTGTGCACAGAAGAGGCCTCGCCCCTCGTGCCTGGCACATTCAGCATGTGCTGCCCCCTCCCCCCAGCAGTTCCGATCACGCCAACATCTGGAGACCAGGCCACCGGGTCTGTCTGCGGCTCAGTGGGGATTTGCATGTAAGTACAAATATATATGCACACCCCGGGCCTTCCGCCTCCGCATTCCTTGGCTGGCCCTTCACACCTGGGCTTGAGACAGGTCAACGCTGAGTGACTGGATTTGCATGCCCACGTATTTCTGGGTAGGGAGTCAGCTGGGGGAGTCTGAGAGGAAGTTGTTGAGGGAAGCTGGGGGGAGTTCAGAGTCTCTCTTGATCTGCTCCATTCACCAAATCTGGCCAAGAGGGGCTTCCAGTCTGAGGGAGACAGAGCTGGATATAGATACCCCTGGCCCCATGGGGCCAAAACCGGATGGGAAGTTCGGGAGCTGTAGGAGTCCAGAGTGAGAGCAAGGAGGGCTTCCTGGAGGAATACATGTTTTGAGCTGGGTTTTGAAGTGTGAATAGGAGTTGGCCAAGTGCAAAAAGGGCTTTCCAGGCAGAGTTCCAGGCAGAGTCATTTCATTGAAGGTAGATTAAGATGGGCAGGGGCTGATTGGGGCAGGGCCTCCGATGCCAGGCTGGGGACTAGAACTTTCTCCGGAGGGCAGAGGGGAGCCATGGAGAGTGTGTGAGCAGCAAGAGGTATGATCAGAGCTGGGTGTTGGGTAGACCCCTTAAAGGCCACAATGGGGATGACTTTGGTTCTTGGGTGAGGGTCGAGGGCTTCAAGATTATAAGAGTCAGAGGAGTCAAAGCCCTGCAAAGCCCACCAGCATCTGTCACACCTGGCCCCAGAGACAGCCAAGGCTCTGGTGGCTTCTGCCTCTGATGTACAGTGACTTAAAGTGTATGATGCAAGCCCAGAACAGAGAGGGCCTCACCCCCTGTCTCTGCCCAGCGCTGGTCTCTCCTCAAGCCTCCTGCCATCTCTAGCCCGGCCCCCAGCAGTCCTGACCTCTGGGGCAGCTGTGGCTAAGTTTTTAAGTGAAAAATCAAACTCTATCCCTTTTCACTCAAAACCTTCTCATGGCTCTCTGTCACTCTTAAGCCAAAACCCACAGTCTTCCCCACCGCTCAGAGGACCCAGAGTGGCCCTGCATCTATGGCCTCTACCCTTGGCCTCCTGGGCCTTTGTACCTGCTCTTCCTTCTAACTGGAACTCATTTCCTGTCTCTGCTCTTGGGTCTCAGTGCAGAGAGACCCCCCCTCCCCAACCTGGCCTTCTGGCTCTGGGGGGTCTGGGGGTTCCCTCATCATGTGAACTCTGCCCTGGCCAGGATGTCCCTGTCTAAACTGGGGACTGAGAAGAAAGGGTCCAGATTGAGAAGGGTCCGGATTCAGATCTTCCAGGCCCAGAGACTCGTGTCTAAGTCCCTTGTTCCCATGGGACCCCAGGCACGGGGGCATTTCCGGAGTCACCTTGGCACCAGGGCCTCCGGACCAGTGCCCCCCTCCAGTCCCCAGGGACCTGTCAGGGCTGGGGCAACACGTCCCAGTCGTGGGAACGCACCCGATTCCGGCCGGGGATTAAAATTAGCCTGGGAAGTTAAATTTAGCAAGTCAAGCTGGAGCTGGGGGGCCAGGGCTGGGGCTCCCATGGGTCCTGGGTCTACGTCGTTGTGACTGCCCAGAGACCCAGACCAGAGAGAGTGGAGGGCACGCCTAGGGTCACACAGCAGGCTGAATACGACAGTGTCTAACCCTCCTGGCCCCTGGGACTCTGAGGGTCCTGCCCAAACTGCTGGGGCTGGAGCCTGGGAAGCAGGTATGGCTCCTGGAGATGGACCTGCGTTTTCCTACGCTTCCTAAGAGCTCATTCCCAGGCCTTGTATCAGGTGCTCTGCATTTTATACCCGGCCCAACCACAGAAGAGCAAACTGAGGCCTAGGGAGAGGCCTTCCTTGCGGAGGACTGCCCAGTGGTCAGAGGCTGTCTGGGACCTGAGCACAGGCCCACCTGACTCTGGGCAGGCCACTCACCTAAAACCTCAGTCACCTGTGACATGAGAGGGGCTGGGAAGTCACGTGGTCATAGAGTTGGTGGGGGGGAGGGTCTTGGATGCTATGGGGTAGCTGTCTGTACAGTGGGGAGAGAGTGCCACATGATGGGCAGTGTGACTCCTCTGTCTCCAGGACCCCTGAATGGGGGGCACTGGGGAAGGCCTATCCATTCTTACCCTTGAGCACCCCTCCAGAGAGATCCAAGGTCCTCATGAGAACGTTCTAAGATTTCTCTCAAACAGACCTCTGGCCCAACCCCTGTCTGGACTCCAAGCTCAAGTTCCTTTCTGGTTGTCCGATCACCTCCCATCTGATATATATATATGTATATATATATATTTTTTTTTTTTTGAGAGAGAGAGAGAGAGTAAGAGAGAAGCAGAGAGGCAGAGGGAGAAGGAGAGAGAGAATCTTAAGCAGGCTCTATGCCCAGGACATAGGGCTCAATTTTACAGCCATGAGATCATGACATGAGCTGAAATAAAAAGTTGGGCACTTAACTGACTAAGCCACCCAGGCAGGCCAACCGGTTATTCTTTTAAGAATAAGGGGAAAGTTAGAAAATTTAGATAATCAAAAAGGGAAGGAAAAAATCACCAAAGGCCACACATTGTATGATCCCATTACCATGAAACATCCAGAACAGGCAAATCTACAGAGACAGAGGCAGATTAGTGGTTGCGGGGGGGTGGGGTGGGAGGTGGGGTAGGAATGGGGGGGTGGGAGTGGGGCATGGAGAGCGAGTGCTAATAGGCATGGGGTCCTCCTTTTGGGGGATCAAAAATTTCTGGAACTAGCTGGAGGTGGTGGTTGTACAACACTGTGAATGCATAAATGCCACTGAATTGCACACTTTAGAAGGTATTTTTTTTTCAATGTTTGTTTTTGAGAGAAAGTGAGAGAGAGAGAGCATGAGAGAGGGAAGGGGCAGAGAGAGGGGGACAAAGGATCTGAAGCAGGCTCTGTGAGATCATGACCTGACCTGAACCGAAGTTGGATGCTCAACCAAGTGAGTCACCCGCCCCTAGAAGGAATTTTTTTTTAATTTTTAATTTTATTTATTCATTTGGAGAGAGACAGAGAGAGAGACTGTGTGTGCGCACACAAGTGGGGGAGGTACAGAGAGAGAGAGAGAGAGAGAGAGAGTCCCAAGCAGGCTCCACACTGTAAGTGCAGACCCCAGTCGGGGCCTTGAACTCACAAACTGTGACATCATGACCTGAGCCAAGCTTGAGAGTCGGATGCATAACTGAGCCACCCGGGCGCCCCTGAATTGCACACATTAAAGTGGTTAATTTTAGGGTCACCTGGGTGGCACAGTCGGATAAGTGTCCAACTTCAGCTCAGGTCATGATCTTGCGGTTCATTGGTTCAAGCCCCACGTCGGGCTCTGTGCTGACTGCCAGCTCAGCGCCTGGAGCCTGTTTCAGATTCTGTATCTCCCTCTCTCTCTGACCCTCCCCTGCTCTCTCTCTCTCTCTCTCTCTCAGAAATAAATAAAACATTAAAACATTTTTTAAAAAGTGGTTAATTTTAGGTTGTGTGATCGCATCTTAACTTTTTAAAAAGGAGGAAAAATTCACCCATAAATGTCCAATCAGCAGTGATTCCTCTCTTCCATATTTCCTTCTAGTCTTTTTTCTATTCTCAATGCAATTTTTAAATGTATGTTTACTTGTAACCACAGCCCTCAATCTTGCTTGTTGGGGAGCCGTTATAGGATTGAATGAGTCAAAGGTGTCCAATGTGGGGACAGGCTTTCTTTCAGTGGCTCAGGGTTAGTGATTCAGTGAACAACGTATCCTTAGCGCTGCCAAGTGGGGCACTGGATGTCCCTCCAACCTGGCCTGTCAAGGGCTTTTAGGCTGTTGCCAGTATGCATATGTGGCACCTGCGGGGTGTCGGGCAGATCTGAATGCCTCACGTGGGTTAGTCCATTTTATCTCCTGACAACACTAGGCTGCGCATGACACTGTTATCCCCACTGCACACACAGGGGGGCGTAGGGAGGTCAGGCTCCCTGGAGGTCCCACAGTTACCAGCTTGTTTGATTGTAGAGACAGGGGCGGGGCATCTGTAACTATCTTTATTTATTTTTATTTATTTATTTATTTATTTTTTTAAGAGGGATAACTTTCAAGGGCGCCTGGGTGGCTCAGTCGGTTAAGTGTCTGACTCTTGATTTCGGCTCAGGTCATGATCTCACAGTTTGGCGAGTTCGAGCCCATGTCAGGCTCTGTGCAGACGGTGTAGAGATTCTCTGTCTCCGCCCCACTTGTGCTGACTCTCTCTTTAAATAAATAAATAAACTTAATTTTTTTCAAAAGAGGGATAACTTTTTTTAATTTTTTAAAAATGTTTATTCATTTTTTAGAGACAGAGAGCATATGTACAGGTGGCAGAGAGGCAGAGAGAGAGACAGGGGGATGGAGGGCCCAAAGCTGAAAGCACAGAGCCTGATGCAGGGCTCAAATTCACTATGAGATCTAGTGAATTCTCTAGAACTATGAGATCATGACCTGAGCCAAAGTTGGAGGCTCAACTGACTGAGCTACCCAGGCGCCCCTGTGCGTCTATATTTTGCCCTTGGTCAGCCTTCTCTTCATGGGGAATTGGTCCAAAGGTGTTCAGTGAGCATCTATCCTGGGCTGGTTGAGGGTGGGGGCTGTGGAGGTGACCCAGCCTGCCTTGATTTCTCCCAAGTGCTTCATCTTCCCCTCAGTGCTTGGCGGGGGCAGGTAGAAGGCAGAGGGGAGGCTGGATGCCCGGTTTCACTCTCCACTCTACCCACTCTGTCCTCTTTTCCTTCTCCTCAAGGCCAAGTTCGCTCCACCAAGCCTGGGACAATGGGGAGGAAAAAAATCCAGATCTCACGCATTCTGGACCAAAGGAATCGGCAGGTGAGTTCAGTGGGTACAACAGTGGTTGGGGGAAGGCATTCTTGGCAATGGATGCAGCCTGGGCAGAGGCATGGCCATCTAAGGGAGCTACAGGGGTACGGAGAGCCTTGATGTGGCGTTGGCACTTTGAGATGTAGCATTTGCCCATTTTCATGATGATTTTTTTACTTATTCTCCCTGATGACTGAAGCCCCAGTCGTAGGAGAGATGGAGCTTGACACAAGCACCCAACTCACAGGGCTGGTTCAGAGGGAGGGACAGAACTGAGGAAGCTCAGAGAGAGAATGTAGGCTCTGCCCTGGCGACCCAGGAAAACTTCCCAAAAGGGGAGGACATTTGGGGTGGGTCTTTGAAGTACCAATAGGAATTTGCCAGGTTGAGGGGCGCCTGGGTGGCTCAGTCCGATGAGCGTCTGACTCTTGATTTCAGCCCAGGTCATGATCCCAGGGTCATGGGATCGAGCCCTGCATTGGGCTCTGCACTGAGCATGAAGCCTGCATAAGATTCTCTCTCTCTCCCACTGACCCTCTCCCCAACTCATGTGTTTTCTCTCTCTAAAAAAAATAAATAAAAGTAATAAAAAATTTTTAAAAAATTGAAAAAAGGGGCGCCTGGGTGGTTTAGTCGGTTAAGCGTCCAACTTTCGCTTAGGTCATGATCTTGCGGTTCGTGGGTTCGAGCCCCACATCAGGCTCTGTGCTGACTGCCAGCTCAGAGCCTGGAGCCTATTTCAGAGTCTGTGTCTCCCTCTCTCTCTGACCCTTCCCTGCTCATGCTGTCTCTCTCTCTCCTAGAAATAAATAAAAATATTTTTAAAAAAATTAAAAAAATAGGAGTTAGGTTGAGAAGTGTGAAAGAGGAAGCAGTACAGCCAGAAAGAGCAGTACATATCAGGCATGGAACCGTAAGGCCTGCTCGGGGAGCAGTTAGGCACCTCCATCTCCCCCCATGACGCCCCAAATCCAAGTCTTCTCCCACCCTGCCTGTGGGTCCTGCATCCAGGTGACGTTTACCAAGCGGAAGTTCGGGCTGATGAAGAAGGCCTATGAGCTGAGCGTGCTCTGCGACTGTGAAATCGCCCTCATCATCTTCAACAGCGCCAACCGCCTCTTCCAGTACGCCAGCACGGACATGGACCGCGTGCTCCTGAAGTACACGGAGTACAGCGAGCCTCACGAGAGCCGCACCAACACTGACATCCTCGAGGTACCCCTGGGGCCCTTCTCCCCGGCGCCCTCGAGTCCAGCCCCCTGTGCGTGCTCAGAGCCTAGGGACTCTCGGTTTGCCCAAAGGATGGGTGTTGCAAACTGGCTTTACTGCTGGCGAAAGCAATGTAGGGTCCCTCCTAGGGTGAGCTGCCTGAATAGTAGAAATAACAGCATCAATCGCTGTGCATCGAGGGCTGCGCTGTGTCTCTCTCACATCATCTCATTTAATCCTGTCATCTGCTTGGGGAGTCCAGAAACAGAATTGAAAGGACACATTGCAGGGTGCCTGGGAGGCTCAGTTGGTTGAGCATCCGAGTTCAGTTCAGGTCACGATCTCACGGTTTGTGGGTTCGAGCCCCGTGTCAGGCTCTGTGCTGACAGCTCAGAGCCTGGAGCCCGCTGCGGATTCTGTGTCTCCCTCCTCTCTGCCCCTCCCCCACTCTCACTCTGTCTCTCAAAAATAAACAAACATCAAAAAAAAAAAAAAAAAAAGAAAGAAACAAAGAAAGCACACATTGAAGCAAGCCCACCTCACTGAAGTCCAGGAGTGTTTTTGTCTGAGCTGCCGTGTCCTCAGGAGAAAGAGGCAGAAGCAGTCTGGGCGCTAGCTGATGGTCAAGACACTGTCCCTTTAGATATGGGAATTTGTATACAAGTTGGGAAGCTAAAGCCACAGGGCTGGAGAGACCAGCAAGCCGAGGATAGCACCTGGGGACCCTAATGTTTCAGGAGGGTGGGAAGAAGCCGTCAGAGGAGAGGCAGGGGCCAGGAATGTGCAGGTCCTGGAGGGAGCGCTCAGGAAAGCCTATAAAGTTGTCCTCAGGCGCTCAGTCAGCCAGCATTTATTAAACACCTACTGCACGCCAGGCCCTGAGGCTGCACGTGAGTGCAGAATGGAGGCAGCAGGGTCATGCTCAGGAGGAGTGTTAGGAAAGAGCCGGCAGCTCCAGGTGGATCTCCGCCCCCACGGGGTGACCTGGGCCTCTCCGGAATTTGCCGGGTGATGGTGCACTAGGGTTTTGGTCAATGGGATTGGCAGGCTGTGCCTGCACTCCGGTCCGCCTACAGGGCTGGGTGGGTAGGTGTCTTCTCTCTCCTATAGAACCAGGCTCCCTGGCCAGGACAGAGGGAGGGAGAGTCACCGTGTTGTCTCCCCTTTCCACAGACACTGAAACGGAGAGGTGTGGGCCTCGATGGACCAGAGCTGGAGCCAGATGAGGGGCCTGAGGGGCCGGGAGAGAAGCTGCGGAGGTTGGCAGGTGATGGGGGTGACCCAGCCTTGCCCCGGCCCCGGCTTTATGTAAGTGGCTCCCTGTACCACTATGAAGGGGCCCTCCCTCACGTCCTAGGCCCAAGTGGTTAAGGCTGAGACTAAGGCAGGGACCTAAGGCCAAGAAGCCTAGAGTCTGGGAGCAGATCTCTGCCTAGGTGGAAAGGGAGGGCTTCCTGGAGGAGTAGGCCTTGTAGCTGAAACTTTGAAGGATGAATGAGAGTTCAGTGGACAGCCATTTCCTTCCTTCTGTATTTCTTTGATTCATCAAACACTCTGGGAAGCCCCCTCAGTGCCAACTCTGTGCTGCGTAAGAAGCTTTGGCTCTGGGCCTAGGTGTCAAGAAGTGACAGCACCAGACATAGTCTCCTTCAGCCATATGGGGTTAGGCCAGAGGAAGGAGGAGCGACGGCTTCCAGAGGTGGAGTCTGGCCCCTGATTTTCTGTCTTGGACTTAATGCCCTCATCTCCATGTTCCTCCAACCAATCCCATCCTCTCTGTCTTCAGCCAGCAGCCCCTACTATGCCCAGTCCGGACATGGTATATGGGGCCCTGCCCCCACCAGGTTGTGACCCCAGTGGGCTTGGGGAGGCCCTGCCGGCCCAGAGCCGCCCATCCCCTTTCCGGCCAGCAGCCCCCAAAGCTGGGCCCCCAGGTGAGCATGGGGCATAGGCCCTGGGGGAGAAGGGGGTAGGAGTCCCAGGGAGGCTTGTAGGGGGGACCTTGGCTTTGGCACTGCTTGTCTGTGTGTATTACCTCTGGAGCTCAGACTTCATTAGATGACATGGCCACGTGCCCTCTCTCTGGGGTCTCCTGCTCTTCAGGCCTGGCGCACCCTCTCTTCTCACCAAGCCACCTTGCCAGCAAGACACCACCACCCCTGTACTTGGCAGCGGATGGGCGGAGGCCGGACTTGCCTGGTGGCCTGGCGGGGGCCCGAGGGGGACTGAGCACCTCAGTGAGTGCGGGGAAGGTATGGCAGGGCTGAGGGGGGAAGACAGGATGACCTGGGGTGTGGGCCTCAGTTTCCCCTTTTCCTTATCTCCCCACAGAGAGGCCTCTATGGTAGCCTACAGAGTCCATGCTCTGCCACAGCCCCGGGACCCCCACTCGGGAGTTTCCCCTTCCTCCCTGCAGGCCCCCCAGGTATGTACCCCTTACTTGCCCTGTGGTGGGAGACATCCTTACGCCTGCTGGGGGGTGGGTATCAACACTTCCCCACACACACACCCCAGAACTCTAAACTGGTTGGTGGGATGGGTCAGACTTGCCTGGGCAAGGGGCTCCCTGAGGTCAGGGCCTCAGTTTATTCCTCCTACCCCCTAGAATATGGCCTGGGAGACCCCCCTCCACCCCCTGGCCTGCTGCAGCCCCCCACCCTGGCCCCCTGGCAGCACTCGAGGGGTGATGGGCCCCCAGCCGCTCCTCCGCAGCCCAGGTAAGTACCCTAACTGCCTCTCCTCTCTTCCCTCCCCAGTTCCAGTCACTGTAGGGTCCCTCCAAGTCTTCCGAAGCCCCTAGCCAAAGCTGACCCCTGGTGGCCACTTCTGGTTCTACACTCGGCCCCTCCCGACTGTTCTTGGTAGGATGGGTGGCTATTTTGGAAGCCCCAAGAGGGATCGCCACCCCCTCCTTTCCCAAGGTCCTCCTGCCGAGCCTTTGCCCACGCCGTGCCACCTCGCTGGCTTTCCTCCCTTGCTCTCTGAGCTCATGGCTCTCCTCTCTCTCTCTCCTTGCAGTGGGGGTCGAAGTCTGGGCGAAGAGGGTACCCCCGCCCGCGGCGCCTCCCCGCCGACACCCCCAGTCAACATCAAGTCCGAGCGCCTCTCGCCGGCCCCCGGGGGCCCCGGCGACTTTCCCAAGACTTTCCCCTACCCCTTGCTCCTGTCCCGGCCCCTGGCAGAGCCCCTACGGCCAGGGCCCCCCCTGCGCCGGCTGCCCACTGCGGACGGCTGGGCCCGGTAGTGGACGCAGGGGTGGCACCGGTCCTTCTTCCCACGGGGGGCTGGGCTCGGGCACGTGGGGTCCCAATCTCCTTCCCCGCGTTCTTAGAAAAGACCCAGCAGTTACGACCCTCTGAAGTGAGGGCCTGGCGTTCGGATCCACGGTCAGTGGGGGTCGGGGGGTCTCCTTTCTCCCTTTCCTGTGTGTGTATCCACCAATAAAACACTTCTGGTGTCCGTGGACGAAACTATCTGTCTGTCGCCGCTCAGACACCACGTCCGGGTCCTCCCATTGCTTCCCACGAGGACTCAGTCTTGCCTTGTCTCAGTTTGGGGTGTCTCCTCCAGAATCCTACCCTGAGACGAGGATTCGAGGATGGGTGTCCCGGAGGAAGGCCATTGAGGGGTAGGGGCGTGGCGGGGAAGAGCCCTGCAGGGGGCGCCGGCGAGCAGGTGACTTCGAGAGCAGCGCCGCCTACCTCCCCCTACCCCTGGGGACCTTGGGTAATGGCTTAGAGCGCGCACTTAATGTGGTTCCACTCCAGGGGCGAGAGGCTGGGCTATTCACCCTCCACCTCCTGAGGATGTCGAGTCTTGTGCTCAAGGGGAAGACCCTAGGTTGGGATGCAATCGCTTACAGCAAGAAGTACTTGGGAATCCTGAACGTTGTCGTGATACTCGCCGGCTGCCAGCGGTCTATACACTATTCATCTTTTAAATGAGCATGTCCCTTGATCCCTTGACCCAGCAATTTCGATCCACCGGAGGGAGGAGGGAGCCGGGCGTTTTTCTACCCACTCTTGGGGCCCACAATCTCTCCCCATTCTGGCCAGTCTCCTGAGGGTAGGCTTGGGTGTTCAGCGTCCGGAGGGGACTCCGTTTGCTTCTCCAGTCCAGCCACCCCGAGGTGGTCTCAGTGGGATGTTTGTAACATGCAGATTTGATCCCTGACCTTTCGGAGAAGAGCTCCTGGGCTGCTCCCACCCACTCTACTCCGTCTACTGTCCCTGTCGCCCACCATGTCCCTTACCCTGAGCCCCGCCTAGTAATACATCCAGACCCAAGCCTTGGTTAGGTGAAATGGAGGCAAGGCTGGAGAGGGGCACTTCTAAGCCTCTGGATCTCACCCTCGCGGTGGACAAGAAGCCAGGCCGGTCCTTGAACTCAGTACCCACAGGTTAAGTGCCCAGTGTGGGGTTCATAAAAATGTGGACTGCTTTAAAAGACTGCGCGGTGGGGGACTCGGCCGGTGGGTGTGGTTCTGCATACCCATCCCAGGAGGCTGCACTTTCTCTATCTTCCATTAGGTGGCCCCCAATAGCGTGCTTTAGATTCTGTACTACCCACTGGGGGGGGAGGGGGAATAGAAAGAAAAGAAAAGAAAAAAAGGAAATAGTAAAAAAAATAAAACCCCGGAGTACCTGGGGGGCTCAGTCGGTGAGGCCTCTGATTCTTGGCTTCAGCTAGGATCATGATCCCATGGTTTGTGAGTTTGAGCCCCGCATTGGGCTCTGTGCTGACTGCGTGGAGCCTTCTTGAGATTCTGTCCCTCTCTCTCTCTCTCTCTACCCCTCCTCTGCTCGCTCTCTCTCTCTCTCTTTCTCTCTCTCTCTCAAAATAAATAAAATAAACTTTAAAAAATAAGTAAAATCCCTCTTGGCTTCCAGGGGCTCTGAGCCTGGGGACTCAGAAGGGCTGTGTCACATGTTGCATGCACATGTGTGATTTTACATGTACAGCTTGGGGTGACCTGGTCCATGAGAGGTCAGTGAGCAGGCTACCGGCTTCTGGAACTGTCCAGACTCCAGCTCTGCACCTGCTGGCTCTGTGCGGGAGGACACAGGGAGGGTTGTGTGGAACTGTCTTCTGCCAGCCTTTGTAAAGACACCATTGTGATGTCAGTCAGGGCCACTGTCACCACCAGAGGGTTACTGAATCTCCCAGTAGCTCAGTCACTGGTTGAAAGCATCATGGGAATTGTGTCCTGGGCACAAATGTAGTCATAGCTGAGAGATGCATTTTCAAAAGCATCATAAGTAGAGACGGTAGAATGGCCAGTGTGGAATGAGAGTGTGGACTTCAGTGTGGTCAGAGAGGGTGGGATGTTAATGTAGACAGACGTAAGGAGTGTCTAGTGAGGGTCAGAGAACATGGAATATCCAGTGTAGGATACAGAATGCGGATTCACCCAATGGACAATAACAGAGAATAAGGAATGTCCAAGGTACAACAGACCGCATGCACATCCAATGTAGAATAAGAGTGTGGAGTGTCTGTTTTAGAACAGAGGAGGGATGTTATCTGGCTCAAATGTTAAGAGGCACCATCAAGCTACTCAGGGAAAAATAGTCTGTGGGGGGTGAGGTGGAGGATGGTGGATGGAAGATGAGGACCCCCTGAGGTCCAGGATGTGTGTTTCCTGTGATTCACTACCTAGGGGGCGCTGTGACACCTAAATTCATAAGCCTGGATCCAGGGGGAGAGGTCAAGGTGTAAAGTAGAGATTTGGGCTTCCCAGAGCCTCAGTATCTTCATCAATAAAATGGAGACCATTGTCCTGCCACTTCAGCCTACTAGAGAGAGCACATGAGTAAGCCACCCCACCTTCCCAGGCTGGTTTCCTCCTCACCCCCTTCTCTGACACCCTCCCCAAATCCCAGCTTCCCTGCATCCCTCGTGGATTCATAAATCAGATCATGACCCCCATGTCGGTCCAGGGAAATCCGGTGGCCCTCTCCACCACTGTCACCCATCCTTTCTCAAGGGCACCCTCTGTGTCCAAAGGACCAAAGCCACAGTGAATCCCCTCCAAACAGACATCCACACGTGCTCATAAACAAAGACAAAAACATCCACAGAGACATGGTAATCAACTATACAGGCCGCACTCACGAGCCCCATGAAAACCCTCAGACATCTAATCACACCCACATGTATGTTCACATTCAGGCAGGCACACTTCCCCATAAAAATGCAGATGGCAAAATTTAGGTTCCCAGGCTATAAGGTTTTTCCTCCAAGTCTTGAAACACAAAACATCAGATTCTTTTCGAGAGAGAGAGAGTGCATGAATGTGTGGGGGAGTGGGGCAGAGAGAGAGAGAGAGAAAGAGAGAGAGACTCTCAAGCAAGCTCTACACTCACGATTGAGCCTGATGATGGGCTCGATCCCATGACCCTAGGATCATGCCCTGAGCAGAAATCAGGAGTCTGATGCTCAACCCACTGAACCACCCAGGTGCCCCTAAAACATCAGATTCTTGAAACTGATTTTTTTTGGTCTTTGATCCAGCCATGCCTGAAGCTGACTATGTTTTTTGTTGTTGTTGTTACAAAATTTTCCTTTTTAATAATAATAATTATTATAATTTTTAATAATAATAATATTATTATTATTGCTGGAGCCCACTTGAATTGGAGTGTGTGTGTGTGTGTGTGTGTGTGTGTGTGTGTGTGTGTGTCACAATCCGAGTCCTGGCTAATAGAGATGAATAAGGGTTTGCCAAATGAAAAACATTGAGAAAGGAGGTATTCCAAGATGAATGATAGAATTTACAGGGACCTGGAGACATGAGACAGTGGCAAGCTGTACCATAGTGTGTACAATAGTACTGGGGGCCGATTGAAGTCAGGTAGCGGTGTAAGAATTCAGTCTGGGCACTTGGAAATCTAGTCATTGGGAACTATTGAATATTCCAGATCAGGGAACTCAGAACTCTCCAGCGGGAGGCAGTGCGTGGACAAATTAATGTATTTGCCTCAGACCTGCGAGATAGATCCAGATGCTAGAAGACTGAATCTCAGAAAGGACAGCCACACAAGGTCCCAGAGACAGTCTCGGCTCAACCGAGTCTATCAAGCGTCCTCAAACTACAACTTCCGGCATGCAACGCGAGCGACCTCGTTTCTCTCTTGGTTTGCTCCAGCTCCAAGCCTGACGATTGGTCTTACGGGCTGTTTGTCAGAACGGAGTCGGTTCCTGATTGGTTGCATTCCCTCGAGGTGCCCGCAGCCGCAGGTCAGCGGACCGAGTTCCCGCGGGCGACATGGTGAGCCGGCTGCCTGCTGTTTGGGGCGCCTTGAGGGGTGGGAGACCCCTCTGAGGGGGTCCAGGGAGACACCGAGAAGACGGGGATCCCTTTGTGGGGATTGGGAGGTCTGAGGGACTCTGGGTTTCGCTGAGAGCCTTGTGTCCCTCCCTGGGTTCAGATTTTCGCTGCGAGACCTATGTGGGGGCTTGGGGGGGTTCTGCCTATGGGATTGGAGTTCCCTGAGCGTTCGGGAATTCTGGAAAATCTCTGAGGCCCCTCTGGGAGCCTGGAGTCCTGTGGAGGGGTCGCGGCCCTGCGAAGGGGACTGGGGACCCGAGAACGTAGGGATCCTCGCTAGGGAGGTCTGAGGTTCCCCTGGAGCCCACGCTGGCGACGTGGGTCCTGCATAAACGTGGGGGCCGCTGCGTGTGTTGGGGTGTGTGGAAGTGCCAGAGAGAGAGAGAGCCCTGGGAGGAGGAGCCAGGCCGAAGGGATCTGGGTGGCCGCAGGGCGAGCCAGGGTCCCAGAATTGGAGACGGCACAATTGGACCCTTCAGGTCTCACATGGCTCAGGGTCCAACCTATTGACTTTATTCTTATTAAGTTTATTCTTAAAACTTAGCCTGCCCACTGTGGGTCAGGCTGGTGTGGGGCGAGAGCGGGAACTACCAACGCCTAAGTGTTGGGACTGGCAGAAGGCGGGGCCCTGGAACGTGACCTGACCCTGCCTGGGGGAGTCCCCAACGAGGGGTGTTTGGAGGTGTGCCTGAACGTAAAAAGTGGATGTGGTTCCGGGTGCAGGAAGCTGTAGGAGGTGAGCAGAGAGGTTCTCAGGAACAGAATGGAGGAAACTCTCCGTTGATATTAGCAGAGACCCGGATTCTCGTATTCTTGGATTGTAGATCCAGGGAAAGGCTTTTAGCAGGAGAGGGACATGGGCTGATGCGAGGCTCGAGATATCTTTGGAGATTTGCAAAGCCAGAACCTCAAGACCGGGGGCTGCGTGGTGAGGGTGGCTTGATAAACATCCCTGGACCGACTTCGGGAGCCTAAGGTGGAGGGATGCCTGTCTCTCTTTCCCTTCCCT
This sequence comes from Proteles cristata cristata, assembly GCA_017311185.1. Taxonomy (NCBI): domain Eukaryota; kingdom Metazoa; phylum Chordata; class Mammalia; order Carnivora; family Hyaenidae; genus Proteles; species Proteles cristata. The sequence continues at coordinate 358,254 of JAESUZ010003691.1, read as the reverse complement.
TCCTCCTTCTTCCTTCCCTTTTACTCTCTCCTTCCTTCCGCCCGTCCTATCCTAGGTGCTGGAACCGAAGTTTGAACAATGAGTCCCCTCCCTGGGTGGTATCAGAGGGTGATGGGGTCTGCAGTGGAGAGCCCGGGGGTCTGGGAGGACCTCTGAGACCCCAGTGCTTCGACGCTGGGAGGGCTCCTGAGAGAACCGGGCAGTTACAGGCAGTGAGGCAGGGTGTCTTGAGCTGGGCCCGCCAGGCCTTGCGGGCTGCGAAAAGGAGCTGGACGTTGACCGACAACCTGGGTCGCCGGGAAGGGCAGAGTGTGGCAATGATGTGCGGGTACTGGGGCTCCGGAGATGATCTGCGAACTCCACAGAGAGAGAGGTGCAGACTAGAGGTGCTGCTCTGCTGGGGTCGTGCTGCGCGGTAGGTGGTTAAAAGCTTAGCAGGAGATTGAGTACCAGGGTAGAGGCCGCAGAGAGAAGAGAAAAGTCGGCAGGGGAGCCCAGGATCTTATGTCTGAGGAGGCGAGGTAGGGAGGCTCTCGGCGCGGAGAGGGGCGGAAGAGGATCCTTGGTGGAGGGGCGGGCCCTCAGAATGGCCCTCCTCCCTGGGCTTGGAAGGGAGTCTCCTGACCGTGACCGTGTTCGGGAGTCTTTTGTGACCTCTAGCTAGTTGGCCCTTGGGGGTTAGATATGGGGGGTGAGCAGTGAGAATAGGAGATTAGTGTGATTTAGAGACCTGACCTTATTACTGAGCAGGTGTTTCTGGTTTCAGTTTACAAGTTACAGGCATAGAGGGGCACCTGGGTGGCTCAGTGGGTTCAGCAGTCTACTCTTGATTTGGGCTCAGGTCATGATCCCAGGGTTGTGGGATTGATTCCCCCCGCCCCCCCACCAATCTTGCTTGAGATTCTTGCTCTCCCTCTGCCCTTCTCCCCTTCTTGTGCAAGCTCTCTCTCTCTCTCTCTCTCTCTCGAATTAAAAAAAATTTTTTTTTTAAAGAAAACAAGTTAAGACATAGAGAAAATATCCTGTTAGTTATTTTAATGATGGATTTCTCACTAGTCCTTCTGAATTCCTATGCTGTCCCGGTACCCATTACACTAGAGGTTTTCCTATTAAAATTAGCATATTTTTGCTTGATTAATGGATACTTTTAATAATTAATTTTAATATTAAAGTAATCTTTATTTCACTTTTGTTGTTAATTATAATATCATAATATAATCGACAGCTCTCCTGAGCACATAATTTTATATAATTACGTAATTACTGATACCAAATTGGTATTTACTGCATTCAAGCAGAAAACCCAGCTTCAGACTGATTAGCAAAAGCATTTTTTTCTAAAACGTTTTAAAATTAGTATATGAAAACGTGTTAGGAATTGTTAGAAAGTTTGTTATGTAGAACTTGTTGAGAAATTTCTAATTTAAAAAGTCATCCCACTCAAATGTGTAAGTCTTTGTCCTGAAACTGGTAGTGGCCAGAAATAGCCTTTCCAAGGAGGCTGATTACAAAGGAAGGGAGAAGCAGAGGGCGATGGCATCATCAGGATAATTTAAAGTGGGAAAGACGGGAAGGGGAAGGGCCAGGGTGAGCCAGGATGTGTGGGAGAGGAACCTCTTTCCCTGGCTGTGCCAGGCTCGCTGTAGGTCCGGAAGGTGGTCCTGACAGCACATGAAACAACATAGGCAGCACCCCATTTCCCAATGGGGAAATCAAGGCATCAGGGAGATGAATAACTGAAATCCAGAGCAGAGGCCAGAAGCGAACCCCAGTCTCTACTCAAGCGTGTGTGTGCTGTCTGCCACCTTACACCCCACTAGGTGGTGGTGGTAGGGAGTGGGGGAATCCACACACAGCAGGAACTCCCGGGGTTGAGTCTGAGTCCACTCCAGGCCCTCCAAGATGCAGCTGGAGGCTGGGAGGCCCACCCTCCCCAACCTGGCCCCAGTTTCTCTATAAATAGCCTGAGTTCTGAGGGAGTGAGCTTGTGACCTTCTGGCAGGCACTGCCCTTCATGTCCCCTCTCCCCAGGCGGTCCTGGGCGTGCAACTGGTGGTGACCCTGCTCACAGCTACCCTCATGCATAGGCTGGCACCACACTGCTCCTTCGCTCGCTGGCTGCTCTGCAATGGCAGGTGAGCCACAGCCCCGCTCCGGGTGGTGGGAGGAGCCCCACCGGGCCCCGCCCCATATCCCGCCCCCCTCCTCCCCGCCCCGCCTCACACCCTGCAGTGTCTTTGGTTTTTTTAAAAAACAACGTTATTGAGATATGCCTGATGTACAATAAACTGCCAACGTTTGAAGCATACAGTCGGCTCCGTTTTGACAGCTGTCCACACCCATGAGACCACATCGCCCCTGCTCTCCCCCCTCCTGCCTTGACGCAGTCCAACCCCGCCTTCACACTGCTCTCCCTAGAGATCTGTTTCCTGCCATGCTTTTTGTCCCTGTTTGGATCTCGGACCCTTTCTGAGATCGGGAGGAAACTGTGAACTTTTTCTGCAGGACCACGCACATGCCTTCTCTGACAGAGGAGAGTGCCAAGCAGAGTTCAGAGGTGTCCAGGACCTCCCCTCCCCCGCCACCCTGCCCTTGTCGTTGTCCTTGTCCCAGAGCTTCTCACTACAGTCCCTCCCCCCAGCAAGCCCCCAGCCTACATCCAGGGCTTTCCCCTGGCCTTGCACGGCCCCTGCCCATCCTGTCCCCATGCATTTTGGGTCCAGCTCTTCTCCTGACTCCAGTCCTGGGTTTGAGGATTCACTGCCTTGGTCCCTCTGTGCCTGAGCTTTCCTGCCTTCCCTGTCTTTGCCCTCAGTCTCTTCCGATACAAGCACCCTTCTGAGGAAGAGCTTCGGGCCCTGGAGGGAAAGCCAAGGCCCAGAGGCAGGAAGGACCGGTGAGTGAGCCCCCAGCCTTAGGTGAGCGGCTCCCCTTCCAGGGGCAGCTCTGCGCACCAAGGAGAGTAGGGGACACCCCAGGCTGAGAAGGCGTCACTGTCACTCATCTGGTTGTCTAATGCTTATTGGAAGTTTGCTCTGGGCCGGCCCTGTGAGCAGGTGGCCAGCAGTGTCCTCACCCTGGTGTGCAGAGACTGAGGCCTGGGGAGAAGGTAACTCCCAAGCCAGGTCCTCCTGTGCTCTGAGGGTGGCACCGGGGCGCCTCCAAGGCTGGCTGGGAAGGACAGAACAGAGGATCCTGCTTTGATTCTCCCCTGTACCGCTCCCCCTACCCCTGCAGGTGGGCCAACGGCTATGGTGAAGAGAAGCCCTTGTCTGTGCCCCGAGATGCTCCTTTCCGGCTGGAGACCTGCCCCCTCACAGCAGTTGATGCCCTTGGTAACAGCCCAGCTGTGTCCCCAACTCCCCAGCCTCAGCCCACACCCTGGTGGACCGGGGTGGGGAGGGTCCGGCGCTGGGCCACGGGCTGAGCTGCGCGCTCCCCGCAGTCCTGCGCTTCTTCCTGGAGTACCAGTGGTTCGTGGACTTCGCGGTGTACTCGGGTGGCGTGTATGTCTTCACAGAGGCCTACTACTACGTGCTGGGCCCGGCCAAGGAGACCAACATCGCCGTGTTCTGGTGCTTGCTCACTGTGGCCTTCTCCATGTATCCTTCCTCGGGCTCCCCAGTGGGTCAGGGAGGAGGGAGGCAGGTGGGAGCTGGACTCGAGCCTTCCTTTCTTTCCTTTCCCTCCTGCCCCTAGTTGGTCTATTGGTCATCGCTGTGCCACACAACTTCCCCACACTGGGTCCTATGAAACAGTCACTATTTTATTTGCTCTCCTCCTGGGCTGGGGCTCAGCTGGGGCGCCTCATCTCGCGCCTAAGGGGTCCCACCTTCCAGCAGGCTAAGCCAAGCTTCTTGGTGGTGGCAGAAACACCAGCTGGGGAGATGGGGTGCTACAGGCCCCCTGAGCCCCCACCCCATCCCTGTCCATTCTCTTGGCCAAAGTGAGTCACCAGCACAGACACAGGGGCAGGAAAAGAGATTGCTCTCTGCTATGTTGTTGTTTTGTTTTGTTTTACTTTCTTTTTTAATGAAAGTGCCCAGAGAACAGAGGCAAACCTATGACACTGAGGACCCAAGTCTGAGAAAATGCCCTTGTGGAATGAGTATGTGAAGAAGAGAAGTCCATCTTGAAGCCCACACTGGTTCTGGAAAGCCCTGTGGGTCTCTTTCAGAGCAGGTGGGGACACAGCCCTTGTATGTCTGACGGCTTCTCAGAGGAAAGGGAAAACTCACCTGCTGTGAAGGCAGCCAGGAGGCCAGACATCCTTAAGAGGCAGACTTAGTGGCCATTTTAGTCAGAAATGGCCCAGGTAGCGTGAGGGGCCAAGCTGGAGGCCCAGGCCTGCCTTCCACCCGCACACCCCAACGCAGCTGACACAGCGTGAGTGGCACCGCACCTTGTGTCTCCTCCTGGGCCACTGCCCTGCTCCCCGAGACTCCGAACCCCAACTACGGTGCTCAGGTTCTAGAGCTGGGGATCACTGGCTGGGAGTGGACACGGGGGCACTAGAGCTGCTCGCTGCTTCCTTAGCCCGGCCCCCAGCAAGATGTTCCTGACGGTGACCCGGTTGTACTTCAGCACAGAGGAGGGGGGCGAGCGCTCCGTCTGCCTCACCTTCGCCTTCCTCTTCCTGCTCCTGGCCATGCTGGTGCAGGTGGTGCAGGAGGAGACTCTGGAGCTGGGCCTGGAGCCAGGTATGTGCAGTCTTTGGGGCATGGGGTCCCCGCGTCCATCACTTCCTCCGGTGAGGGTGGGGTTCAAGTGACATGTAACATGTGAAGGAGGGGACTTGTTGGGCCTGAGTGGCCCCTCTGGATGCTGGCTGGCTACCCTGGGTCTCCCGTTGGGTTTTGGGGGCAAGAAGATATCCTCTCTCACTGTCTCTGATGGGTGCCTGCAGCTGTCTTTTGTCACAGGGCACATCTGTTCCCCTCATCTGTCCTCTCCCCCGGCAGCCATCATGATTTGATATCTGCCTAGTCTAATTTAATCTGCGGAAGGAAATGGGTAAATGGCACAAAATTCATAAAGTACGAGAGGATAGATGTTGAGGAAAAATCACCCGTACTGACTCTCCTTCCAAGAGGAAATCTAGGGGGGTGCTTTCCTTTGTTCCCATAAAGCAGTAGTGTTTATGGCTCTTACACCCTGTCTTTTTTCCTTAAAAACATTAATTTGGAGTTTGTCCCTTGATGCTACATATGGTGTGGTTTTTTCATAGTATCCACACAGTATTTCGTTTTATGGATGTTCCGTGATTAGTTAAGCAGTCTGCTACTTATGGACATTGAAGTCTTTCACTATTATGAGACTGACGCACTGCCTACAGAGCTAATGAGGCACCTTAAGTCTTTCACTGCTAAACATTGCTGTACAACATCGTGTTCTTATACAACAGGGTTACGTGGGAATGGCCTTGAGCATGTGGCCCTGTGCAAGAGAGTGCATTGGTAATTTTGATAATGTTGCAAATTGCCATTTAGGAGAAGAGTAATGAAGTGTCTGTTTCCTTACATTATCTCCAATGTGTTTCCTCAGACTTTTTTGTCTTGGGTAACCTGATGGGTGAAAATATAAGTGAGGTTGAGCACCTTTTCATATGTTGAAGAGTCATTTCTATCTTCTTTCCAGGAAAGGTCTGTTCTTTTGCCCAGTTTTCTACTGGGTTGTTGACTCCTTTATTGATTTGTAGGAGCTCTTAGTATATTAAGACATTAGCCTTTGCGTATGATAGTAGTTGCAAATATTTTTCTTAGTTTCTCATTTTTCTTTTAACTTATTCTTTGGATAGTCTTTTAAAAAATATAATTTGTATCACATCACCTCTCTGCCTAATACCAGATTCTAGTGTCTTAACAAAGATCAAAATATTCACCATGGTCTGCACACCCCTGCCTGCTCCTTTAGCTTTATCTTCACTCATTCTCCCTGCTTTTCGATTTTTAAAACTATAGGGGCGCCTGGGTGGCTTAGTCGGTTAAGCGACCGACTTTCGCTTAGGTCATGATCTCGCGGTTCGTGGGTTCGAGCCCCGCGTCAGGCTCTGTGCTGACTGCCAGCTCAGAGCCTGGAGCCTGTTTCATTCTGTGATTCCCTCTCTCTCTGACCCTCCCCTGCTCACGCTGTCTGTCTGTCTCTCTCCTAGAAATAAATAAAACATAAAAAAAATTTTTTTTAACTATATAATGTTTTGTATATATAAACACACACATATGAATATGTATATGTGAGTTACAAAGCAAAATAATAATGTAATGAACTCACCTCTTAAATGAGAACCAGAACATTCCCAGCGTTCCTGCAGGCCTCTGGTGCTCCTTCCCAATCCCACCTCCTTCCTCCCCTACTCACAGCCCCAACCAGTCTCTCAAACGTGTTTCTCATTCCTTTGCCTTAAAACAAACAGTTTCATCACACATGCTTCTGTCCCTAAAGAATTAATCCTACAGCTTTGCTCCTTATCATGGGTGGGGTCAGTCAGGGGGTGGCCTGCCCACCGGTGCTTTTCTGTCTTCTGTGATGTTATAAAACCAGGCCACATTGGTGTGGGTGGCTTTCATTCACCTCTTCTCATGGATCAATGATGGTTTCTTGTGAGATCACCTGTATTTACTTGTCCGTTCTGTTGATGGCCGTTTAGGTGGTTTCCAGATTTTAGCTTTTCACAGTTGCTACGGGGCACAGTTCTTAAAAAAAATTTTTTTTTAACATTATTACTATTTTTTTTTTGAGAGAGAGACAGAGTGCGAGCAGGGGCGGGGCAGAGAGAGACAGGGAGACACAGAATCTGAAGCAGGCTCCAGGCTCTGGGCCGCCAGCACAGAGCCCAGTGCGAGGTTCCAACCCATGGACCACGAGATCATGACCTGAACCGAAGCAGGATGCTTAACTGACTGAGCCCCCCCAGGCACCCCTCTATGGGGTACATTTTGGTACATGTTTCCGTGTACACATGTGCCAGCATTTCTTTTGGGCACAGGATTTTGGGATGATGGGAACATGTTCACCTACGTGAGATGATGCCTTAGCGTTTTTCAGAGCAGTTCTCTCTGCACGCCCACCAGCCATACAGCCTGGGGTTTGGAGCGTGGACACTGGGCTCTGGGCACCCATGGAGTCCCAGCTGCACCGGGCAAACGTGGGTGACATTGCAGTGGCCCCTTGCCTCACCCCACTGGTGGTAAGGTTGGGGTGGTGATCGCATCAACCTGCTGGAGGACAGTAAGGTGCAAATGAATTTAGATCTATGGAAAGTGCTTGTTTTTTGCCAGCCTAGTGGTGTAAACGACGCCTTTAGTGGTCTTAACATGCATTTCTCTGATTACCTGGGAGGCTGATCATCTTTTCCTGTTTATTCATGATTCTCATTTCCTCTTCTTTGAAGACCCCGTTCTTACTGTTGTCCATTTTTCTTTGAGGGTGTATGTGGTTTTTCCCCCCGTTTTTTTTTTTTGTCTTTTTTTTTAAATTTTTTAAAATGTTTTATTTATTTCTAGGAGAGAGAGAGAGAGAGAGACAGCGTGAGCAGGGGAGGGTCAGAGAGAGAGGGAGTCACAGACTGAAACAGGCTCCAGGCTCTGAGCTGGCAGTCAGCACAGAGCCCGACGCGGGGCTCGAACCCACGAACCGCGAGATCATGACCTAAGCAAAAGTTGGATGCTTAACCGACTAAGCCACCCACGCGCCCCATCCCCCGTTTTTTTTTTTTTGTTGTTGTTGTTGTAAATACACATAACATAAAATTTACCATTTTAACCATTTTATTTTTAATTTTTAAATGTTTTTTTAAATTTATTTTTGAGAGAGAGAGACAGTGTGAGCAGGGGAGGGTCAGAGAGAGAGGGAGACACAGACTCTGTAACAGGCTCCAGGCTCTGAGCTGGCAGTCAGCACAGAGCCCCACGCGGGGCTCGAACCCACGAGCCGCGGGATCATGACCTGAGCTGAAGTTCGACGCTTAACTGACTGAGCTGCCCAGGTGCCCCCATTTTAACCATTTTTAAATGTATACTTCAGTGGCATTAAGTACATTCACTTTATTGGCAACCATCATCAACATCCATTCCTTCTTTTTTTGCCTTGCGAATCTGAAACTCTGTCCCCATTAAACACCAACTCTCCATCCCCCACCTCCCACCCCTACCCCTGGCTCCTTCCACCCTACTTTCTGTCTCTATGAATCTGACTTCAGGTGCTTTATATGAAGGGAGTCATGCAGCATCTGTCTTTGAGTGACTCGCTTATTTCACTCAGTATAATGTCCTTAAGGTTCATCCATGTTGTAACCTGTGTCCAAATATCCTTCCTTTTTAAGGCTGAATAATATTCCATTTCATGAATATACCCCATTTTGCTCATCCATTCATGTATCGATGGACACTTATGTTGCCTTATGTTTTAGCTATTGTGAACAGTGTTGCTCTGAACATGAGTGTACAACTATCTCTTCAAAACCCTGCTTTTTATTCTTTTGGCCACAGATCCAGAGGTGGAATTGCTGGATTATATGGTAATTCGGTTTAACTTTTCTTAAGTTTATTTGAGAGAGTGAGAGTGCAAGCAGGGGAGAGGCAGAGGAGGAGAGAGAGAATCCTGTCGTGGGACTCAGTTTCACAAACCGTGAGATCATGATCTGAGCCAAGATCAAATGTCAGATGCTTAACTGACTGAGGGACCCAGGCGCCCCATGAAGAGTCTATTTTTTTTTAATTTTTAAATGTTTTTATTTATTTCTGAGAGAGAGAGAGAGAGAGAGAGACAGCATGAGCAGGGGAGGGTCAGAGAGAGAAAGAGACACAGAATCTGAAACAGGCTTCAGGCTCTGAGCTGGCTGTCAGCACAGAGCCCAACGCGGGGCTCAAACCCATGAACCGTGATATCATGACCTGAGCCGAAATCGGACGCCCAGCTGACTGAGCCACCCAGGCGCCCCTGAAGAGTCTATTTTTAAGTTATCTCTACACCCAACATGAGACTCGAACTCACAAGCCTGAGGTCAAGAGTTGCACTCTCTACCAAGTGAGCCAGCCAGGCACCCCCAGCCCTTTTGCCTTTTTTTGAACCTATCTTTTTGGTGATGAATTTTCAGAGTTCTATATATATATTAGGATATTAATCCCTCTTCATATGTATGATTTGCAAATATTTTCTCCAGTTCTGTGGGTTGCGTTTTCCTTCTAATGGTCATATCTTTTTTTTTTTTTTAAGTTTATCTATGCATTTTAAGAGAGAGAGAGGAGGGGAAAGGCAGAGAAAGAGGGAGAGAGAATCCCAAGCAGGCTCCGTACCAATAGTGCGGAGCCCTACCCAGGGCTCAAACCCATGAACTGTGAGATTATGACCTGAGCTGAAATCAAGAGTTGACACTTAACTGAATGAGGCACCCAGGCACCCTGGTCATATCTTTTGATGTACAAAAATGTTTAATTCTCATGAGCCCCAATTTATCTATTTTTTCTTTTGTTGTGTGTACCTTTGGTATCATATCCAAAATATCATTGTCAAATCCAATGTTAGGAAGCATTTCTTGGGCTATATATCTTTGTTTTTTTCTTGTTGATTTGTAGGGTTTCTTTATATATTTTGGAAATTGACCCTTTGTTACACGTGTTGCACATACTTCCTCCTATCAAATCTGACACACCATTATTTCATGAACTGCTGTACGAAGATAAAAAACACTGTTACTTAAACGATTGCATGGCATCAGTGGTCCTGTGTATCCCAATTTTAAAGAAGTTAAAATGTGGGTAGCGGTGGGGGGGAGGAGTGTATCTTCTAAATTGTGGTGTGGCTTTTTACTTTCTTTGTGGTGTTTTTTCCTCTTTAAAAAATTGTCCCAAAATATCATATTGTGACAAATCTCAAACCAACAGAATGGTTCAAAGAATCCTTTAATGACACCCATATGCCCTTGACCTAGATTTGTTTGGCCATGTTTGTGTTTTTTTATCTCTGCACGCCAACACACCACACTTTTTTGGGCTGAGCATTGAATATAGCTGCAGCCCTCACCTCTGGTGTCTTTGATGGACACCAAGCACTTCATTATTTTAGTTGATTTTTGTCTTGAAGAAATGTCCTTCCTTTCCCTACAATTAGAAAGACTTTTATATTTTCCAACACAATATTTCAAGTTTTGGGGGCGCCTGGGTGGCTCAGTCGGTTCAGCATCCTTCTTTTGATTTCAGTGCAGGCCGTGATCCCAGGGTCGTGATTGAACCCTGGATCATGCTCTGAGCTAATTGTAGAGCCTGCTTAAGATTCTCTCTCTTTCTCTCACTCCCTGTTTCCCCCTCTCCCACTTGCACTTGCTCTCTCCCTCTCTCAAATACTATATACGTATATATTTCAAGTTTTACCATTCACATAAACCCTTAAACTCCTGGTAGTTCACTGTGTTATGAGATAGGGATCAAATGAGTGTTTTCCATGGGATAACCTTGCTATACAATTGTACTTTCAGTGAATTGTGGGTTCTTTTGGTTTTCTTTTATCTTGTCCAGTTTTCTGCTTTCTTTTAGCTAGGACCTCTGGCTTTTATAGCACTACTCTGGTAGGCTTCGTTCTCTTGTTTCCAATTTCTTAGCTGACTACTTAGCTCCTTAATTTTTAGCTCCTTCCATTTCTAGCATTTATAGCATGTAAGGATGTAAAGATTTTACTAAGTCCCACTTTTGTCCACCGCTTAAGTTTTGACTTGTAATTTTCATCATCAGGCAGTTCTGGGTATTTAAATTTTTCCATTTTTTTTAATCTTTTAAATCTTTTTAAGAAACTTCAAACGTGGAAATTTTATTTGTTTTTTAAGATTTTATTTTTTTTTAATGTTTTATTTATTTCTAGGAGAGAGAGAGAGAGAGACAGCGTGAGCAGGGGAGGGTCAGAGAGAGAGGGAGTCACAGACTGAAACAGGCTCCAGGCTCTGAGCTGGCAGTCAGCACAGAGCCCGACGCGGGGCTCGAACCCACGAACCGCGAGATCATGACCTAAGCGAAAGTCGGACGCTTAACCGACTAAGCCACCCAGGCGCCCCAAGATTTTATTTTTTTAAGTAATCTCTCCATCCAGCATGGGGCTCGAACTCACAAACTGGAGATCAGGAGTTGTAAGCTCCATGGACTGAGCCAGTAGGTGCCCCTTGAATGTGGAGCTTTAAATTAAAAAAAAATTTTTTTCTAGCTTAATTGCAGTATGCTTACAGAAGATGGTTTACTTGAAGTAAATTCTTTAAAATTTGTTAAGACTTGCATCATGGCCTCAAATATGATCAGTTTTAGTGACTATTCCACATATTTTTGAAAAACATCTATTCTTTGTCTCTATCTGTCCAATAAATTCAAATCTCCTTCCTTCCTAACTTGTGGTCAGTCATTAAAGGGTTAATCTCCCTTGGAGATGGTGGAGCTCTCAATTTCTCCAGATTGTTCTGCCAGTGTTTTCTTTATATGTTTTGTGGCTAATTGACAGGGTGTTTACAAGTTCAGAATTGCTACATATTCCTGGTGAATCAACCATTTTATTAGGAAGTATTCTGATTCTAATAATACACTCTGTCTTACTCTGGCAAAAAAATTTACCTTTCCAGCTTTCTTTTCCTTAGCTGAGATATGATTGACATATAACATTGTTAGTTTCAGGTATACAACATCATGTTTCAATATTTGTATATATTACAAGACAATCGCCATGATTAATCTGGTTAACATCCATCACCACACAGTTAAAACTTGTGATGAGAACTTTTAAGATCTACTCCCTTAGCAGCTCTCAAATGTACAATACCCCCTTTCTTTTGATTAGTATTTCATGACTTTTTAACATCCCTTTTCTTTCAACCTTACAGGGACCTTATGTTGAGGTATATCTATCTCCTTTGAAAAACATACAGCTGGATATTTTCGATCAAGTCTGACAATCTGTGTCATTTAACTTCAAAGTTTAACCTGCTTACATTTATTATGATTGATGACATATTTGGCATTGTTCCTACCATCTTGCCTTTTCACTTTCTATTTGCTCTTTATCTGTGATTGCTTTCGACATTGGCTACCAGTCTAATTGTCTTTCCTCTATAGGTGATCTGTCTTGAATGCCTGGCTGCTTTGCGATCTCTTTGTTTTTGGTATTCCAGTTTCACTACAGTGTCTAGGTATGGATTCCTTTGTATTTATTAGTTTGATATACTTTGTGTTATTCATTCTGCAGTGTGTTATTCATTCTGCAGACTTTTAGTCATTCTCTTCCACGATCTCCTCTCCTCCTTCATTCTCTCTTCACTTCTCTTGCTGCGGCTCCTATTCGACTGATGCTGAATTTCTATGCTCTTCATCTCCCTTCCTATTTCCTACCTTTTTATCTTTCTGAGTTGGAATCTGAGTGATCTTCAGATCCAATTCATTCATTCCTCCCGTGGCTGATTTGAATATGCCATTTCACAACCTATTATTCCAATAATTGTATGTTCCCTTTGGGTGAGCTTAATTGTTTCCTTTGCAAATATACCTGGTCATCTGAGGTAGCCTCACGTCGCCTGTGATTCCACCTTTTATTTTCCTCAGTCATTTCACATAAAATAACACCTACAAAATTTCTGTAGTCTGTAGGGTCTAAACTTGTCTATCTTTTTTTCTTCCTGCTGACTCTCCTTTATGATGATTTATTCCCTGGTGTGTTTGATGATTTTGGTTGTGAGCTCACATTTATTTGCTCTTACTCTGTGGAAAATCCAAGGGTCTGGGCTGAAGATTCTTTCTGAAACTTTGGTTTTCCCCTAAGGGAGTCCTTCATGCCCTTTGGATTCCTGGTATAATCCAGGAAGCTCAGACTCAGTGGTCCACTGCCCCACCCCCCATCTCCCCTAGTCAATTAAGAGTGCCTGCCTGGTACCTCTTCCTATTTGTTCAAAAAAATCGCCCATATCCAGAGCACAAAGTGGTCCTTTTGCCTGGCACCAGGCCTGGCACCCACTGGTTCGTTCCTATCTGGGGAGTAAAAGCCTATCTGGGAGGGGGTCAGAGCACACTCTGAGTGCTCCAGGGGTTATTAGATGCTGCCCTCTCCTTGTCTTCCCTAGGCCTTGCCAGTATGACCCAGAACTTGGAGCCACTTCTGAAGATGCAGGGCTGGGACTGGGCGTGAGTCCTGGGAAGTGAGGTGGGGCAAGGGCAGGCTGTGACCTGCAGGTGGGGGTACCGACAGGCTTCAGAGCCTCCTGACCCTCCTCTCCTCCTCAGGCTCCCTCTGGCCAAGCTGTCTATCCGCATGGGGCTGGCATTCGTGGGATCCATGCTGGGGGCCTTCCTCACCTTTCCAGGCCTGCGGCTGGCCCAGACACACCTGGACGCGCTGACCATGTCGGAAGACCAGCCCTTGTTGCAGTTACGCGGAGTGCCAGATGGGCGGGTGGTAGGGAATCTAAAGGAGGGGCTGGGGGATGGCGGGTGCCCAGGCCTCACTTTTTTATGCCCTTGCCCTGTAGGCTCCTTCTGCAGATGAGCTTCCTGTCCCCTCTGATCATCCTGGGGCTCTGGACCAAGCCCATTGCACGGGACTTCCTGCACCAGGCACCCATTGGGGAGATGCCCTCCTCCCTGTGCGAATCTGGTGGGGCTGGGAGGGAGGGCAGCTGGGGGCCCCTCTGTGTACCCTAGTCTTTGAAGCTCAGGGAAGAGCCTTGGGTCCTGGGGGAGAACCCCCGGGCAGGGGCGGCCTCCCTAGCCCCCTCACTCCCCTCCCCACAGGCTGTCGGACTCAGCCTTCGACTCGTTGCGCCTCTGGGTGCTGGTGGCATTGTGCCTGCTGAGGCTCGCAGTGACCCGGCCCCACCTGCAGGCCTACCTGTGCCTGGCCAAGGCCCGCGTGGAGCAGCTGCGGCGGGAGGCCGGCCGCATAGAGGCCCGTGAGATCCAGAGGCGGGTACGGGCTCCCGAGGTTGGGAGGGAACACGGAAACCCCGGGGCTCAGGGCGGGGATCCCCCTGGGGTGTAGGGTCACTCGAAGCCCAGAAGGCTGTCCCGTGCCCCCTCCCCCTGCCCCGTAGCCACTGCTACCTGCCCATTAGGTGGTGCGGGTCTACTGCTACGTGACAGTGGTGAGCCTGCAGTACCTGACACCGCTCATCCTCACCTTCAACTGCACACTGCTGCTCAAGACGCTGGGTGAGAAGTAGCGTGGGCGGGGCGGGGGCGGAGCCAGGTGTGGGCGGGGCTGGGAGGGTGGGGTGGGGCGAGGGTGGCCAGGGCAGGGTTGGCGTTGGGGCTGAGGAGGAGGAGGACAGGAGCTGGTGGTGAGTGGGGGTAGGGTGGGGGTGGACCCTGGAGGGCCTGGAGACGCGGAGAGTTGGAGGAGGGGCCTGAAGTTGGGGTAGGGGGCAGGAGACCGAGTTTGGGGTGGTGGCGGGGTACGAGGTGCCTAGGGCTGGGGTGAGCGTCCGCATGGGTGGGGGTCCTAGAGGTCAAATCCCATCCGTGCTTTCACCCTCACAGGCGGCTACTCCTGGGGCCTGGGCCCGGTTCCCCTGCTGTCCCCGACTCCGGCCTCAGCCCACGATCGCCCTGCGGGCCCGGAGGACGATGAGGCCCAGCAGACGGCGGCACGGATCGCAGGGGCCCTGGGCAGCCTGCTCACGCCCCTCTTCCTCCGCGGCATCCTCACCTTCCTCATCTGGTGGACTGCCGCCTGCCAACTGCTCTCCAGCCTCTTCGGCCTGTACTTCCACCGGCACCTGGCGGGCTCCTAGCCGCCTGCAGAAAACGCTCCTGGGTCCCCAAGGTCTGGGCCGAGCCAGCGTTCACGGTCGCCTCCGTGTGTGCCTCAGTGTCCTCAGGTGCAAGGTGGGCCTGGGAGTCCCCGCAGCGCCCGCTGTGCGCGTCCACTTCACCGCCGTGCCTGACCGTGGCCCCCTCGGATCCCATGTTTCTGCCTCAAAACTGTTGCCCTGGGCCCAGTGGCAGCGGATCCCAGGGCCATTGTTCCCAGACTGCATGCCCCCCCAATTTGAGGCAGAAGTGGGGGTTCATTCTTCTGAATAAAAGAGCAGGCTGCTTTTACAAAGAGGCCTGGAGTGGTTTGGGAGGCTGCTCTCTGCCTGTTGGTGTGGCTCAGGCCACTGCGTGTGGGGCTTCTGGGGAGTGAGCTTCCGGGCTGAGTGAAGGGAACCTCTGAGGGAGAGCACAGGGCCACCCAAACAGTAAGCA
This sequence comes from Proteles cristata cristata, assembly GCA_017311185.1. Lineage (NCBI taxonomy): Eukaryota > Metazoa > Chordata > Mammalia > Carnivora > Hyaenidae > Proteles > Proteles cristata. Next base: position 343,051 of record JAESUZ010003691.1, on the reverse strand, counting down.
AAGGCCTGGGAGCAAGAAGTGAAGAGAGGAGGAAACAAGTATTGAAAACTTCCAGTTTCAGTGGGTCTGGAGGTGACAAGTCAGGGGAGAAGGAAGAGAGGGGCTGGAGAAGGAAGGGGGGTTGGGCAAGAGGGAGCAGAGGGTGGGAAGCGGCAAGGAGCAGGAGTGGACACGTGGACACGGAGGAAGAGAAGGGGGGGGATGGAGATGGCAGATAAAGTTGTAGAAATCTTGCAGGAGGAACAGAAAGAGATAATTAATGGAAAACAAGGGAGGGAGGGGACAAAGGAGATAAATCAGAGGACTGACCCAGAAGAATCTTCCAAAGAAAGTTCTGGAAAGAGACGTCTGAGCAGGGGAAGACACTGAAGGAGCCAGGCAAGGCGAACTCCCCAGGATGGCATGGTCCCAGGTGCTGTGAGACAAGAACTCCATCCCTAGCCATGTGTCCAGAAAGTTCCAGAATGAAGACCACCTCCCGGCCAGGACAGAAAAGCTCACACCTAATGGCCCAGGAGTCAGAGATGACGGAGCATCGTCCCCTCATTCTGCTGGTCCCGCACTATGGCTGACACCCAAGAAGCCCCTGGAGCCGGCGCCCTGAACCCACTGGCATAGACCCCTGGTGGTGGTGCCTCTGGCCACCTGGCCCTTCCCTTGCCCAGCCAGGGCTGTGAGTGCTCTCTGCTCTCAGAGCGCAACGCCATGTGGTTTAGGGACACACAGGAAGTTGGGAACACCAACAGAAAAGCAAGAGAGTGACCGGCACAAGGCGCACATGGGACAGCTAAAGCAGGAAGAGCCTGTGACGGTCACAGGCTCACTGCCGTGCGTTAAACCACAGTGGTCTTACAGACTTTCTGGGACACATTTCACAATCAAAAAAAAAAAAGAGAGAAACAAGGTGGAACTGCAGAGAAAAATAGGGAAGATAGAAGGGGGTGGTCAGGATCCTGTGTTTTCAGGAGAAGTATTACATTGTTGTTAAGGGACACATCAGGGGTAACCCCCACACATCAGTGCTTCTCACAGGAGGGGATGGTTCTGCCCCAAAGGGATACTAGTCAACGTCTGGAGGCATTTTTTTCTGGAGACATTTTTGGTTGTCTTGATTGAGACGGGACAGGGACACTACTGAATCTGGTGGGCAGAGGCCAAGGATGCCATTCAACTTCCTGAAGTGCCCACGATGGCCCCACCACGGAAGTCAGCAATGCCCCAGCCCAGAAGCCCATGTTATAGGAAACACAACGTATCATTTCTAAACCAGCTGAAGAAAAGAAAGAAAATTTTTAAAAAATAATAAAAAGAAATAAGAAAACCCAACAACAAGTCAAACTTTCAATGATTCCAGAGAAATAAGCAAAGGAGAAACCCAGTGGAAGGAAAAGACACAATAAACTGGAAATAGGACCCAGATGCACCCAGGCACCTTGGAACCGCGCTTGTCTGGGTCCCTGGGGACCTCCACCTTGTCCAGTCTTCAGGCCTCCTCCTGACCTTGCTGTCTCTTCCCCCGTCACCGCCTGGTCACCACCCACGCCCTGGACACGCTGCTGCTTCCCCTGTCGGAACAGTGAGGAGCTACGAGGCTGGATACTGGCCCTTGGTGAGGGCAGGCGCTGAATGACGCCCTCCCCAAATTCACAGGTTGACGTTCTAACCTCTCAGACCTCAGAATGGGGCTGGATTTGGGATACCGGGGCTTTAAAGACGTGATTAAGATGAGGCCATTAAGGTGGGTCCTTATAAGACGAAATTTGCTTTCTTTTTTCTATTACAACGAAATTCAGGCACAGACATGCACTGAGGGAGGATGATAGGAAGATGGCCAGCAGCGAGCCAAGGAGAGGCCCGGACAGATCCTTCCCTCAAGGCCTCGGAAGGACTGAAACCCGCTGACACCTTGATTTTTGGACCTCTGGTCTCCAGAACTATAGGAGAATAAATTTGGCTTTTTAAGCCCCCCCAGTCTGGGGTACTTTTTTTTTTTTTTAATTTTTTAAATGTTTTATTTATTTCTAGGAGAGAGAGAGAGACAGCGTGAGCAGGGGAGGGTCAGAGAGAGAGGGAGTCAGACTCTGAAACAGTCTCCAGGCTCTGAGCTGGGAGTCAGCACAGAGCCCGACGCGGGGCTCGAACCCACAAACGGCGAGATCATGACCCAAGCAAAAGTCGGACGCCCAACCGACTAAGCCACCCAGGTGCCCCGGGGTACTTTGTTAAGGCAGCCACAGGGCACTCAGGACAGGGAGGGTATGTGGTATAAATGGCTACCATCTCCTTGCAGGAGTATCCGGCATCTCTGTTCATCTCTGGATAGATTTCCCCCAACGATGACCCTGTCATGAGGACTCAGGGCCCATGGTTTGCCTGGAGGGTGACCCCAGAGAGACTGCTTGAGGGTAGAAGCATGAAACAGGGATGGAGGAACCCTGTGGAGGTGCCAGGGAACAGGTGACTAAGTGGGCAACCTGGGCCTGGTCCTGCTGGGGACCTTGGGGGACAGTGTAGATCTGACTCAAGTGGAGTCAGATGGTGGAGGGACACAATCATTACCTGAGGGCTGCTCTTGGGGTGCTGGGTCATGCTCTACGGGGGAGCCCCGAGAGTGGGTCACAGTGGCTTACAGCCAAAAGCAGTTGGTGGCAACCATGCCTGCTGGACCTGGGGACGGGCGCTGGCAGCATCGGTTAACATATCCCTTGATTCCTACCTAGGAATTTCATTCCCGGAGACCCATAGACACACCAGTGCATGAACACAAAGAGTAACATACCAGATACGCTTCAGAAAGTGCCAGGAAGCTCAGCTGTAATTGTCTTCAATAAACAGGATAAAGTGACTCATATTGCCAGAAGTTGAGAGGCAGTTGAGAGCTTCAGGCAAGGCTGCATCCAGCAGCAATATAGTGTCACAAATATTCCGACTCCTCTGTTCATCTCTGCTCCATTATCTGCAGTGCCAGCTTCACCCCGGGCTTGCTTTCTACCTTATGATCACAAGATAGTCCCAACAATTGCCTGGGCTGGTGTTTCTTCCCTCAGGGCCAGAGGGAGAGAGAGGGTGCTTCTAAAAGTTCTCCCTGGAAGTGGTTAGCAAATATCTTCTCTGCTATCATGGGTGCAGATGGAATCACGTGCCCACCTCCATATTTTAGGGGATGCCACAGTGCTTGGGGGGAAATGGGGAGCTGACCCAGACCCTCCTAGGCTTAGGGCCTGGTACAAGAGGTGGGACTGGCCAGAAATCGGTAGGATGTGAGGGGCAAGCTCGGCAGTCCCTAGGAGCCACTACCTCGTCGTCACGGCAACAGATCATGAACAACCTCAATGACCATCAATAAGGGATGTCATCACAGGCCACCACCCCAGGGAAACACCAAACAGTGGCTAAACAGACAAACAGTACACAGCAGGGACCAATGTGCAAGAAATACAGTTGATTGAAAGCAGCTTGCAGAGCAGCTCAGGGTCAGCAAGGTAGAAAGTACTTGAGCTGCTCACCACCCCCACGAGTGCGCACACCCAGTCGCCCCTCCTCCCCGGGCATGTGGAGGCTCCCACTTCCCGCCTCTGGTCAGGTGCACCTTACAAGTTGGTCCAGGTAACAGGCTGCAGTCTCAATGGCCCCTGTGAGATCTCTGGTGGCCTCCTCGTCCTTGTGACCCTGCAGACAGCCACACTTGCTCCTAATGCCTCCACTGGCTGGGGAGCGGACCCCTCCCACCCCCCAGCCGCACAGGGCAGATGGGCAGGGCATGGGAGAGAGACAACAGGACTTTGAGGCCATGCTCGCTGCCGTAGGATGCCACCCATCCCAACTGATGACGCGGCTCGCCATCAGTTTGTCTGTCCTCAAAAGGGACAAGTGTTTATGCACAGGATGGCTCTGGAAGGATACATGAGAAACTTGTAACAGAAGACACCTCGGCAGAGGGAACTGGCCGGCCGACATACTTCTCACCGCAACTCTTTTACAGTCTGAGTTTTGTAGAAGACCACAGTATGTATTAATAATTGAAACAATAATTACATTAAAAAGGTTTATTCAAGGGACGCTTGGCTGGCTCAGTCGGTAGAGCTGATAATGTCCTCCCCAAATCTTAGAGTCTTGAGTTCAAGCCCTACGTTGGGCATGGAGCCTACTTTAAAAAAATTTTTTTTTTGTTTTATTTATTTCTGAGAGAGAGAGAGGCAGCGTGAGCAGCGGAGGGTCAGAGAGAGAGGGAGACACAGAATCCGCAACAAGCTCTAGGTTCTGAGCTAGCTGTCAGCACAGAGCCTGATGTAGGGCTCGAACCCACAAACCGTGAGATCATGACCTGAGCCGAAGTCAGATGCTCAACTGACTGAGCCACACAGGTGCCCCCATGGAGTCTACTTAAAAAAAAAAAAAAGGTTTATTCAAGAATATATTACGAAATCTATCCAAATAACCTCAACCCTGTTTTTGGTTCAAAGGGGAGGGAGGGTTGGGCGGTCAGAGCTGGAGAGAAGAGACATGGACAGAAAAAAAAGTCATTTTAATTTTTATTAAATATACTCTCTTGGCACAAATCTTTTAAAATATATAAACATTATATATAAACAAAGTGTCTTCATGGCATCAAAATGTAACTCCAGATCAGGATGGAAACCAGTGGGAGGGGCGTGACCCCGGAGGGCACCAGCCCCGCTGTGGGTGCTGCCAGGGTCCCCTCGGCTGGGAGCCCCCCGGGGAGGCACAGCTCTGCCAGCAGGATGTGGGGCCCCTCCCTCTGCCACCCAGCCTGAGGCTCAGAGAAGGGTGCCGCCGAGCCATTCATTTGGTCTCACCTGCCTGCGGTGGACCCCCACCCCCTGCTGCCTCCTCTCGCCTCGTGGCCCTCGGGTCCCCACTCTGTCTCCCCGTGAGGGGTCCCTGCCTCCCCTGCTGAGCCTGGGTGCTGAGCAGGGCGAGGAGAGGAGGTGGGAAGTCCACTCAACAGAACAGCCTGGGACCCTGGCGACGAGACTCGAGCTGGCCAGCAGAAACATGCAAGGAAGGACAGAGAGAGAGGTCTTCACACCCGCAGGTCCAAGGCAATGACAGAAATGGGACAGAACAAAGGGGAGAAATGAAAAGTCACGACTGGAAATGTGCACGGGGCAAACACGCCCTCTTAGACCCTTTCAAACGTCGCGGCTGCAGAGCTGTCTGTGAAAACCGACCCTCTGGTCCCCGTCCGCCTGGAACCAGATTGCACGGGTCGGGGTGACCAGACCCAGGGTCAGCTAAGAAACTCCCAATGTCATCCTGAAATGTGACACCCAGCAGACCCCAGGAGACTTCTCCATGAGACCAGCTCGCTGGGGGTGCCCTGGGGTACCCCAGCTCCAAGAATCCCACCCCTGGACTACACATGATCTCAGGAGCTCCCACTTTGGGAAGATCAAGGCTGCCAGTTGCCTCCAAGTAATCAGACAACTCTGTGGGCCTTAAACTGCTATGTGTCTTGGCCAAGTACCTGCTCAGGTGGGGGAGCCAGGGATGTGCTGTATGCCACACGTCCCCGCAGGAGCCGGCGCGCCTGGGGCAGAGGGCTAGGGCCCGAGGCCAGGCCTCTATTGGTGTGGCCTGTGGGACAGGGGTGGGAGCTTCTGGCCCAGAGGAGGTGAGTTGGGCACCCAGTTTTCAGCAGATGCCTTCTGGCTAAGACTTAGACCCAAACCCATGGGAAGTCCTCAAGCCTGGAGGAGATGTGACCCTCCTGGGAACATTACAAACCAGACCGGTGGGCAACAGAGCGGAAGACCCTGTTGCTCTACTTTGGCCACAGAGTCCAGGATCCAAATAATGCTCTTGGGAGAAGGCTGTTCCGAAGCAGGAGGCTCTGGTGACAGGGGAGTCATGTCACCTGGGAAGTAATGGCAAAGGCAGGACAGGAGGGGCACGCGGGACAGGAGGCTGTATTTGTAGCCCCAGCTGAGCAGAAGGCTGGCCCCACCTCAGCAGGGCCTGGACAGGCTTCTCCGAACACTCGGGGGCTCCCTCCCCTCTGTGGGCACGGGGGCAGGCCAAGTCTGGCTCTGAGCCCAGTGGGCATGGGGTCACTAGAACCAGGAGCAGGTCCAAGGTCACAGGGTGCCAGGAGGCGGTGCTGGTCACTCCCAGCTCAGGGCATTTAGGGCAACACCTCCAGGAGACAGTGCCAGCCCCAGGGAGGAGGGATGGGGAGGGTGTGGCAGCCCCTGCCCACCAGCCTCAACATTGCACTTCAAGGGCCGCCGGCTTCTGAGACCGAGGCCAGGTCCCCCAGCTTATTCTACAAGGTGCTCCAATGACGCGGTTCCCAGGGCGGGACCACGTGCACCCTCACTCCCCAGGCTCAGAAACGAAAGGGGTCAATGGTCCGCCGCACGTGGAAGCTTGGCCCTCCCCTCCCCTGTCTGGAGAGCAGCTGGCCCGCTGGCTCCCTAGCTCTGCAGGTGCCGCAGCAGGATCTGCATGAGGTCGAAGGTGGTGAAGCTGATGCCCACGGCGATGGGGCCCTTGAGCCAGTTCATGCTCAGACCCTTGTAGAGGCCGCGCACGGCGCCTTCTTCCCGCACGATGGCACGCAGCGTCTGCGCGATGGATGCGTGTGGGTGACCCGTGACCCCGGCTGTCTGCATGCGCCGCCGCACCACGTCCAGGGGGTACGAGGCTGACTGCCCAATGAGGCCAGCACAGGCCCCAAATACCATGCGCTCAAAGGGGTAGGGCTGAGGGCGGCCGCTGTACTCTGTGGGCAAGGGACAGAGGGGCCGTGTGAGGGTGTCACAAGGGGGCACACTCCCCGTTGTGGGTGCACCTCCTCCCACCCCGGCACTCACACAGGCCCATGCTCTGTACCTGCTGTGGCTCAGGGCTCCCCTGGCCCCCCTGGGCCTCCCCACCCTGGCCTCCTCACTTCCCAGCCACTCCTTTTTAATCAAATTTGAGAAGAAAAGTTTCTAAAAAGGCAGAAACTCACAAATAGTCCCTTAACCAAGTCCTACGACCCAGAATGAACTCCCATCTAATCGCTCTTGTTTTCCCATCAAGCAAAGAAGGAAATTGATATGGGCGACCACTACCCTCTCCATCACCCAGCCTGCTCCATGGGTACCCTCCGCAGGGATGCCGGGATGCGGGGAGGTGAGCAGGTGTGAGGACGGGACATGTGGGACAGAGGAAGGAGCTGCAGCCAAACAAGAGGGGTTCTTTAAAACTGTGTGGCTGTCAGGGCACCTGGGTGGCTCAGTCGGTTAAGCATCTGACTTCGGCTCAGGTCATGATCTCACGGTTTGTGAGTTCAGGCCCCGCGTCGGGCTCTGTGCTGACAGCTTAGAGCCTGGAGCCTGCTTCAGATTCTGTGTCTCCCACTCTGTCCCTCCCCAACTCATACTTTCTCTCTCAAAACTAAATAAACATAAAAAAAAACACACACACACAAAAAAACAACCTTGTGTGGTTGTAAAAGTAAAACTAGGAATTACAAACAGTGGGGCACCACTATTCACTCAGCACACTGGCCAGACAGGAAGGAATCCGCTGGTGCCCCACGTGGGGTGAGCACATAGAGACGGGGCTGAGGGGCAAGCGGAGTAAGGAGTAAGTCCTCAAACGGGGGCTCACACCCTGGGTGTCTGCTGATCACTGAAAACCTGGAAAAACCCAGCACCCCTGGCAGGGGAGACCCACTACACCGCAGAAAGGACAGGGCAGAGCCTCAGATCCGGCAGGACGGACTCAGAGCCGGGGCCCGGCTGCGCTTGTCGCAGATGAAGGTAAGTCAGCCGTGGTCACTGATCACTGCATTACAAGGTAGTTCTCGTAAAGAGGCCTCAGCGGGGAGCGAGGCTGCGGTGGGGAACACAGGACCTCAGCTTCACTCGGAACATTTTCTTTAACAGAAAACATCTTGGAGCGACGTCAACACCTGTTTGCATGGGGCAGGGGTAGCAGGTATGGGTGGTGGCCTACTGTTCTCCGTATTTTTCTGCACTTTCTGAATTTCTCAAAATCGCCTAAATACAGGAGGGCACTCCCTCGGCCACCTAGATGGTACCCGGGATGCTCTGTGCACGGGCTGCCTCCCCTCCAGACGACACTCTGGATTTCACAAAGCTGGTCTTAAAACGCAGCACGAAAGGGGGGGAGTCTAGCAGCCTCAGTGGTGGCTCGATGTGGGTCTCATTCTGACTCGGACCTTGGCCAGACACGTGGCGGGGATCTTAGGGTCCTGCCTCTGCGTGCGTGTATCCCCGGGAGGTGCTGCCCCGGCTTCCGGCTCCTTACCTCTGTGCAGGCTCTTGAGCGTCTCATAGGTGAAGAAGCTCAGCCCGGCGTAGGGAATGACCCCCAGAACAGTGGGCGTGAACCCGTGGTAGAGGGTCTTCAGGCCCTCTTCTCGGGAGATGCGGATGAAGACATGAAAGATGTTGCTGTACCTGCAAGACAGTGACAGAGCGGGTGGGCCATGGGCACACCGAGGGGCCGCTGGCCTCCTCTGATTCTCTGCTCCTCCCGGATGTCGGGTGGGCCACGATCTGGATGCCGATGCCTTCCCTTCTTTAAGGAACAGAGCCACGTGGCAAAAGCTTTGGCATTGGAGGGGGAAATGCGTGCCTGAGGCCGTACCCCACCTTCAGCTCCCAGGTCACTCTGCTGTGCACGGCCCTTGTCTTTTCACCGTGGGCATTTGTAACATATCCGTGCCAATCCAAAATGGAGACTCTGGGGGGATGCCTGGGGGGCTCAGTCGGTTGAGGGTCCGACTTTAGCTCAGGTCATGATCTCATGGTTTGTGGGTTTGAGCCCCATGTCGGGCTTTGCACTGACAGCCAGGAGTCTGCTTTGGATGCTGTCTCTCTCTCAGCCCCTCCCCCACTCGTGTTCTCTCTTCCTCTCTCAAAAATAAACAAACATTAAAAGAAAAAAAAAAAGGAAGGCTTTTGGTCTGATATAAGTAGAAGCAGACCCTCAGGCTTAGAGAACCAATTACTGCCTGTCTGGAGTAGCGGCAGAATGGAACGTCTGGCCTGGGAACTCACATTTCCTTTGGGGTCACGGCCATCCTCGCTCTGACCAAGTCCAGGGGGTAGGTCAGTGAAGCAGCTGTCGTTCCGGCTAGTGCGCCCGCCAGGAGGCGGGGCCAAGGGGGCAGGGCTCTGTAAAGGGGGGAGGAGAGAAAGTGAGGCCCCCCCCAAGACTTGGGGTGCCCACAGGTCTCGGCCAGTGGGGAGAACCAAGGAATGGGCAGGCGCTGGCCGCTTTATGTCCCTGTCCCTCTTGGGCAGACATCATTTTGAGGTTCCCACAGCTGCCTTTCCTTGGCATCTGCTCGTATGGATTAAAGAGGTGTTTCTTCCCTTGGACACTGGGGCGCAGTTGGGATCGGGGCCCCCCCGGGACTTAGGTTCTGAGGGAAGACTGGGCAAACGAGAGTTCTGCTGTGGTGAGCGTGCGGAGACAGGAGGACAGGGTGGAGGCACAGAGTCGAGAGGGGTTGTGGGGCCGGCTGGGGCCGTCACTCACTCTCCGCGGAAGCCATAGTAGTGGCCCAGGATGCGCTTGTACTCCTCGTGCGCGCTGAACTGGATGGCGGCGTAGGGCACCACGCGCACCATGGTGGCCGAGTTCCCGCGCCACAGGCTGAGGAAGCCCTCGTTGAGGTAGGTGAAGTAGAGGAGCCGGAACGCCTCCTGGGGTGGGCGGGGCGTGAGGTCAGCACCCTGGCCTGCCCTGTGCCCCGCTCCATGGTGAACAGCCTATTTTGTCCTGCACTGTGACTGGGGGCCACCAGATTGGTCCCGCCCCACCTCACCCCCACATTCTCTGGGCCTCGCACAGGGACCCCTCTCTCCCTGCTCTCTTGGGCCTAGGAGCAGTCGTGAGCCAGGGGAAACCAGGTTTGCAGACAAGAGCCCCACACAGAGGGTGTTTTGTTAGTCTCTCTGGTCATCTAGCTTTCAAGGATATTCTTTCTCTTCCTATATTAATAAGGTGATGTCCGCTCTCTGTTTAAAAAGGAATCAAATGTGTTCAGAACTTCAAGTCCTCTCCCCAACACCCCGAGGATGAGGGTCTCTCGTCAGTGCCTGGGGTGGGCTGCGTCCAGGCAGGTTGGGGCTTCAGGACAGGCGGCCCTGGCCCCGGGCCCTGGTCGGGGAGGCCTCAGGTCACCCAGCAGCCCGGGAACTGGCTTGTGGGGCAACGAAAGGGAAAAAAACCACTTTGAGAAGCATCTTCCTCCACCCCCGGGCCACGTGCAAGCCCCTCCTGGCAGCCTGGCAGGGCAGAGGTCGGTGCTGGCCCCAGAGCCAGGAGTCAGTGACCTAGTAGCTCACCTTGGCAGAAAATCTTTTTGAAGACACTGGAAAAAAAACAGAAACACAATAGTGACCATTAGAGGTGAAGGACAGGACCTCGGTCTGTGGGACCCCCCACTGCTGGGGTCAGGTATGAGCAGGGGGATTGAGACGGGCCCCTGAGGAGACTTCCCTGCCAAGGGCTGAGGTGGGGGGGGGGGGCTGCGCCATAAGGGGTCTTGCAGCCTCCCTCTCCTCACTTCTCGAGAGCTTACTGTGTTCCCAGGACAAGCTCACACGCTCACCTGTGCGGACAGGTGCGCACACCTACCGCCCTCCGAGTTACACCCAGTGCCTGGAGGCCTCCATGCGGCGCATTCGCTCCAGGCCACAGCACCTGCTGCCGCCCGGGGAGGTGTGTGCTCAGCGGCGCGCTCTTTCCCACGTCAGCTCGCTCCTCTGGGAGGAGGCTGCTATTAACGTCCTGTTTTGTGGCTGAGGAAACTGAGGCACAGGGAGGCTAGGGACCAGGTGGAGGAGGGCCTGGCTTGACTCTGCAGTTCCTTCCTCCCCAATAGTTGAGGGGCAGGGGTCGCAGCTTGTGACTGCCCTGTGGTAGGCACTGGTCACAGTCTATGGGATGGAAAGGCCTCATCTTCAGGGGATCCTGTGGCTGCTCAACCCCAAGGAGAGAGGGTGAAGGTGTTTAGAACCGGGCCCCCCCAAAAGGAGTGTCCACGTCCTCAAGCTGAGGACAAGTGAATGGGACTTAATTTGGAAACGGGGTCTTTGGAGACATAATTAAATTCAGATGAGATCTTACAGGAGTGGGGTGGGCCCTACATCCAGTGACAAATGTCCTTATAAGAGGATAAGAGGAGTGGACACAGATGCAGAGGGCAAAGCAGAGTCCAGGGTGATGCGACCACAAGCCAAGGATGCCTGGAGCCCAGGAGCTGGAAGGCTCCTCCCCCAGAGTCCACAAAAGGAATGAGCCGGGATGACACCCTGATTCCAGACTTCCGGCCTCTGGAGTGTAAGCTGTGTGGTTTGTGGTGCTTTCTGATGGCAGCCCTGGGGCCAGCAGGGTTTCTAAGTGGGTGTTTAAGAAGCATTTTTCTTAAGTTTATTTATTCATCTTGAGAGAGAATGTGCAGGGGGACAGGGGGCCAGAAGGAGAAGGGGAGAGAATCCCAAGCAGGCTCTGCATTAGAGCCAGATGTGAGCTTGATCCCACAAACCCTAAGATCATGACTTGAGCTGAAATCAAGCAGTTGGATGCTTAACAGACTGAGCTTCCCAGGTGCCCCCTAAAAAGGCATTTTTAAAGCCAATTTGCTTGGGGGGGCCGCAGTGGAGAGTGAGCACCCGGAAGTATCTCTAGCCTATAGACAGGCGGACAGAGATTTACCTTGGAAGATGATTTTGGTTCGGTCCAGGGGAGCTACCGCCGTTTTGGCGAGAGCACCAGCTAGGGCCCCAGACAGGAGGGAGCTGAGAACTTGCCTGTGGTCGCTCTGCAAGAAAACACATGGACACAGTCTGTCACAGGGGAGGGTGGGGTGCGGAATGGGGTCTGCTCCGCTGGGGGCCTCACCCAGGAGGAACATCTTCCTTCTACCCCTGGTTGAGGGCTGTAACTTGCACAGCTGTCCAAGTTTCACAGGCCTGCTGGGCCCTGGGCACAGTGAGGCACAGGGGCAAGCCATCATGAGTCCAGTGGCCACGGAGCCTGTGTGGGACACAGTGAAAACCTTCTGGGTGACAGGGACCATCCACATGAGAGGTGACCCGCTGGCTGGGCTGTCCCATGAGTTCCCAACTTCTCAGAGACAGCTGAGATAGGGCTGACCCCAAACAGGAGAGTCCCTGCACCCTGAGTGCAGACCTGGCTGCGTCTGCTGCCTGTGTGCACCGGGGTCCCGTGCTGTAGAGCTCAGAACAAAGTCACAGGGGCCCTTGTGGGCTGGGGACCAGGCAGTGACATCAGGCAAGCAGACCCTCTGTGTCAGTGTGACCCCTTTCCACAACTTTCCATCAGGTCTGCCAGAGGCCTGCATTTGTGGTTCTTTTCCCAGCCAAGGTGAAGGTGAAGGTGAAGGTGCTGGTGCCGGCCTGCATCACGAGGAGAGCCTCAGAGCCAGCACTGTCCCCGAGTCTTCTCAAGGCTCTCTGGGAGGAGCTGCACAAGAAGTCACCTGCTTACCACGCTGGAGTCTCCACTCCCCCAGCTGACTTGGCCACAGAACTCTCACCACCACGGGGAGCACCTGGGCCTGGAGATGCTCCCATCTTTCCTGGCTCCATAAGGAGGAGGGATGGGGGAGGGGCAGGCCACTCTGTGATCCCGGGGGTCCCTGGAGTCTGACAGGAACCAGGTGCCTTGAGGATCCTTGGGACACACAGGGTGTACGGGGGGATATGTACAACTCCCCCTCCCCTCGGGGCTGCCAGTCTACCGGGAGAGCCAGACATGAACTAAATGTGTTGAGTCACCGATCCAGGAGGGCTGTGATGAGGGAGCTTTGGGTCCCCGGAGAACATGGGGTGGAGATGAGGGGTCCCAGGAGAACATGGGGTGGGTGGTGAGGGACTGAGTTTGAAGGATGAAGCAAAGCTAAGTGGGATGTGTGTGTGTGTGTGTGTGTGTGTGTGTGTGTGTGTGTGTGTGTGTGTGAGAGAGAGAGAGAGAGAGAGACAGAGAGAGACAGAGAGACAGAGAGAGACAGAGAGAGAGACAGAGATGGTATCATAGGAGGAGGAATGGAACACCCAGAGGCCCTGGTGAGAAGCAGGGGGTCCTGGGGGACCCCAAGACAGGTATGGTGGCTGACGTAGGGAAAGGGAGGGGGCACAGGGAGGAGAGAAGAGATGAAAGGCAGGTGGGGCCAGACTCCGGGGAGCCTGGGGGCCCAGCAAGCAGACTGGGCCTGCTTGTAACTGTAACCAGAGAGGAGACAGCGCCCGCGGAAACTCAGGGCAGAGACATGGAGGCTAGGCCCAGGGGATGGATAAGAGGCATGGGGGGTGGGGGGCAGTTCATAAAACTGGCAGCCTGGGTCTGAGTGGGCATGGTGAGGTCCAGGGTCACTCCCCGAATTTGCTCAGCTCAGTGGGTAGATTAAGAGTGAAGGGGTGGATTCCAAGTCTGTCTGCACACCTGGCCTGCACCTGGGTTCTGTCCTGACTGCCTGCAATGGCCATGGCCTTTCTTTTTTTTCTTTTTAATTTTTTAAAATGTTTTTTATGGGGCGCCTGGGTGGCTTAGTCGGTTAAGCGTCCAACTTTCGCTTAGGTCATGATCTCGCGGTTCGTGGGTTCGAGCCCCGCGTCGGGCTCTGTGCTGACTGCCGGCTCAGAGCCTGGAGCCTGTTTCAGTCTGTGACTCCCTCTCTCTCTCTCTCTCTCTCTCTCCTAGAAAAAAAAAAAAAAAAAAAAAGAGAAAAAATGTTTTTTATTTATTTCTGAGAGAAAGAGAGAGAGAGACAGTGTGAGTAGGGGAGGGTCAGAGAGAAAGGGAGACACGGAATCTGAAGCAGGCTCCAGGCTCTGAGCTGTCAGCACAGAGCCCGACGTGGGGCTTGAACCCACGAACCGTGAGATCATGACCTGAGCCGAAGTCGGACGCTTAACTGACTGAGCCACCCAGGTACCCCATGGCCATGGCCTTTCTGATCTCATCTGACACTGATGTGCTGTCTCCTGGCCAGGTCTGGGTGCCCCCAGGGGCTGTGGTGCCCTTCAATCAGGCCCCGTCCCTGGAGGGCTTCACCTCCTTTTCTTTAATGCCCCCAGCACCTCCCCCACCAGCCTGGCCCTCGCTTCCCTACAGAAACAGTCTCCCATGGGGGTGTTTTCCCTCCTCAGTTTCTGTGGTAGAGCTTTACCACGGGCTTCCATCTTCTCCTCGCTTTATAGAAGCCTGTCACTGGGCCACTCTGCCTTTTCTAGATCACATAGCAAGGTTCTGGAGGTCTGGCCCTACTGCTTCGAGAAGTTTAGACGGCAGAAGCTGCGAGGTTCAGTGGTGTTTCCAGCAGCAGCTCCGAGGCCCAGCCGCCTCCCAATTCCCTCTCCGAATCAGCGTGATGACTGTTCAACTCGTGGGCCGCTGAGAGCGGAGGGAGTACCCCGTGGACAGGCCACATGCTCTGGTGGTCCTAGGGGTGCAACCAGTGTGTCGCTTCCGGTGCAGCCTGCGGTTCTCAGCGTCGTAAAGCTACTTCTGCACGCCAGGAACATGCGGCCGTCATCCTGATTCAGGTTGGGGTGCTCGGGGATGTGCTGGGAGCCCAGCTCACGTGCTCGGTGGACGAGGCTGCTGCTGCCTTTGGCCGACATTTCTGGTGACCCTTCAATGCCTTTGCGCAACACTTCTGGTGACCCCTGAATGACCATGGCTGGCTTATTCTTGAAGGAGCTCGGCCCAGGCGCCATGGTGCCATCAGTGTCCAAACGTATCATGGGGAGTGCCTGCGAATGAAGAATGAGGCGGACGGCCTAGTAGAGAGAAGGCAGGCAATCCAGACAGGGCCCGCAAGGGCCATGGACACCACAGGACACTCAGGTCCTTAACCAGAGAAATGGCTTTACAGAGGAAGCTCCCCACAGCTGACTGGTCAAGTGGATCAGGCCTGGTGGCAGTCGTGGTGGCCAGCACGGAGAATCAGCATTGCACGTGGCCCAGCACGCGATGGGTGCTGGTCCTTTTGCGGGGCACGCCCACTTGGTGGGATTCGGGCAGCCAGCCAGGGGCAGGGGGTGACACTGCCCTCTTGCCCTGCGGGGAAACTCACTAACCCGTGAGGGAAGGGTGTGTCTGCTCTGGGGTTTGGCCTTGCTCTCCCTGCACCCACCCCCAGTGTGGCGACAGTGGCCCCACAGGTGGGCCTACAAACTAGTCCCCCCTCCCATCTGGTGCTTCACGGGGTGGGGAGGGGGACCTAGAATTCAAGGAGAATTGGGGAGGGCCAGAGGATGACGCTTTGGCCTTTGATCCTGTGGACTTTGAGAATGGCCCGCACACCCTGGAGCCAGGTTTCTATGTGGGCTGGGCAGTCTGTGTTCCAGGGTCCACTGGAGGAACTTCTATTGGCTTCTACGGTGAACAAGGATGGAGCTGATCCAACTTCTTTAAAAGGAAATATACCTTTTCTTCAACTGAAGGGTGGAATCAGGGAGGAGCTTCAGAGAGGAAACGGGCAGCTGAGAGCACACCCCATGTGCGAGCTGGCCCTGCCTGTCACTACTGCTTGAATCCGAGAAAGAAGGACACTTTTTTCTGACACCCTAGCCAAATCTGGGTGAGGTTTTGGCTTCTTACCACGTGGCTGGGCAGGTTGGATCCACATTGCAAACGGGACTTTAAATAGGAGGGAAGGAGGCCAGTCCGCACCCCCTGTCCCCCATGGCCTCCCAACAACACAGCTCGGAAAGGTGTATGTGGGGGGGGGTGATTTGTAATGGGGTGCAGGAACACAGAAGAGAGATCTCAGGAAAACGGCCATCGGGGAGGCGGGGTACTTGCCTTGGAACGGACAGGTGAGGACAGGACCGCCTCGGCATCCTCACGCACGCGCGCCGCACTTTCCTTCACACCATTACCCATTCCAGGCCAGCTCCAGGCCGCAGGAGACTTGGTCCTGGGAGAGGGAGGCACAGTGAGACCCAGTGAGAGGAAGGCGGCCTCAGGCCCGTGACTCACCCCTGAGTCACCTGAAGCAAGACCTGCCCTAGCCCGGTGCTCTTCCCCGCCTGGCTTCTTGTCTCTCTGCAGGGGAAGGACCCTGGCGCAGGCTTCCGAATGCCGGTCCCCAGCATCTCCCCAGCATCGGCTTAATCATTTACAAAAGTGCTTCTCATCGGCCCTTTGATTTGATCCTCACAAACAGGCCTCTGAGTTGTCTGCTGTTGTTTTTTTTTAACCTAGTAACAACCCCATGCAGATGGGCTCAGAGAGGTGAAGCCACCCCTGCAAGGTCACACATCAGGAGGCAGAGGTGTGGCTGGCTGTGGAGGCCAGGGGAGGGAGCCCCACCTGCCTGGACCCAAGCACCCACTGGGCCTTTGTCAGCTAGGACCTGAGTATCTATCAACAGAAACACTTAGAAAATTAATCTTTTTCCTACTGCAAATTTGCCTGATCTCTCTGGCCAAGCTTAGAGTAAAGGGTCCTAATATTTGAGGATTCCTCCCTGGCACCTATATTTAACCTCTGCGTGGAACTGCATGCAAAGCCCAGCAAACCACAGCAACGGGGACAGAAGGAAAAAAAGATGAAAGACTAGTGCCACCAAGACGCCGACTGTGCATTGGTCTTCCCGGGGGGCTCGGGTCCCATGCTCTAAAATCATCCAATAAATCGAGGCGCCGGGGTGGCTCAGTTGGTCAAGAGTCCGACTTCGGCTCAGGGCATGATCTTATGGTTCGTGGGTTTGAGCCCCGCATTGCACTGACAATGCAGCACCTACCTGGGATTCTCTCTCCCTCTCTCTTTGCCCGTCCCCAACATGAGTGCGTGCACGCGCGCGCACACACACACACACACACAATCTCTCTTTCTCAAAATAAATAAATAATTTAAAAAACCATCCAATAAATCAATGCATTTTCCTGTAAAATAATGCAGACACACCCTAAGCAGACTGTGAAAGCCCCTCCAGTCCCTCCCAGGCACCCAGGTCAATGCCAGGGCAGAGCGGCCTAGACAGCACAAGCAGGATTCCCCTCCACTTGTCCTCTGCTGCCGTTTCCTACCTAAGATGGTTCCTGGTTCCAGGAAGTAAGGCTGCTTCTAAGAGGGCAGGAAACATAAAGATGAGCCCCAAGCACCCTCAGGTGCCAGGGAGGAGCCAAAGCCAATGGGGGCATGACGATGAGACAGGCAGGGGAATCAAAGGGCTCCCCGTGGCCCACAGCTGGGACACCCCGAGCAACAAGTACCAGATTATCATCCAACATGTAAAATAAATATCCACAAGTCGGCAGATAGAAATACATAATAAGGGGTGCCTGGCAGGCTCAGTCAATGCAGCATGTGACTCTTGATCTTGCAGTTGTGGGTTTAAATCTCACATTGGGTGTAGAGATTACTTAAAAATAAAATCTTGAAAAAAAAGAAAAGAAAGAGGGGCACCTGGGTGGCTCTGTCAGTTAAGTGTCTGACTCTTGATTTCAGCTCAAGTCACGATCTCATGGTTCATGAGATCAAGCCCCGCACAGGGCTCTGTGCTGACAGCACGGAGCCTGCTTGGGATTGTCTCTTCCTCTCTCTCTCTTTGCCCCTTGCCCACTCTCTCTCTCAAAATAAATAAATAAACATTAAAAAAGAAAGAAAGAACTGAATACATAAGTAAGTGGGAAGAAGAGACAAATCCCCCAGGCAAATAATTTGTGAAGCTCCACTCTTGGGGGGGGGTGACTCCCCACCCCTCACATGTGGGCTGCGTGTGGGGACTTCTTTCCAAGGAGTACGCAAAAGAGGAAGAGAGTAACTTCATGGTGGAGACACCCGACAGGTCCTACCTCAGCCAGGTGATCAAGGTCAATATCACATGAAGAGTCACGCCGATGTCCCGTGCTAGGAACACAGTGTGCACTGTGGTGAGAAGGGCACTTCACCCACGCTGTCCTCCTTAAACCCATCACACATGCCCAACCATGAAAACACACCAGGCAAATCCCACTTGGGGGGCATCATACAAAATGCCTGACTTGTTCTCCTCAAAACCGCTGAGGTCCTCAAAAAATAACAAAGACCAAAAAACTGTCTCAGCCCAGAAAGAGCCTAAGGAGATGTGAGGATTAGACTCAGGTGGGATTTGGGGACAAGAAAGGGATGTTAGGGGAAACTGAGGAAGAAATGTGAATAAACTATGGCCTTCAATTATAATCTATCAGTATCCATTAGTTGTAAAACAAAAATGTACTGAAGTAACATAGAATGTTATTAACAGGGGAAACTAGGTGTGGGGGGTGTAGGGGAACCGTTACCTTTGTCAGTTTTTATATAAATCCAAAACTGTTCACAGACCAACGAGAAATTAGGCCCGAGGGACCTTTCCTAGCCAGCTGCTGGGGTACCGGCCTGCGGGGCGCACCCAGATGGTATCGTCCCCACCCTGTAGCATGTACAGCTGTGGCTCAGCACCATCCCCGCCGCTAGGGGTCCCAGGAGTGATGCCCACATCTGGGTGCTCAGATGGGTGGTGCAGCCTTTCCTAGGGCTGTGTGGAGGCACCTGCACGTTAAATGTGGACACGTTCTGCAAGGGTGTCTTCCTTTGAGGAAGGCTCCAGCCCTTTGATCCCAGCCACATGACGCTCTGATCAGTGGCCTCGCCCTCCTCCCTCCCTCCCTCCCTCCAGCTCCTGCTCTAAGCTCCCCAGGCAACAACGGCTGGTTTGGGGACAGGTGGGTGGTGCTCTGCAGGGCAGGCTGTACAGGCTCGGGTGGGGGCGGCCTGTAGAGCTCACTGGACCTTTCTTCCCTCGGTTGCCTGGCTCCAGGCAGGGAAGTACAGGAACTCAGTGCAGACAATTCATTAAGCGGCCCGGGTGTGGTGGATGCGGACAGAAACAAAGCCATCACACAGACCCCTGCAGACCTATAAGAGTGTGTCACTGCAGGTGACAGAGCGCCCAAGGCAAGTCACGGGGTGTGCTCAAGAGATATCTCCACCTGGGGCTTGTGAATGTGAGGTGATTAGAAAAAGAGTCTTTGCAGATGGAATTAAGATAAGGATCTCCTCGGGAGTGAGATCATCCGATGTGAGCTGATAAGACAGAAGAGGACACATAGACATGAAGGCTATGTGACCACACAGGCAGAGATTGGAGTGACGTGGCCACAAGCTAGCCACCACCTGGAGTCCCCAGAAGCTGGCACAGACAAGATAGATCCAGTCCCGGAACCTTCAAAGTGCACGGTTACACGTGTTAGTTTTGAACTTTTAACTTCTAGAATTATGAGAGAATAAAAATCACCAGTTTGTGGTGATTTGTTACAGCAGCCACTGAAAACTGTGGCTAAACCCTCTTTTTTTTTAAATTTTTTTAAATGTTTTACTTATTTCTGAGAGAGAGAGAGAGAGAGAGACAGCGTGAGCAGGGGAGGATCAGAGAGAGAGAGAGAGACACAGAATCCGAAGCAGGCTCCAGGCTCTGAGCCAGCTGTCAGCACAGAGCCCGATGCGGGGCTCCAGACCATGAACCAACCGTGTGATCATGACCTGAGCCGAAGTCGGAAACTTAACCGATTCAGCCACCCAGGTGCCCCTAAACCCCTCTTTAGGGAAGAGACTGGGGGGCTCCGGGTACCCCACCCCAGGAGAGTGACAGGTCTCAGGCTGCCAGCTGTTGACTAGGGTCCAGCACCTCCTGGCAACTGGCCAAGGATCACAGGGTGGAGATGAGATCCTTACTCTGGGAGCATGAGGGGGGTAAGATCTCAAGATTTTGTCCCTTAGGTCAAAGGCTCATCTCTAAGAAATAAAGAGCTCTTTGCTATTTCAAATCAGTAAACAAACAAACAAAAAACAACCCAAGACCAAAAAAAAAGGCAAA
The DNA here is from genome assembly GCA_017311185.1 of Proteles cristata cristata. Classification (NCBI taxonomy): domain Eukaryota; kingdom Metazoa; phylum Chordata; class Mammalia; order Carnivora; family Hyaenidae; genus Proteles; species Proteles cristata. The sequence goes on along the minus strand of JAESUZ010003691.1, from coordinate 323,193 downwards.
AACAAACAAACAAACAAACAAATCCACCAGGTCACCAGGAAAGAAACAAATAACTTAAAAAATATGACCAAAAAAAGAAGGATGTCCAACTGAGCTCCTAACAGAGAAAAGCAGGCTGAACCCTCACTGAAGGGCTGTTTGCAAGTATTGTAGCAGTTAATACAACGGCTCGAGGAGATGGGGGTGGGCACGGAGGGGCCGGGAGCACACCTCTTTGCAGGTGGTCTGGCAAACACCTTGGAATGTGTGCTCCCCCAATACATGAGCCTGAGGACTCACTGGCCCTATGGCCACTGCCTGCCTGCTGGTGCCACCCAGCAAAGACCTGGAAGGGAAGCTACACAGATGGAGAGGACAGAGGGAATGAGTGACTCACATCCCCATGGAGGGAAGCCACTCAGCCTGCTACTAATGTGCAGAGCCCACCTTGACTAAGTGAGCAAGGTCAACACCTCCGGTGACTGGGCCTATAGACAGCCTGCGTCCCCAACACGATGACCCAATAGGGACGCGGCATCGCTGCAGTGGGCTTCCTACCGAAGATGCACACCACAGGCTGACCACGAGGAAACAGCACACAGACCACACCGAGGGACATTCTGCAAAAGCGTCAAGTTTGGGGATGATGAGGAAAGACTGAGGCACCGTCACAGACCAGGGGAGACCAGGCAGATAGGATGACAAAATGCAGTGTGGGAGCCTGGGACGGAAGGAGAACATTAGGGGAAACACGGGGGGATCCAAATTCAGGCTGGAGGTGAGCTCCAAAGTTGCCTCGGAGATATTTTTTGGTTCAGGTAACTGTATCCTGTATGACGTTAACATTGGCAGCTGGATGAAGGGTCTACTGGAACTCTGGTTATTTTTGTCACTTTTCTGTAAGCCTGAAATTATTTCAAAATAAAAAGCTAAAAACAAATGCCTTGAGGAAACCGTGACCTTCTGGATGTGCTAGAGGTTTCAGAGAAACCGATTTCAGGGGTCTGCGGGTGCTGAGGGGCTGGCTGGCTGAGCCCTCCTTGTCCAGCTAGTGCCTCCAAGCCAGGGGCTTAGTGTCTTGGGCTGGGGAAGGGCTCTGGCAATCACAGGCCCTGTGCGAGGGATTGGGGCTGCCTGGTTTGTGGGGAGACCGATGCTCTTCTTGGCAGGCACAGCCTGACCTGGCCTCTCTTTTTAAATTTTTAATTTAATTTAAAAATGTTTTTATTTTACTTTTGAGAGAGACACAGCATGAGCGGGGGAGCGGCAGAGAGAGAGGGAGACACAGAATCAGAAGCAGGATCCAGGCTCTGAGCTGTCAGCACAGAGCTCGATGCGGGGTTTGAACCCAAGGACTGTGAGATCATGACCTGAGCTGAAGTTGGACCCTTCACCAACTGAGCCACCCGGGAGCCCCCTGACCCTGGCCTCTTTTTGGAGCTGGGTGTTAGAGGTCAGCAGCTGCAGGGCCCCAGGCCATGGCCTTCACTCAGGGTCATCTCTGGCTCTATGTGTGGGATGAGAACTGGGAGGAAAGGCTGACAATAAACACAATTACACAAGGCAGCTATTGTTTATTAAATCCTTTTGCTCTCACATTCTGTAATCTGGTCAGCCTTCGCCAGCGGGCATGGATGCTGCTTTACCAATGGGAAAGCTAAGGCGGCATGAGTTCCCTGCTAGAGAGCGCGATGGTGACAATCAATGTTATTAACAATTAGGGGTGTCATGGTCACTGGTTTATCTCTCCATTTTGCTGATGAGACATGGAAAAACTTGGTCAGATCAAGCAGCAGAGGGAACTCCAACCTTGACATAGGACTCCAAAGTCATGGCCATGGCTTTCTCCATGGAACCATGGCCGCTGCTAGGCCAGCCTTAGCACCTTTTCATCCCAAGATTCTCCCAGAGAACCCCTGCCTCTTAACAACCTTTCCAGAAGCTTACAGAGCTAAAGGGACACCGTGGGTTCCCAGGCTGCGATTGGGAGGTGCCCAAGGCTCTGTCTCTAGGACATGAGCCTGGAAGAGGCAGCCAAGGGCTGGCCTTGGCATTCCATGGGGACAGAAGTCAGCGTGTGCATCACCAAGCCTGGGCTCTGGGTAAGCAGTCCCTGTTATGGGCCGGCACCTGGTAGAAGGAAGGTGTGGTAGGAGGTCCCTGAGGGACCAAGGCCTGGTGTCTGGGGGCCGGAGAACTTCCAGTCTTGAACTTGGAAGCTAGTCCTGGCCTGTTGGCTCCCACAAGCCTGGAAGAAGTCAGCAGAAATCATGTCTGGGAGATGATACCCTGGGCCTTGCCTGACTTAAAAAGTTTAAACCTAAGGTGATGAGGCACATGGGTAGGCTGGGCATCTGAAACACATTCTGAAACACAGACATTTGAAAACACAGAACGTCTGACTGGGAAGAACTCTGGCTGCCCCACCTTCCGGACACGGGGCCCCATAGGAAACGGTTCTCAGTGCCTCCAGAGGCTCTGGTCCCCTGGCAGTGGAGGTGAGTCAGGGACAGTGGACAGTGACACATGGCGGTATCTGATAAAGCTGCAAAATAAGAAGCGGGGGCCTCTAGAGACCCTCAAGTGTCACGGCCCACAGATTCGAGAAGGGTGCCCATGAAAAGGGAGCCAGCGCGAGGTGCTGGCCGTGAAGAGCGCCTGGGCAGGTCTGGTTGGTGAGGCTGCTACTACTCCTGCTCTTAGGCGACTGTCCCCAGAACTCCAGGCAGTGCTCTGTTTGGCCCGTTAGTCCCCCGATCTCCCCTTTCGGCCCCAGAATCCCACTCCCTCGTGCCCCAGCCCATCTGGGTTTGTCTGATGTGTTTTTTCACCATGAGCCAGGGGTGTGCGGTCTGGGGTTGGAGGTGAGGGGAGGTGAGCACTCCTCATTACATTATACTGAGAACGGACTTAATCCAGGTGAAACTGACTTGGACCTCTTGGTTAAGGTGGGGTCTGCCAGATGTCTGTGCCCCTGCTGAGTGACCCTTTTCCATACTCTCCTCTTTGGAACCAGCCCACCTTTGGGGATGGGGGGAGTTAAGCTCTCTTCCTGGAGGGGTGAATACATGACTGAAAATTCTTACACAGGAACTGTGGCCTCTTCTCCCCAACTGATTTACTTCTTTTGTCATTTATTTAGAACAGTATGACCTTGGGGTGCTTGGTGGTTCAGTCGGTTAAGTGTTCGACTTCAGCTCAGGTCATGATCTCAGAGTTCGTAGGTTCGGGCCCCATGTCAGGCTCGGTGCTGACAGCTTGGAGCCTGGAGCCTGCTTTGGATTCTGTCTCACTCTCTCTGCCCCTCCCCCACTCACGCGTTTCTCTTTCAAAAATGAATAAACATTAAAAAAAAAAAAAGATCAGCATGACCTTGTGGAGGCCCACTTCATGCTCTGGGTTAAAGCAAGATGCTCTGTTACTCACTGGCTGTTCCAATCTTCTAACGCTGGCCACAGGCCAAGGTGTCTTCCACCCACTGGCGGTGGTGGGGCAGGTTTGGCGGGGGGTGGGAGGGGTGGAGGGCAGTGGGGGGTTCGACAGTATGCAGACGACAAGGGGGGTGGTCCAAAGGATCCCAGGAGCTGCAGGAGCTGGACCAGGTGTGCTTATGGGGCAGATGCTGATGCGGGCCTGTAGGCCCCAGGCCTGATACTATAGATACAGCGGTGAGGTGAGGTGGTGGTGGTGCAGGGCAGGGTCTGTCCTGGGGTCTGGGAAGGAGCACCCCGCATAGCCAGAGTAGTAAAAAGGAGGGCTCCCAAGGCTGGAGCCAGCTCAGGCTGATCAGGGAAATAAAGGCAGGCTGAGTGCATGCAGGCCATGGAAGGCTCTGTGAGTGGGAGAGCACAAAACATCCCCATCCCTCAGTCCCCCTGTTGGGTCTTCTGCCTCTGGACCACAGCCAGGATGACCCCCCACAGGCCTCCCCAAGTGCCTCTCCTCAGTGTTTGAGACCCTGAGATTGCATTTGGGAGCTCTGAACACCTGCATGGCAGTATGTCATATCTCACAGTGAAGACCGGCACGCCCTGTAGACACGACCCAGATGGCCACCCACAAGGGAACAAGTCCTCACAGGTGGTCAGGTCACATGGCCGGTCCACACAACAGGAGAGAAGGACTGACAGGCACAAATCTCAGACATAACAGTGGAGAAAGAGAAGCTAGCAAAAAGGACTGTGCACCAAATGAGCCTAAGTGAAATCCAAGCAGAGTAACACAGAGTGGCCTGTCTGCATGAGTGGAATGTTATTCGGCTCTAAAGAGGAACAGAATTCTGACACAGGCCACAGCGTGGACGAACCTTGAGGACATCACGCTAAGTGAAATAAATGAGCCACAAAAGGACAAAGATTTAATCCCGCTTCTATGAGGTCTTTGGAGACCCTAAATTCATAGAGGCAGAGAGGAGAACGGTGGGTGCCAGGGGCTGAGGGAGGGGGATGGGGGGTTGCGTTTAATGGGGACAGAGTTTCAGTGTGGGAAGATGGAAACGTTCTGGAGATGGATGGTGGTGATGGTGGCATGGCAATGAAAATGCCCTTCGTGTAAGTGAACTATATGCAAGGCAAAGGTGAGGGCAGTATGTTTTATGTTGTATATATTTTATCACAGTTTGAAAAATCAGGGGTACTTGGGTGGCTCAGCCAGTTGAGCACCCGACTTCGGCTTGGGTCACGCATGATCTCATGGTTTGTGAGTTCGAGCCCCACATCAGGCTCGCTGCTGTCAGCGCAGAGCCCTCATCAGATCCTCTGTCCCCCCGCCCCTTCCTGCTCACGCTCTCTTTCAAAAATAAACAAACATTTAAAAATCAAGTCCAATCAATCAAGCACGACAATAAAGCATCAGCAGGGATAAAGACCAGTACGGGGCTCGCTGTGGGAGGTGTGACAGGGAAGGGCCACGGAGCAGGGCCTGAAACGCTCTGCATGCTGCTCAGGTTTCACAGGTGAACACGCGTGTAAAGTCTCCTTGAGCTGTGCGCACAAGTTACTCACTTTACTGTATGTCAGTTATACCACCAGCACCACAACAAAACAAATTAAACATTAAAAAGGAGAAACCCCAAACCTGACCAGCCTCTCCCAGACCCACTGACTCCAAGCCTGGGCACTGTGTTCATAACTCCCAGGGGACTCTAATGGCAGCAGAGGGATGATCCTCATTGCTCACGTTCCTTCTCACCTGCAGGGGACGCTTGCTGAGATTTTGGCAATGACTCAAAGTCCGGAGGAGGTGCCTAAGCGCCTGGAAGGCCGCCCACAGGTGCGGGGGATGTCTGGCCCCCTTTCTGGAGACAGCGCACTGGGCAGCCACCTCCTCTGTCTCTGTCACCTTGGAGAAAGGGGGGCTGACCCTCCCCTTGACTCCAGGGTGACCTAGGTGTCCTCAGTTTGGAGCACCAGACACAAAGACTGGGATTTCTGAGGGAGCCAGAGAAGTCCTCTTTCTCTCAGGAAGGGAAACATGTAGGCCCCAAGGGCAGCTGACAGAGTCAAGGCCAGGGAGGGACGTGGACAGATGTCTGCATGACTGGGGCTGCCCTGGGGCCCAAAAGTGCTAAAAGAACCTGGCAGGTGCCAGGAGCACTTAGACTTTTTCACCCTGGAGCCCCCAAACCTCTTTTTCTAGTTCAGCCAGTTTGGGATGGGCTTCTGTTCCTTGCACAACCTCCCAGAGCCCTGATCTGTGTATTTCCCTTATACTCTTGCAGCCCTGTGCTGCGTTTCCAACCATGGCCAGTGGCATCCTGAGGCCCCGGGGGGTGGGGGCAGCCTCAGGATGTTCTCTGGGCGCACCTATAACATGGACCCACGGACTGGGGTTCAGGTGCCAGAGTCTCCCCCAAAAGTGGGGTGAGATGGGGGTCAGGTGTGGTGGGGCCACGGCCAGGCAGCATTGACAGACCGGCCCCAATGAACAAAAATTCATTTTTCATACCATGTTTCTGTTCCACTCATCAAAAAACAAAGCAAAGCAGGGTCGGGGGCAGTTCAGCAATAGAACATGCTGAACAGCACTATCTAGGAAATATGAACCTGGCGTTGTGGGCTTTCAGGTAGACCAGGCCATGAGCCCCATGCTGCAGCCTCTCCACGTGTGCATCTGTCCTGACACGTGTACACGCACACACGTACATGCATATTTGTGCCCGATTCCCTCAGAAGCTCCTTGACCCTGGGAAGAAGGTGATGGATGGAAACTGAGCCTGAAGGAAGTTAATAACATGTCCAAGGTCACACCCTGAACCCCATCCTCCCACAACATGGGAGTGATGTGGCTGGGAGCCTGTACATAGCCACCATTCATGTTCATGAGTGCCTGTGTGCTCCACCCCACGGGACCAAGGAAATGTTTGCATAAAGCGGGGCGGGGGATGCTTTCTCCGCTGATGGAGTTTACAAGCAGTCATGGAACAGATCCTGTAATCTCTCAGTAAACGGAAGCCAATTAACATCCTATCTGCCTGTTGATAAAGGCTGTTTTCTTTTCCAGTTAATGGGCATTAACTTCTGCCTAAGAGAACAGTAGCGTCTTACATAATGGCTGCTCCCCATTAACTCAGACCCCACCAGCTGCTGCTCATCTCTCCCTGCCTTTCAGACACACTGGTCACCGTAACCTTGTGTGCAGTCTCATTGGGTCACTCAGGAGTCCAGGTCCTGAAAGATACAGAACATCCAATTGCCAATCACTGTCCTCGGCCCTTGCAAGAAAATGTTGCCAACACCTGTCACCAACTGCACCAGAGTGACCTGCAACAAACCAAGTCACGCAGTGGTACTCAGGTCCCTCTAATAAGAGGGTGCACTTGTGTAAAGCCCTCACCCCCAAAGTCTTGTTTTCTCGCCATGTGAAGCCTAGCATAGTATCCACTCTGTTATTTTCTAGATAAGGTAACGAGCTTTTGGGACGTATGAAGTTCTCCTTTGGCTGGACTCTCTCCACCCCATGCCTAGCAAACTCCTCTGCATCCTTCAAAGGCCTCCCTAAACGTCCTGGTCTCACCTCCCAAAACTTAGCTGCTCTTCCCTACATTGAGCACTCCGTGGTTCCCTGCTGCACTACAAGAGACCACTGCCCCTTAGCCTCCCCTACTAGGCGGGGGGTGGTCTGTGGAAGGCAATGGCCTGGGCTACGCTCGGTGTTTGTGCTTAGCAAGAAGCCAGAGGCATATATCTGCATATGGGTGCTTTTGCTGTCCTTCTTCCTGCCCTTCAGGCATCCTTCATGTGGCAGCAGACATTGCCTTGTCTATCACTGTCCATCTTACTCCCTAAGTAGGAGCATGGACAGGCTCCCAGCCACACCATGCTGGTGTTGTGGGAAGATGGGGTCCAGCGTGTGACCTTGAACATGTCACTAAACCCCCTCCGGCCTCAGTTTCCATCCATCACCATCTTCCCAGGGTCGTGCTCCTCAGGTGGGTCGTGGGTATTGGTAAGTCTCATTCCGCCTAATAAGGAGTTGGATGGAGCTGGGGTGGAGCGCATCCCACACCCCCCGGCCCTACGGAGCAGGCCTCCCGGGTCCTAGGTTGCACTGTTCAGCCTGCATACCCCATGCCAGGGTCTGTAAAGAGATGAGGATCGGTCCCTGGTGTCCAGCACCGCCCCCTGCTTTTTCCAGGTTCATCTCCCCAGAGTTCAACAGAAGTTGGAAGGTGGTGCTCCACTGCTCACCCAATGACAATGGTTTAGGAAGCATGTGCTCCCCGCCAAGCACTCTATCGCACCAGTGATACACTGCCCGGCACCACAGGAGGGACAGTCTCCGAGTCTCACACTCAGGGCTGGCCCACGCTTGGCTCTCTGACCAGTGCGCTCCAGGCCAAACCTGTTCCTCAAACCTGTCCCTTCTTCAAGGCCTGGCTCTTACACACTCCCTTGCCAGCCCAAGGCTAGACCAGCCACTGGCTAAGGCCTGGCCAGTAAGGGGTCCTGTCTGCACACTGTGCTGTAAGCCAGGCCCGCCACCCAGCTCCCTCCCCTCTTCTGGCTATGGGGACCCGCCACACCACAGGGGAGAGGCAGGGTCTAGCATCTTCCTCCAGCTCTGAGCTGCTACACCAGGTGTTTCCAGGAACACCTGTCCCAGAGTCTCCAGGACACTTGTATGGGATCCCTGAGCTCCTCCTCAGGCATATTAAGTCGCAGCTGCCACAGTGAGGCCAGGGAGCCTGCCCCTTAGACAGGGCCGGGACACATACTGCAGCCTGGGTGGGGCCTGGGTCTGTGTAGCTAATTAAGACTTAGTTGAAACGTACACATTCGCTTTTTCAACTCACGATGCCAAAGGCATGCGACTGGCAGATGAAATAATAGCAATGACATCTATTGGGAGCTTCACCGGCACATTGATCAGGGAAGGCTTGCGACTGCTCACAAGGTGGCCTCCCCATCTCAGCTGGGGAGGCACAGGCTGCTAGAGGCTCTCAGCTCAGGCATGCTGATGGTACCTTGCCCAAAGTGGCCTTGAGGTTAAGTCCCCTCCTGTGCCTGTCACCGGCTCCATGGACCAGGTCCCTCAATCCTCTCTCAAAGTCCGCACCTTGGGTCCCACAACACCCAGGCTCACTTATTCCCTTTGCTTACAACGCTTTGCTATCTGGTTGACTCATTGCTGGCTTTCAGATCTCCGAGAACCTTTCATTCCCTGAGTTAGCACCCCAATCCTCAGCTAGAACTGATCAACTACAGAGCCCCTATCACTTGGGGATCCACATCTGTGTCCCCTACCCTACTGAGCCCCAGTGTTTCTGCTTCCTCTGCACCCATCCTTGACCCCGGGGCATAGATTTTTATAGACTGTACAACACTGGTGTGGTCAGGCTTCAAATTCGTTCCACTCCCGGAGGCCAGCCTGCATGGTGGTGTTTTGGTACAGCTTACAGATGTCTAACGGCAGCAGAAAGCATGCATACCATGGGCGACTTTTTAAAGGACAGGGGTCTGGATTCAGGCTGACCTAGGTTCATCTTGGCTCCCCTTCTGTTCTCCATGCAGGTGGGGCAAAGGCCCCTAGGTCTTGGTGACCATTTTATAAATTGGGATGATCTAGGACCAAGCTCACATTCCCGTAAGCATGTGCCAAGGGCTGGCAAAGAGCAAAACACACATACGCGTTCACTTGCCCAGGTCCTTGCTAGCTCTGGGAAGATGCCTCAGCTTCCCAGCAGGGAGGCAGGTGAGTGAAGGGTCGTGTGCTCCCACCCTCCCAGCCCCCTTCTGCCTGAAACAGCAGAGGCCACTAGCATAACATCTTGACGAAATTCTGGTTTTGTAGCTACAGGGATTAAGTGGTGTCCCCTAAAGTTCATGTCCATCCAGAACCTCAGAAAGTGATCATATTTGGAAATAGGGTCTCCGCAGGTGAAGTTGGTTAAAGATATTGAGATGAAATCATACTGAATTTATTGTGGGCCCTAAATCCATGGGTGTCCTTGTAAGAAACACACACGCAGGGTGCATCTGGGTGGCTCAGTCACTGAGCGCCCGACTTTGGCTCAGGTCATGATCTCGAGGTTTGTGAGTTCAAGCCCCACATCCAGAGCCTGCTTTGGATTCTGTCTCCTTTTCTCTCTGCCCCTCCCCACTCATGCTTTCTCTCCACCCTCTCTCAAAAATAAGTAAACATTAAAAAGAAGAAGAAGAAGACGACGACAACGAAGACACACAGGGAAGAAGGCTGTGTGGAGATGGAGGCAGAGATTGGGATGATATGGCCGCAAGCATTGCCACCAACTACCACAGCCAGGAGAGAGGCTCCGTAAGATTCTCCCTTCGGATCCCCCAGTAGGAACTGACCCTGCTTGTCTTAGTCTGTTTGGGCTGGTAACAGAAGACCATAAACTGGGCACCTTATGGACAACACAAATGTATTTCTCACAGTTCTGGAGGCTGGAGAGTCCAAGATCAAGGTTCCAGCAGACTGGGTGTCTGGTGGGGCGCCTGGGTGGCTTAGTCGGTTAAGCGTCCGACTTTAGCTTAGGTCATGATCTCATGGTTTGTGGGTTCGGGCCCCACATCGGGCTCTGTGCTGACTGCCAGCTCAGAGCCTGGAGCCTGTTTCAGTCTGTGACTCCCTCTCTCTCTGACCCTCCCCTGCTCACGCTGTCTCTCTCCTAGAAATAAATTAAAAACATTAAAAAAAAAAAAAAAGACTGGGTGTCTGGTGATAGCACTTCTCCGGGTTCACAGATGGCTAACTTATTGATGTGCCTCACAAAACAGAAGGGGCAGGACCTTTTTTATAAGGGCATTAATCCCATTCATGAGGGCTTCACCCATGGGGTACCTGGGTGGCTCAGTCAGTTAAGTGTGAGGGCTTCACCCTTACAACCTAATCACCTCCTTAAGACCCCACCTCCTAATGCCATCACAGTTGGGGATTAAGTTTCAAAATAGGAATTTTAGGGCTCTAGGGTGGCAAAGTCAGTTAAGCATCTGACTCCGGCTCAGGTCATGATCCTGCAGTTTGTGAGTTCAAGCCCTGCATCAGGCTCTGTGCTGACAGCTCAGAGCCTGGACCCTGTTTCGGATTGTGTCTCCCTCTCCCTCTGCCCTTCCCCAACTCATGCTGAAAAATAAACATTAAAAAAAATCAAAATATGAATTTTAAGGAGACAGAAACATTCCATCTACCACCTTGATTTTGATCTTCTGATCTCCACAACTATGACAGAATAACTTTCTCTTGTCTGAAGCCACCCAGCTTGTGGTAATTTGTTACAGCAGGCCCAGGACACTAACAAGACAGGAGTCTTCTAAGATCAAAGCTCCTGGTGCTGGCTGGTGACCTGCCCATGGACCTGAGATCCCTGCTCCCCTCCGTGGACCTCTCAGGCCACCCTACTGACACAGCTTCCAAAGAAAACTTGGGTTCTGCAGATCTTTGTTGAGACCCTAGAATCTAAGCACTCAGCTGCAGCAAAAGGTACTCAGTGAAGAAAACAAACATTGACAAGCATATTTTAAAAATAGCGCAGTGATGAGGGAGGGGCCGCTGGGGGCAATGTTCTACTTCTTGAGCTGAATGTCAGCTTCATTATCTTTTATCTTTTTATCATCTGCACCTCATGGGCTTTTTATTATTTCACAATAAAAATAAAGACTATGGTGTGTTTTTAAAAAGAGCTGGTTTGCAAAAACCCAACCGAGCGGGAAGTCATGATCATGTCAGTATTCCTGTATTGCCTAATTGCTCAAAACAGAAGCACACACACACACACACAAAAAAAAACTCCAGGATGACAGGGGGGAAAAGGGCTGGCCTCAGTCAAAAGGTGCCCTCCACCTGGCACCAACAGCGGGCAACAGCCGACGACTCAAGAGAATCTCAAGACAGCTTCCCCAAAAGATTTAACACCTGACTTATCTCAGTCTCCTCAGACACCCAGGTGGTTTTGCTGGATCCAAGTTGGAAAAAATTTTTTAGTAACAGCCAACATTTTAAGACCCCCCCTTCCCAGGACTGTGGCCAACGCCCATGTCTCTGACTTGAAGGACACCCCGCAAACTCCAAGGTTTCCTCCAGAGCTCCACAGAGGAGGGACTCAAATATTTCTTGGACTGAACTTTAGTCCAACTGTGGAAGCACGATGTTTGACCACCAGCACCAGGGCTAGAGCGCTGAAGAGATGGATAGAAAGCACAGAAGCGGGGTTCAAAAGGATCTCGTAGGCTGTGCTTTACCTATCAGACTGGAGAGACCAGAACACTGGACAGTAACTGTTCTGGCCGCTGGGAGAGAAAACAAGAATTCCAGCTTCATGGCGGAGACACAACTGATGGCAGCACGGCCTCCTCTGGAGGAACATTAACCATTTAAATGGATACGCCCTTTGGCCTGGCCACTCCCAGGAAGTTCCAGGGAGACCGGGAGGTTTCAAGGGTCTGTGCTGGAACCCCACACATGTTCATTCCATATTTGCTCATGCTCGGTTCCATCTATTCATTGCAGCTCAGTTTGCAAGAGAAACTATGAGTGGCAACCTGAACAGGCATCAGCGAGGGGCTGGCTACTAAACTGGCACACCTGTTTGATAAAAAGCTCATGCAAAGGTATCAGGGGTTTCAAAGAGGTGGGGGATATACGTCCCTCCCTCCAAGCTGTAGACTGTCTCTGGAAGGAAACGGGGCTAATTAATAATGGATGCCTACAGAAAGGCAGAGTGCAGACAGTGGGAGATCTGCTTAATTTTCACTGTATGCCCTTTTTGGACTTTTGTTTTGTTTTTCCATGTACATCAATTACCTTGTCAAAGTTTATAGAGTTGCATATGTATATAAAAGAAACATGTATACATCTGTATTTATAAAATGTGTGTCTACACATAGATGTGTGTGATGTATATACACGTATACATCTACGTATATGCATATACGTACACGTACATAAACACACAGGTTTTAAATGACTCCTTTTGAATTTGGACAGAAAACCTCAATGGGTTCAGTTTCTCCAGGAGAAGCTGAAGGTGACATGACCCTCCGGAATATTCTGGCACCATCTTTGCAGGGAGAAGCAGAAGGGGGCTAAGAGGCACTATGCAAACCTTACAGGAAACCACACCACACTACTACTTTTCAACAGCAAAGCCACCTTCTCCTTCTATGCTGCACACTTGCAAATGACACTCCAAGGAACTTGAAAAGTTCCAGAAAAAATTATTCCCAGCACCACACCAGGCTACAGTTTTACAGTTTGGCTCCAAGTGGCTGTAACATTAGCTCGCCTCGCTCTCAAGAATGTTTCCTTACTCTCTAGGTTTATCAGCTGTGAGGGCCCAAGGAGTTCTTGAGGATCAATGAGGGGCTTCAGTCTGCAAGAGCTGGAGCCAGAGGCGGGAGGCCAGCAGCTCCCTCCCAGGCGACCTGGCCTCTGGCGGCACCCCAGGTGTTGAAGTCCCGCCCCTGCAGTGCCCCACCCCCACCCAGCCCCACGACCGGGAGACACGTGCTGCAATCAGGGGCCGCCCCTTCCAGCTCAGTCGTTCCGGACTCAAAGTCATGACTCCCGAAGAACAGCTGCAGGGAAGGTGGGGGTCCCTTCCCCTGCCAACCCCTTGGAGATAAGCACAGCAGATGGGCAAAAATGGGGACGGTCTACAGAGAAGAGTCAGCAATGGTCAGGGAGGGATGAACCCCGCCTCCCCAACTGAAGTCCCTTTAGGTTTGTTGCTGGTAAAATGGAGATAATTCTGGTTTCGTCTGGCCAAAGGAATTAGTCTAAGCCTAGAAATTACTTTATAGACTGTCATAAATAAATGAAAATATAACATCTGGGTGGGCTTTTCTTTTGGGTGGGGGAGGGTAGAGGACCTAGGGTGGGGGAAGGGTTCAATGATTACAGAAAGGGACACAAACATGGGTGCACCTGTAAGAAGGTACGGGTGGGCACAAAGACTGAGGGTGCGTGATCGAGAGAGGGACTGTAAAGGCACAGGGCAGGTGGAGGGGTGGGGGAGAGTACCTGAGGACGCTGACCTAAGTTGCTGAAGGGAGGGGGCAAGTGAGAGGGGCCCAGACCTGGATGTGAGCAAAGTCAGTGAGGGGATATGACCGGACAAAGGTGTGAGTGTGGGGCCATAAGCTTAGGATCACACGTTCAGGCGTGGGTATAGGGGTGCAGGCCCTGTTGCAGAGGTGGGGGGTGCATGGATCTGGGTGTGGAGATGTCATCAAGAGAGAGGATCTTAGGTGATATGGGAGTGTGCAGTGTCAGGCGTGTGTGAGAGCATATCAGTGGGGGTACAGTCTCAGGTGCGTGTGGGTGTGAAGAATCAACTGTGCCGAGCTCCTGGAGACATGGCCCTAGAGGTGTGGGGGTCAGCGAGGTAGGCAGTCTCAGGTGTATGGGGGGGGGGGTGTCAACCAAGAAGGGACGTGGTGTCAGGTGTGCGCAGACTGACCATAAGGCTTCAGATTCGGCTGGGAGGCCCCCCCAGGGAGCACCGGATGCAGGGTGTATGGGGGGGCTTTAACCTCTCCCTGCCCCTGGGACGCTGCTGTCACGCCCTGCCTCGTCCGCCCCCGCCCCAGGATCCATGACAGGACCGTGCCTCGCCCTGGCTCGGCCCAAGGGGAGCGGACCCTCTGACTACTGCGCCCCCCCGCGTTCCCCTCTCCCTCTACTCCCCCTCACCGGCTGGGACGCGTCGCTTTCACTGCCGCCGCCGCCGCCGCCGCCGCCTCCAGCCACCACAGCCCCGCCTCGCGCACCCCCAGCGCGCGCCGCGGGAGGGGTCCACGCCACGCTCCGATTGGATGCGCATTGGCCAATCAGCATTGGGAAAGACAGGGATTGGTTAGCATAAAACAGACAGGCAGCGCTTAGAACCAATTACTGACGGGGAGAGGCGGGCTCTTGGGTTAGGTTTTTGGTCCCCGAGGTGGTCCCGCAGGGTGCGAGGTGCCAGGAGGTGAGGTCCTGGAGGTAGGCGACGATTGGAGCTCTGGAAGAGGATGAGCAGCCCTGAGGACCAATCCCTGGGGGGCAAGGGCAGGGCTCCGAAGTGGCTGGCGCGGCTGGCGCGAGAAGGACGGAGGGCGTAACCTGAAGGGCGATGAGGATTGGCTACGAAGCCGAAGACGGGCAGGCCCAGAGGCCGGTCGCAGGGGCAGGGGCGGTGCACCTCCGACCGGCTGGCGCGTGCAAGGTGCAGAGTTTGGTCCGGAAAGTGGCTGCTATAGATGGCCTCGGACGCCCCGTGCAGGGTCCCCTGAGGCTATGTCAAAGAAGCTGGCCCTCTGACCACAGAGCACAGAGACAAGACTTCCAACTCTGGCTGTGAACATGGGGCATCGTAGCTGAAAGATTCCTGGATAATTCTCCATTCCCCCACTCTCCGTTATTTTCCTGCTAAAGAAAGACATGGAGAGGGCAGACTCTCTGAGGTCACTCAGGTTCGTCCCCTGCAGCTCCAGGTTGTTGTGAAGACATGGAGACAGGTGGAATCCTACCCACGAGCTTTGTGGTTTTTCTGGAAGTCTTTGACTTCTCTGAGTTCATGACATTCCCATTGGGCCTTCTCCCAGATAAGCCTGTTGTGAATTAACTGAAAACTAATCCTGATCCGAGGAGGTCAAAGCGACCACTGGCAGAGAGGTCAAGTTCCTTGCCCACAGCGCTTCAAGTGGTTAAATCTGGGGGTGAATTTAAAGCAGCCTGTTCTTTGGAAGTGGGGTAAGGCAATTTCAGAGAAGAGCCACAACAGGCCTGAGCGGTCTGGGTCGAATCCATGTCCAGCCACCCGCCCACTACACAACCTTGGGCAAGGTGCTTGTGGATCTGTTTCCTCAGAGGACAATGATTCCTACACGCTGATCTTTCCTTTTTTGGGTTGCCTCCCTGTGAGAACTTCTATCCCAGCCCTGGCCTCATCCTTATGGTGAAAGCACTTGACCCTCAGCAAGTCTGTCTGGCCTGTGGGCCTCAGCCTCTTTGTGAGGTGTGGTTCGTGGGATTCTTTGCAGACTGACCCCGGCAGTTAGAGAAGACACCTGCCATCCAGTGCTCCAGTGTCACTGGCACTTCCCCCAAGCCCACCCAGTTCTCTAACTCACAAAGTACACTCCCTTAATCTCCAGGGCCAGAGTGGAGAGGGTTATAAATGTTCCCAGATTCTGGCTCTTATTTCCTCTGGGTGCAGGCTATGGTTGGTGGAGATCAAGTTCATAACCAAGGAATCCTGGGAAGGAGCAAACCTGAGCTAGGCTTTAATAAGGGTTCACATTTCAGGACTGTGCAAGCTCCCTGCTAGGTGTTTCATCCACAACAGCTCAAAGGCCTCCCAGTAGGGAGGAAGAAGAAAACACCAAGGCTCACACTGTGGATGTCACTAGCCTGAGGCCACCATCTGACCCATGATATTCCCACCTGGGCCTTTCTCCATAACTCCCAGCAACTTCCAGACCCTGGTCTCCATTCTGCTCACTGGATAAAAGGAGGGCTCTGAGGTCTACTGAACACCTAATGGGTATCAATCAGATCCTTACTGGGCTGGTGCTTCCCAAACACCATCTCTTGACCTGATTTCCAGATGGTTGGGAGTGGGGGTGGGGAAGGGAGACAGCACCCACTTTGCAGATGAGAAAACTGATCCTCACATTACAAGTGTTCCTTGCCAAAAGGGCCTGAGGCTGGGTTTGAGTCCCTGTTTTTTACTTGCTGGCTGCCAGACCTTCAGCAAGTGACTTAAACTTTCTGCCTCAGTTTCTCAAACTACCTCCCAGGGTTAATGGCAGCCCTAACAAAATGAATGGAGGTAAAATGCTGACAACTTCGTTGGTCCACAGCCAGCACTTGCTGAGTGTTGGTGATGGATAAACTGTTCTCGGGGCCTGTTTCCCTTTCTGTAAATAGTACTTCGTGGAATGTGGACATAGACCAACTATGGGTGGGGTTTACCACCCAAAGAGGGAGATATTTATGCTACAGGAGTCCCTGCTCACAGCACCCACCTGTCAGGCCCTGAGAGGGAGGCAGCAAGCTCCTGGAAGGTCCCATGGTACCCTAGGGACAGTGCCAACTGAGACAAGGGTCAGGCAGCAGCCCAGCACTAGGCTGCCTCTCCAGAGGGTGCCAAAGGCATTGCCTGGGCTCTTGCTTCTGTTTGCTTGTCAGCATGCTGGCGCCAGTCAACCTCCCTGCTGCCTTCCAACAATGGCCAGTGATGCCCCTTGGCATCAGTAACTGACACCCCCACTATGGGTACTTCAGCTGTGCCTGGCCAGGGTGCCTGGGATCCTAACTCTTCTGTGTCAGCCTGGCTGGCTCTGGGCAGGACACTGTCTCTCTGTCCTCCTGTCTCCTCTACCTCGCGGGGATCCCAGGAATCATCTGACAAGATGGCTGTGAGCCAGGCCTGGGCATAGTGACAGGGTTTAATCAACCGAGGCCAGAGAGCCATTTGCCCAAGGTCAGGTTAGCAACACTGGTAAGAGGAGGGGCGCGGAGGCAGGCCAAGCTGGGTTCTCATCCCACTGGGGCCCCTCAAATGCCAATAAGTCTATTTCTCATCTGGAAAATGGGATTCATAGGTCCTGCCTCTCAAAGATGGATTCATAACCCGGGACCCTGGGTCTTCCCCTGGGTGGAGGGACACCTGCTGAATGTAGCAGTGTTGACAGCCAAGCCCAACTGGTTTCAAGGCAGTTTCACTCAGCCTCCCAGAGGCTCAGAGAGGCTGGGCCACTCATCCAAGATCACACAGCAGTAGAGTCATTTTCTGAACACACTAGCCCCTCCCTTGCAGTAGTTTCCTCCTCAGCCCTGGTTTCAATGTCAATCAACAAGGATGGCAAACACTCCTTAGAGAAGGGCTGTGTGCCTTGCTGGGAGCTGTGGCCCTGTGCAGCAACACACTCAACCCATTTCAGGACAGGAGGTTGAGGTTCACCTGAGGTGGCAGAGCAGAGCCTGGAACCCAACCTCAGTGATATGCCTACCCACCCTGGGGACTTCCAACCAGACCCTGAGCCACACCCACTGACAAAGCCCGTTTTCTCAGACTAAGGTGCGAAGGACTGATAAGCTAGAGCCATGCCTCCCCAAAGAGGCCTGCAGCTGGAGGAAGGCTGGCCAGCCCAGGGGAGAACACTGGAGCTGTGGGGGCAGAGGTCTTCCCTCCAAACCACTCCTTTTATTATTTAGGTGTAGATTCAAAAACACTTACAGGAAGCTGGAACACAGCAGGAAAATAGGAGCTTGCCTACAGGGAACTCATGGGCAGTAGGGAGCAGACAAACAGGAAAGCACACAAGCAAGGCGACCTCAGACAGGCTTAGAGCTCAGAGACACAGCACACGAGGTAGTGGGACCAGGGTGACAGTGAAGGGTAACAAGCAATCTCCCCATAGAGGCAACCTGTGAGCTGGAACCTGGTGCCAGGAAGGAGCTGGCCATGAGGAGGGCTGGGGGGAAAGGTGCTCCATACAAGACACAGCATGTGCAAAGGCCCAGAGGTACGAGGCTGATGTGGCTAGAAAAACAACTAAAGAGGAATGGTGGGGAAGATGAGACTGGGAGGTGGGCAGGGTCTGGAGGAAAGTTGGTTTTATGGGGAGGGCAATGGGGAGCCTTGGACAGATTGAGAGCAGAGCTGGGGCAGGAATGATAGGAATGGAGCCTCAGGCTTCCCCAGAAATTGGCTGGCACTACCCAGCTCCCATCAGACAGACGAGGATACATGAAGCTCACAGGGCCTGACGATGGCCCCAAGGTCACATGGGGGGCCCACCCAGAAGTCAAGTCAGGACAGCAGGTCCTGGAGCAGATACAAGAATCCTTGTACGTGCTTGGGGAGTTCCCAGTCGGGGAGTCTGAATGTGGTGACTGGGTCTGAGGTTCAAGTCAGCCTCCCTGAGCTGGCACAGTCCTCCCAGCCGATGGCTGGGGAGAATTGACCACCATAGGGAGTTAGGACTAGGGTGATGCCACCCCCTGCCCCAGCTATTTGCATCAGCCATGGAAACCAGGAGCCTTCTAGAAAAGGGTTTTAGTTAATATCAAGGACTAAATTCAGGCCCTTCTCAAGCTAGGGGAGATGAATGACAAGCAACAGGCTGAGTGTTCCAAGAGAGGCAAGGGGCTCCCAATGTGTGGTCTGGAGAGGTCAGGCATAGCGCCTGGAGCCCACCAGGGGTCTTGGAGCTGCCTGAGCCTTCCTGGGCCGTGTGGCCGCACAAGCTACCAGATGACCACAACATGACCCCCAAGGAGACCTGCAGAAAAGAGCTGGGGTTTGCCAGGCACAGTTTCCTGGGGACCCCCAGAACACCTGGGGGTTGCAATGAGCATCTGGGGGCAGCAACAGTGATGTCCATGCTACAGAAAGTGAGGCTCAAAACAGGAAGGCAGGCTGCCGAAGCCACCCAGAGAGCAATGACTTCAAGTCCCCAGGCAGGGGAATACAGGTCAGTCCTTCTAGGGAAACTGAGATAGTGAAGCTAAAATAGTTGGGTACCTCCCATGTGCCCAGCTCTGCTCGAACCCCTCAGAGGGGGCTCTATTTTCCCCCTCCCCATTTTATGATCAAATCAGGGCTCAGAGAGATTATATCACTAGCTCAAGGCCACAGACTGACTGAGTGATACATACCCAGAAATAGGGGCCTTGGGCCCAGAGACCCTTGGTGTGGACCATGGCCAGAGCAGATTGCCTGTCTGAGAGTGACAGCAGATCATATACCCCAGGCTGTTATCAAAGCTCCTTTGCTTTCCTCAGTGACTGCACAGCCTCCCCAGAGGTCTGCCCCTCTCCCATTCTCTCAGGCGGCTGGATGCAACCTCCACACTCCATTGCACTATGGAAGAGAGCCCTCCACTGTTCAGCTAACAATCTTTTATTACTGGGCATTACTGGCTGGCCTGGGAACCCTGGAGGCAGAAGAGCTTGGTCCCCGTCCTCTGTCCAGCAAAGCAAGGCACCTGCAACCCATATTACAAGTGAGAGACCAGCAGGGAAGAAAACAGACTTGTAGGAGTGGAAGGAGGGCCCCACCCTGCTGTGAGATTGGCCAGCATGGCTTCCAAATTTCAATCGGCACATCGCCCCTAGACAATGCTAAGGATGCCTTTCTGGTAGGAAAGGGCAAGGCGTGGGGGGTGGGAGGGCAGGATGGATGACACCAATGCTGTTGGCTGGTGAGGGGAACAAGGTGAACAGACGCCAGGTCCCAGGAGCTGCTTTCTGCTGTGTAGACGCTTCACCAATGCTCCCTTGACACCCTAGCCTGGACCTGGTGCCTATCAGAAAACACCTCTGGCTGAGTGGGGGAGGAATCTGGGGAATAGAGTGACTCCTCCCTGGTCCTGAGTCACATGACTCATGAAGAGCCACAGCCCAGACTGAGCCTGGGGTCATGGTGCCAGGTTGCCCTT
The DNA here is from genome assembly GCA_017311185.1 of Proteles cristata cristata. NCBI lineage: Eukaryota > Metazoa > Chordata > Mammalia > Carnivora > Hyaenidae > Proteles > Proteles cristata. The sequence continues at coordinate 303,325 of JAESUZ010003691.1, read as the reverse complement.
TTGGCCAGTCCACAGCTCTCGGAGCTCAACGCGGCAGCCAAGGTCCCGCAGGGCAGCTTTGGCCACATCCTCACAGTCACGGTGGGCAGCACGGGCCTGCAAGATGAGTGCTTCAGCCCCCAGGTCCAGGATGGGCTGTGAAAAGGCCTGGCTCCGGGCCACCAGGTTACGGATCAGCATGCAGGCCTGTTTCTGGGAAGGAGAACTGAAGGTGAGTGGCTGTAAGATGCATGGGGTCTACTCTGACCTCGGGGCCCTCACCATAACAGAGCGGGCAAAGATGACCACAACCAACATACAGTAGGTGCCTCTGCCATGGTTCATCAGGCTAGGTTCACGTCCCCACTTCATCCTCTCAGCTGCCCTGGGGGGCAGGGCCGATTTCCCCATCTCTGCGAGGAGACTGAAGCTCGAGGCAGTAGCCAAGTGCTTGGCAGGTGGGGCTGATCCCTCAGATATTGGACACCTGGTCTCAGAGCAAGATCCCCTGAGGCTGGCAAGAGCCTGGGCAGGGGCCCCAGGATGGCAGAGGGACAGTGGGAAGAGGGAGGTTGTGCTCATGGTCCACCTGTCAATTACATCAGCGCCCATTCGCCAACATCTGTGCCCTGCTCCTCTGCCATGTGTGGGTGTCACAAAGCACCCCACCACTGGGAGGCTAGATGAGGAAGTGAGGTGTGAGGAGCTGTCTGGCCAGGGTGGTCAGGCGTGGGCAAGGTGATGAGCGAGCCAAGGGCACAGTGTCCCAGAGGAGACACTATCAGCAGAAGGGCCCTGAGTGGGACAGAGCCTGGCGTGTCTAAGGACCAACAAGGAGACCCCTGTGCTGGGAGGGTGCTAGAGGTGGGAACGGGGGAGTTGGGGACAGTGCCGGCAGCTACAGGGAGCCATGTGGGTCTCTGGCAGGGGTGCACACAGCCCTGTCTGCTGCTCGGCTTCCCTGACTTGCCAGTAAGGCATGGACAGTGGGTCCCACATGCAGAACACGAAGGAGTGGTCTTGGTCAGCAAGGAACCTTCCAAAGGCCCCAGCAGATCCCCCACCTGCTCTCCTCCCATCTCTCCCTCCTCTAACTACCCCCCTTTAGGGACTGCTAGGAAAGGAAAAGATTACTGCAGGCAAAGCAAAGGAACAGGAAGACAGCCATGGGCAGAACTGGGAAACAGATACAGGACTCTGGGGGCTGGGAAGGGGAGACCTTGAGAGAATTGGGCTGTGATGGGGACGGGGACAGGGAGGGCCTAAGTCCTGACCCCTTCTCCTGCTCCCAGGCTCACCTGCACTGCGGCCTCTTGCGGGTGTGCCTTCATGGCTTGCACTGCAGCCAGGGCCCCGCCGCCCTCCATGATGACCCGGCTGTTCTCTGGCTTTCGCAGGGCCAGGACGCACAGGGCTGCACAGCTCTGCTCGCACACCTGTGGGGGTCACAGGAGTGGCCGAGACAGTCAGATACCCATCATTTGGGGAGGCCCACCAGGACCGCCACAGTTAGTTCCCCAATTTCACCTAGATAGATGACTGCCAGCCCATGTATATACTGGAAGAGTAATAAACAGAATGATTCCGGGTGATAAAAACACCAACCACACTCTTAGGGTCTCAACCCAGGCCTCTTGTGCACCCCACCCCAGCCCTATGCCTACTTGAGGAAATGGGGAAGAGCGCCATGCAGATACAGCCATAGTACCCCACTCTGTGCACATCCTGCTTGCGGTAGGTACCTGGGGGCTGGCCAGGTGCTGGGTCATGGCAGCCACAATGGACTCTGTCCCTCCAGCTCGAACAATGGCATCCTTCACATCATCATTGCCTGCGATGGCCCGCAGGGCACTCAACACTTGCTTCACAAGGTCCTAAAAGGAGGGCGATGTGGGGGTCACCTCTGGCCAGCTCATCCTCCTGTGCTGTGCCAGACAATGACTGCTCGGTTGCTGGTTTGTGAGAGGGGGTCAGAAGGGAGGATCTGGGATTGTTTTGCTATTTGAACAACAGGTGGGGCCACCCTGGGGCACGCAGACAGCATGTAACAGCAGGGTTCTTACTTGCTGCATAGAAAAGGCAGGGGAGTGGGGTGCCTGGATAGCTCAGTTGGTTAAGTGTTGACTTCAGCTCAGGTCAAGTTCTCATGTTCATGGGTTCAAGCCCCATGTCAGGCTCTGTGCAGACAGCTGAGAGCCTGGAGCCTGCTTCGGATTCTGTCTCTCCCTCGCTCTCTGCCCCTCCCCCACTCATGTTCTGTCTCTCAAAAATAAATAAACGTTAAAAAAAAAGTTTTGAAAAAGTGGGGGTCAGGGGAGGCTTAGGGGGCCAAGACCCTGTGAATTACACTTGTGTCCAAGTCAGGCATTTGAACCACCTTGACACTCACCCCTCATACACAGAGGGGACGTGTGGTTCAGACCAGGAATCAGGGCACAGGGTCCCCTGGCCAGAGCTGGGTCCTCAGCTGAGTGCCGACCCACCTGAGCTGAGGCTGACCAGATGCTGCCGGGACCGCTGACCGCCCCAGTGAGCAGCAGAGCCATGAAAGAGAAAGAGGTAGGAAGGAAAACGGTAGGAAGGAAACCAAGCCCCACCGACCTCTGGCTGCCCAGGAGTACAAACAAAATGCATCGCCTCATCTGCTTATGCTGGTTCAGGTTCAGCATTCTGTCACCTGCACAGGAGCCTGGCTGATGTCACTAGTGGGGCTTGGGGTCAATAGGACTGTTGCTGTGACGGGCCACGCATGTACAGAGGGGGTTAACATGCGACAGCTAAGTGAAAGAATAATGAACAGGGGTCCCCACCCCATTTTACGGATGGGGAAACCGAGGCTCCAAGGATTTGCCTCACTCAAGCCTCACACACCTGAGCTAGGGTCTGGGCCAGCCCCTGCCAACACCCACTTGCATTCCTCTCCCTGCTGGCAGAAAATACAAAGGGGCAAGGGGACAGTGAGAGAGGGTGGGTGGATTTGTTCTCTCCCAAAACTTTACTTCCTGTCCTTGGGTCAATGAGAAGTGAAAACTGCAGGCAGGGGCGGCATGCTCTGGTTCAAGGGTTAGGGCCCAGAGGGGCAGAGTTCACTGGGAAGTCTGGAACCTTCCCTTGGCATCAAGAGAAATGACAAATCGAAACACAGGTGAGGGGGCTTCTAAGACGGCTAAGACGGCCTAAGACGGCTCTGGATGCCCACCTGGTGGTTGCTGCAGTTGGCCAGTAGGGCCACCAGGACACTGAGGCCTCCAAGGTCGACGACCTCCTGGCAGAATTCATTGCGGACAGCCAGGCGGGACAGGGTGCTGCAGAGCTCACTCAGGATGCTGGGGTTGTCTGAGAAGGCTGTGGGGAGGGAGAGAGAGGAACCATTGCTGGGCGAGCACACGCAGAGGACCAGTCCCAGCTTGGAGCCAGGAGCCAGAGGTCCTGATTCGAATCCTGCTCTGCCTGAGAAGCTGGGCCCTTCTGCCAGGCAGGGAGGCCACCAGTACCAGGAGAGCCCCAGTGGACACCAGGGCTGCCCGGGCCTGCAGTGCCCCCTGCTGGCCGCAGGAGAAGACACGGGCACACGCCCTCCCCCACACCGCGTCCCAGATAAATTCCAGACCAACTGATGATCTCAACTAAAAAAAGAAAACCATAATAGAGCTATAATAAAACATCCAAGGCTATTTTTATGTTCCTGGGGTGGGAATGACCTTTCTAAGTGCAATGGGAAACCCAGAAACTGTAGAGGGACATATGGATAGAGTTGACCCAGGCAAAATTGAACACAGATGCCGAAGACGAAGTGCAGAGGCACGAGGGAGGAAACGCCTGCACTGAGGCCCACACGGGGGGCGGGTGGTAGTGGAGAGCCATGATTTATACAGAGCTCTATGGCAGTCAGCTGCTGTGGCCCCCTGGTCAGGGTGCTGCCCCCAGCACCGGCATGAACACTAATCTGAGCAGAGGTACTCCCTAGGTGTGGTGACATCTATGATTGGCCGACTTCAAGATGACCCTTGATGGTGTGGGTGGGCTTCGTCCAGTCAGCTGAAGGCCTGAAGAGGGAAACAGGTCTCCCTGAAGAGGAAGAAGCTCGCCGGAGGACTGTGGTGCTGGCTCCTCTCAAGCCTGCTCCAGGGTGTCAGACTCAGCAGCCCCACAGCCACCTGGGCCAAGTCTTTGAAATAAATATACATATACATCCACACACATATCCCACTAGTTCTGCTTCTCTGGTAGAACCCTGACCGCTATGAACTCGTATCAATGAGAAAGATGTAAATTACCTCTCAGAAAAGCAGCCTGACTTTGCAGATAGTCAGAACCTGTTTTCATCCTCTCCAGAGGTGTGGAGAAGAAACTGAGGCAAGCCTATCTCTCCAGAAGACAGGGCCAGAGTTGTACACACAAGCCTAGCCATTGAGCCAGAGCCACAGGTAGGCTGGGAAGAATTTATTCTTCCAGCATCTTCTGTGTATCGGACCACAGTCAGGCCTTTTCTGGTGGGTAGAGTGGACAGAGGCAGGGAAGTCTGGGTCTGAACATCAGTGCTGTGACCTCCTGTGCCTGGATTGCCATGATTACCCCAGTGAAGAACATGTACATGTATAAGAATGCGTGGCTAAGTACGAACCAAAGTGTAAATCTCCACTGGGGACCATCTTTGGGAAACACCTTTATTTGTCCCCTTGGGAGGCTTTCCCTTCTCCTTTCTCTGTGTGAATGGACGGAGCCAAACCCTTTCCCCAAATGGCTCCAGAGATAGGCACAAAGTTTGGTCCTGGCCAATGAGCACCGGCCTGGAACTCTCCAAGAGCAGCAACCAAGAGTAGGCACACTGTTCCACTAAGGCTGCCATGTGGGTAAGAGTAAGAGCCAGCCATGCCTGAAGTTATCTTAAAACCCAACTCTCACTCTCACACCTGCTCTTACCTTTGGTGGCCTCAATGAGCACCTTCAAGCCTCCATTCTCCTGCACAATCATCTTGGCATGGTCGTGGGCATGGCCAAAGGGCACACGGATGTCATCATCGAAGGTCATGACCCGGAGGGCCCAGCAGGCCTCCCTGACCACGTCAGCGCAGTGGCCATGCCGGGTGATGGCACCGGTCAGCAGGGGCAGCACACCGGCCTTCACCAGGCTCTGCCGATTCTGCTCGTGCTTCAGGCAGGCATGGCACACACAGCGGATCCCAGAACAGGTCAGATCAGCTGCGTCGGCATTCTGGGCCAGGGTGGTCACCAGCAGCTGCAAGCCCTGGCTGTCTAGGAGGTCGGGCTGGCCATCGGTCAGAACAGAGAGGGCGTTGAGGGCTTGGAGCAGGAGGCCCTGGTCACTTACTACTGCAAGCTTCCAGGCAGCGAGAAGGATGGGATAGGCCCCTTTCTGGGCTGCCAGGAAGCGGCAAGCCTTGTCCCGCTTGCACTGCTCAAAAAAGCGGGCAAGGTGTGCTGACACTTCCTGGGGGAGAGAGTGGACCACGGACTCCTGCAGGTCATCTAGAGCCTAAAAGACATGGGAGAAGCCTCAGTGTCAGCTCAGCCTCAGGGTCGGCTCAGCCCAAAGAGGTTCCACAGTGACAGGGTCGTGTTCTACTGCAATTCCCTCTTCTGGGATCTGGGCCTGGGGTGGAAATTCAGTCCAGCTGTGGCAGCTTCCACTCTTGTGCTTTTAGGAGCTTTGAGCCTCAGAGGCCACACAGACAGGGAGAGACCCAGCCATCTCAGGGTCCCTCCAAGGGGCCACACACATGAATGCAGACAAATTAAACCTTGCAGCCCCAGCTGTCACTGCAAGAGGCTTCGAGAGAGCCCGGCAGAAGAACCATCTGGCTGAGCTCAGTCAACCCAGCCAAATCATAAGGAACATAAAACGGCTGCTGTTTTGGGCTGCTATCATACAACTGTAACTATCACACCCCCAGCGGCCAGCTCTCCAAGGAAGGTACAAGCTACCTTTACCAGACCTGCCGATAATCAGATGTCTCCTGTTTGTCTCTCCCAGTCACTCCACAGATATTGATCTGCCAAATGAAACCACACAGCACATACTGTTGATTTACCCCAATTCAACACAAAGCCATTGGGGGAAAAAGTAATAAAACAATTTGAAAAGAGTATACAGGGGCACCTGGGTGGCTCAGTCAGTGAAGTGTCCGACTTTGACTCAAGTCATGATCTCATGGTTGGTGAGTTCAAGCCCCGCATCAGGCTCTGTGCTGACTGCTTGGAGCCTAGAGCTTGCTCCAGATTCTGTGTCTCCCTCTCTCTCTGTCCCTCCCCCCACCTCAAAAATAAACATTAAAAAAATTTTTTTTAATTAAAAAAATAATAAAATCAAACCGGTCTCGCTCATTTGTTCTCAGAGAGTTCCGGGACTTCTTGGTTTTGTTTCTACAAGTCTGTGTGCAACGAGTTTCATGACTCTGGCGGATTCATTTCAAAAGGCATCACAGAGTTGAATTTTTCTCCTTCTCCAGATAAGCCTTTTTCACACACTGGAGCCACAACAACTGAGGTCAATGGTGCTGCATGATGAGAAGGGGCTGGTTCAACTTCAAAGTGAGAGTAAGGCTGGGAGGATATGAAACCCAATGTGTGTGGTGCCTCCCACATAGAAGGGAGAGAAGCGGGTTGATGGGAGAGACAGGACAGGGACTTTGAGATTTTGCTATAAATGCTTGACTACTCCTTACACCTTTTATGCCACGAATGTTCACATTCCTCTTCAGCAATGAAAAATAAAAATTTAAAAGCAAAATTAAGAGGAATAAAAGAGCAAAGGTTGTAAATAAATGGAGTTTCCTGTATGGCTAGTAAAGACATTAGAGCTGCTCTCAGCTTGACTTTCCTGGGAGAGGGGCCTGGGTCTGAGCCCCAGCTCTGCCCCTGACTGTGACCACAGGGGAGTCAGTTACCTTAGGGAAGCCTCAGATTCCTGATCAGCAAAATGGACTAACAACCGATTGAGATAATATGTTTTAAGAATTTAGCACAATGCTGAGCACTTAAGAAATACTCAGTGATTACTAAAGACTATTGTGACTGAGATCTTTCATACATAAAGGGCATGTACAAATCAGTAAGAACACGGAAGACAGCTTATTTTAAAATACATTCATCCTTACTAGCAAATAAGTCAAAAACCACAATGAGAATTTTCTCAAAGCCTCTGTGAGGCAGGAGATGGTGAGGACCCTAGGGCAGGAAGAAGTAAATACCTTGCCTTGGGCAGAGCTGGGTTCACACCCAGGGCTGTGTCTTCTAACTTCCTCTTTTATCACTACACTCTCTTGTTGTCAGGTAAATTATTTTTTTCTCTTTGAAGTACCCATCTGTGGGTATAAACAAGGATAATAATCCCAGCCTTGCAGGGGTCTTTGGGAGAATAACTGAGATAGCACAGAGAAAGTACCTTGCACAGAACTGACTCTAAAGTCAGTTCTCAATAAACACTAGAGCCTTTTGCTGTTTTATCAAGAGCTTATCAGTGTTTGATGGGTGATCTTCAGGAGAGTTATTTAACCTCTGTGAACGTTACCTTCCTTGCTTGGGTGCTGGAGAGTAAGGGCAAGCTGCAGGTCTCTGTTTCCTCATCAGTAAGTCAGGGACCACACCACCTACCTCGTAGGCCAATTTTACGGCTAAGGAAGCAGGCTGTAATGTGCTGGTGAACAGTCACTGCTTAATAGGTGATAGCCTTACTAGGGTCCCATTCTCTTCCTGCAATCCCTGTCCATCACTGAGCAAACTCAGTGGTTGGGAGGCTCTTCCCAAGGGGCTCCTCCAAGGTGCCCTCTACCCCAAGGCTCCCAACACCAGGGACTACTGTAAGCACCATCCACCCCAAAAAGGCCCTCAAATGTGGCCTCAGGGAGCCCTGGCTGCAAGCTTGGGTTCGCGTGTACATGCTGGGTACCTGCCCTTCAAAGCCTGCATCTGCCATCTGGGAACCGATGAAAAGGTGTCCCTAACAGACAGGTGGAACCACATGTGTAAGGCTAGCCTTGCCCACATGGGCCACCCTTTCCTACCTGGAGGATGTCATGTGTGGGCTCCTGGGGTCCATCTGCAGAGACTCTGGGTGCCAGCTTTACAATGTTGCTCAGATCCACCCCTGCGGGGGGTGGGGGAATCAGGAAACAAGTGACAGCCATCATCCCAATAGGACCGCTAGAACACAACTCATGTCCCTTCTTCTGGGACCACCCCACTCTGGAGACCTTTGGGTCTGGGTCTACCCAGCTCCCCACACCAAACTCTCTGCACCGGGACCCAGCAGCCACATTCATACAGGGGTATAAGGATGTGGGGTGGGGGGGGGTGGTCTTTGCCCCTTGGCCCTGTCCAACCAATGAGAGGAGAGCAGTAGTGAGGCTGCAGGCCATCACTGCAGTGACGGACACATTCTACCTGGTGAGTTGAGATGGGAGGAGACCCCACAGCCTTATCCCTTGGGGCTCCCATTGCTCCTAACCCTGCATCCTTTCACTGCACCCTCACCCACCATGGCACCACCCAGGAAGGCCCACTGCACAGAATACTTCTGGCTACTCCTCTAGTCCCTGTCCAGTGTCTATATCCCACTCTGTACCTGGGACACAGAGGTTGGACCCTGGGCTCCCTTGCCCTCTGGTATCTCACTGCGCTTGGCCAAGGGGGACCAGGACTTGAGATCCTGATAGGATGGGTTGGGGAGGGTATTCCTTCCCAGCTCCCAGCTTCTGCCTCTATCAGATGACTCTCCACCCCCAGCCAGGGACTGTTGTGGGGCAGGGGAGGTCCCTGCTGTGGCCAACAGGGTCTCTTATCCCTGTCCACACCATTGTAAACAGTCTCCTCATAACCACTGTTCCCGTGGCCTGTTTTGAGGATGCCACCTGTTTCCACAGGCTGGTGACAGCACCCCTTTCTGCCCCCATGAACTCAAGCTGGAGTGCAGGTGGCGCAGGGAGGCAGGTGGCTCTGTTTCCTGAGAGATCGTCAAGAGAAGCCTCTTCAAGGAAGTGGCAATTAAAATGAGACCCACTTTGAAGGAGTCAGCACTGTAGATGTCTGAGTGGGGTCAAGGCAAGTAGAAGGAGGGCAAGAGCCAAGTGGGAGAAGACGGCCAGCCTGCCTGGGGCAGAGCACAGAGAAGGGACGGGGCCCAGGGCTGCCACACAGGCAAGACAGAGCCACAGTAAGACTTTACTCTTGTACGTTAAGAGCTGTGGACTGGAGCTATCAGGCAAAGAGCCAGACTAGCGCTGGGACAGAGCCATGCTGCCCTACCTTGTGATTCAAATTGTTCCACAGCCTCTCTTAAGGCCTCCTCTGGCCCCATATCGAACTCTTCAATGTTTTCACAAACGGCTGCGTCAAAGGTCTCCTGGGTGATGCGCTTGGAGGCCATCTTCATCTCCTGTGCATGGGGGGCAGGTGCCAGCCGACAGACACTCCCACGCTGAGAAGTCAAGGCAGGAAGCAAGCTTCACTGAGGGTGAGAGGACAACTGTGAGCTTGGCTATCATTTAGGGAAGCAGGGCCAGAGTCTAGCACCAACCAGGAGAAATTCTTACAACCTGAGTCACAGAAAAGGCTGATATCCCACCATCTGCAGAGCTTCTAAAAGTGCAGAAGAGGGGCGTCTGGGTGGCTCAGTCAGTTAAGCATCTGACTCTTGATTTCGGCTCAGGCCAAGATCTCACAGTTTGTGAGACTGAGTCCCACAGAGGGCTCTGTGCTGACAGCTCAGGGCCTGCTTGGGATTCTCTCTTCCTGCCCCTCCCCTGCTTGTTTGTGTGCGCTCGTGTGCGCTCACTCACTCTCTCTCTCTTAAAAAACAAAGTGCAGGGTACCGCTGTGGCTGTTGGTTAAGCGGCCAGCTTTGGCTCAGGTCATGATCTCACAGTTCATGGGTTTGAGCCTCATGTCGGGCTCTGTGCTGACAGCTCAGAGCCTGGAGCCTGCTTTCGATTCTGTGTCTCCCTCTCTTTCTGTCCCTCCCCACTAGCACTCTGTCTCTCTCTTAAAAATAAATCAAATTTTTTTAAAAAACTGCAGAAGAGGGCAGGTAGTTTACATTTTATCTAAGAAAGGGGAGATATTAATATGTGTCCTTATAGTAAACAAAAAAAAAGAAAAATAATCTTAACAATGTCATGTGTTATTACGCCATCATAATGAAATAATATGATTATAATGCTATATTATGCATAACATGCATTATTTATGATGTGCAATATGCATCGTGATATGTAATAACCATATATTTTGTCATATAGCTAGGTATTCCATATGTAACTGTGTAATAAAACAACTTAAAATGATACACTCTTATACCAGTAAATGCTTTAAAATAAAAATTAGTAGTAATAAGAACACTAAGTAAAAAACTAATAGAAACAGTTTCCTGTAAGGGGAGGTAGGGAAAAGGGTGATGTGGGCAAGACTAGAAGCTGGATTATTTTCTCCGAAATGTACCTTATTTCATTGGTTAAATTTAGAACTCATGTAAATGCTTTACATGTTTAGAAAAATAAAGAAATCAATACAAACCAAAATAAAAATGCAAGTAATTCCTAAAAATCGAGAATAAAATGAAAACCATGAAACTAACAGTTTATCTACATGGAATTTAAAATGCAGTGATGGGGGCACCTGGGTGTCTCAGTTAAGTGTCCTGCTTTTTTATTTCAGTTCAGAGCATGATCTCACAGTTTGTGAGTTTGAGCTCCACATTGGGCTCTATGCTGACAGTGCAGAGCCTGCTTGGAATTCTCTCTCTCCCTCTGCCCCTCCCCCCAATCTCCCTCTCAAAAATAAATAAATAAACTTTAAAAAATGCAGTGATTGGGGTGCCTGGATGCTCCGTCAGTTAAGCGTCTGACTTTGGCTCAGGTCATGATCTCACGGCTTGTGAGTTCGAGCCCCACATTGGGCTCTGCACTCAGCCTAGAGCCTGCTTTGAATTCTGTGTCTCTTGCTCTTTCTGCCCCTCTCCCCCTCAAAAATAAACATTAAAAAAATTTTTTTAATGCAGTGATAGAACCATATGTTCTTACTGGGATGTACAATAAGGATAGAAAAGAAAAATTTACAAAAGAAAATCTTCAACAGTTTTCAGTAATCACATTATTAAAAATAATATTAGTAACGTTATTCAGAAGCCAATGTGGATATAGCAAGTAAGTAATAATATTTACATCATTAGGAACTAGCCTAAAAGAAAAAAGATTCTAGGGGCACCTGGGTGGCTTAGTCGGTTAAGCGTCCGACTTTCGCTTAGGTCACGATCTTGCGGTTTGTGGGTTCGAGGCCCGCATCGAGCTCTGTGCTGACTGCCGGCTCAGAGCCTGGAGGCTGTTTCAGTCTGTGACTCCCTCTCTCTCTGACCCTTCCCTGTTCACGCTGTCTCTCTCTGTCTCCTAGAAAAAAAAAAATTAAAAAAAAAAAAGAAAAAGATTCTAATAGGGGTGCCTGGGTGGCTCAGTCGGTTAAGCGTCCGACTCTTGATCTCAGCTCAAGTCTTGAGGAAATAACACCTAGAAGAAATAACACCTATAGGAAGTGAACACCCTAAATGCCAACTGTGGTCCCTTAGTACCATTTCCCAGCAAAGAAGATAGGGCTCTTGGAGGAATGGCCGATTCTAGGACTGAGAAGAAATGAGGCCAGAGGAGATGAGCCAGGAACATCTTGTCAGACCAGAAAGCAAGGAAGCTTCTAAAAACTGTCAGGATCATGTCAAAGGACTTGGAAGCAAACCCTAAGAGTCATCAATGGGCCAAAGATGTGACAAGTTTGCTTTAAAAAAAAAGCAAAACAAAAAACAATATTTTGATATCAAAATCAAAATCTGTGTGTTCCTAATAATAGTACTAAAACACACCCTGCTCATTCTGTTGAAAACTGGCAAATAAAGGGTCCAAACACATTCTATGTCCCTCATATAATTACCAGGTTAGAGAGAGAGGATGAGGAAAAGTTCTGCTCTGGATATGAACTCCAACTAATTATCCACAACAGGACAGATTTGGACAACCCTCCCCACAGGCTGCAAAACCGTGAGGAGCGAAACTGATGGGGAACCTGACAATGAGTGGACAGTACATGGGTCCACTGTGTGATTTCACAGCACCAAGAGAAACCTACCACCACTGCCCCCGGACAAGAATGAAAAGCACCTGTGAAGTTATCTTACCAAAAAACACAAACCCAACCTGACCAAGCATCCAATGGAATTCTCTGTGATTATGGATATTCTAGATCTGTGTCATCCATGTGAGTTCCAGCAGCTGAAATGTGACCAGTGTGACTGAGGCACTGTGTATTTTTTAACTTTGTCATTCATTTTAATGTAAACATCCACATGTGATGCATGGCTCTCATACTGGACAAGCAAGGAGCCAGAGCTAATGAGCAGTTTGCAGGAAATCAAGGACAGAGGGACACATCAACCAGCACCAGGGCAATGTGGGTCTGCAAAATCCCCACTCAGGGGGGTTACCTTAAGTACAGGACAAACACCTGAGACTGTCAACAAATAAATCATGACAACCATGAACAGGATGGGGAATCTATCAGCAAGTGAATGGATAAAATGAATGTAATATGTCTGAACAATGGAATATTACTCAGCCATAAAAAGGAAGCCCTGACACACGGTACAATGTGGAAGAACCCTGAAAACATCGTGCTAAGTGAAAGAAGCCAGATACAATCCACACACACAGTATGTGATTCCATTTATATGAAATGTCCAAAACAGGCAAATCCATAGGAACAGAAAACAGATCAGTGGTTGAAGGGGCTGGGGGAGGGGGACGGGGATTGACTGCTAATGAGTGCAGGGTCTCCTTTGGGGGTAATGAAATGGTCTACAATTAGATAGTGGTGATGGTTACACAACTTTATGAATATACTTAAAATCACTGAATTGTGCATGTTATTAATTTATTAATTTTTAAACTTTTATTTATTTAAGTAATCTCTACACCCAATGTGGGGCTCCAACTCACAACCCTGAGATCAAGAGTCACATGTTCCTCCAACTGTACCAGCCAGGCACCCCTAAATTGTACACTTAAAATGGGTAGATATCATGGTATGTAAGTAACAGATCAATTTAAAAAAGTATTATTTGGGGGCGCCTTGTTGGCTCAGCTGGTTAAACATCCGACTCTTGATTTCGGCTCAGATCATGATCTCACGGTTTGTGAGATCGAACTCTGCCTTGGGCTCTGCGCTGACAGTGCAGAGCCTGCTTGGTTGGGACTCTCTCTCCCCCTCTCTCTCTGCTCCTCCCCCAGCTCGCACTTTTTCTCTCCCACAGTAAGTAAAACAAACATTAAAAAAAATGAAAACAATAAATAAAAATAAACACAACATATAAAAATGTGTTGTTTAAAAACAAAAGCAAGTGAAATCCAGCACAGGCAAAGGCTGAAAGCCAGAGGGATGTGTCAGCAGCTGGATGGCCCAGTAACCCTGGGCAATGCCTCTTCCTCTGGGAGACTGGGGGTAGGTCACTGAGTCAAATAAGAAAGAACCCTCAGTAAAAACAGTAAAAAAAGATCATCTCAATAAGGAGGTCTTTGGGGGTACAAGTGATTTGTTAACACCTAATATTAACCGCCACCTCTTTTTAGCAAAGGGGGAAACAGGGCTCAGGCCCTGAGCCTACCGGGGATTAACAACTCCTTTCATTTTGCTTCTTTTACTAGATCTCCCTTGTTCGTTGTGGTAATACTAAGTTTCCGTTAAAATACATCATTTTTAAAATTTATAGTAAAGTTGCAAGAATAGTACAAAGAACACCTGTCCCATTCTAAGTTTACCAGTTGTTAACATTTTGCCAAGTTAATCTCTTTCTGTTCCTGCATACACACAGGCCAGGTGAGAACAGGCTCCAGGCATCAGACCCTTCCCTCCTAAAGACGTTGGCATGAATCTCCCAAGAAAAGGACGCTCTTATATGTTCAATGCACAACTAAAATTTAACACAGGAAGTTTAACGGTGATATGATACGATTTGCTGATATACACCCCATGATCAACTTTCTCAATTGCCCTAATATTGTCTTTCAAAACAATTTTTTGTCTCTGGTCCCAGGTCTGTTAAAGAATTGCACATCACAGAAAACGTTAGGGGAACAAAGGCACAGGGAGTTCTAGGACAGCAGCAGGGGAATGTGGCAAAAATCTGAGTGCAAATTTGGGCCGTGTGGGAAACAGGCCACTCAAGCCCACGCTTCTCTTTGTAGAGGTGGTGCAGGAAGTGAATATTCCATCTGTTTGTGCAGATGTTTTGGCTAGGAGGAGGACAGGCTCTGGGGTCAGCTGGGGTGACTCGAATCCCAGGCCTTCCACTTAACTTCACCTTTGGTCAAGTCAACTCTCTCCTGTGTAATATGGGGATAAACAAAGAGAATGTATCTCATAGGGCTGCAGTGCAAATTCAGGCAGTTAATTCCTATAAAGCGCTTAGAATAGGATTTGGCACAGAGTAAGAGCTCCATAACATTAGCTATTGTTCCTTTTTTTGTTGTTGCTTAGAGGTAATTTGACCAGTTTACTTAGAGGGGGAGGCATAAGGGCATCAAACACCACACCTTGCTCCCTTAATATTAATCCCCACCCCCCCACTTTCTTTCTGGCCCAGAACAAGGAGCCTGTTTAGGGGTTGCTAAGGATTTTCAAGGTCAAAGGTGAAGGAAAACAGTGAAGACTTTCTGTTTCAGTAGAGTTTCTCAGTGAGGCACCTGGGCTGGTGTGTGCGTGTGAGGAAATGTTCCTGACCAGCTCCAAGGGGCAAGAACTTCCCAGCTGTGGCTGTTGGAGGGACTGTCCCTGACTCTGCCACCAAACAATGCTTCCACCACCCCTAGCCATGCTTCAGAGCCGAATGGGCCAACAGTGAGTGGCCACTCTGTCACAGAGGCACCATCCTAAAGGTGAATGCCATTATGCCTACTTTACAGATGAGGAATCTGAAGCTCAGAGAGGGGAAGGACCTTCCAGAGATCACACAAGCAGTAAAAGGCCTGGCCATCATGCCACCCTGCTTCATTAACATCTTCCTTCCCCCGGGTTCTCTGCAGAATTTCTGCTAGCTCTTCCAGGCCACCTCATCCTGGGAGCCTTCCCTGACCACGTAGAACCTATTATGTGTTCTCTGGCCTTGTTTCCCCTGCCCCATGAACCTCCCCCTGCCCAGTCCTGGGCTAGCTGAGCTGGGGAGATGAGTGTCTGGCTCTAGGACCACCTCTAGGGCGAATCCCGCAGGGGTCCCCCAGGTCAGGCATGGGGCTAGGGGGCAGAATGAAAAGTACAGATCTGGAGCTCATGAGAAAGTGCCTAGGAATGGTCGTCTGGGAGCCACCCGGGAACAGTCCACACTGGGAAAGGAGGGAAACAGCCCCTCGAGACACGTCCAAGGTATGGAAAGAAAGGGAGTTAGTCAGGCCCCAACGGACAGCCAGTTTCCCTTTCTAGTCAGGATTCTGCGCATCAGGAAAACGCTGCCCTGACCTGGCAGGGACTTTAATGACTCCTCCATCTTCCTCCACCTGGACACACCCACCCTGGTTTAGGCATAGTCCCAGCTTCCTCCCGGCCACACTCTGCATCTCTATTCTCCATTCAGTGCCAATGGAAACCTGAAATCACAAAGAGGCCTCACTGCTCAAAATCTTGCAATGGCATCCCAACCCTCTCAGAACAAAATCCAGTCTCCTCACCAGCACTGTCTCTATGTAGACCTTACCCAGGTCTCTTACCCACACCTTCTCACCTGCACTTTCCCACCTTTTTCTGATCCTTCCCAGCTACCAAAGGGTCGCTCTTTTCATAAACACTCTGGTTAAAGCAGCCCCCTCTCTCCCATCGCATTATCCTTCTATTTTAATACCGTATCTACCTGGAGCGATATAGTTCATTTATATCATTTGCGTTTACTGCCGAAGCAGTGCCTCAAGTTTAACCTCCAGGAGAACTGGGGTCCAGCCAACTTTGTTCATCACGGCAGCAGGCACTCAGTACATAAGTAATGAATAAATAAATTAATAAAAGAAAGCAGAGGCCAGGGAAATGGGGGATTTTGTCCCCCGGCGGCTTCTGTAAGAGTCACTCCCCAAATCCAAGTCCGCGAGGGTGGCGCCATAGTCACCAGCCCGACCCCGAGTTGCCCACTCCCCTCCCAGCGCGAGGGGACTCCGCAGCCGCCGCTTCTCACCCGGTCTTCGCAGCCACGTGGGAAAAGGGTGGGGCTCGCGACTGTCACCAGGCAGAGCCACCTCTGGCCCCTTCCGGCCACCGTACGCGCGCAGGCGCGCAGGCGCCAATCCGCCTCGGCCTCCCTCAGCCCCACGGACCGCTCCCGGAGTGATCAAGGGCGACTCTGAGTGCAGGTAAAGCTGAGAGAGCCAACAGGTGTGCGGAAGCGGCGTGTTTGCCGTCCTTTTCCGGCCGCTCCCCGTCGCCGCCGCCCCCAACAAATTAATCTTTTGCCTCTGGATCGTCTGGCTTGTAAAAGCGAGCAGCGCGCCTGCGCAAGAGGACTTGGCGGCTGCCGCTTGCGCCTGCGCACCAGAGCTCGGCCGTAGCTTGCGCGTGCGCGGCGCGGCGCTGCGGAGACCGTTGGCTCATTTGCATGTCCCCGCCTCGCGCGGCGGCGGCGGCGGCAGCGGCGGCGGGTGAGGATCCTGAGGCAGCGGCGGGGGCGGCTCCGCGCGCGGTGGGTTCGGGTTGAGGCCTGGGCCCGGGCGTCGTCGGTGGGCGGGCTCCGGGGTGGGAGGCTCTGGCTTGGCCTCCGGGGGCCCCGGTGCGTGATGCCGCGAGCACGGCCCTCGGGCTGCGCATCGGCCGCCTCCCGGCCGAGTCGGCCTGGGGGGCGGTGTTCGGCCTCCCAGGCCCGACGCCCCCTTTTCTTCGTCCTCTGAGGCTAGGCCGGTAGGAGGCGGGCCACGCCCAAACGGTTCTTTCGTTCATTCATTCCACCCAGCCTGTAGGGGCATTACAGCGGCCGGCGCTGTATCGAGCTCTTTACCATTTTTTACCTGGTTTAGTCTCCACAGCAAGCCCCCACCACTAGCTGCCCATTCCTTGGATGGGGAAATGGAGGCCCCGAAAGGCTAGGACACTCGATTTGGTCCGGAGCTCTCTGGGGGACCTTGCCCTTCGATGGCAGAGAACAAGGGGCGCCTCCAGGAAAAGGGCTTAAGGATGGGCAAAGGGGGTGATGGGAGTAAGAAATGACTATGAGATTGGGCAGGTTTGAGTCTTGAGGTTGGATGTTTCAAGATGGAAGGGATATTTTGGTTAAGCAAATAGCCACTGGATTCTTCGATGTTGCTTCTCCGTCTCTTTCCGGTCGGTGTTCAGGGCTTTGTCCCTACTACCAGTGCCCTGTTTGCCAGGTTCCAGTCTGTCTGACCTTGGGTGGGTCACTTAGCCCGAGTCTATCTTTTCTTTTGTATGGTGTCATCCATAGCAGGACCCGCTTTCCACTGGGTTGTTGTAAGAAGTAACTGAGCTTGTGGGAGTCCCTTTCCTGCAAGAGGACCTGGTACAGGGCAGGCTCTGTCACTAGTCAGGGATTCCCCCACTCACTTGTTGAGAGGCTCCTCTCAGAAGGCAGGTCAGTCCTCAGATCCTCTTTGAGTGTCTGTGAAATAGGAAAATAGAAACGGGGAAGGCGGCAGCTCTCCTAAACCTGCCACGTGCGAGGGTTATGCTCCCACCCCCTGTACTCTGTTACTCCAGTGACCCCAACAGGTAGGGATTCGGAGGAGATGGGCTCAGAGAAGCAAAGCAGATTGTCTAAGATCACAGTGCTCGGTTTGCTGCTCCTCAGCCAACACACCTGTGAACTCTGAGGGCAGAAGCCCCCTTAGAACAGTCTGGCGTCCCTCTGAAGCACCGCGTTGAATTATGGATCCCTGTCTTGTTACTTGAAGGATTAGGTGAAACAGAGCAGGCCGGGTGAGCGTTAGTTGTCGTTCTTAGTGTCTTTTTTTCCCCCTTTTACTACAGGTCAGAGAAACATGGCAGCTAGGCGAATTGCACAGGAGACTTTTGATGCTGTATTGCAAGAAAAAGCTAACCGATATCACATGGACCCCAGTGGTGAGGCCGTAGGTGAAGCTCTTCAGTTTAAAGCTCAAGGTGAATTAAAGTGCTTCGTTTCCTTGGTGGGAGGGTAGTTACGGGGCATGCGTTTAGGGTCAGGACAGGAGCATATCTGTACCTTGGGCAAACTCTGTAATTCCTCTGATCCTGCCTTCCTTATTTACAGAGAGATAAGCTTTTCTCTTGGTCCACCTGTCAAATCTTCCTTCAGAAGTAGGTATTGTCGTTCTCTGCAGCTTCTCTGTCCCCAGGCATCTTCCCCTGCCTAAACAAGGGTTCTTGAATCCATCTCCCAGCTCCATCCCCACCACTGCTGCCCAGATCCCAGCTCTTACTTGTTCTTGCCTAGATTATTGCAGTAATCTCCCGAGCGGTCTCTCAGCTTCGGGCTTCATTTGTCTCAAATCTGCCCTCCCTACTGATCTATTAATGCCAGCTTTGCTGGGCCAAGGCCCTACTCGGACTCTTGGGGCTCCCCATGTTGAGGTTACATTCTCAGACAAGTGCAGGAGCATCCAGGTACTTGTGACGTGTGCCAGACAAGGGCATGGGAGGCTACCATGTGCAGGCCGTGCCTGAAGACCTTCCCTTTGGAAAGTTGAAATGCCATGCCAGCAGAATCAAAAATGGTGTGCACGGAGTTTGTAGGATGACAGGGAGGTTCCTCACTATGGTGCTCAAGGCTCCCAGCCCTCATCTCCTGCCTTGAGGCCCATGTTTCACTGACACTGTGCTGCCTGTCCTCGCTTTGAATCCCTCCCCAGCCCAGCCAGGCCAACTCCCTCAAGCACTAAGCCCCAGCTTGCTAGTGCCTTCCCCCTGGAAGCTTCTGCAGGCCTTGAGGTTGATTTGGTGGTTCTCTGCAGTCCCAGGGCAGTGTGCTGAGCACTTACTTTTCTGAGGTGGGGGACCAGCCTCCCCCAGGCCTCCTTCAGGTCTGTGCTGCTCACTGCACCAGCTCCTGAGCCAGTCTCCATTGAGGAAGTCTCCTCAGTGTTGGTTGAGTGAGTGTAAGTCCTTGGGGTAGAGGTAACTTGTGTACTTTGAATGTGGAGAAACTGGAGCTTAGAAGCTGTCTTCAGCTTCTGAGTTTTTAAAAATTGCATGAGGGGCGCCTGGGTGGCTCAGTTGGTTAAGCGTCGGACTTCGGCTCAAGTCACGATCTCACTGTTCGTCGGTTCGAGCCCCATGTAGGGCTCTGTGCTGACAGCTAGCTCGGAGCCTGGAGCCTGCTTCAGATTCTGTATCTCCCTCTCTCTCTGACCCTCCTCTGCTCATGCTGTCTCTCTTTCTCTCAGAAATAAATAAAACATTAAAAAACATTTTTAATTAAAAAAAAATTGCTTGAATAATACACAAAAACATTCCCATTACGAAGGATTAGAAGAACTGAGAAGTAGTTAGGAATAAAAATGTGAAAGTCCTAAGCTGCTTCCTTACCCTTCTGAAGTAACCGTATCTGTGTCACCATGGATTTGTGCATCCTTCAGTTCTTCTAGTGAAATGTTCACGTAATCCTAAATACTTACATATTGATGTATGTGCACACACATTCATGTGTGTATACTTACACGTACGTGTACACACGTACATGTATATGTGGAGATTTTATCTTTACCTAGAGACTCAAACATCACTATATATCTTAGTTTTCTTAAGAAATATGATGGGTGGGGGGGGCAGCTGCAGGATGTACTTGGAAACCGGCAGGATGCTAGATGGTTCTGGAACCAGCACTTTGTCACAGAGCTAGCTGCGTGACCCATTGATAAGGCTTTCACCGTGTCACTTCTAGTCTGCGTCAGTTTACAAGGCATTGGAAAATCTTGTTGTGCAGATTCCAGCCTCTACTCTTCCTTTAATGCTGTTGCCCTAATCATGCCATCGATAGCTGTCAATACCTGGATTATCCCAGTGGGTTTTTTGCTGGAACATCCATATCCACTGTTGTCTCTTGTGGTCAGTTCCCTGAGTAGCAGCCAGCAAGGTCATCCCTTTACTCCAAAACCCTTCGTGGCTTTCCGTATTGTTCAGAGGAAACTGCAGAGTTCCATCGAGGGTGCGACTTGATCTGGTACTCTCCTTCTGTTCACATCTTGTATCATAGTGGTTCCCTAACTTCGCTGCTTGTTGGAATCATCTGGGGGATCCTTTAAAAACCCTACTGCCAGGCCACACCCCATCCTAATCAATTAAATCAGCTTGCCCGGGGGTCCCCAAGGGCTCCAGTGTACAACAGAATCTAAGAGCTGCCTTCTTACCGCTTTGCGCCTCGTTCCTGTGTTCAATTCTGGCTACTCTTGTTCCCTGCTAGTGCTACGTGAGGCTTTGTGCTCATGCTCCCTCCTCGTGGAAGTCTTCCTCCATGACTGCACAGTCAGGCCTCTCACACCAGGACTCTGCTGCTCAGATACATTGTTAGAGCAACCCACCTTGATCAGCCTGTCTGAAAATGGCTTTCCCTCTTCATGTTCCTTCCTGGCTGATATTTCCTTTCCTATTGGCACTTTCTTACATGTGATGGATTTTTGTTTATCATTTGGCTCCCTCATCTGACAAATCCAGGAGGGTAGGGACTTTACTGTCTCTTTTCCTTGCTATAATTTCATTGCCTAGAGCAGTGCCCACACATAGTGGTTGCTCAGTAAGTACTTGCTGAACACATAAACTTGGGTTTATACAAAGCTCTAGCTTCCTGTGGCCTCTTGGCCCATTACTGCTTCCTGGCATCTTTCTCTTTTGACTTCTTGACTAAGTAATGGGTTCTAATGCATAAGCTAGAACGTTGGAAAGCTGCTCTGCAAAGTCTCCCTGAGGTCTGCTGTTCCCATATGCCCATAGTTAACTTCTTTTAATTATTTGTAAAAAAAAAAAAAAAAAAATTATTTTAGAGGGAAAGAAAACGAGTGGGGGAGAGGAGTAGAGGGAGAGAGAATCTTCAGCAGCCTCCACACTCAGTGTGGAGCCCACCCTGGGATCATGATGTGAACTGAAATCAAGAGCTCAACTGACTAAGCTACCTAGGCATCCCCATAGTTCACTTCTATCCCTGGCTCCTTACAGAGTTTGTTTACAGTGAATAAGCAAATGCAAATCCTGGTTCCTGTTTTTCTCATTTTTACGCACACTGTTCAGTTTTCATTGTGGCCTCTCTCACTGTGGCTTGTTTAGCTTCTTTGCCTCCTCTTAGTGTCTTCGTTTTTTCAGAGAATTGGTTGGCCCACTGGGCCTTTCCAGGAGAGCCTGTCTGCCACCTTTGGGTTAGGTGCTTAGCTGTGGTCGGCTGTGGGGGGTGTGGTGTCAGATGTGGCTTCTACCTCAGTGGCGCGGTGGCCCAACACTTACTCCTTAGACACAGGGAGGGCAAGTAGCCCTGAGCAAACCTGTCTTCTCTGTGGTAGAAGTAGAAATATACAAGCATTCCAGTTTTAGTAAAGAAGCCCAGGTTATTTGAGGACCAGACATCCTTGCCTTAGTGTAAAAGAGAGCTTAAGATCCCTGCAGAGCCTGGACAGGAAGGCCAAATGAGTGAGGGGCACTTTTGCCCAGCCTCTGCGGACTGTCATCAGGACACGTGTGGGCCCAGTGCTTGTAGGTCTTCTGTTTTTATAAATAGTAAACCCAGATTTCTAAATAGAGCCACACATAATTTAAATGTTGGAAATAAATACTGCACTGTGGCAGATAATGCCTCCCTGCTGGCTGGTGGTCTGTGGACTGTCGTTTCGCAGCCTCTGGTCTAAATTACCTTTGTGTTCTTCTTTGGCTCGTTTATTTCAGATCTTCTGAGGACAGTCCCACGAGCCAGGGCAGATATGTATGATGACATTCCTAGTGATAGCAGATATACTCTGGCTGGATCTGTAGCCCACGCTCGAGACACTGGGAGAGAAAGCCTGAGAGGTGATGTATTTCCAGGACCTTCTTTCAGAACAAGCAACCCTTCTGTAAGTGAAGACAGCTTCTTTCGCAAAGAATGTGGCCGGGATCTGGAATTTTCCCACGCTGATTCCCGAGACCAAGTTTTTGGTCACCGGAAATTGGGACATTTCCGTTCTCAGGACTGGAAATTTGCACTCCGTGGCTCTTGGGAGCAAGACTTTGGCCACCCTGTTTCTCAAGAATCCCCCTGGTCGCAGGAGTATAGTTTTGCTCCTTCTGCACTGCTGGGGGAATTCGGTTCTTCCAGGCTGATTGAGAAAGAGTGTCTGGAGAAAGAGAGTCGGGATTACGACGTGGACCGTCCAGGGGAGGCGGACTCTGTGCTTAGGGGCAGCGCCCAAGTCCAGGGCAGAGGCCGGGGTCTAAACATCGTTGACCAGGAGGGGGGCCTTCTAGGAAAAGGGGAGACTCAGGGCCTCCTCCCATCTAAAGGGGGAGTTGGGAAGCTTGTCACAATAAGAAGTGTGAGTACAAAGAAAGTACCCACTGTAAATCGTATTACTCCCAAAACTCAGGGCACCAACCAAATCCAGAAAACCACCTCAAGTCCTGATGTGACCCTGGGGACAAACCCAGGGACAGAAGATATCCAGTTTCCTACTCAGATCCCTTTGGGGCTCAGTCTGAAGGATATTCGGCTCCCCAGAAGAAAGATGAGCTTCGACCTCATAGATAAGTCTGATGTTTTTTCGAGATTTGGGATAGAAATAATCAAATGGGCAGGATTCCACACCATAAAAGATGATGTTAAATTTTCCCAGCTTTTCCAGACTCTCTTTGAACTCGAAACTGAAACCTGTGCTAAAATGCTCGCTTCATTCAAATGCTCCTTAAAACCAGAGCACAGAGATTTTTGCTTTTTTACTATCAAATTTTTAAAGCACTCTGCTTTGAAAACACCCAGAGTTGATAATGAGTTTTTAAATATGCTTTTAGACAAAGGTGCTGTGAAGACCAAAAATTGCTTTTTTGAAATCATAAAGCCCTTTGACAAGTATATAATGAGGCTTCAAGACCGGCTTCTGAAGAGTGTCACACCCCTCCTCATGGCCTGCAATGCCTATGAGCTGAGTGTTAAAATGAAGACCCTCAGCAACCCCCTGGACTTGGCTGTTGCTCTGGAGACCACCAATTCTCTCTGCCGGAAATCTTTAGCCCTTTTGGGACAGACTTTCTCCTTGGCCTCTTCTTTCCGGCAAGAGAAAATCTTAGAAGCTGTCGGCCTCCAAGATCTAGCTCCCTCTCCTGCCGCATTTCCAAATTTTGAGGACTCTACTCTGTTTGGGAGAGAGTACATTGATCACCTGAAGGCCTGGCTGGTCAGCAGTGGGTGTCCCCTCCAGGTCAAGAAAGCTGAACCCGAGCCAACCCAAGATGAGGAGAAAACGGTTCCTCCTACCAAACCCGAAGTTCAGGCCAAGTCTCTGAGTGGGCTGAGTGATGGTAAGGAAAGTGAAAGTTCCTATTTCTTGTGATTAGTTTGTCTTGTTTTCTTGGAATGTCTCTTATTTTCTTTGAGATTTTTACACAGAATTTTTTAGTCAACTGGAAACATCAGAATTTTAGTAGAAAACTCCTGTTGGCCAGTGTACATGTCTGCCATATATTCTGTAAGCATATATTAGGAATCTTCTGTCTACTACAGAAGTCCTTAGATGTTTCTGGGTCACAGACTCCTTTGGGAATCTGATCAGAAGCTGTGGCCCTGGTCAGAAGAAATGCTCATGTATTTGTACACAATTTTGCCTGTGCCTTCTGGGGGATCTGTACCATCCTGCAGCCAAGGTTAAGAGCTCTTGTTACAGCATCCCCCTCCTCCGCACTCTGAGGTATTATTAGAGGGAAAAGTAAACATTGGGCCTTGTCTCTGGGGAGTCCCCAGGCTTTTAAGGAACAGAAATCACAAAACCCAGCTCCTTCTGTGCCAGGATTAAGGGGGATGGAAGAGACCCTAGCCCATCTTTGAGCTGTGTTGAGGGACTGGCAGAGATTAGCCAGGTCTGCCCCGGTAGTAGAAGCACCCTGCTACCCTGAGTCACTTACTTTTCTAGAATGTCTAAAGATGGATAGATCACTTAGGTACATCTGGTAACCTGCAGTTAACAAACCAGCTTTGGGGAGGCTCTAGAAGGGCCAATAAAGAGGTAACATAAACACTGGCTGTTTGGTATCCCTACCGCTCTCCGGCTTAGCACCCAGGCTGAATGCTCTCAGAGCCCAGACATGACCCAGAAATCATGAGCATTATGTGGTGGCCTTGTGACCTGTGAGGAAGCACTCCCCCTCCACCCCTTTACCTGAGGAGGAAGTCCTTTTTCCCCCGAGGCAGTTTTCACCTTCCATGGTCAGTGTAGTGTTAGTACTGAAGAGCCTTGTATGAAGGAGGGAAAAGTCTCCCATGGCTTGCAGTTGTCCACACCCTTCCCTAGTTTGCTGCTTCACAGGTTTGCCTGCAGCTGCAGTCCTGCTGTACTGAAAACACGACAGTTTGTTCTTTTACAGGACTAGCAGAGGCCTTTTTCTGTGTTTCTACAGCATTTGCTGCATCATGATACTGACCTAACATAAATTATCTCACCCTTCTCTTGATGTGGGACTCATGCTGCCTTTTACTAGAGGCCTCTGAGGCCGAGCAGAGCCGAGTTCCCTTGTAATTGACATCTGCGAGCCTGGGCTGTCTGGACAGCAGGTAGATGGCACCAGCGCCCACGTCTCATGGGGCACAGCTCTGCCGCTGCCCCCATTACTGTTAGAAATGCTGAGATGACATCTTCGGTTGAATGCTTTGATGACTACTATTGTTACTTTTTAAGTTCTCCTCTATAGAATTTGGTCTCAGGAGGAGGATTGCGGCTGAAGCTGGGGACCTTGCCTGTGATTACTTCTCAAGAGATGCTTATAGTGATCCAAAAGTTACATTGTTTTTGAAAGCTTCTGACTTTGAACCCTTTATTCCTCTGTAAAGTCATGTGAAAGTAGAAGTTCTATAAAATGAGAGCCTATAACCAAAAAAAAAAAAAAAAAAGGAAACAGAAGCACTTTCAAAGGGGAAATACTTGCAATAGCACAACAATTGAAGAATCAATTTATCTGGTATAAAGAGCTTACACTGATATTTAAATTACGCTCAAAGCTGTATCTTGGACATAGGCAAGGACAGGACAGTGCAGTTACTCTATATAACAAACTGGAAAACCTCTCCAGTTCAGGAGTGGTTTTTGCAGAATTTTTTTTTAACCTTAGAGAGTGAGTCAGCAGGGAAGGGGGAGAGAGAAAGGATGATGGAGGATGGAAGCAGGTTCTGTGCTGACAGTAGAGTGCTTGATGTGGGGCTAGAACTCTGAAACCATGAAATCATCACCTGAGCCGAAGTCAGATGCTTAATCGAGTGAGCCACCCAGATACCTCCTGGAGTGGTTTTTATCAAATGACCAAACACACCATTCTGTGATATTAAAATTAGCAAATATCAAAAAATAATCTTATTCATTGAGGACACAGATGCTCTTCTGTGTTGCTGGTGGCATTGTAAATTAAGTTAAAATTCATATTGAAGGGGCTCCTGGGTGGCTCACTCGATTAAGCATCTGACTTTGGCTCAGGTCATGATCTCACAGTTCATGAGTTCAAGCCCTGCTTCAGGCTTTGTGCTGACAGCTCGGAGCCTGGAGCCTGCTTTAGATTCTGTGTCTCCCTCTCTTTCTGCCCTTACCCAGATTGCACTCTGTCTGTCTTCCTTTCTCTCAGAAATAAAAACATTTAAAAAACAATTTAAAACAATTCTTATTGAAGGAAACATACACTTTAAGAAATGCTTTTCTTTTCATATGTTCAAATATGTTTTGTGAACACCTATCTTAGGGCCACTGATTTTTTTGATTAGGGAATTTTGTGTTGCAAATTTATATATGTTTTCTGATTATAAAACACGCATATTTAAAAATATTTTTTTACATTTATCAATTTTTGAGAGAGAGACAGAAGGTGAGCAGGGGAGGGGCAGAGAGAGAGAGGGAGACACAGAATCTGAAGCAGGCTCTAGGCTCTCTGCTGTCAGCACAGAGCCTGATGCTGGGCTTGAACTCACGGACCAGGACATCATGACCTGAGTCGAAGTCGGATGCTTAACCAACTGAGCCACCCAGAGCCCCTACATATTTATATTTTATAGCTAGAGTACAAAGCAAATGAAATATCTGGTAAATCCCCTGTTCACAGATAACATCTATTAATATTCTGGCATATTTCCTTCTAATCTTTTTTCTAATTGTCCGTATTTATATATCTTTTTTTTTTTTTCGTATTGGGAATCATAACCTAAATATGTATTTTATGTGTTTTATATCTAGACATGTTTTGTATCCTTTATATTTTTCCCTGAATGTGAACATATTGGTTAAGTGATACATGAAAAACAGAATAGAATTGCTACATACCATTTCCTTCTATAGGAAATAGGCATACATTGCCCTGTGTAGTTATTGTGAGCTTGTGACTTTCTCTCCTAGTGGTTATGCTCTTCTATCATTTGGGAAGTTATTTTGCATAGTGGTTTTTAAAATACCATGCTGCTTTTCCCGTTTTCAATGCTGGTGTCTCAGGAATGAGGATTTCGGTCACCAGTGCCTACTTAGGTTCCATCCAAAACCTCTGGCTGTCCAGGTTGTCCCAGGCCCCACTCAGCCCAGCGTGTTTCTCAGAAAAGCCCTTTTTTGTGTTCCAGCGGTTCCTCAGCGAGCAGATCACAAGGTGGTGGACACTATCGACCAGCTGGTCACACGTATTGTCGGAGGCAGCCTGTCTCCCAAAGAGAGAGCCCTTCTCAAGGAGGACCCTGCTTACTGGTAGGTCTTTACATTTTGGCCTCCCGAATCCCTCCCATAGAACACATGGCAAAATTGGTGTCGTGATGGTGTCCAGTGCAGAGGGTGAGATACCTGTTTTGAGGATGGTATTTGCCAGTGGGAAGAGCATGGGGGTGGGGTGGGGGTGGGGCTCAGGTTCACCTGTGTTCAAGCCCCGGCCCTGGCCCTCCTGCAGGCCTGCCGTGTGGCCCTCTCACCCGGGCATGGATCCTCTGTGTCATGACCCCCCAGGCTTATGACCACTGGCGGCCAGGGGTAACAGACAGAACCACAGCTGGAGTTGTACATATGGGAGGCGGGGTACAACATCCGAAATAAGCATGGAATTAAAAATCAAATATTTGAGGAAAATCAACATCATGAAGGAGAGTCCTCAAACTCAACAAATAGAGCTGATACCTGAGAAGACAGAGGTACTATTGGAAAAAAAATACTTAGTTGAAAAATACGTATGTATAATTAATCGTCTTAGGTGGATAGTAGTATATTGTACCATGGAACAGGAACTTTGTTTTTGAAAAGAACCTAGTAAAGATCTCAGAAATGAAAAATATGTTGAAATAAAAATCTCAGTGGCTAGGTGATAGAATTAGACCCAGATGAAGAACAGATTAGGGAGCTGGCTCAGAGACTTGCCTCCCTGAGAACTCCTTCGGAAGGAATTACCAAAGACTGTCAGAGAGAGAATGTGGTGCCAAGGAAGAAGATAAGAAACTAGTAAGTTTAGGACTTTGGTGCGCTGGTTTGAATTCTTAAAGGAGCACTTGTATGTGGTTTTTCAAAAATACCAATTGAATTAAGAAAAGCAGAATGTTTCTGCTTTGACCGCTTGCCATGCCAGTTCTACTCCTTGGAGGTGGTCAATTTGGTTCTTTTTTTTTTTTTTTTTTTTTTTTAATTTTATTTATTTCTGAGAGATAGAGTGTGTGAGCAGGGGAGAGTCAGAGAGAGAGGGAGACACAGAATCTGAAACAGACGCCAGGCTCTGAGCTAGTTGTCAGCACAGAGCCTGATGCGGAGCTCGAACCCATGAACTGCAAGATCATGACCTGAGCCGAAGTCGGACACTTAACCAGCTGAGCCACCCCGGAGCCCCTCACTTTTGGTTCTTAAGCCATTTCTAACAGCATCTCTTGATGATACTCCTGTGTGGCTAATCCTTGATCTGTCAATCTGTCAGTTTTCCGCATCTGTTAATACCCTGTGAAGATAAATGAAGGATTAGCTTACTGTCCTCCCAGTGTTTGAGGAATTCTCAGTCGTTCATCAAGACTGCCTTCTTGCTAAGCTCCAGCACTGTTAGGTTCTTTTTATTAGTTAACAAGTGAAAAGTTCAGACCTCAGAAGACGTGAGTAAGAAGGCTTTGTGTTATCTCCGCCCTTCAGGGGAGAGCAGAGATTGGAGATCTCCCCGTCCCTACAAGAAGCAAACACTGGTTTATTGCTAGCCTGGCCTTATGGACAGAACTGCCGTTGCCTCTCACTGAGGTGGCCTGCCCCTTCGGGTGCACTAAAGTAACAGTGCACCACCCCCTGCAACTTTACTTCCTTGTCTGGACCACAGTTGGCAAGGCTTTCTCCATTCTTTAAGAGAGAGATTGCAAAGCAGCAGGCCCATAGAATGGTCCCAGTGGTGCAATGTGTAGAGCTGAAAGAATACGTCACTTTGTTTCTTCCCACATTCTAAGTTGTCCCTTTGGAGTGGGGTAGCCTTGACTTTTGCTGGACCATGCTCTCCAGAGATAGCCCACCGCATCCACGTGTTTACAGACTCAGGAGAAAGAAGGTAGTCACGAATCCCCCTTGGCAGCCTAAGCAGGATTGCCTCGAAGCGAACACATTGTCTAAATAATTGATGCTTGGTGGAGGAAACCCTAAAGCCCCAGATGACCTAGACATGTGAGGTGGTGAGTAGCAGGAGGGAGGTGGATGCTAAGGTGCTTGTTTTGTGCAGAGTGAGGACATAGCTAGTGAGTAGCTCTGGAGATTGACTGAAAAGAAGAGTTGAAGTGTATATTGTTTAGCCAGTAAAGATATACTACAAGTAGGATTTATAATTTTTGTGCTACTGTGGAGGGTATGGGAAGCCAAAAAGAAAGTGCATTCATCCCAGTGAAAAGCAAGAAAGGGGAAAAAAGTGAAAAAGGAGAGCAAATAGGAAATAAGAGTACAATGGCATGAATACACCCAACTTTATTAGTAACCCATGAGTTCCCGTGGGTTGATGCCACCTTTACCAGGGACTCAGGTTTAAAAACACCAGCTATTAGGGCGCCTGGGTGGCTCAGTCTATCAAGTGTCTGACTTTAGCTCAGGTCATGATCTCAGTTTGTCATGAGATTGACGCCCAGGCGTCCCATGTTGTATGTGTTTAATGTTATGGCCCCACACACTGGGTTCAAATCCCAGCATAGCTACTTATTAGCCACGAGATTTACTGAATTTTTCTGTGCCTCAGTTCCTCTATCTGTAAGATGGGACAAATCATAATAATAAACTACTTCATCACGTTGTTGTGAAGTTTGAATTATACACGTTTCCTTGTAAGGAAAACCCTTTAAATAATGCTTGGCATTCATTACTGCTCAACATTAGAACCTCATCTTTACCTGCTTATACCCGTTCACTGTGTTCTAACTATTCCCTTATTTGGATGACATCTACTCCATTTCAGAGAATTATATTCAACGTTCTGACATGATACAGAGCAATCAGTGTTTCCACATGTTATTTATTCACACAGCTCTAAGCATCAAGATTCCCAGCTGTTGTAGGTCAGCTACAGCTAAGGATTGTCCCTGGTCAGCAACCTCCTTCGCCCACTTTTATGCTTTTCTCTATTTTGTCTGAAATGACATACCTCCTCTCTTTTTGGTTTGTAATTTTTCATTTTTTCCCCACTCCTTGTTTTATTTACCTCTGAGAGGAAGCAATGACTTGTACTTTTTAAGTTTATTCATTTGTTATTTCTGAGAGAGAGAGAAAGAGCGCGTGCACAAGCAGGGGAGGGGCAGAGAATGAGAGAGAGACACAGAATCCGAAGCAGGTTCCAGGCTCTGAGCTGTAACACAGAGCCCGGTGCGGGGCTCGAACCCATGACCTGAGATCATGTGAGATCATGACCTAAGCCAAAGTCGGATGCTTAACCAACTGAGCCACCCAGGCACCCCTGTTGTATGTGTTTAATGTAATGGTCCACTAGAACTTGGGGAGATTCATTTGTGACTGACATCCTCAGACTGTACTTGGCATCAGAGCTGTCCAGTGGGGAGGGACTTGCATCCTGGGGTTCTGGGTGACCTGGGTGCTGGCTCTGCTTTTTGCCCTGGGTGAGGGGTGCCCTTGCTGGGGCTGCTTTTGACAGAACCAGACCGTCTGCATTGGTCAGTGTTCCTTTATGTGGGGCCCCTTGTTTGTTAGGGTGCCATCTGGCAGGATGCTGCTCTTGGCCCCGCAGAGTGTCTGGGGCAGCGAGGGAGCCGGCCTGCAGCCTGTTTCCTCACATCCAGCCAGACCTTAACTGTGCAGAGAACAGCAGCAGGGGTTTCCCATGGAACTGCCCGCCAGGGACATGCCACGTGCTGCCGGCACCCCACCTTGTGCAGGGAGCTGGCATCTAGTCGACTTCTGTCATTAATAATTGGGAACCTCACTCAGTAAGCGGCCTCTTAACGTCAAGCAGTCTGAAAACCACCTGAAATACTGCCATACCCACCAAATAATATTCTTTCTTCTTTAACACAAACTGGAATTGAACATTCACGGAAACCTGTTATGTATGGGGTCACAGAGATAATCTCAGCACGTCCCAATAAAGGAAAATCACATGCGCCATATTACACAACGTATAAAAGTCAAAACTAGCAACAACCAAAATAAACCATGCTCCTAAATAACTTTTGAATGAAGGAGAATCAGAACTGACATTGGAAACTCGTTAGAGGGAAGCAGCCAGGGGAGCGCTGCACACCGAACGCAGCTGCAGCCGCACGTAGAGAAAAGTGCAAGCTGGGACACATCTGTCAGGAATAGAGTGAACGTAAGCATTCACCACATGAAGCTAGAAGGAAACGGCAAAGAAAGTCCAGAGACTAGAAGGGGAGAGTTAATAGAGATGAAAGAAGGAGCCAGTGAAATGGGAAACAAAGTGAAGAACGTGTAAGTTTCCCTCCATGCCCCTTTCTATCCATTCCCCAGAGCTAAGTTTGTTTTAAATTGTTTGAATCTGTGTGAGAAAAGTAAATACGTGTGTATGTATGTACACAAAGCAAGTTCACGTCCTTATCCATGCCGGTGTTTCTCTGTAGCTTGCTGTCTTCTTTGGCCCAACGTTGGATGTCTTCCTATGTCCGTGCTTGGGACTCGGGCCCCTCCTCTTTCCTGTACTGCACTTGTTACGGCTCTGGCCCGCGATTTCCCTGCCAGGGCACTCTGGCCTCGGTGGTGCTGCGGAAGGGCTACTGAGCACCCTGGGCCTTTTGAAGGGTGTCACCTCCCAAAAAGGGAATCCATAAGTGACAGGGTGGCAGTGTCTGTAGTTCCAGAGTGACTAGTTTGTGTTGCAAGGCCACCAGGAGTTGGGAGTTGGTTCGTGGCTGGTGATGGGACCCAAAGAGGAATCAACGAGTGCTGGATCAGAGCTCCCCGTTGCCTTATAGTTACTGCAGAAATGCAGTCATAGCAATGATTTGGTACAGGATGGGTTTTAATCAGTCTACTTCTGTGCTCGCTTTGTTGTACAGGTTTTTGTCTGATGACAGTAGTCTGGAGTATAAATATTATAAACTGAAGCTGGCAGAGATGCAGCGGACGAGCCACACCTTACCAGGAGCGGATCAGAAGCCAACAGCAGCAGAGTGTGCAGTCCGGGCCATGCTGTATGCTCGGGCAATCCGGAGCCTCAAGAAGAGGCTTCTCCCAGGCCGCCGGCGGGGGCTGCTCCGCGCTCAAGGGCTCCGGGGCTGGAAGGTGAGGAGAGCAACCACCGGGACCCAGACTCTCCTGTCCTCGGGCGCCAGACTGAAACACCATGGCCGGCAGGTTCCAGGTTCATTACAGGGAAAGCTCTCCCAGCCACATGGAAATGCTACTACCAAGGACTGCCCACCAGACCCAGCCGGACCCTCTCCTGGGGACCCCAGCCCAGAAGCCTTGGGCCCACCCCCCAAATCTACAGGAGTGGAAGTCTCTGAAGCCCCTCAAACCTCCTCTCCCTGCCCATTTGCTGATGGTGAGTACTCATTCCTGTCCACCACCCCCCCCAGGCTTCAGCCCTGATTCCAGTCTTCGGGGTTGGGGGTTGGGTGGGTGCAACCTGAGTGGTCTGAGCAGCAGGCAGAAGGAGTAGGAACCTGGCCAGGACAGGTGCACATGGCGGCACCTTCTTTCCTCTAGTTTCCTAGAGGGGCTGGCCCTCGAGTCCCATAGCAGTCTTCCGCCTGTCCTGAGGGTGGACTTGACTCAGCGAACTACCTGGTGACTGTGCCTCCCTGCAAGGTCCTGCTGCCGGCCACCAGGTTGTACCATGTGCCCATGCTCAGGGCTTTCAGCTCCTTGATCCGTTTCTCACTCTATCCTTGCCCTAAAATTTTTACATTCCGTAGGGCTGCCCGTGTCTCTCGTTCTGCCTCTTCTTCCCCCAGGGTCTCTGCTGTCCTCCTCAGGGTTAGCTGACCTGCAGTTTCTGGTTTCTCCTGGCCATTGTCTTTTCTGTCTGCAATAGGCCTGCTCCTGGCCAGTACTTGTCACTTAGCACTAAGTGAGAATGAGAGGGGAAAAAATCTCCACAAGTGCTACATTCTCTAGCTACTGCCATGTAACAAAACATTCCAGATGGTGGCTTCCAACCACAGGGCATATCCGATGTTGCTCTGAGTCTGCTGAACTCCGTTGGGCCCATATATGTGTCTGTGGGCAGCAACTGGTTGGGGGAGCCATCAGCTGGGGTAGCAGGGGTATGTGACATGCCTGTCACCCCCCAGCAGCTAGCCTGGGTTCATTCACCTGACAGGGCTGGGCCTCCAGGAGAGGCAGTGGAGGGGCTCAAGACCTCTGAAGCCCAGGTTGCACACTTACGTTGCATTCTCTTGGTCCGTAGGAGTCCCGGGGCCAGCCCCAGTTTGGGGGCAGAGAATGCTGGGCAGAGCTGCAGGGTCATAAGGCAAAGGGCAGGGATGCAGTGAGGGGACACAAGGAGCTGTCTCTGTAATTAGTCTCCACAGCCCCCCAAAGTTGAAATTGGAAGCAGCAGCTCAGAACTGACACGTGACAGTTGCTTTGTTTTGTAGTTGACATGAAGACAATGGAGACTGCAGAGAAACTGGCCAGATTTGTTGCTCAGGTGGGACCAGAGATTGAACAATTCAGCATAGAAAACAGCACCGACAACCCTGACTTATGGTATGTAGCCATCATGCCCTTTTTTTTTTTTTTTAATATTTTTTATTTCTAGGAGAGAGAGAGAGAGAGACAGCATGAGCAGGGGAGGGTCAGAGAGAGAGGGAGTCACAGACTGAAATAGGCTCCAGGCTCTGAGGCGGCAGTCAGCACAGAGCCTGACACAGGGCTCAAACCCACGAACTGCGAGATCATGACCTAAGTGAAAGTTGGACGCTTAACCGACTAAGCCACCCAGGCGCCCCAATGCCCTTTTGATCTGAGAGTGTTTATCCCACAAGTGTCCTGAGAACCCACTGGGTGGCCTGGCAGACACATGTCTTCCCCAAGAGGCACCTAAGTCATGGCCTCGCTTTTGGTGAGCTCAGTGCTGTTAGAGGGGAGTATCTGCTCAGTGGTGTTGGGCGGTGCTGCCCTCTTCTGGGGCGTTGGGAAAAACCTCTCCTGGAGGGAAGTTTAAGCTGTATTTGAAGGTCAGTTGGGCTTTGCCCAGGGGAGGGGGAGAGAGCACCCATGCAGAGAGGCTAATAGGTTCCCAGAACGTTTGCAGAGGCTGAGCGGTGTGGGGTAGTGGGTGAAGGAGGGCAGGGCACTGTCCCGGCCACATCAGTGTTCTGGGCAGGATGATGACAGTTTGCTGCTCCTGTAGTGATGGATGGGTCCTGTTCCAGTTGTGGGCAGCAGGCACTTCCGTGTAGTGGCCTGGCATCCTTTTGCCAGGAGGGGGTGCCATTACCCTCGCCATTCCTCAGATGGGGTGGCCCACTCAACACCACACGGCCTGCTGGTGACAACCAAGAAGCCTGCTCTTCCTTGAGGGGCGCGGGTTCTCCTCCAGACGGAAGCTGCCTGGGAGCCTTGTGTTCCTGGTACTGAGCCATAGCCCTGCTGGGCTCCATTCGTCGCAGTTGCCATGCTGTGTGACTTGTATCCAGTAGTTGCCTGGGAACTCTGGACCCTTGCCCTGCTCCTCCCACGCCCGAGAGTCATGCTTTAGTCTAAGACTACAGTTGAGGGGCGCCTGGGTGGCTCAGTCGGTTAAGCCTCCAACTTCGGCCCAGGTCATGATCTCACACTTTGTGAGTTAGAACCCTGCATCTGGGGCCTGACAGTGCAAGGCTTGCTTGGGATTCTCACTCTCTCCTCTCTGCCTCTTCCCCTACTCACGTTTTCTCTCTCTCAAAATAACGTAAATAAATAAAACTTAAAAAAATAAGACTATCATTGAAAACTTCACATCTCCTAGTGCATTTCTGGGACCCTGTTGTGACCCAGCATGCTTGGTGGGGACCTTGAGTAGGGTCTGCACTGGGCATGCCACCTGTTTCCTGTGAGACCCAGACCAGCCTCATGGAGCACTGATGTTTTCATGGGTGCCCAATCCGGTTCTGCCTTTTATAGGCCTGGTGACCTTGGGCCTGCTGGGCCTTACAGGCCTCAGATTTGGGCTGCCTGCTCCACACAGGACTGCACCCTGGCAGGACCGGATGAAGGGGACAGCCGGGAGCATTTCATTGGTTGTTTTCCCCAGCGAGAATTCTGCATCATCCTGGGCACCTGGCACTGCCACGGTTTGGGTTCATTGTCACCCTCTCTGACAGCCATTTCTCAGCAGTGTTCCCTAGAAGGCGCTGTCCCCTCCTTGCCCACACAGAGGGCCCCCATCATACAATAACAGTAGGTGGAGTGATTCACTCTGTTCCCCAGTGCTGAGTAGTTTGAGAATGACGGCACCCATTTCCTATTAAGAAAAGACCAAGGTGACTTTTTGTTTCTTTTCCTTTAGAAAAATGATACTTCTAATGTGCTGAATAGTTGAGTTCATTCATTTTGTGGGTATGGTCATCAATTCGACTTATAGTCAGGTTTATTTTATTTCTATAGAGATTCAGTTTTGAGGCTATTTTTTCCTATCCTTTTTAATTTAATTTAAAAAAAGTAAGTACAGTATTTGCATGGTTCTAAAGTAAAAATTACAAAAAATAAGCTCAGAGAAGTCTCATCCCTTGGACCTATCAGCAGGAAATCATTTTCATTCATTTCTAGTGTGTGTGCCTTTCCCCCTTTATTCTTATACCACAAGTGACCTTTCATATGTAGTAGACACTTTTGCACCTTGTTTTTTTCCTTTCACAACCTATCCAGAAGTCCCCCTCTGCCTGTCCTGCCTGTACCCTCCTTGTCTTGTCCACTGTGTCATTCCCATCATGCAGCCCCACCAGGGTCACTCCCTTGCTGTAGGCATTCACATTGCTCTTGTGGCCCCATTAGCGGCCTCACGCACAATGGCTTTGTGTTTGTGGAGAGACTCTTCCGGTATCTCCCAGAAGGGGGATTATTGGGTCCAAAATCATTGCAAGTGTAATTCAGTAAATAATGCGGATTCCCCTCCCCAAGGACCACTCCCCATGCAGTGCCAGGAATACCAGTCCCCACCTCTCACCTTTTGGCATGCCTTAGAGTCAGTAGGATGCATGAAAACTTCCTAATTTCTGCAGTGAAATTTTAGTTTTCGTTTTTCTTATGAGTAATAGTGAACATCTTTTTTTTTAATAATTTTTTTAAAATTTATTTTTTAATTTACATCCAAGTTAATTAGCATATACTGCGACAATGATTTCAGGAGTAGATTCCAGTGGCTCATCCCCTGTGTATAACACCCAGTACTCATTCCCAATAGGTGTCTTCCTTAATGCCCCTTAGCTACTCAGCCCATCCCCCCTCCCACAATCTCTCCAGCAACCCTCTGTTTGTTCTCTATATGTAATAGTCTCTTCTGTATTGTCCCCCTTCCTGTTTTTATATTATTTTTGCTTTCCTTCGCTTTTGCTCATCTGTTTTGTATTTTAAATTCCTCATATGAGTGAAGTCATATGATATTTGTCTTTCTTTGACTGACTAATTTCGCTTAGCAAATACTCTCTAGTGCCATCCACATAGCTGTAAATGGCAAGATTTCACTCTTTCTGATTGCTGAGTAATACTCCATTGTATACATGTACCACCTCTTCTTTATCTGTTCATCTGTCAGTGGACATTTGGGCTTTTGCCATACTTTGGCTATTGCCGATAGCGGTGCTATAAACATTGCGTGTGCCCCTTCAAAACAGCACACCTGCATCCCTTGGACAAATCCTTAGTGCAGTTTCATCCCTTGGATAAATCCCTAGTGCAGTTGCTGGGTGGTAGGGTAGTTTTATTTTTCTTTTTTTGAAGAACCTCCGTATTGTTTTCTGGAGGGGCTGCACCAGTTTGCATTTCCACCAGCAGTGCAAGAGAGATCCTCTTTCTCCACATTCTTGCCAACATCTGTTGCCTGAGTTGCTAATTTTAGCCATGGTGTAAGGTGGTATCTCATGGTGGTTTTGATTTGTGTTTCCCTGATGATGAGTGATATTGGGCATTTTTTCATGTGTCTGTTAGCCATCTGGTATCTTCTTTGGAGAAATGTCCATTCATGACTTTTGCTTATTTTTTCAGTGGATTATTTGTTTTTCTGGGTGTTAAGTTTGGTAAGTTCTTCATAGATTTTGGATACGGACCCTTTATCTAATAGGTTATTTGCAAATATCTTCTCCCCTTCTATCAGTTGCCTTTTAGTTTTGTTGATTGTTTCCTTCACTGTGCAGAAGCTTTTTATGTTGATGAGGTCCCAATAGTTCATCTTTGCTTTTGTTTCCCTTGCCTCTGGAGATGTGTTGAGTAAGAAATTGCTGCGGCCAAGGTCAAAGAGGTTTTTGCCTGCTTTCTCCTCTAGGATTTTGATGTAAGACAGATGATCCTGTCTTACGTTTAGGTCTTTCATCCATTTTGAGCTTATTTTTGTGTATGATGTAAGTATGTGGTCCAGGTTCATTTTTCTACACATCACTGTCCGGTTTTCCTAGCACCGTTTGCTGAAGAGATTGTCTTTATTCCACTGGATACTGTTTCTTGCTTTGTCAAAGGTTAGTTGGCCATAATTGTGAATCCATTTTTGGGTTTTCTGTTCTATTCCATTGATCTGAGTGTCTGTTTTTGTACCATGAACATCTTTTCATAAACTTAAATGTCTTTCTTTTGTGTATCTTTTTGTAAACTATTCATTTGCTCCTTAAAAGAAAAAGATTGTCCTTAAAAAACAGCTTTGTTGTTGTTAAATAGTTTGCATTTTTTAGAATTTTGTGTCAGTGGAGCTTGTTCTTGCTTTTTGTCTGGCGCCTTACTCAGCATGATTACTTGGATTCAACCGTGTTTGTCGCACATAACCCCAGTTCACTCCTCTTTGTTGCTGAGTGTGTCCTGTTGTGTGGCTGGACCCGTTATTTACCCATTTGCCTGTTGATGACATTATGACTTTTCCAGTCTGGGACGATTACAAATAAGGCTGCTGTGAGAATTTGTCTATAAGGTCTTTATTTCTCTCCAGTAAATACCGAGGAGAGGAAAGCCTGGCTCTATGGTAGGTCCACGGTTAACCTTTGAAGAAACCGCCAAGCTGCATTTCCAAGCAGTTGCAACCATTTTGCATTTTTATTTATTTATTTATTTATTTATTTATTATTTTTTTAATATTTTTATTTATTTCTAGGAGAGAGCGACAGAGAGACAGCATGAACAGGGAAGGGTCAGAGAGAGAGGGAATCACAGACTGAAACAGGCTCCAGGCTCTGAGCTGGCAGTCAGCACAGAGCCCGACGCGGGGCTCGAACCCACGAACCGCGAGATCATGACCTAAGCGAAAGTCGGACGCTTAACCGACTAAGCCACCCAGGCGCCCCCATTTTGCATTTTTAGCAGCCAGGACGAGAGTTCTGGTTCCTCCCGGTCCTCATCAGCACGTGCTGGCATCAGTCTTTGCCATGTCAGTGTCTCAGTGCAGGGAGGCGGCATCACTTTGTGGTTCTCATTTCTCCAAGGAGTAGTGGTGCTGAGTGTTTCCAGTTGTGCTCTCTCTATGCAAGTGTCCCACTTGGGTCTGTGGTCCATCCTTGATTGGGTCGTTGATTTACTTATTAATCAGTTTGGAGGCTTCGTTGTATGTTCTTTATACGAGTCTTTTATCAGGTATGATTTGCAGATATCTGCTCCAGGTCTGTGACTTGTTTTCTCATCCTAGCAGTCTTTTGTGGGGCACCTGACTGGCTCAGTAGGAAGGACATGCAGCTCTTGAGCTCAGGATTGTGTGTTCGAGCCCCACATTGAGTGTAGAGATTACTTAAAAATAAAGTCTTTTTAAAAACATTTATTTCTATACCCGATGTGATGCTCAAACTCACAATCCTGAGATCAAGAGTCCCACTTCCTGTTGGCTACTGAGCTAGCCAGGTGCCTCTCCTTTCTCAGTTTTTAAGATCTCTTACCTATTTAAATAGTTGTATATGTTTCCTTCTTAGTTTGATGTTTATCTTTCCTTTTGCTTATGCTTTGTTCGGCAATGCAGAAGTGTTTCATTTTTCTTCTGTTGCAGCTGGATACTGAGGCATAGAAAGCCTCTCCCCACGCACGGGTTATAAAGACATTTACGTATTTTTCTCTAGCACTTGTATGGCTTCAGTTTTATGTTCAGATCCCCTGTCTGTGTGGGGTTATTCCAGAGCAAAGGGTGCTACATGGATCCAGTTTAAATATTTTTCTGAAAAGCTCCGCGGTTGTCCTGATACCATTTGTTGAAAATATCGTCATCTTTGCACTGGTTTGAGACATCAGCTTCATCAGATGCCTTGTTTCTGGCCTTTCTCTCAGTGGCTCTGTCCATGTGTTCAAGGACTAGTACCATATTGTTTTAATACACCTTATAATATCTGGTAGGGCTAGAACCCCTCATTGATTTGTTCAGAGTTCTCTCGGATACCTTTACATATTTATTTTTAACTATGAAGTCTAGAATCGTGTTCAAATCCAGAAAAAAATGATGCTTTTATCAGGATAGGATTATGCATTAATCTATTAATTAGGAAAGAATCAACAACGTCATGAGGTTGAGTTGTCTCAGCCAAGAACAAGGGCTTATTTCCTTGGGCCCAAGTATATTTCGTGTCTTCGGGCGTGTCTTCAGTTTCTCACACTGGCCACAACCCCACGTCACGGTGGCCGCAGGACTCTGAAGTGCAGAGAGGCATTACCGCCACCACATTCACTCAGCTTCGCTGTAAAACAAGACGCAGAAGTGATGCCCCCTTCTCTGCCTCCTACCTGGCAGTGTGAAAGGAACCAGGCAGTCACAGTGAGCACGCGGAGGCCCAGAGTGGCTGGTGACAGACTAGAAAGGGATGAGGTGAGGGCCAGGTTGGATCTGTGGTGGCAGTACTGGAGCTTTTTCCAGCACATTCGCTGGTCATTTCCCTTAAACCTTGTTCCTCCACCCTCTTCCCCTGAAAAGCAGTCAGGCAGGCTTCCTATATTCTGGCTCCTTTGTTAATTACTAATATTTCTCAGACTTTCTGTCTCATTGTGACGCCGCACCATCCACTGGAGCTGGTGTGAAGAGGTCGGGGTACCTGCTCTTTGGTCCCACTCCCAGCTTTGTCGGATCTCCCCTGGACAATTGCAGCAAATGCGAACGTCCAGAGGACCCTCTGACTAACCAGCATGTTTTATCCTTATTCCAGGTTTCTCCATGACCAAAACAGTTCAGCCTTCAAATTCTATCGAAAGAAAGTATTTGAACTATGCCCATCGATTTGTTTTACATCATCTCCACTGAACCTCCACGCTGGTGAGAGTGCTGATTCTCAGGAGAGCCCCCGTGACCCCATGGAAGGGGAAGGAGAGTTCGAGGCCGATCCCCCTCAACAGGAGGCGGGGCTCGAGAGCCCGGAGGGGATGCCCGAGGATGAGGATGAGGAGGAGGACGAGGAGGAGGACGAGGAGGACGAGGAGGAGGGGGGTGAAGAGGCCTCCGCTCCTAGAGGGGCCTCCAGGCCAGCAGGAGGGGCTGACAAGTCTGAGGGCAGCCCCCCCGCTGATGGCCTCCCGAGCGAAACGGCTGAAGATGGCCCGGCTGGGGCGCCTGCCCCATCACAGTCCTCCTCGGGCGCCTGCTTTCCCCGAAAGAGGGTCAGCAGCAAGTCCCTGAAGGTGGGCATGATTCCGGCTCCCAAGAGGCTGTGTCTCATCCAGGAGCCCAAAGGTGAGTGCCTGGCCGTCATCATGGCGCCCCCTAGTGTGGAGCTTCTGTTTAGCACCTGAGGAGGAACTGTGGTGCTCAGTCGTGGACCGTGAAAAGTTGTGGAGACTGGGTGATGTCGCCCGATTGCTTGGAAGAATTTACTGGCCCTCAGCCCAGGCATAGCCACAGGACAACCAAGCTGGTCCCTGTCATCCTTCCTGCGTCTGATTACACCTGGTGATCTGGATGTTCCCTCCCCAGATGCCTCCAGGGCGAACAGAGCATGGGGTTGTTTGGTCTTGTGTTTTTAACCTAGAATAATTCTGGCGGTTTTGCACACCACCCCAGAATGTTCCTGTGAGGCTCACGTTGCCAGCTGGTGTAAGGTCAGCACCCTGAGGACACGCTGCTGTGTTAGTGTAGCAGCGGTGTGTCAGTGTTAGGTGCTGCTTGGTGTTTCCATTAGTGCTCACAGTCCGATGAGGGAGCCCTGGCTGTGGAAGGCAAGGGCTTGGGTCATCTCCACTCTTTCCTGCCCTTGACCGTGGGGAGTGCCCAGCCTTCTGAGCCCCTGGATGGCCCGCGGCAGTAATGCCTGCTTAGTAATGATGAGACGGACACAGGTGGGGCTGGTCTCAGGCAGTGGCTAGTGGGAGTCATGCGCTCTGCTGCCTTGGCCATGGGAGGTCATCTCCTTTCCCATGGGGAAGGTTCTCGAGCTTCTATTTAATAGCAATAAAATGCATCCTTTTTTTTTTTTTTTTTAAATGCTTTATTTCTAGGACAGAGAGAGAGCGTGAGCAGGGGAGGGTCAGAGAGAGAGGGAGTCACAGACTGAAACAGGCTCCAGGCTCCGAGCTGGCAGTCAGCACAGAGCCCGACGCGGGGCTCGAACCCACGAACCGCGAGATCATGACCTAAGCGAAAGTCGGTCGTTTAACCGACTAAGCCACCCAGGCGCCCCAAAATGCATCCTTTTTAAGGGGACAGCTTGAGGACTTTTGCCAAATGTGTACAGCCATGAACTTCTCCAGTTCAGTGGAGCTGGAGCCTTTCTCCAGAAACATCTCTGTGTTTCCCTGTGGTCTCCTCCCCATTTTCTGGCCTCGTGGTTCTGCCTTTTCTAGACTGTCAGTAGCCAGAACGGCATCACGAGTAGCCTTTTGATGGTGTGGCCGTGGCCCAGGTTATTCCTTGTGCCTCCCGCCCCACCAGGTGTCTCCACACAGCCAGGCCCAGGCTGTGCCTCACACACGGGGCTGGCACTGCGGTCCCTGCTTGTGAGGTGGATGTAGTGAACGGTGCCCCATCTTGTGTCACCTGTGTGCTCCTTGTTGAGGCGTTCACACTCACCCCCAGGGGCATCAGTTCAGCTTCTCCTGCTAACGGAACGGTCCTATGGTTTGTGTTTGGGAATGTTGGCGTTACCACGGATGGCCCGCCGTTCTGCCCTACTCTTACGTCCTTCAGAGCATACTGCGGGTGGCGGCAGCCCATCTGAATGCCTTGTACGTCCTTCATGGGGGAGAAGTGGAGGGAGCTCTCATTTCCTTGGGTGGTTGATGAGAAAAAAACCAGACCTGCTGATTCCCTTTCATCAAAAATAATGATACAATGTGATTCGGCGCTCTGTGTGAGAAGCATGGTTGGTTGGTTTTTACTGGAAGCTCTATGTGGACTTTAACTCTTCATCAGTGGAACAGTCGCAGAGACACTAGGAGGGCACAAGGTTGCAAATAGTTTCTTTGTTGAAACAGAGCATGTTCCTGAAGTCACGGAAAACGATCTGTGCATTGAGCCCTTCATCATAAACACGAGGAGTCAGTGAGTCGTCTGTTAAGTAGACTCCTCCCCACAGAGGCAGCCTTCAGTTGGGCCGAATTCTGCT
Source organism: Proteles cristata cristata (assembly GCA_017311185.1). Taxonomy (NCBI): domain Eukaryota; kingdom Metazoa; phylum Chordata; class Mammalia; order Carnivora; family Hyaenidae; genus Proteles; species Proteles cristata. The sequence continues at coordinate 261,063 of JAESUZ010003691.1, read as the reverse complement.
GTCTGGTCATGGGTCACTATTCCTTAGAGGCATCCTAGTGAGAGGCACAGCTGGCTTTGGGGTCTAGGTCGTAGCTACCTTCTTTCGGCAAAGGGGTTATATTAGCCTAAATGTAGCACCCTCATTTTCTGAGTAATTTGGAAAAAGTACGTGTATGTGTATGTATTTGTTCTTTATGTCTTCCAGTTCATGAGCCAGTTCGCATCGCTTATGACAGACCTCGGGGTCGTCCCGTGTCCAAAAAGAAGGTGAGCGTGACAGTTCTCATGCATGACATAGTCAGAATTTGTCAGCGTTTCAAAGGGCACTGTGACTTGTAACTAAGGTACACTCATGCTTCAGGCGGACCTAATGTATGAAGCACAACACACAGCCTTTGTCCTGAGGGATTTCTTGGAACTGTTTTTGCTTCGTCCAAAGCACAGGAGGGTAGTAATTAGTTTATTTAACAAATAGGTGAGGTCTGATTCGTGCAGAGTGTTGGACAGGTGAACAAAGTAATGTCCTGGTCCTTAAGTTCAGACTTAGTGGACTCTAATTGTGGTTAAAGAGCATTCTAATTCAATCATAAGCCCAGGGAGTGTGTGTATGCTTGTGTATTAACTGATGGACACCTCCTATGCGCCAGGCCCCATCTACCCAACGAGAGGCTGCAGCAGCAGGGCCAGCAGTGACAGGAATGTGTGGGGCTCTTGTGGCCTGTGTGCTATGGGTACGGAGAAGCAGGTCGAAGGGAGATGGGGAATAATGTGAGGTTGGGGGTGCCATTTATTCAAGGAGGCCTGGAAGAGGCCCTGGGTTGGTCTTACATCAACAGGCAGCCCTCTGTGGCACCCAGATGGGGGTGGGGAGGTGAGGAAGTAGAGGTGGTGAGTCCCCAGGTCACATAGGCCAGTAGACAGAAGTCAGCAATGTGGCTCCTTCTCTGGGGGAGGCCCTGGGGACCTGTGGTGGCAGTTTGGGTGGAAGACATGGCCACAGTGGCTGTTGTGCTGAGAGTAGCCTGTGGTTGGGGAGCTGGTAGGAGCCAGGGGCCAGGAAGGTGAAGACACAGTTGGTGAGACTTGCTGACGGATGGCGTGTGGAATAGCCACAGCCCAGAGTCCACCTCCATGGCTGTCTGCCCAGCAGTTAGGAGGATGGAGCTGCCACTGAGTGAAATGGAGAGCCCTGTGGGGGACAGCTCATCTGAAGGAGATGCGCTGCCCTCCAGACAGCTGGGTGGACACATGTGGGGGCAGGTAAGGCTGAACGAGGTCATCTGGGATGTATGTGGGATATCCCAGGTCTTCAGAGGTCGGGGAGGTGAGCCAGGAACCAGGTGTGGTCTCTGATGGTGTTGGCTGGTGAGGAAAGGCCAAGTGGTAGACACCGGTCGCAAGTGCACGGTCAATCTCAGTGGCCAGGTGAGGTGTCGGTGTAACGCCGGTTACAGGAGGGAGGAGGGGCTTTTCTGAGCCCACAGCTCAGGGTCCTAATTGATGTGTTCAGTTTGAATTTGCGCTGGCACCTGGCTGCCCATCAGGTGGCCTGGGTGAGGGCACAACCTGGTGAGGTGGCAGCCAGGTTCAGGCTCAGCCTGGCCGCTTAATCTTGGCATCTTAACTCCTGAGTCTCCGTTTGCACATCTGTCAAGTGGCGCAGTTGCACCTACCTTTGGTTCAGAGGTACCCCGAAAGTGAAAGGAAATGCAGGTTAACCTGGTGTGCAGCAGGGTCCGCAAACTCCATCGCTGCTTGGGGTGGCGGCAGGCCCTGAGGAGGCCTCCCCTGCAGCTCTCTGTGCACCTCAGTGGCGTTGCCGCAGCCCGCTTGCCATACTCTTCTCTTTCCTCAGAAACCCAAGGACTTCGACTTCGCCCAGCAGAAGCTAACCGACAAGAACCTGGGCTTCCAGATGCTGCAGAAGATGGGCTGGAAGGAGGGCCACGGCCTGGGCTCCTGTGGGAAGGGCATCAGGGAGCCCGTCAGCGTGTACGCAGCAGGCACTGGGGCCCGGGGTGGGGATGGGCAGCGTGCTTGGGAGAAGCAGCTTTCTTTGGGATCCTGGTCCTGAGTCCTTTGATCTGCAGCCTGATTTCTTGACTCCCCTCATGTGAAACATGGCTTAAAGCTGGCAGGGTTTTTTTTTCCTCGCAAAGAGAGTCTTCAGATGAGATGAGAAGCAGATCATTTACATATGCAGCTGTTCCCACAGGCCCCTTGCTGCACTTGCACAGACTATTTAAATGACTTCCTGGCCCCTGGCATTTCAGCCACATTCATTATTGTCATAAAGGCTGAGTGGTAATTCTAGGTAGGAACAATAAGAACCACTTTCCCGTTTCCTGGAACCCTTAAGCAGGCTAACCGGGGAGAACGTGGCCCGGAGTTTGTGAGGCCCCGCTGAAATCCAGCAGGCATTTCATTTAAAACTGAGCTTAGCACCTGCTGGGAGAGGCTTTCTGCTCTAATCAGGGGCTTCTGAGCATGTTCCTCAGAAGGTCCCCACACCTGCACAGGTGAGTACCCCGTGTTCCGCACTATGAATCGTGTCTTCACTTTCCCTTTCCTTTGCTGTCACTGTTGTGTGTCCCACCTGCTTCCATCCCATTCTGACCGCTTGTGCCGCTTCCAGTTTCCTGGTGGCCAGGCTTTGTGCCCAGGCGTGGCTAACTCTCCATTTTGCTCCTAGGGGAACTGCCTCGGAAGGGGAGGGGTTAGGTGCCGACGGGCAGGAGCGCAAGGAAGACACATTTGACGTGTTCCGTCAGAGGATGATGCAGATGTACAGACACAAACGGGCCAACAAATAGGTATGTGTGTGAGCTGGTGCGTGGGGCTTTCTGCCTAAGCTGACATCCTGCTACGTAGAGACGATTTCTCCAGAAAAATCCGAGCTCCCCGTTTCCCAAAACCAAACGTCGAACCACACACATACGCAACAACAACAACAAAATTCTATGAGGGTAACAAAGAGTGTTTAGATGTGGATGTGTCCCACCGCTCACCTTCCAGGTTTGGTTGAAGGAGCGAGCCCCACGCTCCCCGAGCATGGCCGCGTGGCTCGACAGCGGCCTTGGTGCAGGGCTCCCGGGCACGACTGCATGTGGCCATCCCGGGGAAGTAGGCCGCCGTGGAAATGGCCTTGGGCCTTGCGCATGTAAGGGCGATCTGGAAGCGGGCACTGCCGAGGACAGTGGCTTTGGCACATACCTTTCTGAGCATCTTCAAATCCTTTTGTTCTCAAGGGCCTTGGGTCCATATAAATATCCCCTTCTTTCTGTTCTCTTTTTAGCTGCCTTCCCCACCCATAATTTCCAACTCCGTTTTGAACAAAATCGTTCTCTCCCTGAATAGATGAAACCATTGGTGAGAAAGATCAGGCTTGAAGCAGCACTTACTCTTAGCGCGCCACCTCTGTCCCGGACCTGCCCTGGAGCCAGTGCCCAAGTAGGTTTGGTGTGTTCACAAGAAACAGCGTCTCTGCAGGTCCCGTGCGGAGGTTCCGCTGGCTTCTCTTCTTCTTCTTCAACAGAAAACGGGTGCACCATTCCCTATCTGCTTTTGCTTTCGCGCCTTCTTCTAAGTGCGTGTGGCAGCCAGTGCCTTGCAGGTCTTTCCCGGTCCCCCCTCAGCGGCCGGTGCTGTCCCCCGATGGCGCTCCAGAGCCAGCCCCGTCAGGCTTCCCGCCCCAGGGGACTCTCTCCAGAAGTGCTCTGTCAGCACTCTTGGTGTCAGACCAGTGACGGAGTGTGTCTTCATGTGGTTTACAGACTGCAAATGGGCGACCGAATCCAGCATCAGCCAAGTCCTCCCTGGGAGCGTAGCGCAGCCTGCCGGCGGTAGCAGCAAAGCTCTGGGGAACAAGTGGAGATACTTGATTCGACGAAGGCGTTATTTACGGAGTCTGGGCTCTTAAGTGCGTCCCCAGAGACTTGGTGGAAGTTTAGCCACAGGATAGTAGAGCCGTATTCAGTGGGGAGCAGTCATTACAGGGATGACACTTGCCCAGATTCACAGGGCTCCTTAGAATCCACCAACTGCAGTGTGCTTTTTTTTTTTTTTAATCGCATATGGAGTCTCTCCTACAAAGGGCTGGGAGTGTAAACTCTTCAGGACACTTCATTTTTGGCATGTGCAGCAGGGTAAAGAATCGTTTTCTCGGGCCTTTGTACGGAGCAGAAAGCATCCTCCTGGGGCGGGCTCCGCAGCTGTTTGCTATTTCCAGGCGCGTGATTGCCGCCCTTCTATCGCCTCCCGGCGCTCGGCTCCTTGCAGCTCCACGCAGAGCTCTCAGCTGTGGCAATCTCAGCCCTTCCTCATAAAGCAGCAGTGTTGAAGTTTTAAATATGTGCTGAAACCTGGGAAGCTGGGGATCCTGCTGACACTACAAGCTTGGGGGACACAGCAATGAGTTACTGTGTTGGCCAGTCTTCACTTTCTTAAAGCCACAGGTCCCGACTGTGGTCCCAGCTTGCTCTCTGGCTCTGTCTTGTCGGGCTCACACCCACCATCACAGGCCTGTGCTGTATCTCTTCCAGGCGCTGCTTGCTTCTGGTTGCTTCTGTTGCAAGGGCAATCGGCAGATCTTTATGGCCAGGGAGATGCTGGAAATGCCTCAGCAGAGGTGAAGCTGCCTGCGCGGGTGGCGTGGTGTGGGGGAACCACAGCTGTGGAGTTCATCTCTTTTCTTTCCTGATCCTTCCAGTAGCCTTCCGTATTGGCTGTGTGTTGGGCATATGGACGGAACTCTGAGAACAGGGCCTCTGTCCTCTATGGCCTTTCACAGAGTGCCCATCGGCCCTGAGCATGGCACATACTCTCCAAATAGGTTCTAGCTCTTTCTCTCCAGCATAGATAGCTCCGACCATCATATTCACTTTGTGCTTGTATATTCGTTCTTGGCTTTCTCTGCTTGTGTTTGTGAGTAAAATGCTTTAAGAATTACCAGGGTATGAGCCCTGTCCCTCAGCCTCCTGCCTCCCTTCCTTCTGGGGACATCCCACTTCGAGCTGACCCCGTGAGCCTTTGGCACACATCAAAGGGAACACCTACTTCTTGATCCTGGAAAGTCCTCTGAGCACTCAGGCGATGCTTTTCCTGTGCGTGTGATGTCACAGGAGCTGGGGCGGAGCCTGATGGCCTGTCCCTGTGCCAGCTGTGGGCCAGGGACCAGCACCGGCCCTCCGTGCTCGCCCTTGCTCCCTCTGGCGAAGTCTCCTCACGGGAAGTGTGCGTGCGAGTGTGGTGTGCGGTTGCATAGCCTTGTCAAAGTCACAGTGTCTTTTCTGTCATTCTAGTTCCAGGGTCTCTTCCATGAGGACGACAGGCATCCGGAAAGTGCTAACTCACCACTTTGGGTGCTTACTGTCTCTGGCTTGTTTCCATCACTGGAAATCATATAGAGAATTTTAGCGTTTTTTGGTCCTTGGTAAAACCTAGAAGACATTTGTGATGTTACAAAATGGAAGTTTTTGGTTTTTTGTTTTGTTTTCTCTTTCTTTTTTTTTAATCTAAGAAGTTGTGAATGTTGTTAATCATTTAGCAGTTGCAATAAATGTAGAGGAAACCCAATTTTCCACGATCTCTGGTGTGTTTTTAAAGCGTGGCTGGTTGGGGAACACATAAATGTCACAACGCTGCACCGAGTGTCGGAGATACATGCCCTGCCGCCACCGACTCTCCTGTCCCCTCAGGCTTTCCCTGCCTGGAACCCAGGGTCCCAGCTGTCAGACCAGGGCCCCCCCGAGCTTCCCCTGATGCAGGAGCCCGGCCTGTCGGGTGTCTGCAGCGCTCCCTTCTGTTCCCATGTGCTGCCCAGCCTGCGCCTGATTCTTCCCCTGACAGTGCCTGGCCCTTTGGGGAAGGAGTGAAGGCCAAGGCTACAGCAGGCACATACCAGACCTGCGGGGCTTTCCATGTGACAGCAGAGTCATGGGGAGGAGCCGGGCTGCTGTCGTGCCCAGCACACAGGGGGCCCGGGGAAGGTTTGGGGTGTCTGTCAGCCAGTTAGGAGCAGGTGAAACAGGCCCCCTAGGAGCTGATGTGGGAACCTAAGTCTCCCTCCTTGCTGTGCCCTGGAGGACACACAGGAGTAGCAGCGATCCATGTGACCATAATGGGAGCCATCGCCAGTCAAGAACGTCCCTATCTTGCCTTTATCTTCACCAGAGCCCAAGAGGGCAGTGTCTGACTGTGGGCTTTAGCACCCTCCATGAGAAAGTTCCCCGAACCCTACAACTTCCCTACCTCGTCTCTCACCCCCTTTCAGGAGACTGGAGGTAGATATGAGCAGAACTGTTCTCACCTCCGGGGAAGCTGAAGGTCACAGATGAGGACCCCTGGAGGGAGGATCTCCAGCCTGGGACACCCGTTTAGGCTTTAGCCTCAGGCTTGTTTCCCCTTTGCAAGCTGGGAGGGAGTCCTTCCAGTTTGGAAGGTGAAATTTCCTCTGCTCTCTTGTTCATTTAGAGCTAACACGCCAACTTTAGTAGGCCATTCTCGGCCTAGAGGGCCCCTCCTCTCTCATTTCTCCAGTGCCCCATCCTGGAAGCCTTCTGGATGCCCCAGGGCCCCTACAGGAGCAGAGGTGCTGCTGGACACTGAAAACAGTATGTGATTTTATTTACTTTTTTTTTAAGTTCGTTTGTTTATGTGAAATCTGTACCCAACATGAGGCTCGAACTCATCACCCCAAGGTCAAGAGTTGCATACTCTTATGACAGAGGCAGCCAGGCACCCCAAGTGGCGTGTGGTTTCTTTCTTTTTTTTTTTTCCCCCCAAGTGGCATGTGGTTTCAAAACAAGCTTTTGCTTGGGTGCCTGGGTGGCTCAGTTGGTTAAACCTCCAACTTCGGCTCAAGTCATGATCTCACAGTTTATGGGTTCAAGCCCTGCGTCGTTCTCTGTGCTGACAGCTTAGCCCAGAGCCTGGAGCCTGCTTCGGATTTGGTATCTCCCTCTCTCTTTGACTCTCCCCTGCTCACGGTGTCTCTCTCTCTTAGAGAAAAATAAAACATTAAAAAAAATTGTTTTTAATTTTTAAAAAAAGCGAGCTTTTGCTATATGGGCATATGTAATGCAGGTGCCTACTACAGGCACCCACCTATTAACAGAACTTCCTTTGCAAAGTGGACTGCGTCATGGATGAAATTTTCACTGGTTACCACACATTTCTATGTGGCTTGAAGTCTTTGCTTGTGTGATCTTAGAATGACAAAAAATTAAGTGTCGATGAAAATGTGGATAATAAACTCAGCTGTGGATTTGCTTTGAGAATCAAAGGAGATCACAGGTGTCAACTTCAGGGCCCATAGCACAGACTGTATCCTGTGACCAGTCTTCCAATAGTTACTGGTCCCCCTGGACTCTAATTCTCACATCCAGCAGAACCTGGTCTGTTTCTCAGTGGAGAAACTGAGGCCCTGGACAGTGTGACTCCAGACCCACACTCAACACCAAGATTTCCATTTGATCTTACCTGGTTTTGAAGCTCCCCATACACGCACACGTGTGCTTACATGCACAGCCACAGACGTACGTACACAGGCGTGCACATACACAAACACATGTGTACATACACACATGCATCTGCAGACACGTGGTTTCTATTTCCCACCAAACCCCTGCTCACGGCCCTGGGAACTTGGACATTCCCAGGAATTGCAACTCCACTGTGCATCCGGCACCAGCCACTTCCTTCAGACCCCAGGAGGGGGCCTCACGAGCTGCGCTTTGCTTTGCTCCAGTGTCCGCCAGAGATTTCTTAGGTCGGCTTTGTGGGAGTGCCACCCTCTCTTCCTGAGGAAGCTCAAGCGGAACTTGAGGTTTGGAGTACTCCGTCTTCACATGTCCAGTGTACTGTGTCATCTGCGGCCAGTGGGGCACCTCTCTGAACCTCAGTTTCCTCATTTATAAAGTAGGAAGTAGTATCTACTGCCAGGGCTCTGAGAATCAACGGCAGGACACTACGATCGAAGCTCACAGACGTCAGCTGCACAGGATGACTGTCCTGAGTCACTGCGGGCGTGTCACTTTCCCATCCACTCACTCTCCCTGCTACACTTCAGTCCCTGGTGCCTCAGTTTCCTTATTTGTGTAATAAGGATATTCCTCCCACCCTCCCGCTCTGTGGTCTGATAGCTGTAACGGAAAGGTCAGGATTGTAATCACCGGGAAGAGTTTCTGTGTAAGGGATTCGGAGGACGGCAATGCAGGCAGCCAATAAATGGCCCAGAAGAAGCGCGCTCCCTCTGACCATGAGCCCGGCTCAATGTTAGAATTGCGGGGCGCCCAGGTGGCTCAGTCAGTTAAGCATCTGAATCCAGCTCAGATCATGAGCTCACGGTTTGTGAGTTCGAGCCCCACATTGGGCTCTGTGCTATCAGCCTCAGATCTTCTGTCTCCCTTTCTCTCTGCTCTTCCCCTGAACTCACTCTCTCTCTCTCTCTCTCTCTCTCTCTCTCTCTCTCTCGGAAATAAGTAAACATTAAAAGAAGAAAAAAACATTAGAATTGCTAATGCTTGCCTGTGTTGGTGAGGGTGACACCCCCTCCCTACTGGGATCACCCCAACTTTTTGGCTTCTAATTGGTATAAACATCACATAAAATTAACCATTTTAACATGAACAATTCAGTGGCGGGTAGTACATTCACAACGGTGTGCAACCAGCAGATCTGTCCAGTTCCAGAACATTCCCATCACCCCAAAAGGAGACCCTGTGCCCATTAGCAGTCACTTCCTGTTTCTACTGATCTCTCCAGCCTCTGGCAGCCCCTGGAACCCTTAACAAAGCAATTACACCCTGGGAGATAAAATCCAGTTGCCAGGGGCTCTTCCCACCCCGCCCCCTCTTCCCCAGGCCAGCCTTGCGTGCGTGTGCGCGTGCCTGTGCGGTTTGAAGAAAAATCCATTGAAGAATATGCAAAGGAAGTAAAAAATGACGAAGCACATGCTGGCAGCAATTGTGGGTCTTTGTTTCAGAGACAGCTGTGCTTTTCAGAGGAAAAAAAGCACCAGATTTGAATGGAGACTGTCTCTTTCCATGTCGACCTGGTAATAAAGCCTCGCTTCCTTTCAGGACCTCTGTCTGCAGGCTGTCAGGAAAGTCTCTCCAGCTTCTCCCTGGCAGAGTCTCTCAGTTGCCTTCCTCCATTTCTCTGTTGATTCACTTGCTCACTCGCTCATTCATTCATTCATTTGCCACACATTTGAGGAACACCTAACTGGTGGAACTTTCTATCTAGCATCTAAAACCCCACGATGAAATTAGAAACGAGAGTCAGTGATTTGAAGGAAACATCCAAGGTACAAGAAAGGGTAGTGATGGGCCCTGGTCTGGGAGGTGACATTTCATTAGAGATCTGGAGGATGACTAAGAGCATGCCAGGCAGAGAGAATGGCACGTGCAAAGGCTCTGGGGTACAAGTGAGCCTGGCTATGGGAGGGAGAGGCGGGAGAGAGTCAAGGTTGAAGAGTTTGGGGGGTAATAGACAAATGCTTATTCTGTTTTGAGGCCGTGGGGAGCTTCAGAGCACAGGAGGGGAATAGCCCTATTTATACTTTTTTTTTTTATTGTAAAACGAAGATAAAATTCACAATTTTAAAGTGAACAATTCCATGGCATTTAGCACAGCCATGATATTGTACGATCATCGTCTCTCTGTAGTTCCCGAACATTTTATCATCCCCAAAGGAAACCCTGTGCCCATGAGTCATCACTCCCCATCCCCCACCCCCAGCCCCTGGCAACCACTAATCTGCCTTCTGTCTCTATGGATTTGCCTGTTCTCGACGTTTCCTATCAATGGGATCACACACTGTGTGACCTTTTGTGTCTGGCTTCCTCAATTTATATTTTTAAAAGAGTAATTTGGAAGGGCAGGAGGGGAAGCAGGCACTGGGCTCCTCCATCCACACACCCCTGGATGCGACCCCATTTAACCACAGCCAAGGGAACTCTGCCTGAGGCGCCCCCTTGCTTGTTCTCCCCTCCCTCCCCCTACTGCACAGACTCCCCGCCCTTATCTGCCTGGGTGCTTTCTTTAAAAATCACTCACCCGCAAATCCTTTCCCAGGCTGTGCTCCAGAGGCAGGCCACAGGTGCTGGCGGCTCGGGGGGAGGGCGTCATGTCCTCCAGTCCCCTGTACAAGCCACTGCTGCCCCGAAGTGGGCCAAGAGAAACAGTCTCGGACCCTGTGTGCTGGGCAGCTCTTTGGCAAAATGATCCAGTACAGTTACCAGGAAGGATTTCCAGGCAGTTCCATCGGTGCATGGATGCCTCTGTCTCCATGAAGCTGTGTCAGAACAGCCTTGACCTCAGGCCATTGTGTGACCATTACCCCAGAGCCCAGACCTGAGCTGTCCACTCACTCTGTCTTCTGGTCTTCAGCATTCTTGGTGGATTATTGCAGTGGGTGTGGATGGCGGGGCTCAATCAGAAAACTTTCCAGTATCTGAGTAAACTGGAGCCTAGGTGAGCTGGGAGTGTCCTGGATGAATGACATCAGATGTTTTATACCATCAGGCACAGCACAGGGCAATCACCACACATGCTCCCTTCATCTCTCTCCATCTTTTCATCACAACCTGTTTTACAGATGAGGAAACTGAGGCCCAGAGAGAGAGGTTGTTTAACAATCTTTATCACACCACTAATAAGGGCTATATCCATGAGAATTTCTGGCTGCATAAAGCCAAAAGGAAACTTATTAGTTAATGGAATAGAAAATGATTGGGGTGCCTTGGTGGCTCAGTCATTTAAGCATCCGACTTCAGCTCAGGTCATGATCTCACAGTTTGTGGGTTTGAGACCCTCATCGGGCTCTGTGCCGACAGCTCGGAGCCTGGAGCTTGTTTCAGATTCTGTGTCTTCTCTTTCTCTCTCTCTCTCTCTCTCTCCCCCCTCCCCTGCTCACTCTTTGTCTCTGTCTTTCAAAAATAAATAAATGTTAAAATTAAAAAGAGAGAGAGAGAGAGAGAAAATGATGGCTTCAGGCTCAGCTGGATCAAGGGACTTAACCAACCTCACATGGTAGCATCTTTCTTCATCTCTTGGCTCTTCTGTCCTATGTCAGCTTCATTCCCATCAGCCAGAAACTCTGAATTAACCCTTATCCATTTAAGGAACATTTAAAAAGCTCTGTTGTCTGATAACTATGATGAAAGTACCAGAATTGCATCTTACCCAGCCTGGAGCATAAGACTGTCTCCGAGCCAATCACTGACCAAAGGGCCACAGTAGCCTGATTGGCAGTGCCTGGGTGACCTAGCTGAAAAGGGAGAAGCCTAAACGTACTAAGATGTTGATTTATCCCAGAAGAAACGGAAACATAACCCTACAAGTAGGTAGAACCAGAATCCGAACCCAGGACTTCACCCTTGCGATATCATCACCCCAGCCACTTTTGTCCTGGTACAGTCACCCTTTCAGATGCCTCCAACTTCAAAATCGCCATCATCAGGTCTGGGGAGAATCCCTGGAGTCCTCCACCATTGAATCCCAATATTCACTCTTCCCTCACCTGTCTCAGTTTCCTCAGCTGTAAAATGGGTCATAGCGAGGAAGCATCTTGCACTCAGTAAACAGTCAAAGGTCACCTTGGGGTTACAAAAAACAAGATCCACATTAAGAGTGCAAGGAAAGGACTTCTTTGAGCGACGATGGGGTCCACGTGGGAAGAGGTGTCCGGTGCAGGGGTCAGGGCTCAGCAGGGAAGGGACAGTGGGTGTTAGGCGCTTGGGAGCAGCTGGGGGCACAGCAGAGGCAGAGCACGTGGCCACCGGCCCAGCACTGGGAGGCCAGCCTCTGAAGGCTGCATTCATCTTCCGAGGAAAGGCACAGTTCTCTCTTTCCCCTCAGCCCGTCCCCGGCCCCCTCCTCCGCCCTAGTTTCTTGTTTACCCATTCAGGGCTACGATTTATTTTCGGACCAGAATGGCCGTCCTCCTCATTCTCCATGGCCACCTGCCAGAGCCATGCACTGGCCACACCAGGAGAAAGGAGGCCAAAAAGGATCTAGCTTAGCCGAGAGGGGGCAGGGTCTTGGGGAAGGTTCTAGGTCAGCTCTGGTCTTTGACCTTCTGTTTATCCTCCTAGACAGCAATGAGGGGTGTGGGTGGCCCAAAATTTCCCATTTCTCCACATCCCGAATGCAGGAAGAGATTGAAATGCTGTCTACAGCACTGTCTTTCTGGGACGTGAACGACATCATAGGGAATTGGCTTGGGTGGGCCAGGCGTGGTGCAGGGTGAGCTACAAAGGGTCTAAGTATAAAGACTCCTTCAGCTTGTGTAGACAAAAGACGACACGCCCATTTTCATTTTCATTTTTTTAAAATTTTTTAATCATTTATTTATTTTTGAGAGAGAGAGAGAGACAGAGCGTGAGCAGGGGGGAGGCAGAGGGAGAAGGAGACACAGAATCCAAAGGGCTCCAGGCTCTGAGCTGATACCACAGAGCCCGATGTGGGGCTCGAACTCATGAACCATGAGATCATGACCTGAGCCCAAGTCGGACGCTTAACCGAATGAGCCACCCAGGGGCCCCTTCATTTTCATTTTTAAAACCATATTATTTTATTCTGTTTATTAGATTTGGTAAAGTTGAGTTCATGCTCAGCCCCCCACCTTCAACTTGACAAACTCCTAGTCATTCTTCAAAACCCAATGCACACACGCCCTCATCCATCCTTCACACGTCCACACAAATGCTACATCCTTTCCCCTCTCTGTGCTGTAAGAGAGGAAATCCCCTAGCGCTGTGGTCATCTGTCTATGACTCTCCCTGTCGGGGCCCAGTTCTAGCACACAATTTACTGCCTGGTATACAGTGGATACTCAATAAATGCAGGGATTTGGAGCAACGTTTTTCAAAACAGCTTCATTGAGATGCAGTTCACATACCATTCAATTCATCCATTAAAGTATACAGTTCAATGGTTTCAAGGCTATTCACAGACATGATCAACCACCACCACAATTTTAAGAAAACTAGATTGTCCCCCAAATAAACCCTGTCCCCGTTAGCAGTCACTCTCCACCCCATCCCTCCCCCAGCCCCTGGCAACCACTAATTTATTTTCTGTCTCCGTGGATTTGCCTGTTCTGGACATTTCAGATAAATAGGATCCTACAACACGTGGCCTCCTGTGTCTGGTTTCTTTCCCTTCGTGCGATGTTTTCAAGGTTCATCCATGTCATAGCGCGTGTCAATGTATTGTTCCTTTTACAGCTGATCAATACTGTATGAATGGACTATATTTCATTCACCTATTCATCCGTTGGTGGATGCTTGGGTTACTTCTACCATCTGGCTGCTGTGAGTGTGTATGTCCAGGTGTTTTTGTCAATGTCTGTTTTCACTGCTCTCAGATACGTACTGAGATCGATGTAATGTTTCCTGGTTATCCTGAACCCTGTTAAACCGTAGTCAGTAGCCACCCAAATTGGGTAGATGACAGATCCAACCTGCAGGCTTACAAATCAGGAATGTGGGCTGGAATCTGCCCCCCCTTCCCCCAACTCACCTGCAAAGGGGACCACACAGGTCCTAGATTCCTCGGATCGCCCTGGAGGGACCTGAGGACCCCATGACTAGAAAGTGTTCTTCCTCTGTCAATTGCTGTAATCACTTCCTCTTGCCTGGATCTCTCCAAAATGAAATTTTTGTTCTTTGAGGTGGTCTGCCTCTCAGGCCTTGGGGGGCTACGATGGCCCTTTCCACGGGGCCAGCAATGGCTGGCTCTGCAACCCAGATCAGGCCACGGGGCTTGGGGAGTGGCTGATCTAAGCACCTTGCCCTGGGTTTATTTTGGTCGAGGGTGGCGGGCTGGGTCAGCACCTTGAGGGCGGCCTCTGCCTGGGACTATGAAATCCGAGGCCTCCTATGCGTGTCCTTGGCCCACAGGTGTCTTGGGCAACATCCGAGGCTGGTTTGTGTCCAGCCGGGAAAGGCCAAGGTAAGTGGCTGAGGTCTGCTTCTGGACACTTTCACTTTGTCAAGAGAATCCCGTCTCTGAAAAACAAGCTAACTTCCCTCACTGACAGGCATCTTGGTGTCTGCCTCAGTCAAGGCTCTCCGGAGAAATGGAATCAATGCAACATATGTTTATTATACTTATGAAAAGATTTGTTTTAAGGAATTGGCCCATGTGATGGTGGAGGCTAATAAATCTCAAATCTATTTCCAATATTTCTATGGTGCGGTCTTGAAGACAATGCCTTTTTCCCTAGGAAATCTCGGCTTTTGTTCTTAAGTCCTTCAACTGATTGGATAAGGCCCACCCAGAGTACCAAGGATAACTTCCTTTCCTTAAGGTCAACCCATCAGATACGTTAATTACACCTAGAAAATGTTTTCACAGTAACACCTAGACTAGTGTTTGACCAGACAACTTGGTACTTTTGCCTGAACAAGCGGGCACATAAATTTTAAGCATCAGTATGGCCCCCCATCACCACTCCTATAAACCTCTCTTAGAATACCATCTCCACGATGAAGCCTTCCATGTTGTGCCCCAACACAAAGGAGAGAACACAGAGGTCTGTGATTGGCTGCATCTTGACAGAGGGAGCCAGAAGGAGACTGAGCAGGGCAGGCATGAGGGGTGCCTGGGGCCGGGCAGTAGATATTTCACCAGGAACAGCCAAGGAGCTCAGGCAATGGGGAACCAGAGTAGGCATTGGAGCAGGGCAGGGGTGTACTTAGATACACTAACTACCGCAAGACTTGTCCCTGGCTAGTATAGATCTGTTAGCACCCTGAGGTGAGGGAGGGCAACAGAGGTCAGGGCCCCGGTCCAGGCAAGAAACGGCAAGGCCTGGGCCATGGGCTGTGGGTACAGAGACAGGGCCGATTCAAGAGATTCTGGGGGTGGACTGGGTCAGCCTAGGATGTACAAATGGGAGTTGCTAAACCATCATTCTGAGCTCTGAGCTGTGGGTGCAGTGCCAGAAATACCGCCCCTCAGACTGCACAAGGCCCTTGACCTTGAGCTCTGAGCTGTGGGTACAGTGCCAGAAATACCCCCACAGGCCACACCAAGTCCTTGACCTGACCCTGAAACGTCTGCGGCAGATGCCCCTTGGACCCTACCCTGCAGCCCAGCTTCATCTTTTTCTGTGAGGCCTTCTTACATTTCTACTTGGACTGGAGCGTGCAAATCTTTCACCTGCTGCTGCCAAGCACGTCCTTCCCTTTTGCAGTGGGGACTAGATTCAAGGTGTTTCCAGATCCTTTGAGCAGTTGCGGTTCTTCTAGGGTTGGTGAGCCTTCTCCAGTTTTTTTGCGATTTGTCGACTCTCCCCTAAAGAATGTGAAAAAGCTCAAAGTCCCACATGGGCGAAGGAGAATCATCGGGATGCATCTAGAGAATTCAGTCCCTCTCAGGAATGCTAATTTTTGGCGTTCAGTTGCTCTGTACGACTGAGAAGAATTGGAAAACCACAGCTTCTTACAAGAGGTTGTACTGATTTTTTTTTAAGTTTGATTATTTTGAGAGAGAGAGAGAGAGAGTACAGTCAGGGGAGGGGCAGAGACAGAGGGAGAGAGAAAATCCCAAGCAGGCTGTGCGCCACCAGCACAGAGTCCGACGCGTGGCTCGAACTCACAAACTGCCAGATCATGACCTGAGCTGAGGTTGGACACAGCCAACTGAGCCACCCAGGCAGGTGCCCCCTGAATTAAAACTTCCATTCATCCATAAATGGACTCGTGGGTTGCTTTCATGTTTTGCCTATTGTAAATAATGCCGCCATAAACCCCAGTGTGCAAATATCTCTTTAAGTCCCTGTCGTCAGTTCTTCTCCACACCCAGAAGTGGAGTTTCCAGATCATGTGGTGAATCTGTGCTTAAGATTTCCAGTAACCGCCAGACAGCTCCATCATTGTACATTTCACATTCCCACCAGCAGGACACAGGGCTCCGATTTCTCCACATCCTCACCAACACTTGTTGCTTTCCCTTTGATTTTATTATAACCATCCTAATGAGTGTGAAAGTGGTATCACACTGTGGTTTTGATTTGCATTTCCCTGATAACTAATGATGTTGAGCATCTTTTCATGTGCTTATTGGCCATTTGTGTATCTCCTTTGAGAAAAATGTCTATTCAAAATCTTTGCCCATGTAAAAATCGGGCTTCTGTCTTTCTCCTGTTGAGTTCTTATATTTTCTGGATATTAATCCCTTATCAGATATATACATTGCAAATATTGTCTCTCATTCTGTGGGTTGCCTTTTTACTCTTGACTGTTTCCGTTTTTTTTTGTTTTTTTTTTAATTTTTTAACATTTATTTATTTTTGGGACAGAGCATGAGCCAGGGAGGGTCAGAGAGAGAGGGAGACACAGAATCCGAAACAGGCTCCAGGCTCTGAGCTGTCAGTACAGAGTCCGACATGGGGCTCAAACCCACTGATCGCGAGATCATGACCTGAGCCCAAGTCAGATGCTCAACCGACTGAGCCACCCAGGCACCCCTTGATTGTTTCCTTTGATGCACAAGAGTTCTTAGTTGTTGTTGTTTTTTTAATGTTTTATTTATTTGTGTGTGAGAGAGAGAGACAGTGTGAGCAGGGGAGGATCAGAGAGAGAGGGAGTCACAGAATCCAAAGACAGTCTCCAGGCTCTGAGCTAGTTGTCAGCACAGAGCCGACGCGGGGCTCGAACCCACGAACCGTGAGATCATGACCCGAGCCGAAGTCGGACGCTCAACCGACTGAGCCACCCAGGCGCCCCAACAGTTCTTAGTCTTGATAAATTATTTGAATTTGAATTTGATAAATTCCAATATATATATATACTGGTGTCATCTCCAATGAACCATTGCCAAATCCAAAGTTGTGAAGCCTTTGCCCTATGTTTTCTTCTTTATAGCTCTTATGTTTAAGTCTCTGATTCATTTTGAGTTAATTTATTTTCATTGTGCATTAATTTTTGGACGTAGTGTGCGGTAAGGGTTCAATTTCATCTTTTTCTTTTTTGCATGTGGAGACCCAGTTTTCCCAGCACCATTTGCTGAAAAGACTCTTCTAAACTGAATGTTTTTGGCATCTCTATCAAAAATCATTTGAGTGTATATTTGAGGGTTTATTTCTGGGCTCTCTATTCTATTCTACTGGTCTACATGTTTGTTCTTACATCAGTACCATGCTGTTTTGATGACTATAGCTTTGTAGTAAGTTTTGAAATCAGGAAATATGAGTCCTCCAACTTTGTTCTTCTTTTTGAGAGTGTTTTGGGCATGCAGGGCCCCATATGAATTTTATGTATGTATGTATGTATTTGTTTATTTATTTGAAAGATGGGGGGGCACAAGTGAGCAAGAGGCAGAGAGAGAGAGAAATGGGGCTCACCCAAAGCAGGACTCATGTTTTACCCAAAATGGAGCTCATAATCACCCCAATCAGGACTCGAATTTACCCAATATGGGACTCGAACTCACAAACTGTGAGCTGAAATCAGATGTGTAACTAGTGAGCCACCCAGGCGCCCCCCCCCATATGAATTTTAGAATATTTTTTTTAATTTCTGCAAAATAAATGTCATTGTGATTTTGACAGGGTGGCCTTGAATCTGTAGATCCCTTTGGGTAATATTATCATCTTAACAATTTCCAGCCTATGAACTTGGGAGGTTTTCTATCTATTTATGTCTTTTAAAATTTCTCTCAGCAACATTTTGTAATTTTCGGTGTACAGTCTTTCCCCTCCTTGGTTAAGTCCATTGCTAAGTATTTGATTCTTTTGATGCTATTATAAATAGAATTAATTTCCTTTCTGAATTGTCATTGTTAGTGTACAGAAGTGAAACTGATTGCTACATGTTGATTTTGTATCGTGCCACTTTGCTGAATGCTCTCCCAGGTTTTTTATGGTGAAATCTTGAGGAGTTTCTACATTAAGAGCATGTCATCTGTGAACAGAGATAATTTTCCTCCTTCTTTTCCAAGTTGGATGCCTTTTATTTCTTTTTCTTGCCTATTGGCTCTGAAGAGGATTTCTAGAACTAAGCTGAATAGAATCACGGAAAGTGGGGAATCTTGTCCTATATTGAATATGCCCCCTCAAAATTCATATGTTGAAATCCTCACCCACAATGGGGTTGTAGGAGAAACTGGGGGCTTTGAGGAGTGATGAGATCATGAAGGGTGGTTCCCTCATGAGTGGGCTCAGTGTCCTTATCAAAGAACCCCCAGAGAATCCCCTTGCCTTATTTTTGCTGCGTGACAATATAACCATAACATGGCCATGTGCAGGGGCACCTGGGTGGCTTAGTCGGTTAGGCGTCCGACTTTCGCTTAGGTCATGATCTCACGGTTCGTGGGTTCGAGCCCCGCGTCGGGCTCTGTGCTGACTGCCAGCTCAGAGCCTGGAGCCTGTTTCAGTCTGTGACTCCCTCTCTCTCTGACCCTCCCCTGCTCACGCTGCTCTCTCTCTCTCTCTCTCTCCTAGAATAAATAAAACATTTAAAAAATTAAAAAAAAAAAAAAAAGATGGCCGTGTGCAGCCCAGAAGAGGGTTATCACCAGAGCCTGACCATGCTGGCACCCTGATCTCAGAATTCCGGCCTTCAGAACCATGAGAAATAAATCTCTGTTTTTTTATAAGCCACCTAGTCTATGTGGCACTTTTTTATAGCAGCCTGAATGGATTAAGACAGTCGTCTTGTTCCTAATCTTATAGGAAGAGCTTTCCATCTTTCACCCCTGAGTATAATGTCAGCTATGACTTTTTCTTTATGGCTTCATCATTCTGTGGAAGCGCACTTCGCTTCCTTGTTGAATATTTTTTCCCATGAACGGGCATTGGATTTTGTCAAATGCTTTTTCCGCATCGATTGTGATGATCATGTGATTTTCATCCTTCTGTTAAGGCGGTGTATCACGTGGACCGATTTAGTAGTTTGGCCTGGGGTAGAGTCACACAGAGGTGAGAGCAGCTCTCCAGCATAATGACCCTGAGGTCCTTCCCCGTGGGGGTGGGCTGGGCCATGACTCTTTTTCTTGACCGTATACTATTCCACAGACTGCGTCCAGCACAGTATCTCCATCCTCCCGCGGAGGTGCCTTTTGGGTGGATTCTGGTCAGGGTGACTAGCAGTGGTGCTGATGGGCCTATCTGTGTCCCGTTTCTGTGGAGTTGCTGGGGCAGGCATGGTGTCCCACGTGTGAGGACTGTTTTGATTCCCGCTCTCTTCCTGCCCTGTCGCTGTCATGTGGCCTCACTTCACCAGGCCTTTGGGGTGGGGTCTGGGGCCTGCTTCCGGTTTCTCCCAGTACTAGAAATCTCACCGAGAGCTGTGTGTTGCTGAGCCAAAACTTCAGCTGTCTCTCACAGAATGACAGCGTCAGGAGTATTTGATGCCACGGGCCATCTGGCCTCCCCCTGTGGCTGTCCCCAAGAGCCAGCTCCGCGGGGGACCTGCAGGCTGATTTCCCTTCAAATCTTCCCCTTTGGCTAAAAAATTAGGGGCCGCCAGTGCTCCACGTTGAGCCTGGAAACAGATGACTTCTTTGCAGAAAAAGAAGGCAGGTCCAGGAGCTGGTGCATCATATGTTTACAACTATTATGGACGCCTCTGCTCTGTGCTCGGCTCCAGGGCCCAGTGATTCTGGACCCAGGGAAGGCCTCCGTCCTGAAGATACCCACGCTGGCTGAAATGCAGAGCCAAACCCAGGCACTCCCAGCCCCACAGGGCCAGGGCCAGGCTGAAGGGAGAAATCGAGGCTGGGGGAGCCCAGAGTGAGGGCTGGGCCCCGCCGGGGGTTAGAGAAAACTTCCTAGGAAAACGGCACTGGGTATTAAAGCATGAATAGGAGTTCAGCAGGTGGCAAGGTGATGGGGGCGACCCTGGCAGAGGGGATCTGCAAGAACGAGTGCAGGAACATGGAGCACACATGAGAAACCTTGCACAGGTGGACACCCAGAAGCCGGGGACGTCCCTCAGGTGGCAGAGGGGAAGCAGCTTCTGCAGACAGGTCTTCCTCAAGATCTGCCCCCTCTGCTCCATCCCGAGACCAGTTTCCACTTCAACGTCCTGCAAGGGAGAAACTTTCTCTGACCAGGATCCTTACTCTGCAGTGGGGAGCGGGCATCCTCTCTATGCTTCTTGAGAGCAATAATAGGACACCAACTGCATGCTGGCCGCATGTCAGCCTCTCGTTGTCAGAGGCAAAAACAGCTGCTCAGGAAGTTTCTTGACTTTCGATCGGAACCCTGGGCTGCAGGGGAGGGCAACTCTGACCCCTGCCTGAGCTGATGCCTCTTCTGTCATCGTCACCCCAACACAGGGAGGGGGTGGTGACAAAGTCTGATCTCCGTTTACGGAGCCCCCAAGGGGGCATTCCTGCTCAAAGATCCACAGTGCTGGCACCTCCAAGAAATGCAGAGCCCGTGACCCCTGCCTGCACCCATCAGCCCTCAGGAGCTCGAACCGGGCACAGGGGCCGAGACCCACCCACCCAACCACTCCCTGAGAGAGGGTGCACCCTGGAGAGCTGCCCCACCCCCAGGACTTTACACGATCATTTCCCCCTAATTTTAAAAACGTTGGGTAATTTCCTGATGGAGAATCAAAGAGGCAGAAAAGAAAACAAACGGAAAAAGTCACAACCTCTCCCATAATCGCTGAGCACAGAGCGATAATCTCTGTTGGTATTTTCAGGCCCTGCCTTCCAGCATTTGAAAAATGGGCTTATTATTTTTGTTGTTGTTATCCAAGTAATGTGACTCCGCTGGAGAAAAAGCAACCGACGAGATAAGCAGAAGGAAAAAGTAAACAGAAATTACCTATCATTTCCCCCAACAAGAACCCTCAATATTTTAAAGCCTTTCTTTTTCTTAGTACGCAACACTTCTCATCTACTGCAGACGATTTAGAAAATGCAGAATAGCCAAAAGCAGAGAAATTGCTTTTCTGTTCCTCCACCCAGAGATATGCTTTGTTAAACTCCAGTTTTATGGTGTTTCAGACTATGAATGTTCATGAGATGAAAAACAGCAGCAAGTGATTGTAAGCAAAGACTCTGGACCCAGACAGCTCAGGTTCAAATCTCAGCTCCTCCCACTGGCTGTGTGACTTTGGACAGGTAGCTGCATCTCTCTGAGCCTCAGTTTCCTGGTCTGTACAACAGGAAGGATGATAATCATGCTCCCTTCCTCCAAGGGCACAGGGGAGATTGAGATATAATGTAGTTACTGTGCCTAAGACATGTTTAAAAACTGAATTTTATACTGCTTTCCTCTGCTTAACATATGCGCGCGTGCACGCACGTAGCAATAGCCGATGGAGGAAGGAAAAGGCTGGCACTCCCCCTCGGCAGAGTCCAGCCTGACGGTGCAGCTCCAGCCTGATTCCAGAGGGATCCCTGGAACAAGAGCAGCGCCCCAAACTTGTCTAGCCTTGAGGCGAGGAGCAGGCCTAGTATACCCAAATCTGCCCTTACAGGGTCTACTCTTGCTCTCCATTTTACAGAAGAAGAAACTGAGGCCCATAAAGGGGCAGGTGACTTGTCCAGGGTCCAGCCTTGATCCATGATGCGGATGAAAGAGACAAGTTACAAGGAAAAACGGTAAGTCTTTAAAAAAATTTTTTTAAACTTTTATTTGAGAGACAGAGACAGAGCACCAGTGGGGGAGGGGCAGAGAGAGAAAGAAGGAGACACAGAATCGAATCCAAAGCAGGTTCCAGGCTCCGAGCTGCCAGCACAGAGCCCGAAGCGGAGCTTGAACCCACGAACCGTGGTGAAATCATGACCTGAACTGAAGTTGGACAGGTTCCCGACTGAGCCTCCCAGGCACCCCAAAATGGTAATTCTTTAAAACAGAATTTCCTTTTGTTATTTTATTTTATTTTTTTTAAATGTTTTATTTCTAGGAGAGAGAGAGAGAGACAGCATGAGCAGGGGAGGGCCAGAGAGAGAGGGAGTCACAGACTGAAACAGGCTCCAGTCTCTGAGCTGGCAGTCAGCACAGAGCCCGACGGGGCTCGAACCCACGAACCGCGAGATCATGACCTGAGCGAAAGTCGGACGCTTAACCGACTAAGCCACGCAGGCGCCCCTGTTATTTTATTTTAAATTAAAATGTGGGGACAACTTGGGCACCTGGGTGGCTCAGTCGGTTAAGCGTCGACTTCGGCTCAGGTCATGATCTTACGGTTCGTGGGTTCAAGCCCCACGTCGGGCTCTGTGCTGACAGCTCAGAACCTGGAGCCTGCTTCAGATTCTGTGTCTCCCTCTCTCTCTGCTCTCTGACCCTCCCCTGTTCATGCTGTCTCTCTCAGAAATAAATAAAACATTTAAAAAAAATAAAAATAGGGGCGCCTGGGTGGCTTAGTCGGTTAGGCGTCCGACTTTGGCTTAGGTCATGATCTCGCGGTTCGTGGGTTCGAGCCCCGCGTTGGGCTCTGTACTGACAGCCAGTTCAGAGCCTGGAGCCTGTTTCAGAGTCTGTGACTCCCTCTCTCTCTGACCCTCCTCCATGCTCTCTCTCTCTCTCTCTCCTAGAAATAAATAAAACATTTAAAAATAAAAATAAATAAAATAAAAATAAAATAAAATAAAATAAAATAAAATAAAATGGGGGGGGCAAAAGTGTGAAGGGAGTCAGAGGTATGAACTTCTAAATATTAAATAGATAAATCCTGAGAAGGAACGTCCAGCGGGGTGACCATGTATTGCCAATTTGAAAGTTGCTAAGAGAGTAGATCTTCAAAGTTCTCATCACAAGAAAAAAAAAAATGTTTTTAAGGATGTGTGATCGTGGAAATTAATTCAACTTGCTATGGTGATCATTTGGCAATATATACAAATATTAAATCTGTGTACATTGAAAGTATGATGTTACTTTCAATTATGTATCAACAAAAATAATATATGCTCAGTGTGAAAAATTCAAATTTGCCAAGTTCTGTGAAAGAAAGAGAAAACCCCCACCATGACCTTGGGAGAGCAGTTTGATATGCATCCTGCCAGGAATAAGTACACAGATGCAGAAGTGTGTGTGTGTGTGTGTGTGTGTGTGTGTGTGTGTGTGTGTGTGTACACTTTATTTTACTAAAATGTGATTCTACTTTACATATATCTGCAAATTGTTTTGTTTACCAATTCTGCATTGTGAATGGAAGTGCAGCTTTATCCTCATAAATCTACCTCATTTTTCACCTTAAATGAATTGCCTTACCCCCATTCACATTTTTTGTAATATTTTTTCTTTTTTTCCTTTAAAAAACATTTTTATTGTTTTTATTTTTGAGAGTGGGGGAGGGGCAGAAGGATTCTTAAGCAGGATTCACGCTCAGCGTGGAACCTGACACGGGACTCGATTTTACGACCCTGGGATCACGACCTGAGCCAAAATCAAGAATCGGACACGTAACCAACTGAGCCACCCAGACACCTCAGTAACATTTTTTCAAATTTGTGGTGAAATGTCAATTTACATTTTTCATTATGCTCTATTACTGCAGTATGTCATTCACCAAAGAACATGCATGAAATGCACTAATTTTAGGTGTGGAGTTTGGTTAATTTTTTATATGGGTAACCACGATCCAGGTCATCCTGGAAGGTTCCTATGTGCCTCTCCAATCCATCATTCCGTTCCAAAGAGCTGTATGTGTTCTACTATCTTCACAAAGGTTGTCCCCCACTTTACAAAATAATATATTATTTTCTGTCATTTTTTAAAAAATATTTTTATTTATTTCTAGGAGAGAGAGAGAGAGAGAGCGCGAGCAGGGGAGGGTCAGAGAGAGAGGGAGTCACAGACTGAAACAGGCTCCAGGCTCTGAGCTGGCAGTCAGCACAGAGCCCGACGCGGGGCTCGAACCCACGAACCGCGAGATCATGACCTAAGCGAAAGTGGGACGCTTAACCGACTAAGCCACCCAGGTGCCCCTATTTTCTGTCATTTTTGATAGGGGATCTTAATCCCTCAGCATTGCAAGTTTTTTGTTTCTTTTAAAGGAATCTCTACGCCCAACATGGGGCTTGAACTCATGACTCTGAGATTGAGTCACATGCTCTACCAACTGAGCCAGCCAGGTGCCCCAGCAAGTCTGTTTTTTTTTCCTTTCATTAAACCTTTTATTTTGAAATAATGCTAGATTCACATGCAGTTGTAAAAAGACAGAATTGAAAGCATATGTTCATAGAAAAACCTGAATGTGAACATTCATAGCAGTGTTATTTAGAATAGTCAAAAGTTGAAACCATCCAAATGCCTTCCAGCTGATATACGGACAAATAAAATGTGAACTGTCTAGGGGCACCTGGGTGGCTCAGTCAGTTAAGTGTCCGACTTCAGCTCAGGTCATGATCTCACGGTTCGTGGGTTCGAGCCCCGCATTGGGCTCTGTGCTGACAGCCAGCTCGGAGCCTGGAGCCTGTTTCAGATTCTGTGTCTTCCCTCTCTCTCAGACCCTCCCCTGCTCACACTGTCTTTCTGTCTCTTTCTCTCAGAAATAAATTTAAAAATTTAAAAAAAAAGTGAACTGTCTATGCAATGGAATATTACTCAGCCACAAAAAGGTATGAAATATTGAAACATGCTAAACGTGGAGGAATCTTAAAAACATGACACCAAGTGAAAGAAGCCAGACATAAAAGATCATGTATCATATGAGTCCGTTTATATGAAAGGTCCAAAATAGACCAATCTAGAGACAGAAAGTAGATTAGTGACCTGGGGGGCTCAGTTAGGTGAGCATCCAACTTTGGCTCACGTCATGATCTCACGGTCTGTGGGTTCGAGCCCCGCGTTGGGCTCTGTGCTGACAGCTCAGAACCTGGAGCCTGCTTCGGATTCTGTGTCTCCCTCCCTCTCTCTCTGCTCCTCCCTGCTCATGCACTGTCTCTCTTGCTCTCAAAATGAAATAAAACATTTAAAAAAAATTTTTTTAAGAAAGTAGATTGGTGGCTAGCACAAGGTGGGGGAAGGCAAGAATAAGAAATGACCGCTAATGGGCACAGAGTTTCTTTGTGAGAGTGATGAAAATATTATGGAATTAGATAGTGGCGATGGTTGTATGACTTTGTGAATATACTAAAAAACACTGAATTGAACACTTTAAAAGGGTGGTTTATGGTTATGAGTTATATCTCAATAAAGCTATTTTTAGAGGTGCCTGGGTGGCTCAGTCGGTTAAGTGTCCAACTTTGGCTCACGTCATGATCTTGCAGTCTGTGAGTTCGAGCCCGGCATCAGGCTCTGTTTTGACAGCTCAGCCTGGAGCCTCCTTCACATTCTGTCTGTCTGTCTCTCTCTCTCTCTCTCTGCCCCTCCCCTGCTGTGTTCTGTCTCTCTCTCAAAAATAAAAATAAACATTAAAAAATTGTTTTAATAAAGCTATTTTTTAAAAAAGGAAGAATAGGCGTCCTTGGGTGGCTCAGTCCACTCAGATCATGATCTCACCATTCGTGACTTTGAGCTCCGCATCGGGCTCTGTGCTGACAGCTCTGGGCCTGGAGCCCGCTTTGGATTCTGTGTCTCCCTCTCTCTCTGCCCCTCCCCTGCTCACATTCTACCTCTCTCTCTCAAAAATAAATAAAACGTTAAAAATAAAAAAGGAAGAATAGAGAAAGACCTGCTTCTTCCCCTGATACCAACGTCCTACGCGACTGTGGTACATTATCACCACCAGGAAGTTGATATTCATACAATCAAGAGATTTTATTCAGATTTCTCTATTTTTACACGCACTCATTGTGTCTCATAGAACTCAACAGCTCTGCAAGGGGGAGATGACCTCCCAGAGGAGACTCAGAATGAGAAAGGGCTTCGCCCCAGGTTGAAATTTTGCGTGTGGCATGAGATAGGGGTCAAAGGCTGATTTGGTCCACAGTGGATGTCTGGGTGCCCCAGAGCAGTTTTTTTTAAAAGACCTAACTAAGCTCACACAGATAAGCAGGGAAGGCACAGGGATTCCAACCCAGATCCTTCTGACTCAACACCGGAACCGTCTCCTCGTTCCCTGTGGGCCTGTCCTGAGGGCCAGCCAGCTGAGTAAGCTTTGCCCTGTCAGCAAAAAGCGTTGCCAAAGGACGCAGGGTGGGAAGGCCCAGGCCAGCTCTGACTCGCTTCCTTCCTACAGGGACGATGAAACATCTCACTCTGCCTCCTGCCTGCCCCGACCCCACCTATTTTTATTTTTTCCTTTTCCTGCCTTCTTCCAAGGGGAAAGGTGGATGTCTTAGCTGCATGTGCATTCCCTGCGCAGAAGATCCAGCATGTCTTGCAACGTGGAAGTTCAAGCTCATGCCCGTGTCCAGTGCCTTTGTCCGCTGGGCTATCTGGGTGGGAGGCTCCCAGGCCACCCTCAAACCTGCCCCGTGCCCCCAAGTCTCCCCAAATCGAGGAGAGTCTTCATCAAAAACCCAGACATCCAGGAGCCTCCCTAGACTCTTCTCCTCTCTCACCCTCCAGAACATTCCCTGCCCTGGCCAACTTCTCATGATTGTTCCCCCCACGTCTCCCAAAGGCAGGTTGTCTTTTCCCCAAAGGCTGCTCTACCTCATCTTTGGTCTGGGGATGATCCAGGATCCAAGAGGTCTGAGGGCCACAGTTGGTGCCCAATCAATGCTGAACAAAGCCATAGTTATACTCTGTGCTTCCTGCCACCACCCAGTCCCTTCTCCTACAAAAGCAGCCACAGGGAGCTTTTGAGAACTTAAAAAAAAAATACACCAATTTACCCTCCTACTCAAAAGTGGCCTGTGGCTCCCATCATCCTAAAATAGAGCCCATTTACTCCCTACAGCCCTGTGAGGAGGCTCAGCCCCTGCCCCTCTCCCTGGCCTTCTCTCCCTCCCTCTCCCCCTTGTTCACCCTGCTCCAGCCTCAGCACCCTCCCTGGAGCTCCTCAAACACACCCAGCTCCATTCCTCAAACATGCCCAACTCGTTTCCACCTCAGGACCTTTGCACATGCTGTGCCTACCACCTGGGATGCCCTTCCCCCCGATCTCAGTGTGCCTGACTCTTTCCCCTCTTTCAGGTCTCAGCTCAAATGTCGCTTCCTCAGAACAGCCCCTCCCCATGCTCTCTAGGTCATCTCCCATTTCCTGTTTAATTTCCTTCTCCGTACATACTGCCAGGTGACCTTTCCTTATTTATATATTTGCCTTTTATGTTTATTATATCCCCTACACCCAGCCCAGAATCCATGAGGTAGTTATACATTGACATTTATTTGTAGAATGAGTGAATGAATGAATGAATGAATGAATGAAAGGACGAACAGATGCAGTTAAGGGACCAGAAATGATAAGAACCCCTTCTGAGGCCCAGATTATTTATCCCTTCCCCAGTTTGGAGATGGGCACCTCTGGAAGCAGCCAGGAGGGCGTGGGGGGTGAGGGCACACTCAGCTGGATGTAGCCCTGCGCTCAGCTGGCTTCACGCCCGGAGCAACCCCAGTGCTCTGAGCCTCAGTTTCCTTCTGGGAAAAACAGGCATACTAATCACTGTGACCTCTCCCACCCTCCTCCTCCACCTGGTTCAGGCCAGGGCAGGGTCTAGGCGTGTCAGCTGCTGTCATCTCTGGGGAGCTGGGAGGCCTGGGAGCCACGGCTGGTGCCTAATCAATGCTGAAGGCCTCCTGGTAGATCTTAGTTTGCAGATCTCCTGGTGCTTCTCTCTGCTCCTCCTTCCCTTCCCCCAGAGGGGATGCGTCATCTCTCTGCCCCCCACTCCATCCCTCAACTTGGAAGAACATGGGGGATTGGGGCCTTGGGGGCCCCCACCCCTTCATGGCAGCCCAGATGGGGCAACTGAGGCTCAGAGACGCTTCCCTACCTGTCCAGCAACACGTCTCCGGGCCTCTTGGGTACAGGCGGAGGAAGGGCCCAGGGGGCTGAGGCTCGAGGGAGGTTACCTTGCCCACCCAGAGCGGGGAGGGTCAAAGCCAGAATCCTCCTAATATAGGTGCGTCCAGTCTGGCTGTGCGCCCTGCCGGATGAGCGCGAAAGCAACCAAACACTGCTGCTTCCGAGTGCTGAGGAGTGCCAGGCGCGCGAGGGCCCAGGCTGTAGGAAAGAGAGGATTCTGAGCACCTTCCATCAGATGCCTGGGAAATCCCTCCTTCCCTCCC
Organism: Proteles cristata cristata; assembly: GCA_017311185.1. Taxonomy (NCBI): domain Eukaryota; kingdom Metazoa; phylum Chordata; class Mammalia; order Carnivora; family Hyaenidae; genus Proteles; species Proteles cristata. The sequence continues at coordinate 232,989 of JAESUZ010003691.1, read as the reverse complement.
TGTCTTGTTCCTCTCCCCCCTCCCTCCCTCCCTCCCTCCGTCTGCCTGCCTGCCTGCCTGCCTTCCTTCCTTCCTTCCTTCCTTCCTTCCTTCCTTCCTTCCTTCCATCCCTCCTTCCTTTAAGCATCAACGTGAACTCATGGATTTTTGACACATCTGCTGGGTTTCCGTCCCACGAGGTCCCACTCTCATTCAGGTTTACTTGTCCTACATGGAGCTAGCAGGTGCCCCCCCTTCCCCCAGCCTTTGCCCCTTTGACGGACCCTTAGCAGCTTCCTTGCCTTCTGGTCTCACAGTATACTTCTGGCTCTTCTGGCCCATCTGCTGCCCAGATAATGGATCGAGCTCTTCCTCCAGGAGCCCCAGCCTCTTTCGTGGGAAGTGAGACCAGAGCGGGCATGAGGGGTGCTCTCTGCTATGGGTCTGGTCCCTGTTTCCAGACCTTTTCGGTGGAGTGAGCTGAAGCATGCTTTTCCTTTGTGGAAGGGAATCCCTTCTGTGTTCCTGCTGATTTTCCAAAATTATTTAGGATTGCAGGATTTTACTTAACCCCCTTGCTTTTATATTTGTACCTTTCATCTGACACTGAAAACCTTGGTTGCTAACGTTAACAAAATTACTTATTTGCTTTATCCAAAACAATACAGTAGTTTCAGAATAGCAATGTCAGTATTATTACTAAGGATTGTCTAAAGCAGCTTAAGATTTCTTTGTAATTCTTTCTGTCGTTGGGGTAAAGCTCACCAGGGAACGTGCTGTGTGAACCACGCACAGTGTTCAAATGATCGCGTTTTAAAGTTGCCTGAAGTAATTCCTGTTTGTGGCATGAAACCACCAACTCAGAACCAGAGTTAAGTTAATTTCTCTCTCTCTTTTTTTTATATTAAAAAAATATTTGTTTATTTGCTTTTGAGAGACAGAGAGAGAGTAAGTAAGAAGGGACAGACAGAGAGATGGAAACAGAGAATCCCAAGCAGGCTCTGTGCTGTCAGCACAGAACCCGATGTAGGGCTTGAACCCACAAACCATGAGATCATGACCTGAGCCAAAACTGAGAGGTGGACACTCAACTAATTGAGTCACCCAAGTGCCCCAAATTTGTCTCATTTTTATACCCTTCCTGAATCTTCCTGTCCAATAGACACCGAGCTCAATATGGCTGCTTCAGCTCCAGCCTTTATATCTGCATTCCAGGCAGCAGGAAGGAGGAACAGGTAGAGGTCAAAGAGGGTACTCTCTGTGTAATTTTAACTCGTATTTCTCATTAGAGTATATTTTCAGGGCAATTGGGTTTATTTACTATGATTTCTTGCTTTTTTTTTTTTTTAACATAAGGTAGTTGATTTTCTTACCTGTTTTTTAGAAACTATATATTAGGTACATTAACTCTTCGTAATATAGGTTACAAGTATTTTTCCCATTTCATCTATCATTTTACATTGATAATGACATATGCTGACACACAAAACCTTTGTTCTATTTTACATATTCACTGACACATACATACATTCCCTTGTGAATTCTGGGCTCTGAATGATCATTAGGAAAGCTCTCTTCATTCCCAGACAGTAGAGGAGTATACACACGTTTTCTTCTAGTGTTTGTAAGGTATGTGTTTACAAGTACATCTCTGATCCATTAGGAATTATCCTACTACACGTCGTAAGGTATGGACCCTATTTTATACATTTTTGTATTGCTATGCAATTGGCCCCGCATCCTTTTTTCCTCTCATAGATTTGAAACTGGTGGGGGCTGGGGGAAGAAGCTACCTTGCCAGTGTGGCAGCATTTGAGCTGAGTGACCTGAAGGAACAGCTGTTCAGGAGGAAGAGCTGAGGGGACGAGCTTCAGGCAGAGGGAGCATGTGCAAAGGTCCTGAGGTGAGAATATTACCCCTCGTGAGGACTAACAGGGATGTCTGTGGCTGAAGCGGAGCGAATGAGGGAGTGTGGAGGGAAAAGAAGGTGTAAAGGAGAGGTGTTTGCCTTTATTCTGAAGCCTGCAGGGCACAGCCCTGGGGCACGAAAGGCCCCCTCTGGCTCTGGTAAAAGGTGCCATTTGTCAGATGCAGAGGCTGAGAGAATCTAGGGAGAATGGAGGGCAGACAGGGGGCCAAGGTCGCGATCCGGTTTCCCTGAAGAGGAGCTTAGGCCAATGGCCTCCTCCCCTCTCCTACTGCATGAACCGCGTGGGCCGGCAGCCTCATCTACACCCGCTATCTGGAGTTGTCAGAGGAGGCACCGCAATTCACGCGCTACCGCCAGCGGCTGGTTCTTCGGATCCGACCGCAAATTTATTCTCAACGACACAAATGTTCTCCGCCCCTCCCAGGCCCCGCCCACCAAAGGGCAATCCCCGCCCCCTAAAGGGCAACCCCCGCCCCCTAAAGGGCAATCCTGCGGTTCTGCTTTACCCGACGCGAGTAGCCCTGCACCACCCGGCGAAGCTCTGCCGCCTGCCCCGCTTGAAACCCACACTCCAAGCTGCGCAAGGCCTCAGCACAGGTGCGCCCCATCTCGCCCCGCAAGAGCCCCTCAGGAGTGTCTGGGTTCAAGTCCCCTCCTCGCTGCCCCCAGTAGTGTGGCCCTTGACGCCCCCGCTGATCTCTGTGCCTCACCTTTCCCCTCTATGCAGTGGACATGAAAATAGCCTTACCCCCAAAATCTGCCCCTGCACGTTCTTGCCTGTGACCTCAGGCGTGTCCCTTCACCTCCCCGAACCTCAGCTTACCCCTCTCTAGGATGGGTGCAGGTCGCACTCGCTCTTCAACACCCTGCCCCTCGTTTCTGGGCTGTGTGAGCTTTGGCAAGCATCTTAACGGCCTCTTTGCCTCAGTTTATTCACTGAGAGTGGGCTGTTGAGAGGGCGAACTTTGAGGGTACAGGTTGGACCCTCAGCATACAGCAGGTTCTGGATACATGTTTGAGGTTGTTCGGGCAGTTGGTCCAGGAGGGGAGATGCAGGAAACAGGCTGTGGAGGGTGGGGGTGGGGAGTGGGGCGCTGGCTGAAGGCAAAACCAGTAGGTTGAGGTCCCAGGGCGGCACTGAACCTCAGTTGCTTTATCTGCAAAATGGGCCTGTGAGGTTGTGGTGAGGCCAAAAGGGAATCACCCATGCGGGCTTGGTGACAGCACAGAGTAGGTGCTTTAAAAAAAATGGGAGCCTGCTTGGGATTCTCTCTCTCTCTCTCTCTCCCCTTCCCCCCTCAAAATAAACAAATAAACTTAAAAAAGAAAGTGAGCCTTGACTGACAAATGAGGTACAGTAGAAGTCCACTGTGGCTGAAGAAAGAAAAAAAATCTAGAATGAAATAAGCCATCATATTAGTAACAACGATTTTTTTTTACGGTTATTTATTCATTTGAGAGAGATGGAGAGAGCGCACAAGCAGGGAAGAGGGAGAGAGAGAGGGAGAAAGAGAATCCCAAGCAGGCTCCTCACCACCAGTGCAGAGCCCAACGTAGGGCTCGAACTCACAAACCATGAGATCATGACCTGAGCCAAAGTCGGACGCTTAACCAACTGAGCCACCCAGGCTCCCCTAGGTGTTGATTTTATTCTAAAAATCTCATTAAATCAATAGATATTTATGGAGCACCTGGTGTGTGCCAACCCATGCCAAGGGCAGGGACTGTGTCTGAGTTTAGCTTCTTTTGCCAGAGGCTTTTTAACTTACCAGTGAGCATCAGGCACATCATAAGTGCATAATAAAAATTCTTCAGGAAATTAAATGCTACGACGAGGGAGCTATTTAGATTATTTACATTACATCTGTGTTTTCTGAAACTGTTTTTCCACTGAGCAAAAATTATTTCAGCAATCAGAAAGCAAACATGTAGGGGCGCCTGGGTGGCTTAGTCGGTTAAGCGTCCGACTTTCGCTTAGGTCATGATCTCGCGGTTTGTGGGTTCGAGCCCCGCGTCGGCTCTGTGCTGACTGCCAGCTCGGAGCCTGGAGCCTGTTTCAGAGTCTGTGACTCCCTCTCTCTCTGACCCTCCTCTGCTCGCGCTGTCTCTCCCTCTCCTAGAAATAAATAAAACATAAAAAAAAAAAGAAAGAAAGCAAACATGTAAAGATGCTTCTATTAGAAAATGTACACATCTATGTCCTGTGCCCTCCCCGCCCCCCATCACGGCCCCTTGTCCTCCAGCCTCTCTTCCTTTCCTCCAGCCTGGCTCCTCCTGGCTTCTCATCAAGAGCAGGGTCTGGAGCTCCTGGAAACTGTGCAATTAAAATGAGATGGAGAGGGGCGCCTCACCCTCCTCCCCTAGAACTGAGTATGAGGTCATGTGCTCCCCGGCACCGCCTGCCCTATAGAAGGCGCCTGATTGCAGCCTGCGCATACGGTCTTCCCTGTGTATGCAGTTGGCGCCCAATGTGTGAATTTGCTCTTCCCCTCAGTGGGCTTCCTCCCCCCAGCCAGGGGTCAGCAGCCTCCTCTGTGACCTCCTTTGAGGCTACTCAGGGAAGCAGATGTTTCCGTCTACTCAAAGGCCTGGGATTTCAGCGATAAGTCCAGGGCCAGCATCAGAGCTAACACGTGGGAGAAAAAGGAAAGCTGGACAAGGCGGAAAGAGGGTTATTGAGATGGACTTCCTCCCTGAGGCCCTGGCAGGGATATAAACTCAGGGCCTGTGGACATCCCCAAAGAAATAATGATAGTGCTGATGACAATGTCATTTGTTTACCAAGCACAGCCCAGGATACCTTCTGCATCATGATAACAAAGAATGTATTAAAATCAGTCTGTCGAAAGCCTCCCGTGGCTCACCAGTGCTGTGAGGATAAAGCCTATACTCTTTGCTGAGGCCAGTAAGGCCCCTTGTGACTACCTACCCATATGCTCTGCCAACCCTCCCCTAGTTTCCCTCCAACTCACCCAGTTCCAGCCACATCCACCTCCTTGATGACGGTGCTCCAAGGAGTTGAACACATGCCACCTCAGGGCCTTTGCCCTTGCTGTTCCCCTGAATCACTACTGAGTCAGAGTAACCTTCACTGACTGCCCATCTTTGCTTGTTGCTTTGGCTGGTTTTCTTCCCTTTGCAAAATGCTGTCAGAAGTTACGGGGCACCTAAGTGGCTCAGTTGGTTAAGTGTCTGACTTCGGTTCTCACATTTCATGAGTCTGAGCCCTGCGCTGACAGCTGGGAGCCTGCTTGGGATTCTTGCTCTCTCCTCTCTCTCTGCCCCTCCCTCGCTCACACTTTCTCACTCTCGAAATAAATCAATGTTAAACAAAAATAAAATAAGGGCACCTGGGTGGCTCAGTCGGTTAAATGTCTGACTTCGGCTTAGGTCATGATCTCATGGTTCGTGGGTTCAAGCCCCGCGTCGGAATCTGTGCTGACAGCTCAGAGCCTGGAGCCTGCTTTGGATTCTGTGTCTCCATCTCTCTCTGCTCCTCCCTCGCTCATGCTCTATCTATTTCTCTCAAAAATAAATAAACATTAAAATTAATTAATTGATTAATTTAAAAAATGAGCATGAGGAAACAGATGAAGAACCCCCATCTACGGAGAAGGAAACCCCCAGAGCGGTTCTCACTGCATCCATGGAGATTGACTGTCAGACCCCTGGAGTCTGAGCCCAGACTGTACCAACTCTGCTTTCAGGCAAGTAAATGCCCTCTTCCCCCTCCCTATGGGTAAATAAGCTTCCAAAAGCTTCAGAGAACAGGGTCTAGCCCCTCAGACCTGGGTTTGAGGCCAGGCTTTTCCTCTTTTAATTGGGGAAATTGGCTTAAGCCCCCTGAGCCTCAGTTTCCTTTTCTATAAAAACGGAGTTAAAGGCGGGGGCGTGGAGATGCCTCCTCCCCCACGATCTCTTTGTGCCTTCCCACACTGGGCAATAATTGGGCCCCTGAGAGGCCGTGCCCTGGGCCAGGACTCTAAGGCACCCCCAGTCTGAGACTGGGACAGAGCTGGATACAGACACGACCGAGTCCTGTGGGGGGAAGGGTTGGGGCACTAGAGGGAGTCTGGGAAGGCTTCTTGAAGGAGAGGGTGTCAGGCTGGCATTTCAGGTCATAGGCGGGGCTGACTGCGAAGGCTCAGTGATGGGGTTAAGGGTAAAGGTTCAGAGATGGGGTTCAGCTGCTTGGCCAATGGCAATGAGGAGCCAGATTCTCCCTCTGAAGCCTCCAGCAGAGCCAGAGAAGCTACCAGAGCAGGAAAGCGAGCAATGCATCTAGTTAAGAGGCCCCCGGCAGTGGAGGCTGGAGCGAACTGGTGTGGGGGCCTCCCCGAGTGGCCCATGCTGATTTTCACCTATGCCTAGCCACCAGGAATGGCCTCCCCTAGCAGACTGAGGGAGGAGGCAGCAGTATCTGAGTCACCGGGTTCCTGTAAGAACATTCGGCCCCATGTGGGCTGTCACCAAACGGGAACACGGCCCCCGGAGCCCCTCCGTGTTGCCTTCCCGGCGGCTTCCCGCTCTCTGTTCCCACAGCTGTTCCTTTAAGGCCACAGAAGGAGAGTAGGAGGAGAGGGCAGGCAGGCAGGAGGGCATGTAGGAATTTGGGAGCTTGGGGGGGAGGGAACTTCCCTGGCTAAGGGTCCAGTGTGTCCTGGGGCTGTCTGAGGCTTGGACTTTGTCTCAGATGAGAAAATTGAGGCTCAAAGGAAGGGAAGGTCTGTCCCCTTTCTGTACACGAACAGATACCTGATTCTCTCTCAAGAGCTGAAACCTGGCCTGGAGCCTGCAAGGTAAATCTGATCATGTCCCTTCCTCCCTGTCTCCAAACTCTGTCATGGCTCCCCAGTACCCTTGGGGTGAAACCCACACACCACACCACTGCTTATGACATCTTATCTGGCTCCTCTGGCCTCCTTAGCCTTCAGTGATCCCTACTCTCTTCCCATTCACTTCTCTCTGGCTACCCTGGACCCTTACTGTTCCTCCAACATACTCAGCCTGTCGCCACCTCAGGGCCTTTGCATATGCTGTGCCCTCTGCCCAGAGTACTCTTTGTGAATTATTATTCCCATCTGAGTCCTCAGGAAAGTGCAAAGAGAGGAGTTCACATGCTCAGTAACATGCATCAAATTGGTGGAAGTCAGGATTTGCACTCAGGCTCATATGACGATCTACTCGAGCCATGTCCCACCAGTGGGATGTTTAAGAGAGGCCTCCAAACCAGTGCACCATGGAGCTGGATGATTCTCTGTGCCTCTAGTTTTTGCTGCCTCCAGCTAGGTGCCAAAGGCCCTGAGGCCTTGGGCCCAAACCCCGCTGCTCAGGGAGCTCCTGGGCCAAACTCACCCCTAAGTCTCCAAGCGTCCCTCCTGATGTGGCCGCAATTTTTCTGCCCCACTTTCTGCCCTTCACGCAGAAGGATGGCAGAGCCTTCAAGGACGACACAGCCAAAAATAATCGGGCCCCGACCTACCTCCCAAAAGTGGGGCAGCCCCGCCCAGCCACCTGGTACCGCGGAGGTAATTAGTGCATGTGGCAAATGAGGGTAATTAGGTCTGTGGGAACCAAACCGCAGATCCAGGTTTGGAGTTTGGAGGGGGGTCAAGTGCTGCCTACCCCCGCCCCCACCCCTCCCTGGTCCTGGGAGCTCACTTCCATAACCCAGCGTCAGACCCCCTCCCCTTAGCCTTTTCATGCCTTCCTGGGGGGCAGCTTGTCTAATGGATTAACTTTGTCCTTGTGCAGAAGTTGAGTTGGATCTGAATTTAAGGTGGGATCACTTTTCAAGTGATGAAAAATCACCAATATGAAGTCACCAAATTCTCCTATGCCATGACCCCCATGCATCCACCCCATGCTGGGAGATGCCAAGCTCAAGGGAAGCCTCAGCCCAGCCCTTGAGGTGCCTTCAAGCTGGGGGAGTCAGAGCTGGACACAGACACCCCTAGTCCATAGGGATCAGGGTTGGGTTAGAAGGAGGGAGTGTGTTGGGGAAGGTCTAGAGGGAGACCTGGAAGGGCTTCTCAGAGAAGAGGGCATTGAAGGTGGGACTTTGAGGGATGAATAGGAGGTTTTCAGGAGGATACGTTCTGGTGGCTGGCCCAACTGGCCATGGCTGGGGAAATGGGGGGAAAGTGGAGGAGTGTGGCTGGAGGAGCATATAAGGGCCCCAGAGATAAAGATTTAGAAATTATCATGCCAATTTGGACCTACTTCTATCCTTGAAAGCTCATGCCTAGTTGGGATCCTTCAACCCCTGGAAGAAAATCTTTAAGAATCTGGCTCAGGATCAAAACCACATGCTCAGACAGCCAAGAATAAATATAGTGCTTATAACAACTGGCATTTGTTAAGCTCCTGGGGTCATGCCCTTTTCACACAAGCACTTGGTGGATCCTTATAGGAAACTTCAGAAGTGGGCACCATTTTTATGCCCATTTTATAGATGGAGTGACTAAGGCACAGGGAAAATGTCTTCTTTAAGGCCACGCTGCTGGTAAGAGGCAGGGCTGAGAGTCACTCCCTGGTCATGTGACTCTGGAGACCAATACTGGGGCCTGGGGACCCTCTCCTTCCTGAAGCATTTAAAGAGTTACTGCTGCAGGTAAGGACTGACCTGACCTAGGTGCTGGGGACAGAACCACAGAAGAGGTGGATAGGAACCAAATCATGTCATAAACAGATCTAAGTGGCCCATGTCATCCATACCATAAGACTAGGCATGTGGCTTTGGGGAAGAGTGACAGACGTCCCCTGATCTGGTGGGCTAGGAATCCTCCAGGGAGGAGAGACCATTTAGCTTCAGTCCAAAGGTGGGTCAGATTTAACGAGGCAGAGGCCAGAGACGAACCTGTAAGAGCCACTCCACAAATGCAGCTTCCCGGCAGCCAAATCAACTGTTCTACTCTCTGCTTGATCCCTTCTGTGACAGGAAGTTCATTTTCTCATTTCCTCTCTCAGCACCAAGGGAAAGCCATCGCTCCTAATCAGCCACCCTGGAGTGGTGGCCTCTGGCCACACTGTAAGGACATCCCCTGGCAGGAGGGGTCCCAGGCTGGGGTGGAGGTGGTAGCTTGGGGCCACCATTCTTGGGGCAGTCTATGCCCAGGGGAGAATGAGGAACTGCTGGTGTTGCCTGGATTCTCCTGCCTCCTCCCTCTTCCCCCAACCCTGCAAGCACCAGCCCATTCTCCAGGTGAAAAAAGTGAGGTCCATACTGACAAAGCCACTCACTCACTATTTGTACTTGAATAATACACCTTCAGGTCGCGGCTGCTCAAGGTGGGCCTATCCCAACCCCTCCCGGAAGCCTGAGTGGGGCTCCAGGAAGTGATTCAACTCTCCACTCTCTCTCATGTCCTTGTCTTCTGCCCACACAGGGGGTAAAGCCTGCCTTGGCCCCTCTCCTGGACGCCCCCACAGAATGGCCACATGGCCGTGGCGCTGCAGCCGGCCAGCACTCAGCACACACTGAGTGGCTTCCAGAAGCCTCGGCCCTGTCGGCACCTTTCCCAGTTACTTAATTTTTTTTTTTTTTTTTTGGTAATAAGGAAAAGTCACTCTTTGCACAGAACAGACGGTATTTTCTTTGTTCCCCACAATGTTCAAAGCATTTTGTGGCTTCAGGCCTGAAAGCAAAGCCAAATCCTTTGCTTGTGCAGATGCCTCGTGAAGTCAGAAGCATCTGGGGAAACTGAGGCGCAGGCTCGGTTTCCCTAGCAGGGATGAGCAGTTCCTCTCATACTGGGTGAGGCTGGGGCCCCAGGATGGGCCAGTCCTCCCCAAAATGCCCAGATCTGGCCACGACCCAAGTAATAAACAGGTAGTACGGATCAGGGGTCCCACAGAAAGTGATGGGGGCATAGCGCAGAACACAGTGAGATCGCCTGCATGCTCCAGATAGTGAGAGAAACTTCCAGGCCGGGGGTGGGGGGTGGCCGGAGCGCTGAGCCTGGAATGACAAGGTGGAATATATGCCTGCAGAAAGGGCTTTCCAGGTGGAGGGAGCAGGTTGGGCAAAAACCTGAAGCGAAGTAAACCCTGACCTCGGCCTGGGAATAAGTCTCCGGAAACGACACAACCAGTAATTCACCTAAAGGTAATTGGAAGACAGCTCCCAGCCCAGATGTACGATTCTCGCCAGGGAAACAAATAAAAGAACAGGGGAAAGAGACGGGGCAGAGAAGGTGAAAAGCAAAGCCTCTGAGGTGGTCGGCAGGTTCCAGCATGGGGTTCAGGCAGCTCTTTCTGCGCGTGGCTCCGGTACCCTGGCTTTAATGAACTCGCCTTTTTGCACCAAAAACAAAACAAAATATGAGGTTCAGAACCTTAGGGAACTGCAGGCCTGGGTTCTGAGGAGCTGCAGTGCCTCTGTCCATGAAGCTGATGGCACTGTGTGACTTTGGAGGACTCCAGAGGAAGGGCAGCCACGGGATTGACCAGTGGGCCCCACGGGTGGACTTGGGCCTGCGGAGGCTGGGCTCAGCTCCAGAAGGACCCTCTCCTGGCAAGTGCATGGAGGGCTCCCTCTGACCAGAGATGGCAAACCCAGGCCTGAGGGCCTCCAGGGGGTTCACTCATTCGGTGGGAACCGGGCCCCAACATTCCCTCTGCCTTAAGTTGTGGGACCCCACGGCATAGCAGTGCTGATAATCTACCGGTCGTTGGTGCTGTGGCCGTCCTCTTGTGGGAGGCAAAGGGTGGACGAAGCCCTTCCCCCACTGGGGATCAGAACTGGGTGGGAAGTCAAGCAGGAAGGATTCTGAACAGTGCACCCCTGATTAAGCCTCATTAAGTGCCTATCGTTTGCCTCTCTCAGCCTCTTCCAGCTCTGCCGGTTCCTCTTTCACGCATTACCTACTGAGCACCTACTGTGTGCAGGCACCCACCTCTGTGCGGCACAGGTGCCCCTGCCCCAGGATCCCTCAGGTGGAGAGGGAATCCCATCAAAAGCAGAAGGTCATGACCTCAGGCAGTGAGAGCCCTGGCAGCAGTGACCTGGAGGGTCAAGGCCACCCCTGACAGGACGATGAAGCCACATCCTCCGTCTCCCGTGCCCCTCCCCCATCTTTCTATCTCTGGGTCTCTCTGTCCCCATCCCCACCCTGTCCCTCTTCCCCGTCCTTAACCCCTTGCCCGCCAGTCCTCTCCCGGCTTCCTCCCTGCTTCCGCCCCTCCCTCTCCCCCTCCCCCCCCGCCGCGGAGGGCCGGCAGGGGGCGCTGCGGGGCAGCCTCGGAGGCCCGGGGAGGCGGGGCGGGCGGCGGCCGCGTCGGGACCCGCCGCGATGGGACCGGAGGCGGCGCGGGCGGCGGCGGAGGCGCAGACAAAGGCGCGGGCGGTGCGGAGGGCGGCGCGGAGGGCGGCGCGGAGGGCGCGGGCCCCGGAGCCAGCAAGCGAACGGGGCGCCCGGCTGCTGGGAGTCGGCGCCGCGGGCCAGCACCCGACTCGAGCCCGGACGCTCGCGGGACGCCGAGCCCGCAGGGTGAGCCCGACTGTCCGAGCGTGCTCCGGGGACGTGGGGACCCCCGAGGTTCTAGGGCCAGGGGGAGGGTGGGGGAGTCCCCGAAGTTCTGGACACGGAGGCTGGGGGCGGCTCGGGGAGCCCCGAAGTTCCAGGGCTTGAGAGGGCGCAGGGGCCGCGAAGTTCCGGAGTCGGGGTCGGAGAGGGCACAGTACGAGGGGTTCCCAAAGTTCCAGTCCTGGCGTTGGAGGAGACTGCGGTGTCCCCGACGTCCCGGGCCTGGGATAGGGAGTCGGCACGAGGGGACCCTGAAATTCCGGACCCGAGGCTGGAGAGGTGGCAGGGAATCCCCGAAATTTGGGAGCTGGCGGTGGCGCGAGGGATCCCCGATGTTCTGGAGCTGTAGTTGGAGAAGGCGGAGAATGTGTCCCCGAAGTTCTGGACCCGGAGTTCGGGGGCGTTGCGGCGGTCTCGGAAGTTACCAGGTCGAGGGTGGCACTTCCCGAAGTTGGGGCGCGCATTGGGCGCCCCGCTTCTGACGCGGATGGGAACTCCTTCCTTACTGAATATCAGGCCCCCTGGACCGGGGCGCATGGGGTGGGGCTTCGCCCCCACACGCGATTGGGGATCCTGGGCACCGGGCGGGGTCGGGGCCTCCTTCGGGAGCCCCGCGGCCAGCGGCGTCTGAGGCACATGACTAGTTGGTGAGTAACTTTCCCCAAAGCTGCAAGTCTCGGCAGGACTGTCAGGGCCGGAAGGGCTTGTGTTCCTGGGACCCTTGCACCCTGGAACCCTGCTTCGACCCAGGACCCGCTCCCAATCCAGGCCAGAGCTGCCGCCCCTCCCCCACCCAGGGGCTCCGGTTTCAGACCCTGTGACCAGGGCAGCAGCTGCCCAGGACAGGGTGGGGGGGCATCCCTCCTCTGACCAAGGAGGCCGTTCCACTGGGGCCTCCCTTCCCCCACTTTGCCACCTCCTTCCCCCAGGTCCCCCCTGGATCCCCTACAGATCCCCCTGGCGCAGGTTTTGGGGACACAGAGGTAAGGGTCAGGAATTCCCCAGGGCAACTGTTCCTGGTTTCTGTGGGGTTGTGGCTAGAGGAACCAAGAGAGGCTGGGGAGCCCCCTCTCCCAATCCCTGGTCCCACCCAGCCCTGCCCGGTATTGGGATTGAGTGGTCATGGGCAATCTGGTAGTGGGCACCAGGGTAAACTTGTTTGGCTACATCTTATCTGTTTAACTACCCTGGGAGCTACCTGGGGATTGTTGACTCCAAAATGTGCCTCTGCCCTCGGGTGGAAGCCAGGGTGTCTCTCTGTGGGTTCGCTGGGGGGACTGGTGTCCCAGTAGGCACCTAGTGATGCCCTAAATGTTGATAGAGATCCTGGTTTGGGGAGTGATGAGTGAATGTGGCAGAAAATCCCAAGCAGGATTTCACCTTGGCCCTTCTCTACCCAGCCCCCAGATTGAGGGGGTTTCTCTGGGGTTTCAGTAACCAGCATGCTGAGAAGCTTATGCTGGGCTATTAGGGGCCACCTGGCTCCTGCTCAAGGTGTTGTGAGAGCTTCCTCCAGATGGAGAGGGACAGGATCTGCTTGCTCTGGGTGATCTGCTAATTCTCTCACCTTTTTGGCCGAGGTTCTATGAGTGGTGTCTGTACCTGGTGGTGCGCCCTGAGGTTGGACCCGCTCGGTGTCCCTAAGCCTGTCCTGGGGAGACACTCACAATTCCCCCTCTCCCCACAGAGCCTGAAACCGCAGCTCCTGTCGTCCTTCTGGCTGCCTCTCAGAGCCCACCCAGCCCAGCCTGACCAATGTCCACAGCCAGGTGAGTCCCTGCCTCCCCAGCTTGGCCCTGATTCCCCTGGGGGATACCCAGCCCCGCTGAGAACCCTCTCCCCATGCAGGGAGCAGCCCATCTTCAGCACAAGGGCGCACGTGTTTCAGATTGACCCGGCCACCAAGCGGAACTGGATCCCAGCGGGCAAGCACGCGCTCACTGTCTCCTACTTCTATGATGCCACCCGCAATGTCTACCGAATCATCAGCATTGGGGGTGCCAAGGTCCTGGCAGGGCCTGGGTGGGGTGGCAGGCTCAAGAGGTCTCAGCATCAGGCCTGGGTCTGGCCATTGCCTTGCGTGCCTGGGGGCTGGGGTTGAGGGGGTAGCCCTGGATCAGTCTCCCTCCTGAAATGGCTCAGACCAAGGACCTCCTAGGAGTTAAGACAAAGTGACACGCTGGGGGTTTCTTGGTCAGTATTATCAGTCTCATCAGCCTTGAACTTCGCTCTCCCCAGGCCATCATCAACAGCACTGTCACCCCCAACATGACGTTTACCAAAACCTCCCAGAAGTTTGGACAGTGGGCAGACAGTCGCGCCAACACTGTCTATGGCCTTGGCTTTGCTTCTGAGCAGCATCTGACCCAGGTGGGCTGGTAGGATTACATGGTGGGAGGGACAGAGCTGGGCCTGGGTCTTCTAGGTATACTGGGGCCTCTGGGCAGGTGCTGGGTTTCCATCTTCCCAGCTGTAGAATGGGTATCAGAAAAAGCCAGAAGCCGCTTCCTGGTTCCCTGGTTCATGTCTCAGCTCTGCTGGCCACTTGCTCCAATTTTGGACACACCCTACCCTTCTCTGGGTGCCAGGGATGGGCTGAGAGTGCCCTCACGCACCCTGGCACTACTTCATCATCGCCTCCCTCCGCCCTCTGCTATCTCTAGGCTTCAGTATTGTCTCATCCATGTTTCCCTGGATGGTTAGTGCTTTCTGATTCCTAATGAGACCGTGAGGATTTTCTTCTCTTCTAGAAGCTTTAATTTTCCTTTCAAATTTAGGTCTTGAATTAATTTCTGTGGGTGGTATAAGGTAGGAGTGTTTTTTCCCACTGAGTATTCGGTTGCTCTTAGACTGTTTTTTGAAAAGATCATTCCTCTCTCCCCTCACCCCCCAACCCCCCGCAATGAATTGCACTGGCCCCTTGGCCCCAATCAAGTGACTGTGTGTATATAAATATTTTCTTTAAAAAATTTACTTTCAAACTAAGGAAATGTATTTTAAAATGAAAAACAGTGAGTGTATCCTACCCTAACTGGAAAACTGGTAAATGTAAACATTAGTTCAGTAGAAATGAGAAAAGGGTGATTTATTTGCTCACTGACTACAGGGGCCTCTAAGAGGCTCTGAGCCCAAGACCTGCTTTCTCTCTGTTATAAAAAGATATTCACAAGTGTCCCGGCATTAAAGACAGCGTGCACCTGAGGCTCTCCTTGCTGAAATAAGCCTGACTGAGAGGAAAAGGGGATTCCTTTTTCAAGGTGCCTCCATGTAATACATTTACGTGAACATCCCACCTTCCACCATGATACTCAGTCTGATCACTGGGGACATTTTCTTTTCTTTTTTTTTTAATGTTTTATTTATTTCTGAGAGAGAGAGTGTGTGAACAGAGGAAGGTCAGAGAGAGGGAGACACAGAATCTGAAACAGACTCCAGGCTCTGAGCTAGTTGTCAGCACAGAGCCTGATGCAGGGCTCGAACCCATGAACCGTGAGATCATGACTTGAGCCAAAGTTGGACGCTTAACCGACTGAGCCACCCAAGGGCCCCTACTGGGGACATTTTCTAAGCCTTCTTACCACTCTTCTAGTTCATGAGATGAGAGCATATGAGTGGCTCCTAAAGTCCCCTCCAAAGTGACAGGGCTGGTGCTGGGGGTGGGGGTAGGGGGTGCCCTAGTGGGGCTCTGGGAGAGGGGGCTGGGTTTTCTTTGATTGTTTGTTCTCTCTCCCCCCCTTCCCCCAGTTTGCTGAGAAGTTCCAGGAAGTAAAGGAAGCAGCGAGGCTGGCAAGGGAGAAATCTCAGGATGGGGGGGAGCTCACCAGTCCAGCCCTGGGACTCACGTCCCACCAGGTCAGTGTCCCTTGTCCCATGCCTGCCAGTCACTCAGCTGATATCAAGGGACCTGGTG
The DNA here is from genome assembly GCA_017311185.1 of Proteles cristata cristata. Lineage (NCBI taxonomy): Eukaryota > Metazoa > Chordata > Mammalia > Carnivora > Hyaenidae > Proteles > Proteles cristata. The sequence continues at coordinate 217,643 of JAESUZ010003691.1, read as the reverse complement.
CTGTGCGAGTGCCCACGACCAAACACTCACAGATTGTGTGAAGCTAGACCTGTAGCAGAAGCCTTGGAGGAAAAGTGTCAGGAGCACATTCTGGGGGCCTGCCTAGCCTTGGATCAGGGGAGGCCTAGAAACAAGCTTAGGGGCACCTGGGTGGCTCGGTTGAGCATCTGACTGCAGCTCGAGTCGTGATCTCAGGGTTTGCGAGTTCAAGCCCCTTGTCAGGCTTGCTGCTGTCAGCACAGAGCCTGCTTTGGATCCTCTGTCCCCCTCCCTCTCTCCTCCTCCCCCACTCGTGCTCTCTATTAAAAATAAACATTAAAAAAATCAGCTTTAGATGGCAGAGTAAAAACCTGGAGGTTTGAAATGGCTAAGTAGAGGGGCAGAGTAAAAGAATTGTCCCTGGGCACTTTCCCCTATTAATTTATTCAGCATAATCTACTGACCACCTACTGTGTGGAAAAGAGGGTTAGGAGTTGAAAAAGTAGGCTGGTCCCTGCCTTCAGGGCTCATGGTCCAGGCCTGGGAGGGGGATTCATAATGAATTCAGCCTAGTAGAAGGCTTCCTGTCAGAATCTTAAAAGCATGTTGAAATTTGGCCCCAGGGAAGGGCATTGCTGTGAGGGAATAGCATAGAGATTTCACATTGCCCTGACTCCCTTGCAGATTTTGAATATCTCAGTGGGCTTATTTAGACCAGTCTGCATCAAGTGTGCTCCTGGGGGCCTGGTGAGAACCCAGGCAGTCCAGGTTAGGATACGGTGCCGGTGCCGGAAACCCTGACCCAGGGGCCATGGGGAGCCAGAGAAGGTGGATGAGGAGAGGAGGGGCGTGCTCCCATCCCAGTGCTGGAAGAGACCCCTGTCCTCAGTCACAACCCCAGTAACATCGGCCCTGACCTCAGCCATGACCTAACTGGTCCTTGACTGAAGCCGCCCCCCAGTGTGACCCCGATTCTGCCCACGCCCTTAGGTGCCCCCAAGTCCTCTCGTCAGCGCCAACGGCCCCGGTGACGAGAAACTGTTCCGTAGCCAGAGCGCGGACGTCCCCGGCCCCGCAGAGCGCGAGCGGCTCAAGAAGATGCTCTCCGAGGGGTGAGGGGGGTAGGGCCGGGCATAGGGCGTGGCAGGACTACTGGCACGGAGAGGGGCTTCTCTGAAGCCAAAGGGCGACGGGATCTGACTGTACCCACTGCCCGGGGGGAAGGGAGGAGGCTGACTCGGATCCCGCCCCTTTAGGAGCTGACCTCGCCCCGGGAATGTGCTCCTCCTTTGACCACGCCTTCTCGGGACTGACCCCGCCCCTACCTCGCCCGCTCCTCGGGGCTAACCCGGCCTCTTCTACGCCTCCCCGGCCAAATTTTAAACCCCCGGGTGCCTCCCCACCCTCACCCCGTTCAGAGCACGCCCCGATGGGCTGGCTCCGCCCCCCGTTCCGTCTGTCTCCCAGAGCCGACCCCAGGCACCTACTTTGACCTCGCCCGAGACAGGATCAGGCTACCCCTCGACGTCCCCACCCGTGGCCCGGCTCTAGCCCCGCCCCGCCCCCAGCCCCGTCCTGCCCTGCCCCCACACGCAGGGCTGCCCGGCCCTGCCCCAGCCAACCCTTGCGTCCCTGCAGCTCCGTGGGCGAGGTGCAGTGGGAGGCCGAGTTCTTCGCGCTGCAGGACAGCAACAACAAGTTGGCGGGCGCCCTGCGAGAAGCCAACGCCGCCGCCGCCCAGTGGCGGCAGCAGCTGGAGGCCCAGCGTGCAGAGGCTGAAAGGCTGCGGCAGCGGGTGAGGGGACCCCTCCCTCCCAGAGACTCTAAGTGCCCCCCTGGTAACTGTGGAGCCCCTGCCTCCGCCTGTCTTATCCGTACTGGGTTCACTGGATGCGTGGTCTCGGAAGGCTATTTCCCCGAGCCTCAGTTTCTTGTTCTGTATTATGGCTCTGAGTACTGTCTGAGTACTGAGTACTGTCTGAGTACTGTCAAACCCTAAAGTCCTACCTGCTCTGAGTTGGTAGCTGGGATCGGAGGGGATGAGTGCCTACTCGCAGGTGTGACTGAGCAAGGGACAGTCCCCAGGGGTCAGGAGCTGACATTCCTGTCCACACAGGTAGCAGAGCTGGAGGCCCAGGCAGCCACCGAGCCACCCTCAGTGAGTGAGAAGGAAGGGCCAGGCCAGTCATTGGAGCAGCTGGAGGCACTAGTGCAGACCAAGGACCAGGTGAGCGCGGAGTGTGTGTCCCTGGCCTTCACCTTCCCTGACCCCTCACGAGGGAGCCAGGAGCCCCGGGATAGACCCTGGGAACTTTTCTCTAGGAGATCCAGACACTGAAGAGCCAGACCGGTGGGCCCCGGGAGGCCCCGGACACCACTGAGCGCGAGGAGACGCAGCAGAAGGTGCAGGTGTGTGTAGTTGCCATGGGATGGGGTGTCTGCACAGATGCAGCCAGCCCCCGTCGGGGACAGGGCTGGGATCTTCCTGGCGGGTCCTGGGCAGCTATGTGCCTCCCCAAGACTGTTTCTTCACCTGTAGGAGGGGTCAGGAAGAGTTACCTAAGGTTGTGAAGGCTTGAGAAGCCCAGGTGCATGGAAAGCCTGTTTGCAGCCAGTGTTTTGTAAAGGACGATTATCAGTACAATTTTTCGTATTCTTTCATTGAACAAGCAGTTTTTGAGTGTCTGCTGAATTCTCATGCTTGACCCCATTAAGTCCTCACACATCCGCAGCCTGAGATCAGGAGACTGTATCTGAACCCAAGTCTGATGGGCCAACGAGTGTGGGAGAGAGTTCTGGGGGAGGGGAGAGAGAGGAGACAGGAGTCGAAGCAGGCTCTGCACTGACAGCAGGGAGCCTGATGCGGGGCTGGAATTCACAAACTGTGAGATGATGACCTGAGGCAAAGTCTGATGCTTAACTGAGCCACCCAGGCGCTCCTGGCCTGGCTTTCGCTGAAGACTTTACCTGAGAAACGTTCATGGGGCACGTTCCATGAGTCCCATAGGTGAAGATGTTAAAGGATCTGGTGACCCAGAAGAGAGAAGTTGGGGAAATGCTCCCTCTTGTCTCCTGGGCAGAGTACACGGCATGTGCAAAGACCCTGAGGTGGGGAGACACTCAACATGTTCAAGGAACCACAAGGAAGCCAGCAAGGCTGAGCTGAAATGAACAAGAAGAGGGAGAGGTGTGGATTTCAGTCACAGGAAGGTTTTGAGCAGAAGGGGGTTGTGATCAGTTCTATGACGTTCAGATGGGCCAGGGGCACAGGGAGTGTCTTGGGCAGAAGCTGCAGGGAGGCCAAGAGTAAGGAGGCCCGGCCCAGCCCAGGGTGGGGTCTGCTGGGATGACACGCAGATGCTGGGTGCCCCAGGTGGGGCTGGTGACCCTTAAGACTTGTTGGGGCCTCAAATCCTGCCTGTCCTCTCCCTGCAGGACCTGGAGACCCGCAACGCCGAGCTGGAGCATCAGCTGCGGGCGACAGAGCGCAGCCTGGAGGAGGCGCGGGCCGAGCGGGAGCGGGCGCGGGCTGAGGTGGGCCGGGCCGCACAGCTGCTGGACGTCAGGCTGTTTGAGCTGAGCGAGCTGCGAGAGGGCCTTGCCCGCCTGGCAGAGGGCACGCCCTAACCTGGCCACAGGGTCTGCGTGGGAGCGGGGCCTGCAGGGGCTGGTTTTATACCATGATTCCCGCCCGGGGCACGAGCCGGGCCGCAGGCGGCACAGTGGGCCGTTCACCCTGGCAGGGACTGGGAGCCCAGCTCAGCCCGGGGAGGGCCTGGCCATAATGCCCCAGCTGGCCCTGGCCGCTCACAGCTCAGGGGCTATTTGGGGGGCTTTTCATTGTGTAGAATTTCTAGAATCCCCAGGGAACGTGCTGGTGCCCACATTACATTTCTAACAGTGGCTGTGCACGTGTGTGTTGTGTGGATGCCCAGGCATCTAACCGCCGTCCCTGGACCCCCTACCTGCTTCCTCTGCGATGCACCTCAGCCGCCCTCAGGCTGTGGAAGCCTTAGAAAACCACTTGACAGTGAAAAGAGGAAGTTTCAGAGCTGGAGGAGCACGCCCAGGCCACAGAGCCAGGAGCCCCGCTCTGCCCAGCATAGCTGTCCCCACCTCCCTGGGCTCAACTCATTGTCTGGACCAGTTTGCCCTCAGGTGGCCCTTGGTTAAGCATCCCCTCCCTTTACTCTGGCTACAAACCCCAAATTCCACCAGGTGGGCAGGTAGGGAAGCTCCTAGAACACGGTAGCGTTCACTATACATGGGAGTCCTCTCACTGAACCTGATGGCCATGTTTGCAGAGTGTGCCATTGGTGTGCCCAGATGAGGAAACTGAGGCCCAGAGACCGTTTCTCAAACCCAAGGTCACCTGACCACAATAGTCAGCACTGCAGTTCAAAGCTCTGGGCCTGGCCCAACGGGAATGGAGAACTGGGGGTGGGGTGGGGTGGGGGTGATGTTCTAGGGGACTCAGGAAGCATCAGCAGCTGAATCCTCCTCCCCTGCCCCCACTCCCACAGAGTCAGACCCGGGAAGCGGAGAGACTCATTTATTGAGTGAGTCCTGCAGGCAACACACCTTGGCTCTGGGGGCCTGATGGCACTCTGCACCCCCCACCGAGGTGACCCTGAACCCGGGTCCCTGTGTGTGGAGTTGAGCCACACCTCGCAGCCAGTGTCCTTTCCTCCTCTGCAGACTGACTCTTGGCAGAGGCTGAGAAGGGGCCGTAGGGCGGCGAGAGCTGCGCAGTGCACCGCGTGGGCGTCCATGGGTTCCAGCAACAAGGACGCAGCAGGCCCAGGGGAGGGGAGGGCCCCTCTGATCCTCGGTTCCATGAAGGAATCCCAGGCTGGGCAGGTGGGGGCCGCACGGAACTCAGGACTGGCCCTGGGTGGGCGCTGGGGCCGAGGGGCCTTCGGGAGGGGCCCTGGGAGGACGCGCCCTGCGGCCCGCCCCGCCCGCCTTCTGCCGCTGCAGCTCCCGCTCCACCTTCTCCTTGAAGCGCCGGTTCTTCTGCTTGATCTTGGCCAGCTCAGCCTTGCGTTTGGCCTCTAGGTCGGGGTCCTGGCACGGGGAATAGCGGGAGGTGGCTGCGCTGGGCCCTCGGCCCCCTGGCTCCCCTCCCCCTCCCCCTGCCAGCTCGGTCCTCACCTTCCCCTCCAGGATCAGCTGCTTCCGCTTATTGATCTCTTTCTTTTCATCGAAGTTGGCCGCTTCCAGTTTCTGGCGGGTGGGGAGTGGGAAGGAGAGGCTGTCTCGGAGTCCCTTGTCTCGAAGGGCCCCCCAGGGTCCCAAGGCCTCAGATACTTACAATCTCACACTCCCTCCGCACCACATTGACCTGCGTAAGGATCTGTAGCACCTTAGCCTCCTCCACTGAGAGCTCCTCCAGCTTCTTCTCTGTAGGGGCAGGAGGGGGCAGATGTGACAAGTGGAAGGATTTTGGCTTCGGAGTGAGCTCCCCAAGCAGTGGGGCATGCAAGACTAGGTCATGTCAGATAACGGTCAGGTAAGCAAGAGCGGGGATTGTAGACCTAAAGAAGATAGACAGACTGTTCTTTTTTGTTGTCAGCAGCACTAGGATTTGACTGGAAGTTTTGTAGGTTTTTTTGTTAACGTTTTATTTATCTCTGAGAGAGAGAGAGAGAGACAGCATGAGCAGGAGAGGGGCAGAGAGAGAGGGAGACACAGAATCGGAAGCAGGCTCCAGGCTCTGAGCTGGCTGTCAGCACAGAGCCTGACGTGGGGCTTGAACCCACAAACCATGAGATCATGACCTGTGCCGAAGTCGGACGCTTAGCCGACTGGGCCACCCAGGCGCCCAAAACACTGTCCTTTAAAGTGCAGAGGTTCCTGAGTTTTAGGACAGTCTGTGCAGTGATTATAGATTTTCCAGTGGTTCTTGGTCTGGGCTACACATTAAAGGACCCCAGGGCGAGGGGGTGGGGTGGGGAGGGAGGTTAAACACATCCAGACTGTGTCCCTGGGGCCTCTGACTCATCCACAGGGACCACCCCTACACCGCAGTCTGAGAAACCGAAGTCCCTTCCGATGGGATGTGGCTTTCAGCTGCTGAGGACCACCGTGGGGAGCTTCTGTTTTGAGAATTGGGCTAAAAGCCTTCATTTGGGGTTGCACAGAAAGGAGAGTGTAGTTGAAGCCTGCCCACGTGAGCAGCCTGGCAGGTGTCTGAGAGGGTGAGTGGGCATCTTGCCCAGGGGCACCTGCTTCCCCTCCCCGCCCAATCCCTCCACTCACTGATCTGCTCCTCGATGGCATGTACAAGGTGGATGTCATACTGCGTCACCAGCGTGATGGCCTGTCCTTGCCGCCCTGCAAGAACATAGCACAGTTACCTGCTGCCTGCTAGGGCCCAATAAAGACAGGTCCTGACTCCCAGGCAGCTCAGGGCTCCTCTTGATGGGAAAAGAATTAAGAGCTTGGTGAACGAGTGAGGGCAAGTCCAACACAGAGGCGACACACGGCACCAGGAGCGGCAGCTCTCCTGCTAGGCTGGCCTTATGCGGGGGCTGGTGATGTGGCTGACCCCCCTCAGGGGCATGGCTACCAGGGAGTCATGTCGGCAATAAGCCTCGACGGGCCTCGGCCCAGATCTGCGCACACTAGTTTCTCCGTTCCCCATTTTTGTGAGGGCGATGGGTGCTGGCACAGCACTGTTAGCTGATGAGTCCCATGACCTTTGGAGCAGCAGGCCTCATCCTCCTGTCATCTGAGGAGGAAACGGGCCCAGAGAGCTGATGTGACCCACCCGGGGCCACAGGACAGAAGAGAATCTCGTAGGCCAGAGCGCTCCCTGCCTTTGCTTTTGAAAGGATGACCCTCCAACACCGCCTCTCACCTGTGGGCTATGTGCCCACATATTCTTGCACCAGCTCAGGACTTCGGTTTCTTACAGTGCGGGCAGGCTGGAAGGACAGGTGTCCTAGGACCAGCCCGCCCCGTCCACTTACCTGCACGGGCCGTCCGGCCGACTCGGTGTATGTAGATCTTCGGAAGCCCGGGGGTGTTGTGGTTAATGACCACCTGCACTGTGGGAATGTCCAGGCCCCTGTCACATGCAGAAACCAAGATGGGGACTCACCCAAGGTCACACAGCCGTGAAGTTGGGGGCCGCCCCAATTCTTGCCCGAGGTCGGCCCTCTGGACCCTCTGTGGGGGTGTCACTGGGTCAACACATGGGAGGGAATATGCTGGGGCCACTCACCGCGAGGCCACGTCTGTTGCAATCAGGATCCTGTAGATGCTGGACTTGAATTTGGCCAGGGCAGCAAAGCGTTCTTTCTGTTGCCAAGTTGGGGAGAGAATTGGGGAGACCAGGGGTCAGGCAGCATCTCAGTGAGTGTCTGAGTGTTTACCGTGTGAGGCCTGGGGACGGGGTGGAGTCCAGGATAGTCCCACCCTCACAGGGCTCACCCATGAGAAGGCCACACTGAGGCCAATGGGTGGCAGGAAGTATTCTAGGCAGAGGGAAGAGCCTGGGCAAAGGCCCTGAGGCTGGGACGAGTCGCCAGGGCCAGGGTCGGGGTGGTCTCAGGGCGGCCCGCCCCCCCCACACCTGTTTCATCATGGAATGCAGAGCCACGGTGGGGAAGTTGAATTTACGCAGCATCATGCACAGGATCTGGCAGGTCCTGGTGGGAAAGACACTGTCAGCCCCGCAGGGCCAGGGTCTCGGGAAGGTGCTCCTGCCCCCGCATCCCCAAGACAAGTAGGTGGCCCAGCATGGCTGGTAAAAAAGAAGCAGGGGCCAGGGGTATGCTGCCTGCTGACATCCTCTCTGCCGACCCCTTCCCTGGCCTAAACCAATGAGAGCCAGCCCTACATCCAGACTTTTCTGGTAGCCAATAAATTCTTGGGGTGGGGGAGGGAAGCAGCCAATTAGGAGGCCTCCTCAATGTGACGTAGGCTACGTTATCTACTCTGGCTCATGCTAGGATAGCCCACAGCTTCCTGACAATCTCCCCAAGAGCTTCAAAGGATTTTGAAGGCCTCTGTGACTGTAGAGAGGACAGCCCTGGGTACTGGAGCTGACGTGCCAGGCCTTAGTGCCTCCCCTAAACTCAGAGAAGAGGCTATTCCATGGCCTTCCGAGCTGCTGGAGGGGTTTTCCGGGGAGGGCCAGAAGCTCCTGGACCTTTTGGTTAAGAGCAGGTCTGAGAAGCCCCAAATCCTGCTCCACCTTCAGGAGCAGTGACCTCAGCAAATGGCTTGACCTCTCCAAGCCTCTGTGAGCAAACCCTCTGAAATCTCTGGTCTGAGAAGAGGCCCTGGAGGGCCAAGTCTGACTGTGTGCCTCATACCTCTCAGGCCTTCGTAAAGAGCTATGGGAGGGGAGCTGGGGGAAAGAGAGAGGCAGGGCTGCCCAAGCTCACTTGCACGTGTTGGTGAAGATGATGATGGACCAGTCCTCGTGCTCATCCTGGAAGTTCTGAATCAGGTGGACCAGATAGGCATCCTTGACCTTCTCAGGCACCAACAGGTAGCGCTGGTCCAGCTGTTCCACCGTGCGCACCCTGGGGAATGGGTGGGCTCAGTTTCCTCCACTGCTGAATGGAGCCAAGGCCCTGCACCATCCGTGGACAATAACCTCGCTGAGTGTGACCCCCAACCCTGCCCCTTGCCTGCCCTGCCCCCTGGAACCTGGCTGTCAACTCACGGGGCCTGAGCCTCCCAGAAGAAGGGCTGGTTGGTGGCAAGGCCCTGAAGTTCTCTGAGCGTGTCAGTCAGCGTGGCGCTGAAGAGCAGTGTCTGTCTGCGAGCAGGCACGGCCGACAGGATGGTCTCCAGGTCTGCGGTGAAGTCGGTGCAGCCCTGCTCCAACAGCCGGTCGGCCTCATCCATCACCTGCGGCCCCGGTGGCAGAGAGCGAGGCAGAGGGGATCGGGGGTGAGGGCGCCGTCCAGGGCCTGATCACATGCCCAGCCTGGCCTGCCTCCCACATGCCTCCCTCCCAGCCTTGGACAGGCGCCCCGAAACTGTCTCCCTCCAATTCTCAGACATCTGCACCCTCAACCATTTCAGCTCCTCAGAGAGGCCCTGTCCCCAACCACCCTGGCTGGTTCCCCTCTTGTTGATCCCTCAGCTGTCCTTGTCACTTTTCCTAATGCTCCACTGGATGGCCTGTGGGACACATGTCCCAAATGGATGAATCAGTGCCCCAGGCCGACTCACCAGGAAACGGATCTTCTTTATACTAAAAGTGTTGGAGCTACGGAGGTGGTCAGCCAGACGCCCTGGTGTGGCGATGACCACATGTGGTTTCCGGGACAGCTCCAGGGCCTGGGCCACCATGTCTGCAGGTGGAGTGGAAGAGGTAGGTCTGGGTAGGGGGGTCTGAGGCTGCAGGGGTTCCCTACCCAGAGCCTCCCTGGGCCCCCTGTACCCATGCCGCCGACAATGATGCAGTCTTTCAGGCCCAAAGGCTTCCCCAGGACCCGGAACTGCTCTGCAATCTGGTAGGCCAGCTCCCTGTAGACATGAAGGGGCCAGGATGGGTTAGATGTGGTTTCTGTGCCCGCTTCCCATTCCCATGTGCACCTCTCAGACCTCCTCACACATCCACCATAGCTCCCAGCTCCCTTTGGATAAAGGCTCTAAAACTGCACACTGGAGCCCTGTTGTGGCTCCTGTCCCCTCACCAGGGTAGGGCCCAGAACATGCCATGGCCCTTCTCTCTCCAGTCTCACCCAAACTGGCCTCTCCTCCTCAGCAGTGGCCTCGACAACACAGTCACCTAAGCCTGAGACCTAAGCGTCAGTCCCCTTTCCCTTGGGACTGGTGACTCCAAGTCCCCTCCTCTCTACTCCTAAGCCCCAACTCTGCCCATGCCTCTCCCTGGCCCATGTACCCACTTCCTATCCTCCATCTTGCCTTCTCCTGCTCACATACCCATAGAATTGACTCTAACCTTCTTCCTGGCATTCCAGGCTTTCTCAAGTTGACTCTAATGGCCCAACTTGTTCCCTGCCTCTCTCACACCTCTGCATGAATGCACTAGAGTTCCCTCTGCCTAGTGAATGTCCTTCAGCAAACTTGTCCCTTTAAGGCACCCCATGAATGAAGTCTTTCTCAACTGTCCCCTCCCCAGGCCACATCCTCACAGCATGCAGCGCCTACCTCTCCCACAGGCTGTTACAAGACTTACCGTGTCAACTTCCACATTTGCTGGCCCATGAACAGGAAATGCGTCTACATCTGAGGCTATAAGACTACTCATAACTCCTGCCAGCCACTGGCTGTGAGACAAGCCTTGTGCTCAGCACTCGTCATCCCTTATCCTGGTTAATTCTGTACCTCCCCTAAGAGGCAGGCATGATTTGTCTCCATTTTAAACACAGGGAAAGTGCACTAAAAGAGGTGAAGGTGCTTCCCTAAGAGAACGCAGATGGGTAACTCACCCAGGAGGCCTGTGGGGGGCTCACCTGGTGGGTGTCAGGACAAGGCAGAAGATGCCATAGGGATCCTCAGACAGCTTCTGCAAGATGGGCAGGACGAATGCTGCTGTCTTGCCACTGCCTGTCTTGGCACAGCCCAAGCAGTCTCGACCTGGGTAGAGAGCAAACGGCGTTAATACGCTCCAGGTGTAGACAAGTGTTCCACTGAGCATGTAGACAACAGCCAATGTTTAATGAACAGTTACCATGTGCCCAATACTGGTCTATGCCATTTACATCCTAGGCATCCTGACAAATCCTAGGAGGGCGAGACTATTATTGCTCCCATTGAATAGAAAGGGAAAATGAGTCTCTGAGGTGTGTTCAGGACACACAGCCAGTGAGTAGGGGGCTGGACTGGAATCTATATCCACCTGACCCAAGATGCCACTACTCATTATCTCATTTTGACTCTCTCACAGAGCATCCGAGTTTGGGGAAACCTGAATGCCTTCACCCAGTCTGTGTTCTAAGGCTCCCTATTTATTCCTTCATCTTTGTTCATTTAATCTCTCAATTTGTCACTTCCTAAGGTTTCCTAGGGGCATCTCTTTAATGGCAAACTGGGTTGGGCCGTTAGAGTGGGGAGTATTCACGGGACCAGAGTTCTGCGTTTACTAGCAATAGTGACAACCACAAAGTCCATCTATATAATTACAATGGTAGCACAGACCACCCAATTTTCCCAGCAGTACCGAGTCATCATGCGCTCTGAGGTCACGAAAGTTTCTGAGATTACATCACTTGTGTACGGACACACAGGGAGTCACTTGTGCAGCCCAAATACCAACACTGCCCAGTCTACCTCTGGGACCCAAGCTCGCCAGTAACGCTCAAGCTTATCCCTCGACTAGCAGAATTGGCACGGGCAAAGGCTGCGAGAAGGAAAGGGTGCCGATAGGAGTGGGGAGGCTTCCTGGGGAAGAGGCCGGGTCACACTTACCCTCCAGGATGGCGGGGATGCAGCCGAGCTGCACAGGGGTAGGCTGCTTCAAACCCAACTGCCGACATTGTTCCACAAGCCACGATGACAGCCCGAGCGACGCAAAGCCAGCCATCCTCCCCGCCAGCTCCGGGTGAGCCACTCGCGTGAGCTGCGTTTTCCGGCGCGAACCGATGACATCACTGAAGCCTTACAGTTTATTGGACAGCCTGCCGCGTGGTCCCACCCTCCCTTAGCTCCTTCTGCCATTCCCAGTCTCGACCACACGCTTACCATGTTTCCCGGATTCCCATTGGCTCGCGCGATCAAGTCAAACTACAATTCCCGAGATGCTCTGCGGATCGCACGTGCGACTCCCGTCCTTTAACTCCTGTTTAAGTCTCCCATTGGCTCATTTCCAGGCCGGAACGAGTAAACTACATTTCCCAGCGTGCTTTGCATCGAATCCCTGTTTCCGTCCGACGTGTCCCTCCGGAAGGGGAGCGACTGGGACCGCAACGACATGGCGCCTCCGGCTCCAGGCCCGGCTTCTGGCGGCTCCGGGGAAGTGGACGAGCTGTTCGACGTGAAGAACGCCTTCTACATTGGCAGCTACCAGCAGTGCATTAACGAGGCTCAGAGGGTGAAGGTGCGGCCGCTTGGGGGCGAGGGGACGGTGGTGGCGAAAGCCACTTCCTGGTGGCCGCTGGTCGCTCCCTGATTTTAAAAATCTTCCTTGTCCTCGCGGCGTTTCCCACCCTCACGTATCTCTTCAGAGCGGTGTGAGGAATTACCCTTTTCCTGTGACAAAACTCAAAGCCGTGACAGTTTGTGGTACTGCTCACTCTGAGATCTCCCTCTGCGCGGTGGAAGGAATTTGAGTAAGGGAGACGTTTGTGCTACAATAATAATAATAATAATAATAATAATAATAATAATAAATAATTTGAGTAAGGGAGACGTTTGTGCTACAATAATAGTAGTAGTAGTAGTAGTAGTAGTAGTAGTAGTAGTAGTACTAGTAGTAGTAGTAGTAGTAATTTTCACTTGGGGAAGGCCTACGTGTGCCCCGGTACCCTCGGTACTCGTGAAGGAGGGACTGTTGTTTGGTCTCGTTTTAGAATGCTAACACCGCCGCTCCAGAGAGAAATGGTCCCTGCCCCCACCAGCCTAGTTATTTCGCCCCGTACCTGCCCATTCATTCTTTCATTCCTCATTGAGCTTCCCTGTAGGTCAGAGTGTGTATTCGTGCTGGGCTCAAAGCAGTGACAAAACTCCAAGCTCTCTCGGAAACCCCAGTCTCCCAAGGGAGACAGTAACCGAGCAAATAAGTCCGAGGCTGGTGTGACAGATAGTGGTGGGAACGAGGTTGATTTTTTGAGAGCTAGAAAATAGCCTTGCCAGGCAGAGCCCAGCCAGTGGGTGACAGAAGACGGGGTGGCAGGTTCTTTAGCAAGAACTTTTAGGGAGGGACATGAAACTGAGCCATTGGCAAATCTTTAAGAACAGTGAATTTGACAGGGTCTTGCCTGCCCTCATGGTTGTTAACCTTAAAAAGGAAACAGCCATTTATTTTACCATTGAAATGAGTTTATTGAGGATTAACGGAGAATTGCAGTTTGCAACACGTAACCTATGACAAAACCATAGGCATGTCCAGAGATCAAAGGAGAAGGACTGCTTTTTCACAGAGGGAAGGAGGGCGTTGGATGGGGCTGTTGTAAACAAAAAAATCTTCTGGAGTAAACTGGGAGCTTGAAGTGTCCTGGCTTTTTTTGCCTGACTTGTGACAGTCTCTCCTTGGCTGGGAGATCTTTCGTCCTCCTGTGGGGGTACTGAAGTTTAGTCTTGTGGGGAATGCATGGTACCTCTCTTCTGCTGGGATCTGCCTTTGACCTGGAGTGTCAGGGCTTTAGAGCGCCCCCTTCTGGCATCTTCTATTTTCAACGGAGTCTTTTTTTTTTTTTTTATTCAAACTTGTACACGTCTAGTGTTCTGAAGAGATTAAACAAGTAAAGAAGTGAGTGAGTATGTAATAACAGCTTGAGCGCTTAAAGGGGGGAGGTGAGGTAGAAAGTGCTGAGTTGAAGGGCTGCCTGGCTGGCTCTGTCAGAAGAACATGTGACTTGATCTCGGGGTTCTGAGTTCAAGCCCCATGTTGGGTGTAGAGATGACTTAAAAATATATATAAACTTAAAAAAAAAAACCCACATACACTTCTCTGAGTGCTGAGTTGGAAAATGGTGGGGAGGAGAGTTGCTTCATGTGACAGTGGCCCCTGGTGGTCTGTCAGCCTCTCTGACTGTCATTTGAACATAAGACTGAACCTTGAGAAGCATCTAACCCCTTAAACTGTGGCAAAGGTGCCGAGTCAGAGATGAGTGCCGCGTCGTCAAAGCATAAAAGGTCGGTGTAGCAGAGGTGAAGTGAGCGAAGGGGAGGATGGGGAATGAAGTGGGCAGGGAGCCACGGTAGGGGTTTGGGTTTTATTCTGAAGGTCCCGGTGGCCTGTGGAGCACTAAGCAAAGGAATGGCAGACTTCTTCACGGAGGCAGCAAGAGGCTTGAGAGGAATTTGGACTCTGAAGTACGGAAGGCTTCCTTTTTTGTGCTTCCGGTCTTTGACGGTTTCCCTGCTTTCCCCGAGCATCATCTGTGGAATGAGGATAAAGCCTAAAATGGACTTCAGGAAGCCATGACGTTTGAAATGACACTTGTTGATTGTATTCATTTTTTGATGCTGCCAGGACAAGGCTTTATCAACAAAATAAATTTCTTATTTCTCTGTCAGTTTCTGCAGGTGGGAAGTTCTCCATGGTTTGCACCTGGCTAAAATCAAGGTGTTGGCCAGGCTCTGTCTTTTCTGGAGGCTCTTGGGGAGACTATGCCTTCAGACTCATTCGGGTTGCTAGCTCTGAGCCTGGGGCCAGCCTTAGCACCCAGAGGCTCCTCCCCAATCCTCAACTTTGCACGTGGTCTCTCCATGTCAGAACCAGCCACAGGGTCAGAACCAGCCACAGGGCGTAAGGTCGAATCCTTCTCGCACTTGGGCTTCTTTGGATTTCTCCTGCTGCTGCCTTATTTCTGTCTATTCTCTGCTATTAAAGTTCTTGCCATTAAAGGCTTATGTGATTAGGCTGGGCCCTCCCCCATAACCCGGCGTACTTTCCCCATTTTACGGTCCATAACCTTTGTGAGGTCCCTTAAGTGACATGTAAGCTGTTCACAGTTTCCAGGGACTGGTATGGACATCGCTTGGCGGGGGGGGGGGGAGGTGTCCCTTATTCGGCTCACCACCACATTTGTGTGCCCGCTTCCTTGCTGGGTAATAGCGATGGTGACAGGCCTGTGCTCAGCCTCTGGCCCTGTCACGACTCTGCAGCCAGGGCTGATCCACTGTACCTCTCTGTGCCTGTTTCCCCATCTGTCCGATGGGAACGAAGACACCTGTCTCACTAGGGTCCCTGTGAGATTCAGTGTCACACTCATGCTCTGCCATGCGGCTCTTCTTACATCATAGCAGTACTGTTCTCTGATGTCTCCTCCTGTCACAATGTGCAAACTTTCCGTTGCCGCTGAAAGGGAGGAGCAGTGTGACCTGCTGCACTTAGGAAATGACTGAAAACAAGATGCGGCGGTCACTGCGGGTGTAGGCATGCTGCAGCCCAGCCTCTGAGCCAGGAGGCCACTTCCCCTTTGGTGATGTAGGAAACACGCATGGGCCAAAACTATGACATTCTCCCTGCTGCATCCAGAATGGGAATACTGTCTCCACTGGGCCATTTGATGTGGTCCGTGGGCCACCTAAACCCTCTTGGGCAGCCTATGCGGGGTTGGACAGTATCCCCAAAAAGAACCTGTGAATGTGAGTCACTTGGGAAAAGAATCCGCTACAAATATAATTCCGTAAAGGATCTCCAGATGAGGCCACCTGGGCCCTATATCCAGTGACTGGTGCTCCTCTAAGAGAAAGGTGAAGAGAGGTTGGAGGCAGAGAAGATGGAGACGGAGATTGGGGTGATGGGGCCACGAGCCAAGGAATGCCTAGAGTCCCCAGAAGCTGGAAGACGCCAGGAAGGATCTTCCTGTAGAACCTTTGATGGGAGCATGTCCTGCTGACACCTTGACTTTGAACTTTTGGCCTCCAGGACCTTTAGAGAATAGTTGTGTAATTTCAAACCGCCCTATTTATAGCAGTTCAATACAGGGGACCCAAGCTCTGGGGTAGCCCCGAGTAGAACACGTGGTGTGTCACTGCCCTTGCAGAGGTAGTAATCAGACATAGTGTTGTGTCGTCATCAAGACTTTGCCTTATCTGTGAGATGTTCCTTTTTTTTTTTTTTAATCTTATTTGTATTTAAGAGGGCAAGAGAAAGATCCCAATAGGCTGTGTACTGTTACCACAGAGCCCAACGCAGGTCTCAACCCAGGAGCTATGAGATCGTGATCTGAGCAGAAATCAAGAGTCGACTACTTAACTGACGGAGTCACCCAGGTGCCCTTGTCAGACATCTTTTTTTTTAATGTTTATTTTTGAGAGAGAGAGAGAGAGGAGAGAGAGACTCAGAGCATGAGTGGGGGAGGGGCAGAAAGAGAGAGGGAGGCACAGAATCCGAAGCAGGCTCCAGGCTTTGAGCTGTCAGCACAGAGCCCAACGCGGGGCTCGAACTCGTGAACCATGAGATCATGACCTGGCCAAAGTCGGACGCTTAACTGACTGGGCCACCCAGGTGTCCCTGTGAGACATTTCGTAAGTGCCTACAAGATAATAGGTACCTCCCAGGTGTTGGGGACAGAGCACTGAAGACAGCCTCAGGAAGCTGAAGGGCCAGTGTGACCTTACTGACAGCAGCGCCCACCCCATCACTAGCTCCTGCTCATGGCACTTATTATCCTCAGGCCTGGCTGCACCTCTGAGCAGTCTGGGGGCGGTGAGGGGCCACTCTGGAGTTGGCCATGACTGGTGGCTATGGGGCTTCTGCCTTTGTTCTCAGGTCATTCTGACGAGCTATCCCCAAGCAGCAAATGGCTAAGAAGCATTTGTTCAGAAAGATGCCATTTTTGTTTCTTCAGATCTGGAGTTCTGCACAGCCCTCTCCACACAGCTTCTGTCTCAGTCCTACAAGCCTTCTTCTTTTCCTGGCTCTGGTTGGCCTCCCCATAACCTCGTGGCCTAGCCGGGGGGCACAGTCCCAGAGTGACCACTGTGTGACGTCCCCTCCCCCGCCCTGTGGTAGTGGGGCTGACGGGCATGGCCCAGGCTGGACGCAGATGTCACTGCCCCGGGGTAGCCCAGTGAGCTCTCCCAGAGAGGTCCTCTGCATGAGGCAAACCTTTGTTTCTTCTCTTTTGCATGTTTAAAGAGTGTTTTGGGACAAAAACCAGACAGGAACAAGCGGCATAGAAGTATTTGCCACAAAAAGTAAAGTCCCCTTTGCACATCTCCTGGGTCCCCTGAGTTCTGCAGAATCACCTATCCGCCTCTTGATGGGAACCCTCCCTGTTTTCTCTACATTTACAAACCCAGGCGGCTTCTGTCTCCATCCACTGCACCCTGCGGGGCCCTGTCACTATGAGTGGCCACTTGTCCCGTGGTTAAAGGTAGGGGCTCCACCCTGGCCCCTTGCTGTGCACCAGGAGTGGGGGCTCCACTTTCCCTCACCTGGACGAATGGGGTGAGGATCGAGCCCCCTTCCCGGGGTGGCGGCGGTGTGGGACAAGATCAGGGCTGGGACCCGGGCCCAGAATCCTCTGGGGAAGCTGCCTGCTCCTGGTCCCCACCAAAGACCAGGCTGGCACGCGGCTCCATGTGTCCTATTCTGCCTCTGTTTCCACAGCCATCGAGCCCAGAGAGAGACGTGGAAAGGGATGTCTTCCTGTATAGAGCGTACCTTGCACAGGTGAGCACAGGCCGTGACCTCTGGTGCCCCTGGGACAGGAGAGGAACAGAGTACTGGGCAGGGACAGTCACTGTGGCTTCCACAAGTAGGTGGCCATTTCCCGAGGTTATAGACTCACAAGGCTAGGGGGGCCGGTAGCTATTTCTCCCTTTTCTTTTTTCTTTTTTATATAATCAATAGATTTTATTTGTTTTAGTACAGCTTTAGGCTTGTGGAAAAATCAAGTCGATAGTAAAGAGAATCCAACATACCCACCACCAGCCGGCGGGCGGGTTTTCTTACTGCTGACATCAGACACTGGTGGGGCTCCTGTCGATGGCTGCACTGGTGTTGACACCGTTCATAGGCCGAGGGCACAATTTACCCCAGGCTCTGGGCACGTTACCCTCCCGGGGAATGCAGGAAAGCACCTGCACTGCCCCCATCCCCCATCCCCCCCACCCCAAGGCCTTGGATTGTGGCACATGGCTTCACAGCTGCCTCTACCTCACATTAGGTAGTTTCCCGGTTCTGTTCGTCTTTCCCTCTGTGGAACGTTCTGGAGCCTGATGGGACCCCCTCCCATCCCCCCATTGGCCAACCCCACCCCCACCCCCTGACCTTGAAGGGTGAGCAGTGTGTGTGGCCCCCAGCAGAGGGGCTGCCCCGGTGCACGTTGGGATCTCCTTGGGATGTGTACATGTGTTTTTTTAAAAAAAGAGCACCTATACGCAGAAGCAAAACCATTAAAACCACCTGGAAAGGGATGTGGTGAAAACCAGACCCCTGACTCCAGTTCCCTCCCAGCAGTGACCACCATTACCAGTTCTGAGTGTCAGCAGGGAGGGGTATATGTCCTAATTTATAGAAGCGCATGCCCAGACCCCCTGCTCCTGGGTGACACTCTCTGCTCCCCCCACCTGGAGCTGGCAGGGCCCTCACCCTGTCACCTCAGCAGCCAGTGTCTTTAGCTACAGTGGTGGGCACTGTGGCCTGACGGGTGACGGGTGACACTGTGTTGGCTCCAAGCAGGTGCTGCAGCAGGGCGGGCACCTGGTAGGCAGAGGGGTCCCTGGGGGTGGTGGGTGCTGGTTCCAGGCGTGAGGGCCCTGCCCGAGTGGTGCTGGCGCCCTGAAAGCTCTCGTGTGTTCCTGGGGGCTGAGGTACAGCCCCCACAGGGGAGAGCGGGCCAAACTGATGGTGTGCTTGTGTTCACTGCAGAGGAAGTACGGCGTGGTCCTGGACGAGATCAAGCCCTCCTCAGCCCCCGAGCTCCAGGCCGTGCGCATGTTCGCCGAGTACCTGGCCAATGACAGCCAGAGGTGAGGATGGGAGGGCCGGCTGGGCGTCTCTCCCCACCTCCGAGCCTCCCCGAGCCTCAGTGAAAGCACGTTCTTGCCCTGTTTGGGCACTTGCGCGAGCCATTCGTTCTGTTGCTGGCCGGGTGCTCACCAGTCCCCCCCCCACCCAGGAATGGTTGGTTTTGAGGCCCCCTGGGATCGGGAAGGTAAAATGCTCTCCAGGGGGCGCCTGGAATAGGGCAGCAGCCTAGCCCAGGACATGGAGACACTCTGCTCTGTGGGTCTTCCCCCCCCCCCAGCCGGAGCATCCTGCATAGTGGCAAGGAGCTTCAGAGAAAGGCCGTCCCCAGTCTCGGTCCAATGGACCTTCGCAGCCAGGACCTGATCATGACCTTGTTGATGCCATGCTACTCTCATAGGTCTCTGTCTTTGGGTCCCAGGCATGGGTGAGACCATCTGCTGTGACCGCCAGCACTGCTTTTGCAGAAGGCAGCATTCTATGTCCCGTCTTCTGTTTGGGTTCTTTCACCCTTGAAGCCTGAGGCTCAGGGGGATTTACTTGGCGGCAGTGACCGCTGAATGGGGGCCCCCAGGTCTGACCCCCAGAACCTGTGAATGCAGCATCGTGGGAAATGAAGTCTTTGCAAGTGTAACTAGTTAAGGGTCTTGAGATCATCCTGGATACGGGGTGGACTCTGAATCCAGGGACTGGTGTCCTTGTGAGAGACTAGAGAGAAGACAGAGAAGACAGGCGGTAGACCCGGGGTGACACAGAAGCCAAGGGAGGCCAAGGACTGTGGGCAGCAAGCTGCAGCCTGGAGCGGGGCCTGGGACGGTTCGCCCTCAGAGGCCTCAGAGGGAGCCTTCCCTGCCCCCGCCTGGGCATCGGACTTTTTCCTTCCAGAACCATGTGAGCGTCTATCCTTGTTGTTTTTGTCCCCCTGGTTTGTGGTGCTGCTTTGTGATGCAGGACACAAGACAGGCGGCTCCCTGAGGCTCTCGTTTCTCCCTCCACACCTCACGAGCCGGATGACAGGCACCATTCTGCTTTTGGAAGAGGAGGGACTCGGGGACCCTCCTGGAGCAGGGGCTCGGGAGGGCAGAGTGGCGCAGACTGCCGCCCCTTAGACAGCCCAAGAGGCAGGCTGTGGAGAAAGTACCAGAACCTGAGGTTAGCGATGGGATATCACAGGAACTATGTAAGACGCTGACATCACATTAACAGCACGCAACGTGTCTACTCTTGAGGCCACAAACCAGGCAGGAAGCCTCATGGGGCGGCCTCGAGGGCTCCACGCCAACTCTGTACACCCAGTATGCGGTTCAGGTATGCAGAGAGGGACATAGTCTCTGATTTGAAATCATTTGTCAGGCACATGGCATGTCCCCATCCTTAGACACGGATCCTTGACCACGAGCCCCCCGGCAGCCCACACGACACACACACATCTGCGGGGGGCCGGTGGACCCTGACCAGCGCCTTTTGTCCGGCAGCGACCTGGAGCCCGGCCCTTGCTTCCCTTCTCTTGTCTGCTGCTCAGCAGCCCTTTGAAACGAGGGGCCTTGACTGTTTTCTAGTTAAGCAGATTGCGGCCCGGATGTCCTGTGGCCTGTGGGGGGACTGGCTGCTCCTTGGCTGAGCCTTGGCCCCAGCCTGGCCCCCAGCCCAGCATGTTGCCCACTGGCCACGTGCAGCCGGCCTCACTGGGGAGGCAGCGACGTCACCGGCGTGGGGTTCATCTGTGTGGCTTCCAGTCTCCGTGAAGGGCCCCCTGGCGAGTCAGCCTGTCCCTCCATGTCCGGGGGTGGTATGGACACTCAGTCCCCCGGTTCTGAGGGCCCGGAGAACCGTCGGCTCAGGCAGTCATTCGTGCCACTTAGTAGACATGGCCCGTCCTGTACCACATCCCCTCACAAGGCCTGAAAGCACCTGGCCTCGGTCTCTCTGTGTGAGGGTGAGAGGTGCCGCAGGGGAAGGCGGTGAAGCCGGCACCCAGCGGCTCGCCGGAGATGGCTGGGCTCTTCTGCCTGCAGCTGCTGTGTTCCCCTGGGGGTCTGACTCCCCTCTCTGGACCTGTCTGCTCCCACAGGGGTGAGGCTGCTTCCCACCCCTGGCCACAGGCCCTAAACAGCCTCGTGTTACAGGGACTCGATTGTTGCCGAGCTGGACCGGGAGATGAGCAGGAGTGTGGATGTGACCAACACCACCTTCCTGCTGATGGCTGCCTCCATCTACTTCCACGACCAGAACCCAGATGCGGCCCTGCGTGCCCTGCACCAGGGGGACAGCCTGGAGTGGTGAGTGTCCGCCCTGTCCCTGGGGGGGAAGGCCTGGAGGCCTGAGCGGCCCCTCCGGTCTCCAGGCTGCTTGGGGCCTCGTAGGCGTTGTTATGGGAACGGTGGGGGGCTGCTCTGAGACACTGGTGGGGCCCCGGCTTCCCATTCAGGCAGCAGCTCCCATTCTTGGTCCAGGAGACACTCCTTTCTGCACGACTGGACTGCTGTTCCCAAGGACACGGCTCCTGGGGCTGGAAACCCTCTGTCCCCGACGGCAGAGTAGAAAGCACCTTTGTTTCTGCCTGTGGTTTCTATACCCCCACCCCCACACGAAGCCTTGTGTTCCTGGGCCCTGGGCCTTGGCCTTTCCGTGCCCTCCCCAGGTTCCCCCAGGCCCTCTCCTGTGGCTGGACCCCCATTCAGGGCACTCCAGGGCTGGGGTGCTGAAGCTCCTTGCAGCATGCAGTCGCCCCCCACCCCCACCTCCAGGGTCCAGGGTGCTGTGTCCGGGGCTCTGGCCCAGAGGGAGCAGCAGTCGTCCGCTGTAAGCTCTGCTGCCTGCTGTCCTTTTGTTGTTTGGTCACCACACGTTCATTTTGTATCTCTTTAACTCACCTCCTCCCCCCCTCCCCAAGTCCAGAAAGGGATTCGTGGTGGCTTAGAAATAGGGCTGGCACATAGTTTGCAAGGCAGTAGACTCTGCAGCTACTTCTCAAGCTCCTACAGGTATTGACCTGGGGTTGGGTCACGTGCTGGTGGGAAAACGTGGGAACAAGTGACTATGTAGGTCATTGGTGGTCACAGCTGTCAGGCAGAGGGGAGCCACGGGTGCGGGAACCGGAGGGGGTAAGAGCTGCCCCCCGCAGCACCTCTGTGACCGTTCTCTGGGGGTCAACCCTGCGCTTAGCCACTGGGCTTGCTCTCTGGGCTCCTGGCACTGGCCAGTTGCCATTGTCGCCCTCACACCAGGAGTGGGGCACCGATGGGCAGGGCTGGACGACTTGGGACCCTGCGAGAGCTCCAGCCCCGAGTGTGCTCAGTGGTGGAATGTGGGAGCCAGGGCCCCAGGAGGTGGTAGGAGGCTGGGCCCAGCGCTTGGTGCCTGGGGCTGAGTCCGATTCTGCCCAGCATCGCCCTCCGCGAGGCAGAGCCGGTGGCCTGAGCTTTCCTGGGAATGTTCCTGGGGGCGGTGCCCACGTGGAGTGAGCCCCGACAGGCAGTAGCACGGCGAGGGGGCGTCCTGACCACCCGCTCTGCCCCACAGCATGGCCATGACCGTGCAGATCCTGCTGAAGCGGGACCGCCTGGACCTCGCCCGGTAAGCCTCTCCCGTCTGTTCCCACCTGGGGCCCATGCGTGCGTGCGTAGGGCTATCTGAGCAGGAGGCCAGGCCACGTCAGGACCCTGTGCTCTTGAGAAGCCGGCCTCTGCCTGCTGGGGGCGCTCAGCATGGGGACCCTCCCTGAGCCCTTCCCGAGGCCCAGAGCATGAGTGGTGCGAGCACTTCTCCACTGATTTCATTCTGGTCTATCAGGGTGATAACACTCATCTGCCTGCCCTTCCCTGCAGGATGTTGCCTGGGACCAGGGGTGGTGCTGTCCATGCCTCAGTTTCTTTCTGTGACATGGGCAGTGGGACCCACAGGGTCGGGGTGGGCTTCACAAGTACGTGGTGGGGGCTGTCGGGCCAGGGCTGGGAGCCAGCCCCGGCGTGTGCCTTGTGAGCAAGCAGCGTGGGGGCCCCTCCCACCCTCCCCTCCGTCCCCAGGAAGGAGCTGAAGAAAATGCAGGACCAGGACGAGGATGCTACCCTCACCCAGCTGGCCACCGCCTGGGTCAATCTGGCTGTGGTGAGCCCCTGGGCCGTGCTGGGGGGATGGGGGAGGCGGGGGGCGTCAGGGAGCTGGGAGGTGTCCCCTGCATGCAGTGCTGGCCGCTCCCGTGGGGGGAGTGCCGCTGTGGGGTTCTGCGAACACATCGGCCTTCTGTTTCCTTTGGGGCCAGGGGCCCAACCCCCAGGCAAGCCCCCCACCGCTTGCACCCTGGCACATTTCGCTTTCCACTTTGCTCAGCTCCGCCCCAATCCTGGCTCCTCATAGCCGAGTGGCTTAGCCAGAGCCAGAGTGGCTGAGCCAGGGGACTCTGGAACCAGACCTGGTACACGGAGGGGGCTGCCCCAGCAGTGCGGCGTCCTCGTGGGGCTGACCCTGGGCTGGGCTCCTACTCAGCTTGCTCTCCAGACTTTTGGCATTGGGCAGTTGCCAGAGTCCCTCTCGTACCTTCCCCTGCACCCAGCCCCTACCTCCCCCATGCCTGCCTCCCACCCCCCCACTTCCCCCCCATGTCTTGGCAATGGCCTCTTTTCAGGCTTTTGGCCCTGGGCTTCCTTTCTCTGAGCAGTTTTTTTGCATGAGCTTCTTCAAATGTGCTCCCCGTCCTTGTGTGCCTGCACTGCCCTCGGGGGACCGAGGCCTCACCCACGCCGCTTTGCAACATCTGTCCAGTGCAGTAGGGAGAACCTGCCCGCTCTTTCTGCCAGCGTGGTGGTTTCTCCACAAGCACATCTCGGTCTCAGGCTCCCCCACTTAAGTGATGCTGCGTCTTTCACAGGCAGACAGAACCTGAGTGGGTGGAGTCGGGACTGCGGGTGACAGCCAGGGGCTGCCCGTACCGGGGTCACCTCGGCAACGTGCTGGCATCCCTGCCCTGGGAGGGAGCGGGCAGCGGCAGGGCGGGGAAGCGGGGTGACGAGCCAGGGGTGTGGGACCTGTCCCTGCAGGGTGGCGAGAAGCTGCAGGACGCCTACTACATCTTCCAGGAGATGGCTGACAAGTGCTCATCCACCCTGCTGCTGCTCAACGGGCAGGCGGCCTGCCACATGGCCCAGGGCCGCTGGGAGGCCGCCGAGGGCGTGCTGCAGGAGGCCCTGGACAAGGTACCCGGCCCGGCCCGCGCCCCGGCTCCCGGCAGCGTGCACGGCGCGGGCTCGGGCTTGAGGGACCTAACGCGGGCCTGTGCCATGTTCATGTGCCATTGTGTCTTAACGCCAGATCAGCTACAAATTGGGATTGCAAATGAAAACGTTGATTCTTTTTTCTCTCAGAAATGCGAGGGATCCCATCAGTTTGGGCTTCCGCTGGCTTGAGCGGAGCAAACGTTCTCTCTGTCCCCTTGACTCCCTGGCCTGAGGGCCTTGATGTGATTGGTCGCCTGATCCTGCACTTGGAAGAGGTGCCACAGACCCGGGGGTCGTTGCCCGGCCTGTCCTTGTCTGGAGGAGGGGCCAAGGGCAGTGTTCTCTCAGGGAAGCCCAGCTGTCTTCTCCCGGCCAGCATGGGAGGGCTTGTGTGCTGTTTTCATAATTAGAAGAATCATCAAAGTCTTTTCCATTTTGGAAAACTTGTTTTTTTTTTTATTAAAAAAAATTTTTTAATGTTTATTTTTGAGAGAGAGAGAGACAGAGTGTGAGCAGAGAGACGGGAACTCAGGAGCTGTCAGCACAGGGTCTGACGTGAGGCTTGAACTCACGAACCGTGAGATCATGACCTGTGCCAAAGTCAGAGGCTCGGCCTGATGACTGAGCCACCCAGGCGCCTCTGGAAGACGTTTCTCGATATAGTGAGAAATGGACGCCGGTAGGCAGCCTTCTCCCCTTTATCTCTGGGAGGAGTCACGTTACCTTCAGAAGGCTGTGTGCAGATCAGGGACGGGCCGGCAGGTGCTCCTCAGGCCACACACACGGAGCTGCCCGGCCCTGCCCACCGCCCTGTGTCCACACCGGCCCCCACGCATCCTTGTCAGGGTCTGACTAGCTGGCTTGCTGTGTGCAGGGGGGGCTGGTCAGGAATGCGTGGCCTGGTGTGGCGTCTCTGCCCCGGAAGGAGAGAGCAGCAGGGTCCTCAGTCAAATGACACCTGTGTGTCCTCGTTCTCTGAGATACCACTGGGCTGGCTTGCTGCCCCGAGGCCCTGACCCCCGGATGGCCTGACCCTCCGTGGCATCGCTCATCGCAGTGCCCGTGGGCCACCCCGTGCTTCTGACCACTTTCCCTCTTCTTTTGGGGATGGCGCTCCTGTGAGCTCCCCATTAGAGCAGTGAGGCGACTAAGGAGTGGGGGAGTGGAGTCTCCCCAAAGAAGGGCGGGCACGGAGTGGAGCCCGGGAGGCTGGGGTCCTCGAGCCCACGGCCCCGCACGTCTGGGTTGCTGTGTCTCTGCTGCGTGTGCCCAGCAGGGCTCCCTGTGGCGCCCCTGCCTCAGAGCCACCAGGGGCTCCGTCTGGGGTTCCTGGCCAAGGTGGTCCTGGGCCAGTTCCCAGGGTTCTCTCTGCCTTGGAGCCCAGCGTGGGCGGGCGGGGTGAGGTCAGCCGCTTGGATGAACTGGTAATTTTCCCGGCAGCTTCTTGCCAAGGCCCCTGGAGAGAAGGAGGCGCGGGTGGGGTCTGCCCCGGGTCTCAGACCTCATTTTTACAGCAAGGGGGACAGCTTGGCTGTGCGGGTGTGGAGGCTGCCTTGGCCTGGGCTCTGTCACTTTGAGATTGACACACCCCTGCCACAAGCGCCAGCACTCGGTCCCATCCTGGTGTGCAGGTGAGACAGCAGGCGCAGAAGGGAAGCCGCTGTTTCCGGGAGGCAGGGAGGGGCTGAGGCTCCCTTGCCACCACGCTGCCTCCTAGGCGGAAGGGAGGGCCCCGAGGTCACTGCCTTGCAGGTTGGCCGGTGGGCGCACTTTGGTTCTTGCAGTCCCCGCCTGCCCCACCTATAAGGCTGTGACCTTATGTGGGTCGTGTCTTCGCCCTGGGACAGTGGGAGGCATTCTTCTGCCTGAGTTGGGGCCGAGCTGGAGGCCTTGGGGAGCTGACCCTGCTCGGCCTGGTGTCCCCCATGTTTCCAGGACAGTGGCCACCCGGAGACCCTGATCAACCTCATCGTCCTGTCACAGCACCTGGGCAAGCCCCCTGAGGTAGGGCCTCCTGGTGCGGGGGAGGTTTTCTGGCCCCCATGGTGTGACCCTGAGGTGGGCGGGGTCCTGTGATGTGGATCTCGGGCAGAACCCATTCCTTTGGAGGGGGTGCACCTGCCATCAGCCTGAGGCCATACCCTGGCCAAGGCCATAGGACCGCTGCTCCCATGGACCCTATAGAGCAGCAGGCTGTGGCTCAGAGGGTGAGCCGAGCCGGGACCCCCACCCGTGCCACCTCTGGGTGGGGGGTGGGCAAACAAACAGAGAAGAGGGGCCCAGGGGAGCAGTCCCTGTGAGCCCACCTTGTCTGAGGGCAGGGAGGGCGGGAGGACTGATGGGCCCACCCAGGGCTTCCTTTCAGTCACCCGTCCCTTGTGGAGGGGCCCCCAGGTAGGGCAGTGCAGCACAGACAGGACGACTGTCCCACTCACCCCAGCGTGGACCCCTACTCTCAGGAAGACAGACGCCCCGCCCCACGCAGTCAGGGCTAGGCCTGGCAAGGTGGGGTGAGGCTGGGGGCGAGGCTCTGCCTGCTGGGGTTTCTCTGTACAGCGTGCCGGGAACAAACCCGCCTCCCCTCCTAACCCTGTCCCGCCTGACCTGCCTTCTGTTCCCGGCCCTCTGCCCTCTTCTGGGGGCCTGGGTCCCGGGTCCCTCCCAGTCCCCTACCCCTGAACCCTGTGGCACATCCTCCAGCCGTGTGCTAAGCGTGGGCTCTGTGCCAGGTGCCGTTCCAGGCGGTCCCCCCCACTCCGCTCTGCCCCTGAGGGTCCTCTGTCGTCAGCCTGATTTCAGGGTGGGGTAACAGAGGCGATGGGAGACCAGGGTTCTTGCTTGGCATCAGCTGGGAGGTCCCCCCTCCCTTGCCCTGCGTGTGAGAGCCACCTGACGGGGAGGCCCTAATCATCCAGCCTGGCCTTGCCTCCCCTGCAGGTGACAAACCGCTACCTGTCCCAGCTGAAGGACGCACACAGGTCCCACCCTTTCATCAAGGAGTACCAGGCCAAGGTGAGCTTGCGCTGGCGCCGGGTAACAGACCCCCAGACCCCCGGAGCTGGACCAGGGAGGGCCTGTGACTAGAGTCCCGACTCACGTTCTCTCTGCTTCTCTCTCTGTGCCCATCGTCCACAATCCACGCCGAAGGAGAATGACTTTGACCGGCTGGTGCTGCAGTACGCTCCCAGTGCCTGAGGCTGGCCCCAGATGCGGTTCCCGGGCCGTCGCCCCGCGAGGCCAGGTGTTCTGCCCGCACTGCTGGGCACCCTTCCTCGTGCCCTCTCGCTTGTTCTGGCCAGAGGCGGAGGCACGAGCCTAGCCCGGCCCCGTTTTGTCAATAAATGTCTTCACCACAGGTATCCTCCCCCCACCATCTATGTTTGTTTTGGCCACTTTGGGAGGGACCGGTGGGAATGGGACAAAAGGGACGGTCCTGGGCACTGTCACCCAAGGCTACTCCCGGGAGGGGAGCCCTGGAGACCAGGGTCTGTGAGCAGCAGGTGCATGGACCCCTGCCCCTTGAACAGCCACCCTACAGGTGGCACAGCCGTGTCTCCCAAGCTCCGTTGGCATCTAGGGAAACAGGTACAGGGTGGTCACAGCCATTACGAGGGGCATCAGGACCCAAAACCGGTATCCCAGGGTGGTCTGTAGGTGGTGAGGGAGGTAGGGGGAGTCCAGGCCGTTCCGCCACATGGGGAGGGTGTGTGCAGGGAGCACATGCCACCCCCCACAAGCCCACCGGACCATCTGCTGCCCTGGGGGGAGTCCCGCCAGGACTGAGACCCGCTGCTGTTGGGGCTGCGGGTGTCGGAGTGCACAGTGACTGAGGCACTAAGCTCTCCACCTGGAGAGAGAAATTGATGGGGAGCAACCTTCTGTACGAGAAAGTCAGGGTGTTAGCTGGCATCCCTTATCCATAGAGGGGGAGGCAGGCACGCAGGGGAGGGGTGTTGGCTGGGCCTCTTAGATGAGGTCACCATTGAGCTGTATCCACCCGAACAGCTGGAAGGAGCTGCCAGGCCAGGTTCCGGGGGACCAGCATTCATTCAAGGCCACATGAACAGCCCGTGCAAAGTCCTGGAGGCCGCACTGGGCTGTGTGAGCTGGACGGGGCTCTGTGCCCTTTGTCCCTAGGCCAGTGTCTGGGCCTCTCCAGGAAGAAGGTAAGGTACCTGGGTTGCCAGAGTCTGGCCTCATCCACCTCAGCCGTGGTGCTTGGTTGCCAGCATGGGACATAGAGCTTGGGAACCCCAGCAGCAGGGCCCCCCCTTGTCCCCTCCCTGCCTGGTGAGGAGCTCAGCAGGGGAGGGAGGTGAAAGGAGTCTCCCTGGGCAGAGGTGGCTGTCAGGGGTGGGGAGAGATGGCCTGGGAATGAGCTCCCCGGGAGAGAAGAGGCCTGCCCTCAGGTGGAACAGGGAAGGGGACCCTTAGCAGCCCCTTGTCAGGTCTCAGCTGCCAGCGCCAGGAGCCACTTTTCACTTCTGCCCTGCACCCACCCGCTGGTGGCCTTCCAGCTGGTCCCGCCAAGATGAAACTCTACACATCTGGGACTGGGCTGGTGAGCAGGGTGCTCTCCCATTACTGATGGCTGCCATGGTGACCAGATAGTGTGGGGTGGGAGGGCGGGGGAGTTGGGACGTCCAGGGCTGCAGCACAGCCTACGGAGGCCTCTGGGGACAGGCTAGTTGTCTGAGCATCCCTGGGTCCTCCTCTGCTGTTAGGTGAGCCGCAGCGTTGATCATGTCTCTGGCCTCTAGCTGGGCCTTCATGCTTGACCAGGCCAGGCAGGCCTCACACCTCCCACAGGCTGGGCCTGTCTCTTCCTGGTCTGATGGGCTGGATGGACCCCTGCCCACACAGAGTGCATGGTCAGGAATAACGAGTAGCAGGCACAGTGAAGCAGCCTGCCAAGAAGACTGATGGGAAAGTCAGGGGTGCACTGAGCAGGTGACATTTGTAGGTAAAGTCTGAAGAAAGGGAGGGTCCCTGCTAGCACCTGGGGGAATAGCATTCTAGGCAGAGGGAACAGCCAGTGCAAAGGCCCTGAGGCAGGAGTGTGCAGGGGGTCCTAGAGGAACAGTGAGGTGGCCAGAGTAGCAAATGGGGAGCAAGATGGAGAGGAGAGCATGAGTGTAAGTTGTGAGTCCCAGTGAGGAGTTGGCCTTTTACCTGCATGATGGAGGCCATGGAGGGCTGTGAGCAGAAGAAGGACAGCCGGTGGGCGGCTCCTGGCCTCTGTGTGGGATAAGGAGGAAGCCAGGATACCAAATAGGAGCTACTAGGGGGGCGCAGGGCCACAGGACGCTGTGCATGTGCAGAGAGGTGGCCAAATTCGTACTTTCAGAGGTAGGGCCACCTGAATGTGTTGCCCAGCTGGACGAAGGTTGAGGAGGAGAGATGTGGGCCTCTTTAGCCCTCCTCCCTATTTTCACCGATGCACCCCAAGGTCAGGTCAGGCCTCTGCGGGCCCACACTGATCCTTGCGCTCTCCATCTTAAAGGCTCTGGGAAGAGGTCCACCGTGGGAGGTAAAGAGAAACATAAGAATGTGGGAGTTCTGGAGGGCTGTCAGTGTCAGGGAAGGTGAAATCGCCAACAGGTGACCTGTGTTCTTGGTCATGGCCACTGGGGGCTTCTGATCAATGGAGCATCACCAGGGGTGTTCCCAATGGAACCAGTGGTCTTGATCCAGCCTCCGAGTCCCAGCACGTGAGTGCCCACTCCCTCTGCCTCCCCTGCAGGCCTGTCCTCAGGGTCATGGATAGCAGCAGGTGGCCCTGAGGCCAGGAATGGTCAAGTCTGAGGGAGGGACCGGACGGGAGAAGCCTGCTGGAGGGCCCAGGAAGGAGAATTATGGGCGAAGGGCGGGTGGTCACCGTGCCCCACATCTTGGACACTGAGTGGTGGTGTGGGGGAGCCCAGGGTGGGCACAGGTACCACGGAGCGAGGACCGGGTCCAGGCCTGGCAGGTGCCGGTTAGGCTTCGTCCCCTGCTGCTCCACGCCTCGCTTTCCTCCACTGGAAAATGGGCAGGAGCGCGGGCCCGTCTCCAAGGACGCATCGCGTCAACGCGGGGTCTGATACGCCGCCTCCGGGAGACCGAGCACCCTTGAGCCCTCAGGGTCTCTGACGCCGCAAGGAAGCCCAAGCCCTCGCCGCCCGCGCCCCCATCGGGGCGGAGCTTGTGCCGGCCCCGCCTCCCCAGGCCCCGGCGCTCAGGCCGGCGCGCCCCCGGCCCAGCTGCGGCGCGTGACGCGAGCGCGCGGCTCCGGCGGCCACCGCGGGCGGGCGCAAGCGGCAGCGGCGGCCGGCGAGCGGGCGGTATGGCGACGGCGGGGACGGCGGGGCCCGAGCCCATGCCGAGCTACGCGCAGCTGGTGCAGCGCGGCTGGGGCAGCGCGCTGGCGGCGGCGCGGGGCTGCGCGGACTGCGGCTGGGGGCTGGCGCGCCGCGGCCTGGCCGAGCACGCGCACCTGGCGCCGCCTGAGCTGCTGCTGCTGGCGCTCGGCGCGCTCGGCTGGACGGCGCTGCGCTCGGCAGCCACCGCGCGCCTCTTTCGGGTCAGTGACACCGAGGGAAGGGACGTGGGGCCGCGGGGTGGGGGGCGGGCTGTGATAGGGGACCCGGGACACGGACCCCGGGCCCTCGCGTGCCCCTTTCTGCCTCTACGGGCCGGGTCACTGGAACGTGGGGGGCCCTCCGGCTGGAGGAGCTGTCCCCTTCAGGGCTGAGAGGGGTGGGGGTGGGGTGGATGCGGGGGTGTGGCCGAGCTGGAGGAACCCCGGGACGTGGGGGCCCCCACACGGATGGGGTGTTCGAGATGTGGGGGAACCAGGGCCGAGTTAGACCCTTCAGTGCGCGGCAAGGGGTCCCCGGGCAGTGGCCGCCGCACGCCGTTTTAGGCATCCTCCGGGGATGGAGGAACGGAGGACGCGGGCGGGGTGGGCTTGGTGCTCACAAGCCGCCTGCGCCTTGCGTCTTGGGGACATGCGGGGAGCGCTGGGAACCTGAGCGAGCGGGGCCCGAGGTCCTTGCGGCGGCGGAGCCGGCTTGTCCGCTGCTGCCGGGAAGAGGCCAGAGCTTCCCGGTCGCTGCCTCGCGCATGTCTGGAGTCAGCGCCACCCTCCGACCTGGGGAGGCAAAGGCCTGGGCTGGTGGTCGCAGTCTTGGCCGGTGGCGCGGCCTGGGTCTCCAGGGCTGGACTGGGCTGCCTCCAAGGGGGGAGTTGCCCAGTTTCTACCGAGTCTGGGAAGGCTACCGCCCCAGTTGGAGAGTGACCCTGTGGGTGACATTGGCGCCTGGCCTCCCTCCCATCCTTAGGGAGGGGTCGCTGCTAGGAGAGCTGGTGGGAAGGCGTTTAGGCCCCTAGCTTGGCTGCGACTCCGCCGTGGACTGACTGGGGTCACCCCGCCCCAATCTGGCTGGAGGTGGCAGGGGGTGCAGGGACAGAGTGCTCGGCGCCAACAAAGGGGCCTTTCTCTGCTGGCTGGGAAGAGACTGGCTCTTGTTAAGTCAAGGATAGGGTGTTGTTTGGCTGCCACTGTCCCCACCACCATCCCCGTATCCCCCACATGGGAAAGAATCTGGAAGCAGACCCCCTGCTCCAGGGAGGGGGAAGCAGGCACAAGTGTCCCTCCACAGGTCGGCCTTGGTCCGTATCTGGCTTTCTTGCTCCCCCTACTTTCCCAGTTTCCAGCTGGGAAGCGGGAGATCCAGCAGGTTGAGGGTCAGAGCCCAGGCGGGGGATGTGGTTGCTCTGGGACAACCAGTGTGGACCGGGCTCCCTCCCTGAGGAGGAGGCTGGCAGAGGGGCCTGGTGGCAAGATCGTGTACACCCTCCCTTTTGGAATCCCCGGAGCTTGGGTCAGCCCGGGTGGGACGAGAGCGATTCCAGGCTCGCCCTTCCCAAGAAATGGGTGGAGGGGCTGCCCTTTCCTCCAAAGCTCATCTTCTTGGCAGCCGCCTGGTTGCCAGGGGTTACTGGAACTGGCTCTGGCTGTCTCCATGGCAACTGTTGGTGCTCTGGCCCCCTCAAGCCTCTCCTGGAGGGAAGGGGGTGGGCTTGACCCAGCAGCTCTGGAGCCCCGCCCACAGGGAGCTTGAGGCCCAGGCTCCTGGACTCCCGGGGAGCTGTCCGCCCCCCTCCATTCCTCCGTGCCTCACCATTGCGTGATCCCTGTTCCTTCGAGTCCTCCCTGATGTTGCCTTGTGGTCCCTGTGGCTCAGCTCATGTCTACCATCTCACTGAACATCCTTTCCCTGCCCTCCCCGTTCTCCCTCTGCCCCATTCTCCCCTCCTTTGTCCCCCCACATTCTCATGCTCTCCCCCCACCTACCCACCCCATCTTCCCCAGCCCCTGTTTCTCTCTAGTCTGCCCCCAAATTCTGGCCCCGAGATACCTCCCGTAGGGGCTCTCTGTTCTCCCAGAGCCCCCTATACTCACCTCCAGGCTCTCTCCACAGGTTTATCCCCACAGCCCACTCCGTATCTTCTCTTTATCCGCCTCCCCCCTGTTCTATCCCCAGCGTCCTCTGTGACCCCCAACTCCCCTGGGTTGACCCCACTGGTCTCCCTTACCTTACACTCACATGTCCCTCTCCTTGCCATCAGGGCTTTCTCTTAGGTCTTTCCTCACCCCCCTCCCCACCCTGCACTGGACAGCTGAGCACTAAGTTTAGCCCTTGGCTGGCGCACGTGGGCTCTGGTTACGCTCCAGGCGGCTGTGGGTACCGGGCCCAGCCCTCCCCAACACCGCGCAGCCTGGAGAACCCCTGAGTCTGGGCTTCCTGGCTCTGGGCCCCCAGCGCTGATGGCCACCCACCTTTTCACCTGTAGCCCCTGGCCAAGCGGTGTCGCCTCCAGCCTAGAGATGCCGCCAAGATGCCTGAGAGTGCCTGGAAGTTTCTCTTCTACCTGGGCGCCTGGAGCTACAGCGCCTACCTGCTCTTCGGCACCGACTACCCCTTCTTTCACGACCCACCCTCTGTGTTCTACGGTAGGGGCCTTGCCAGACAGAGCAGGGTGGGGGAGGGTTCTGCTCGGCACATGGGGAAGGGTACATAGGGGAGCCGGACACTCATCTTGTCTTGTGCTAGATGTCTGCCCCCAGACAAGGCCCAAGGTAGCCTCAAGATAAGGGTGATCAAAGGGCTTTGGAGATAGGAAAATGTCTTTCGAAACTGGTCCTATTAGGGCTCAGGGAGGTGCCATGAATGAGGTGACCCCTTGCGTGGGCCCAGGTGGGCATTCCAGATGCCTGGAATAGCATGTGCAAAGGTCCTGGGGCATGCATGCTCTTGGTGCATGAGGACGAGAGGAGCATAGGAGGAGTCTGAGTTTCATCCTAAATGAGATGGGTTTGTGAATCATAAAAAGCTTCTGGCTGTGATGTGGAGGCAGGAGAGTCTTGGAAAAGGAAGAAAGTGACCCAGTGGGGAGGTGAGGGACTTAATGTGGCTTCGACCTGCTTGCCAAAGAGATAAAGACAGTGAGAAATGGCTGCATCCATTGATTGGATTAGATACGAGGGTTGTCAAGGCCTGAGCTTGGTGGAATAGGCAGGAAGGTGACTGCAGTGTCCTTTATTGCCAGTAGGCAGGCTGTTACAGAAAACCTGATCTGTGATGGGGGTGTCAGGGTCTCTCTGTTCCTGTGCTGACCACCCAGGCTGTGTGCCAGGGACACACATGGGCATGTGTCCTGCCATGTGACATAAACAGTTTCAGAAGGCTCCTGGAGGCACCAAGCCCCGGCTTCCATCAGAGAGCTGGGCACAGAGCTGCTGTGTTTCGGTGTCCTGGTGACAAGCACTGAGTTTGCTGGGCACCTGCCTGTCTTGGTGGGGCCCTGTCACCCGCATGGCCATTCTCATAAATCCATGGATGGCAGGGTTTAGCTGTCATCTAGTTTTCCGTTATGTGAATGAGCCACAGTGGAACTGTCTGTTTCAGGCATGGAGTTGCCTCTGGCTTTTTCTTATAAGTTATGCTGTGATCACCTGCTTGCAGGTTAACTGCTTATTTGCATGTGCATTTAGTGGGCGCCTGCTGTGGACCAGGCACTGTGCTGACATGGCTGTAAGCATGAGAGCTCAATGAAATTGCGAGTGAAATGCGAAATCTGTGAACAGCCGGATAAGAAAACTTGAGGGGGAAGAGGGGAGGGAGGATTTCTACAGTGCTGAAGACGGCCCCACCAGAAAGGACTTTTTGTTTTGTTTTGTTTTGTTTTTCGGAGAAAGGACTTTTGAATGGGGACCTGGAGGTGCCTAGAGCAGATCAGAAATGCACCGGCCGCCGTGGGAGGGGCACACTCCCGGCAGATCAGAGGCAGCAAGGAGCCCCCTAAGACGGGGTGTTTCCTAGGGAGCAGAGGGGGTTGTTGACAAGCTCAAATGATCAGGGGAATGAGGGCAGGAGCCAGGGTACAAAGGGGCTCTGCCCAGAGTGAGAGAGAACTGGTTGGCTCGAGAAACGTTTTGAACGCGGAACTGGTAGGACTTTGCCAAGCTAGAGGCTGGGGCGGGAAAGGAGGGCGGGGGAGGATTCCGGGGGCTGGATGTGGGGGTGGGGGCGATTCAGGGAGAGCAGGAGCTGGGTTTGGGACACCCAGGCACTGGTCCCAGGGGCCAAAACGGGTGATGTGGTGGGGGTGACACAGAGGGCCCAGAGCAGCCGGTGGATGTGAGTGTGGAGGGCAGGCTGGCGGTCCGTGAACGGAGCCCGGCCCCCAAGGGCGCAGAGGTGCAGACAGAGTCTGGATGATGAGTCGTATGTGTGCCCCCCTCTCCCTGCCCTGCCTCAGATCGGGGGTTGGAGGCCGGAGGGGGACGCTCGCCCAGGGTAAAAGTCCTGCCAGTCTGATGGGTGCCTCCACCTTCCTTCTTCTTCTTTTTTTAAATGTTTATTTATTTTGAGAGACAGAGAAGGAGAGCATGAGCAGGGGGTAGGGGCAGAGAGAGAGAGAGAGAAGGAGAGAGAATCCCAAGCAGGCTCCATGCTGTCAAGCACAAAGCCCGGTGTGGGGCTCGATCTCACGAACCTTGAGATCATGACCTGAACTGAAATCAAGAGTCAGATGCTTAACTGACTGAGCCTCCCAGACACCCTGACCTCCCTTCCTCCTAAAGAGGGACAGAAGCACCCGGTGGCTGTGTGTGTCCTAAGGGGGGGAGGGACCCTCCACCACCTGCAGCATTCCCATGTGAGGACAGATCTCGGAGGGAGGGCCCTGCCGCAAGTGTGGGTTTTGCTCTCAAGCTTTGGGGAGGCCCTGGACCTGGCAAAGCAGTGGGATGGTGGCTGCAATTTTTTGTTATTAGGTAAAACATACATTACCTAAAATCAACCACAATTCACCAGTCACAAGTAATGCATGAGTCCGCTTATACGGGGTCCCTGGAGTGGCCAGATTCAGAGACCAGAAGCGGACCCGTGAGTGCCAGGGCTGGGGGAGGGGATGGGGAGCGGGTGTTTAGTGGGGACACGGGTTCAGTTTTACCACATGAAAGGAGCTCACACACAGCAGTGTGAACGTACTAATACTCCCGAACTTAAAAATGCCTCAGCTGGCAACGCTTATGCTGCATGTGTTTTATCATAGTTTTAAAAAATCCACCATTTGGGGACACCTGGGTGGCTCAGTTAGGTAAGCTTCTGACTTCAGCGCAGGTCATGATCTCACAGTTCGTGGGTGTCGTGACAGCGCTGTGCTGTCAGTACTGAGCCTGCTTCGGATCCTCTGCCCCCCTCTCCCTGCCTCTCCCCTGCTTGCGTGTGCATGCGTGTTCTCTCTCTCACTCTCAAAAATAAATAAACGTTAAAAAAATAAATAACATTTACAAAGTCACCATTTTATTTTTTAAATTAATTCTTAGAGACAGAGTGTGAGCAGGGGAGGGTCAGAGAGAGAGGGGGACACAGAATCTGAAGCAGGCTCCAGGCTCTCAGCTGTCAGCACAGAGCCCAACACGGGGCTCGAACTCACAAGCCATGGGATCATGCCTGAGCCGAAGCGGACTCCTAACCAACTGAGCCACCCAGATGCCCCCAAATTCACCATTTTAAAACGAACAATTCAGAGGCATTTAGTACACTCACAGTCTTGTGCCACCGTCACCTCTGTCTGGTTCCAGACCATTTTTCCATCACCCCAAAAGGAGACCTGTCCCCATGAGCATCACCTCCTCCCCCTGACATCCCCTAATCTGCTGTCAGTATGGACTCTCCCGTTCTGGACGTTTCACACATGTGGGATTATGCACTGTGTGCCCATTTGTGTCTGGCTTCTGTCACTCAGCCACACTGCCGTGTGTGCCAGTGCATCGCTCCTTCCTATGGCTGAGTACTGTTCCATCGTGTGGCCTGACCACGTTTTGCTCGCCCGCTCACTAGCTGATGGACACGTGGGTTGCTTCCACCTTTTGGGGACTGTGAACAGTGCTGTGTGTGTACAAGGGGGCCTGGTTTTGGTTCCCTTGAGCACCTACCAGGAGTGGACTTGCTGGATCACAGCCATTGAGGCCACCGCGGGGAGTGGACGGTTGGGAACAGGCTCTAGAAGGTCAGGAGGGGCTGGGGCGGAGTGGGGTAGGAGGCAGCGGCACCTGGATCAGGGTCAGGGTGGCGAGGGCAGCGGAAGTGAGAAGAGGCGTGGACGGAAGGAGCCCCTGGGTGAGGGTCCAGGTAGATCCCGGGTGCGTAAGAGGTCAAGGCACAGATGAAGAACTGAGGTGAGGGCACTGGGGATTTTTAGGGGACAGCCGGGCTTCAGGGGAACATGTGGGTTTGGTTCCAGGTCTCTGAGTCTGGGGGCCAGGAGGCCCTGGATGGGGCCCAAGGAGGCCATTTTGGGGAGGGTGGCCAGAGAACAAGGCACGGTCCAGAGAAGTCCAGGTCAGCGCAGGCAGAGCCCTCTCGGTGAGGAAGCAGAGGTGACAGGAGAGCTGGGGTCACTGTCACCGGGGGCCCGAAGCCTGAATATGGAGCACAAGTGCCAGGAGGAGTGGGGTGGCTGCAGGAGCCGGTGAAGGGGAGCCACAGCCCACATGGTGGGACAGTGCCTACCCCGTGGCGCTGGCTGGTCTGACTTCTGCCTCAGCTGCTCCACCCATAGCCTGGTGAGGCGGGTGGCAGCCTCCATCGAGCTGGGGACTGGCTGGGATTGGAGAGCCCGGGACAGGGCATCGGGGCTGGCTCGGGA
The DNA here is from genome assembly GCA_017311185.1 of Proteles cristata cristata. Classification (NCBI taxonomy): domain Eukaryota; kingdom Metazoa; phylum Chordata; class Mammalia; order Carnivora; family Hyaenidae; genus Proteles; species Proteles cristata. The sequence goes on along the minus strand of JAESUZ010003691.1, from coordinate 180,671 downwards.
GAGCCTGATGAGTTAGGGAAGACAGGAAGGGGGCCAGGCCAGAGTTGGAAATCTTGCAAGGGACAGATTTCAGGGGTAGGAGCACCTTCTTCTATAAATCGAGAGCTGTTCCAAAAACTAATAGCTGTTCATAAAAAATAACGGGTGGCGGGGCGCTTGGGTGGCTCAGTCGGTTAAGTGTCTGACTTTAGCTCAGGTCATGATCTCACGGTTCGTGGGTTCGAGCCCCACGTCGGGCTCTGTGCTGACAGCTCAGAGCCTGGAGCCCTGTTCAGATTCTGTGTCTCCCTCTCTCTCTGACCCTCCCCTGCTCACGCTCTCTCTCTCTCTCTCTCTCTCTCTCAGAAAGAAATAAAATCTTAAAAATAAATTTTTTTTAATTAAAAAAAAAAAATAATGGGTGGCGAATGAAGACAAAAAACCAGCTAGCAGAACACCTGCAGGAATGGGGGGCAGGCCCGGGCTTGTGGAAGATGCATCTCAGCTTTCATGGTCCTGGGGGCCTTGGGGGTCCCTGCCAACACAGTCCTGCTGTCCCCAGACTGGACGTCGGGCATGCCGGTCCCACGGGACATCGCAGCCGCCTACCTGCTGCAGGGAAGTTTTTACGGCCATTCCATCTATGCCACGCTGTACATGGACGCCTGGCGCAAGGACTCAGTGGTCATGCTTGTCCACCACGTGGTCACCCTGGTCCTCATCGTCTCCTCCTATGCCTTCCGGTGAGTCCAGGGGCAGCAGGGGGCAGAGCATGAGCGCAGAGAGGAGCTGCCATGGGCACAGGCTAATGCATCAGGGGAAGCGGGCTGCGGGGAGCGTCTGTGGGGGTGGGCTCCGGAGAGAGATTCCAGAGAGACGGGGGTCTGTCAGGTGCAGAGAGCCCCCCCACTCTGCTCAACTCCCCATCCGTCCCCCTCCAACCCCATGGCAGCCTCGGCTGGGTCACAGAGCAAGTGTTTACTGGACCGCCTGCCACGCGCAGGTGCAGCTGGGAACAGGGCAGGCCAGCTCTGGCATTCTAGAGCCCACCGCGGCCAGCACCTGCGGCCCCAGAGCGCTTCACATGTAGCCAGTCGGCACCTCGACATGCGTATGTGTGAAATCCAGATCTTTTCTTTACTGGTGTGTGGTGTTTTTTTCTTTTTTTAATGTGGCTGATAGAGAATCTCAAATAACAGACGGTTCACGTTCTGTTCCTACTGGACTAGGCGATCTAGCTACACGGTCGCAGGGGCCTGTTGTGACTTTAACTACACTGAAACAAAATTGTATATTCTCTTCTTCAGCCACAGCAGCCACATTTCCCCTGCTCAATGGTCACATGTGGCTGATGGCTCTCATATTAGACAAAGCAGATTTAGCACATTTCCACCATTCTAGGAAATTCTGTTAGCTAGCACTGCTCTAGAGTAGAATCAGATGATACAACCCAAACAAACAAATGAGAAAAGAATTAAGAGTTTGTTTGAAAGCAATACCTGTGAAGAAAAATCAAGTCCGGAGATCAGGGCTGCTGGGGTGGTGAGGTGCGGATGGGTGTCTGGGCGACAGGTGGGCCAAGACTGAAAGGAGGTGAAGGAAGGCTCCGTGAATGCTGGGGAGGAACATGTTAGGTGATGGGGACAGCATGTGCAAAGGGCCCGTGGCACACGAGCTGTCAAGAGGGCAGAGTGAGAGAGCCCAGCGACGCCAGGCTGAATTCAGGCCCAGTGGCCCAAGCAGCTATAAGTTGGAATGCTGGGGAGGGATAGAGGGACCGCCTTCAGGCTTTAGAGCCTAGTGGGGACTTGGGCTTTCCTGGGCAAGTCTGCAGCTTGCAGCAATGTTCAGGTTAAACAGACCTAGGAGTGTTAGCGTGGCAGTGATGTGCAAGGTGAGGGACAAACTTGTGGGGGATCTGGTTACAAAATGGTCCAGGTCACTGAGGGTCAGGGGTCCCAGAGCTGGGGAGGGGCAAAGAACTTCCAGGGAGGGTGCCAGTGGGGGCAGGTCCAGCTTGGGTGCTGCCACTGACCTGGCCAGTGGCAGGAAGGGGCAGGTCACGGGGGCCAGGGGGGACAGCTCTGAACGGGCCCACGGGAAGCCTGGGGTGCAGCCTTGCGGCAGCGTGACCCACTCTCCTCTCCCATCCCGCTTCCCTCCCCAGGTACCACAATGTGGGCATCCTCGTGCTCTTCCTGCATGATGTCAGCGACGTGCAGCTGGAATTTACCAAGCTCAATGTCTACTTCAAGTCTCGCGGAGGCGCCCACCACAGGCTCCACGCACTGGCCTCCGACCTGGGCTGCCTCAGCTTCTGCCTCAGCTGGTGAGGGGGGCGGGGAAGGTGGCGGGAGCTGTGGTAAGGGGCGGGGCCAGGCAGGGGAGGAGGTGGGGCTTTTGTGGGAAGGGGTGAGGCCACAGCAGAAGGAGGTGAGGGTGGGGCAGGCAGGGCACCCAGGACAGGAGAGCCTGAGGGGGATGGAAGCAGGGCAGAATCCGAGCTGGGCAGGAAGGAGACCAGATGGGCAGGGGTGGCGAGGAGACCTGGAGGGAAGGGCGAGGAGATGGGGGGGTGGGCAGGGATGTGCAGGGACAGATGGGTGAGTCCAGGTGGGACAGCCCTCCCCCTGCCCCCTCTCCCGACGGCTTCCCCCACCCACCCCTCCTGCGCAGGTTCTGGTTCCGCCTCTACTGGTTCCCGCTCAAGGTCCTGTACGCCACGTGCCACTGCAGCCTGCGCGCGGTGCCCGACATCCCCTTCTACTTCTTCTTCAATGCGCTCCTTCTGTTGCTCACCCTCATGAACCTCTACTGGTTCCTGGTGAGTCGGAGCCCCCGGCTCCCAGCCCGCCCGCTCTCCCTCAGCCGCGGTCCTGTCCCGGTCCCCGTCCCCACACGGCGGTCTGGGCACAGGCGCCCCCTGGGTGCACCCAGGGCGGGGGGTGGGGTGGGGGCTGGTGGCAGGAGCGCACGGCCCTCTGGGCGGCGGGGTCAGGACGGCGGCTTTTCCTCACTGGTGCCTCCCCTCCCACAGTACATCGTGGCCTTCGCTGCCAAGGTGCTGACGGGCCAGGTACGCGAACTGAAGGACGTTCGGGAATACGACGCGGCAGAGGCCCAGGGCCCCAAGCCCAGCAAAGCTGAGTGAGTGCGGAGGGGCCGCCGCCCCGGTTCATTCCTTTAGCCACGTCTGTCTGGCCACACACTCTCTGGGCTGGCTCCGGAGACAAGGCAGCGGATGATGTCGCCCGGCCACGGACGCTGTCCCCTGGAGCCTGCATCCAAGAGACTGTAATAAAGGCATGGAAGATGTAGCCGCAGAGCCAGGTGCTGGAAGGACAGACAGGAAGTGGGTAGAGAGGTGGGGGGGGGGGCAGATGGGTGACGGGCAGGAATCAGGATCTGGGTGGTAGGAGCGGTGAGGCCAGGCCGAGGCGCTCGTCCAGTGGCCCGGCCAGAGAGTCCCCTCTCAGCAGGTGGCAGCAGGAGTGGGGGTGAGGGGTGCCGTGGGGGCCCAGAGAGCCCCTGCTCTGTCCTCGTTGACTCTTCCTGGCCTTGAGGTCCAGCAGGGCAGCCCAGTGGTCAGCCAAGCAGGTGGTACGACTGGGGGCTCAGACCCAGTCTGGCCCACGTGGGCGTCCGAGGGGAGGAGGAAAAAGGGGGCCTCATCAAGCGTCATGGAGGTAGGACCCCCAGGACCCACCAGCCCGTGTTGTGAGCCAGATGGTATTCAAAGCCGCCAGCCTGGAGGGGCCCCGGGAGGCAGGCATGGGCGAGCAGCGGGGTCTGGGGTGTCCAGCGCCCCGGAGACAACACGAGTAGCGCCGCAGCGGCAGCGCGGGGGGAGGCCCCTGACGACTCACAAGGCACTGGGCCAGTGGCCCCTGTGGTTTGGCTTCTGGAGCCATCAGGGAACAGCCTGGGAAAGGCGGTTTCAGGGAAGCGGTGCACTCAGGCCCGATGAGGTAGGTCCGACGGGCAGTGCGGAGGATGAGAGAGGCTGAGGCTTAAAAAAGTCTCCTTGGAACACGGGGGAAGGGGGCAGAGGACGGGAGCCCGACCAGCGCGGAGAGCTGGGTCAGAGGGCGGCTCGACGACCGCTCACATAGATAAAGGCACTTTGCACCCTCAGGTATGAGACCACAAGGGGGTGGGGTGCGGAGGCTAAAATGCCGGCCCCCAGGGCAGGGAGGGACCGGACAGGAGAGGCTGGGTGGCAGGTGCGGTCTCCCCAGCTGGCCCGTGTGGGCATGCTGGCCAAGGTGACGGATCACCACGGGGCCGTCACTGTCATCGGGGCACGTGGGCACAGGGGCCATAGCCAGGAGGAGGAGTGTGGTCACATCCCGACTGTTGCTGTTTTAGGTGAAACAAATAAAAAGAAACAAAGACACTCCAAGATTTCTGGCTCCAGCCACCATTTACCGAGATGGAAGGTGGGGCAGGGCTGTGCGCACCGGCAGAGGGGGGATTAGGAGTCTAGTTTGGGGGATGTCAGACCGTCCAATGTCCAGAGAACATGAGTTGGGAATTCCATGAAGACATTAGTGAGGTCTCACTGAAAGGTCTGCCAGACCCTCAGAGGCTTCCAGAAAAAGCAACGGCTAAAGAGAACTCTGGGGGTAGGCAAGGGGAGCATCTGCTTGGCCAAAACTAAAAATCTGAAGGTTCTTCCTGCTGGAAAGTAATGAACCCCTGGTGGAGATGCCCTCGTAATGCAGAGCCCAAGGCGAAGAGCAGGCCGGACCACCCAGCCCCGTTCAGTGCTGCTCCCTCGTCTGTCTGCCCCGAGAACGCCCAGCCAGAATGCGGGTTGGGGAGCTGGCATCTGCCCAGCATTTCCAGTAGGATGAAAGTACAGACCCCGCATAGAAGTGGCAGGGCATGCGATCGACCCACCGGCATCTCCAGCATAACGAAATTCCCCAAGGTTGGCTAGAGTTAGCGCAGTTGGGTATCAAACGAGATGGGATAAAAAGCAAGGAGCATGTGGAACGTGCTATAGAAAAGTGGTCAGGACACCTCCAAACCATCAGCTCAGGTCATGGAAAATAGGGAGGCTGAGGAACTGTCCCAGATCGGAGGAGACTAAGAAGACATGGTGACTGAATGTATGGGATCATGGACCAGGAAAAGGACACCTCTGGAAAAACTGGCAAAATCCAAATAAGGTCTACACTAAGTTCACAGCACTGCCCCAGCCTTGGTTTCCCAGCTGTGACAAATACGCCGTGGACGTGTAACATGGTAACATTCAGGGAGGCTGGGGGAGGGCTCCGCCAGAGCTCCCTGTACTGTCTCTGCGACACCTCCGCCAGTTCTACGATTGTCCTAAAATGAAAATCTTATTTAAAAAAACACAAAAGGCATGAAAGACCGTCAAAAATGACACTGGATGTCCTATGACATTGCCAGGGCTGTCGTATCGAAGTACCGCATGTAGTGGCGGAGCTTTAAAACAACAGAAATTTATCCCTCGCAGTTCTGGAGACCAGAAGTCTAAGACTCAGCAGGGCCGTGCTCCCTCTGAAGTGTCCAGCAGAGGATCCTTCCTTGTCTCTTCCAGCTTCTGGGGGCTCCAGGTGTTTCTCTGTATCAGCCCAGTCTCCATATTCTATCTTCACATGACCTTGTTCTCTCTGGGTCTTCTGTCTTATAAGGACACTTGTCCTGAGATTTAGGGCCCACCCTAAAGCCAGGATGAGGTCATCCCAGATCCCTTCACTTCCATTTGCAGAGACCTTCTTTTCCAAATAAAGTCACATCCACAGGTGCCAGAGATTAGGATGTGGACCTCATACCTTTTTGGGGACCACGGCTCAACCTCTGTGGATGTTAAGACTCATGCAATTAGATACAGCTGAAGAGAGGATCAGTCGCTTGAAAGCTGCGAAGAAATGGCCCAGAAGACAGCAAAAACAGTTGGAAAATATGACAGCTAGAATTCTGAGAATCACCTGGTCTAGCTGAGTTCTCATAGGAGAACAGAGACCGTATGAGAAGATGCAACGTGGAGCATTTTCCGGATGTAAAGACGTGAATCATAAAGAGAAAGAATAAAAAGACACCCATGCCCCACGCACATCACCGTGAAAAATACAAAACAGCCACAGAAAAGGTGGCCAATGAACCGTGACACTAACAGCGGCAAGGGACGCTGGATGGCCGCGGAGGAAATTAGCATGTCAGGTGCTAGAAAAGAAGTAATTAGCAACTGGGAATTTCCCACGCATGCCCATGAGTGGGGGAGCGGCAGGGGGAGAGGGAGCATCCCAAGCAGGCTCCTCCCTGTCAGCGCAGAGCCCAACATGGGGCTCAATCCCACGAACCGTGAGGTGATGACATGAACTGACATCAAGAGTTGGGCGCTTAACTCTTAATTGAGCCCCCAGGTGCCCCCCTTCATACACAGTTTTGACAGCGTTTGCGCAAGAACACCTGGCTGGCTCAGCCAGCCGGGCACGAGACTCTTGATCTCAGGGTTGTGAGTTCGAGTCCCACATTGAATACAGAGTTTACCTTAAAAAATAAATAAAATCTTTAAATAAAAACAATTACTCCAGAGACAGGACGCCTACAAGAATGAAACCTATGAAAATGTACCATCCACAGATCTCCATGGGTGTTCTTCAGAAAACAGGAATGCTATTCCAGGAGGTAGATCAGCAGATGAAATGACACATACCTGGGTGAAAATTTTTAAATGCCTAATTTGAGATTTAAAATTTAAAGAAAGACCTGACGTAGTAAATATCAAAATGGGGTTGGGGCCTCTACACTTGACAGGAGGGTGGGGGTTACTGTTAGTCTATAGTAAGTACTTCTGTTAATGCTGTTGGGGCATAGAGGGGAACCCAGAAAAAAAAACAGGTACCACAAAATAAATGCAAAAGAGGAAGGTTAGAAAAAGCAGGATAGGTAATGCAAAATAAGAGGGTAGAATCCCAAATATTATGCACCCAAAAAAGCATACATGAAATAATTGTAATGGTTGCAACATTTTTTTTTTTTTTAAATATCTACCTCTATACTGGTTAAAAGACTTCTGGTCCAGGGTATGTGAAAGTTGCAAGTAAAAGGATGGGACAAGAAATTCAGGTGGAGTTCTTGATCTGGAACGTTCCACAATGTGCAACCCAGAATCTCTGCATGAGGGGATTAAGGGAGGTAGTCCAGGCTCACAGTCAAGCAGCCCAGAAACTGGGTGAACAGATGTTCTTTTTAAGCACAGGACCTTGCTCACCACTGAGCAAACTCCGCCACGGGGGAAATCTCCAGCACTCAGAACCAGCATCGTGCAGGCCGCATAAATGAAAATTCAGGGAGGTTTGAGAACAGCAAGGAAATGACAACAGAAACCACTTTCAATTCAGGAACTGCAAAAACAAAACGTGCCAGTGAGGTAGCGCCGCCCCTTCCTCGCTGTACTCGGCCTCATTCCTGCTGCTTCTCTCTCTTCTCACCCCTTCTCCCTCCCAGAGTCCCTGGTCATCTGGCACTTACATCACCGTCAGCCCCCCAGCCCCGTGCCCTGGTCACGACCCAGCCCCTCCGTCTGAAGCCTCCATCATTGCCTCAGGCTCTGCCGGGGTCAGCAGCCATCAAGGGCCCTCACCCCACGCCCCGTCTGCCCACCCGCCCCACGGTACCCACCATTTCCCTGCCAGCCTTCCCCTCCCAGGCCCCTTTCATTCAATTCACCCCAACTTACAAGTTTCTCTCCCAGCGCACGGTATTCCTCTGTGCACCGATCTCTGTCTCCAGGTCTGCTTGACATTCCTAGTATCTTTGAAAATATCCGGAACCAGCCCCCATCCCCACCCCGAACATGTCTCCGGAACATTTTTTCCATTGCAGTTGATGGAAACTCGGTGAAAACCTTGGCAAGCCCTAGGGAGTTCCCTCACTACTACTCCTTCTTACCTCTGAGGAAACATCTAGAATCCACTCGAGACGCTGCTTGCCCTCACTCCTCTCCCTCCAGCTTCCGCCCTTGTTCTGATTCTTTTTTCCTCATGGTGGTGCAGTGAGACTGAAAAGCATAAATCCGACATCATAGAGAAGCCACACGCCCCCCCCTCCCCCAAATACTGACACTGGTTTTGATGGGGGAAGGGGTGCTTGGAAGCTAGTACAGAAAAATAGACCAGCATCATCGGGAAAGTTCTTATAAAAAGTCACGTGGCAGGGTACCGATCCTTGAAGGAATTAAACTTAATATACGGAAACTAAAACAGGGCAGAACAGAGCTGAGTCCATAAATAGAATAGACTCCAGGCCTAAAGATCACTGGGAGGCAAGAGCTGTCAGAACACTTGGTAACCATCTGGAGAAGAGAGCAAACCTTCGTGGGATCTCGAATCAGCCTGAGGGCAAACCCCCCACGGATCAGATACCGAGACTGAAGTAGAAGCTGTGAAATGAAACCAGACCCGAAAGGGAGATTGTGTCGTCTAGCAATTGAACTCTGAGAACAGTCCAGAAGCTGGGAACCCCACCTCTGCTCTGTTGAGGGAGCCAACAGGCAAAGCCAGAAGAGCAAGGGCCGACGGGAGGCCCGCATAGGGCTCATCTATAACTTCATGGATCAATGGCTCCTGCTGGTGGCAGAGAGAAAGAGAGAGAGAGAGAGAGAGAGAGAGAGAGAGAGAGAGAGCGCAAGCCATGGGAAAGGGGGTAGAGGATGGGATGCATGCTCCCAGGAAGGGAGTCCAGTGTGTCTGGCCCAAGGGAAGAATGGACTGAAGTGGCTGAGGTCATCCATCTCTAGTGAAGTGGATCCTTTCACGAAAGGGTCTCTGAGCTAGATTGCTCTGCAAAGCAGGGAGATGCAGGGGATGGTAGTGTCATGCTCCTGTATGCTAGTATCTGTGAGAGACACCAGCAAGATTTGTGTGAAATAGCACACCGAAGCAAGACCCCAGGACCGAGTCCCAGGAGCGGCTCGGGCACACTGTGAGTTTTCCATTCTTTCTGATGTCTAGATGGTGAGAAAATATTACTAGCTCGGGGAACTTAATACATCTGTACGTAACCTAGAAGGTGGAACCCACGTCTGCAGAGACGGACAGACCATGTGCAGAGGCACGAAGGGCTGCCCTAAGTGGGAACAGGCATAGCCAGGACCATGACCATTAAGCCGCAGTAAGATGCTGTTTCAGCACCAGCAGGCACTGACAGAGGCACCAGGGAGCAGGGGCAGAAACCCTTGTTGAATCTGGTAAGGCGGTCATGGGCAGGCCCCCAGCACGCAGGTCCCCTCCCAGTGGGAACCCCAGAGACCTGCCACTAATACAGGCAGGGGAGATGGAATTTACAGAGAGCGGTGGTGCACACAGGAGCGATTTCAGAGTCGCGTTTCTGGAAAATTGAAGTGCAGAAGACATCTCTGTAGACCGTTCGAAATATGCAAACTATATGTTATTTAGAAATCAGGGGCCTTTCTCTGGACTCTTAACCTGGACACTTAGCATATTAACGAGAGTTTTAAGATACTGCATAACTTGTTCTAAGAACATGGAAGTAAAGTAGGGACGTAGACAGAGGGCCGTGGATGGAGACTCACAGGGGTTGTGAAGACTTCCCTTGTTGGGCTGTGAGCCAGCCAGGGCCACCGGAGCCAGGGAGGAGCCCTCGCTGGGTGGAGTGGCAGGGGGCTCTGGCCAGTTTTGCCTCCCTGGAAGGGGAGAAATATAAAGTGCAAGGGCTTATCCAGAACCGAGTGGTGGGGGGAAGTCAGGCGAGGGCTTTTACTTTCCAGCGCCATGAATAGCTCAGGAGGGAGGAGAGAGGAGGGTTTAATGGGGGGGGTGGGGGGGCTATACCCACTAGTGAAAGGCAAAGTCTTATGGCCCTTTGAGAAGGGAGGAAGGACCCAGGTGCGCCCCCGCCGGGCAGGAAAAAGGGAAGTGGAGGGCAAGGCAGTCGGGACAGGGCAGTATGCAGGGCATGGGGCCCCGGACTAACCGCGGCCCGGTTCTGGTCTCCAGGAAGCCGCTGAGGAATGGCCTGGTGAGAGACAAGCGCTTCTGAACTCCTTTACCACCTTCACACCCCTTAGGACCCAGCCTCGTCCGACCACGCCCCTCCCAGGGACCGACCACGCCCCTGCCCCGGGACTCTGGCTCCGTCCAGCTCCACCCCACTGAGGCCCTGGCCATTGCCGGTCACCTTCCCCTGGACCCCTCCCCGGCACCCCCGAGACCCCGCCCCCGGGGTCTACCCTAGTCGGGCTTCAGAACCGCGGCCACGTCCCCCAGGACCCTGACCCCGCCCAGCCCCAGACCTCTGTCCTGGCCCCTCCGGAGACCTCGGCCCCGCCCCCAGGCTGCAGGTCGGGGGTGTCCGGCGGCCCCTGAGCACTCGTCCGGCAGCTGCCAGCGAGGAAGATGCCATCGCCCTGCCGCCGTCCTGGCCGCCGTGTCCTTTTCCTCCTCCTGACTCTGCTGCTGCCGTCGCCGCCCCCAGCCCGCGCCCCAGCGCCCCCGGGGCCCGCCGCCTCCCTGCTCCAGGCTCTCGGGCTGCCTGACGCGCACCGGGGCGCACCGACGCCCCGGCCAGTACCCCCCGTCATGTGGCGCCTCTTCCGCCACCGGGACCCCCAGGAGGCCAGGGTGGGCCCGCGGCGGACGCCCCAGGGGACCACCCTGAGACCGTGCCACATGGAGGAACTGGGGGTCGCCGGAAACATCGTGCGCCACATCTCAGACCGCGGTAAGTGGGGCCTGCGTTGGAGGCGTGTGTCCGGGAGGCTGAGACTGATTTCCTCTGAGCGCCCTGCCACGAGCCTCCAGCGCCGTATGGGGGAGGCCAGAGCACCTCCGGGTGTCCCCACTCATCCCGTCCAGCCCACGAGCAACCTGGACCTCCGCACTCCATCCGTTCTTCCCCGTGGACACCTGTGGGGACGGTTGGAGTTGTCCCAAGGCCAGGCTCCCTTGCACCCGGCAAGGCCCCCAGCTTGCAGCTGAAGCCCTGCCCCCACTTTCCCCCCCACCCCCGCTGCTTCACGCCATTTGATGCCTTTCCTGGAGATCCCACCTCTCCAGCATCGCTTCCCCACGGGCCCCAGGCCTCCGTTCATCTCTTCCCCTGCCTGTGGCTGACGGGCAGGCCGGCCTGCGCTGGGCAGGGCCTCTTACTTGCGAACGATGCCCTTCCCCCACTCCATCACCCCCCGCGCCGCTTCACACCATTTGACGCCTTTAGAAGGCGCACAGTATGGTGCCCCTCTTCCCCCGTCGCTCACCTTTCCCCCACCCGCAGAGACTCCCACGAGGGCAGGCTGGGCAGGGCGCTGGGGCCTAGCGCAAGCTGAGCCCCCTCCCTGCCTCCCCAGGTGCGCCCACCCGGCCCCCGCAGCCCGCCTGGGCTTTGGGGCAGTGCCCTGAGTGGACCGTCGTCTTCGATTTGTCAGCCGTGGAACCTGCCGAGCGGCCGACCCGGGCCCGTCTGGAGATGCGCTTTGCGGCAGCGGAGGAGCCTGCCGGCTGGGAGCTGAGCATAACTCAGGCGGCCGAGGGCGATGACGCGGTGGCCGGGCCGGTGCTGCTCCGCCAGGCAGTGCCCACCCTGACAGTGCCGGTGCGCGCCGAGCTGCTGGGCGCCGCCTGGGCCCACAACTCCTCGGCGCCTCGCAGCCTCCGCCTGGCGCTGGCGCTGCGCCCCCGGACCCCGGCCGCCTGCGCGCACCTGGCCGAGGCCTCGCTGCTGCTGGTGACGCTTGACCCGCGCCTGTGCCACCCACTGGCCCGGCCGCGGCGCGAAGCCGAACCCGCACTGGGCGGCGACCCTGGAGGCGCATGTCGCACGAGGCGGCTCTACGTGAGCTTCCGCGAGGTGGGCTGGCACCGATGGGTCATTGCGCCGCGCGGCTTCCTGGCCAACTACTGCCAGGGCCAGTGCTCGCTGCCCGCAGCGCTGTCTGGACCCGGGGGGGCGCCCCCACTCAACCACGCCGTGCTGCGGGCGCTCATGCACGCGGCTGCCCCCGGTGCCACCGGCCTGCCCTGCTGCGTGCCTGCACGCCTGTCGCCCATCTCTGTGCTCTTCTTTGACAACAGCGACAATGTGGTACTGCGGCACTACGAGGATATGGTGGTGGATGAGTGTGGCTGTCGCTGACGGAGCCAGACGGGGGCCCAACAATAAACACTGCGTGGTCCGCTTCCCTGTCTCCAGTCTGGTCACCTGGGGGTGGGAAAGGAAGCAGCCACATCCGTCACCACCCACTGCCAGGGCATGGGGCAGTGTCCCACAGTGATGCCACCTGTCCAGCTCTCCTCGAACTGGGTACCTAGAACCCCATCTCTAGGCAGCCTGACATCTAACGCGCCCAAGAGCCGGGAGTTGCCCACTGCACAGAGGTCACCCTCTGGTCCCTGCTGTGCACATCAGGCCACGCTCAGCTTTGCCACCCAGGTGACTTCAAGGCTCCCAACCAGCCAGGTCCCCAGACCAGGCGCTCTGCCATCTCCCTGCAGTTTATCCACCCCAGTGTGAACACAAGAGCTGTTAATTAAGAATTTATTGGTGACAATAGAGCTTAAAACAAATTGACCAGAAATCAAAAGTTACAGTGCCTTGGTACAGATGCTCCTCGATTTGGAAAACTCAGAATAACTGTTGCTATGAAGGTGGAGAACAAAGCAAACAGCACAAAGCAGAGGCAAGGCATTCCAAGGAATAGAATGGGGGGGTGGGGGGGGGTGGGCGCAGGTGTTGCCCACAGGGTGTGTCGCACAAGGGGTCATAGCGGAAACCTATCCAAACTCTATGCCTCTACGTGGCCTATCAAAAGAAGGGGGAAACCGAAAGCCCTACAGCAATGGTAATAAATAAGAGGCCTTGCCAGAAGGAAGGTGGCCTGTGTGTCCCCGTCTCCCAAGTACAAGCTGGAATTTGGAGGCTTTGAGTTCAGGGCCAGTGTTAGCCTCACAGGGACGGGGAAGCTTGGGGGGGGGGGATCAGGGTCACCAGGGCCTGGGGTAGGTAGGGGATGGTCCCCAAATAGGTGGTTGCCAGGGAGACAGTACTACCCCACCGTGGTGCGCAAGGAGCTGGGGGTGGCTCTCCCAGCTACGGTAACTTCTTGACTTGTGGCCCAGACCCAGCCAGCCAGAAGCCCCCTCAACTAGCTGATGTGACAAAGTGGTCCAAGCCCCTTCGGCACAGAACCAACCTATTTCTGAAACATACTCCTTTTCCCCCAAAAAAGCAGAAATCACCCCACCCCATCACACCTGTGCCCACAGGTAGAGGGGCTCCCAACTTGGAGTGGGGTAGAGAACAAGGTCAGTGGGGCACTCGGCGTGTCTAACCAGCCACAGGGACCGTGGGTGCCTCCCTGGGGATGGGTCCTCTTGGCTGCCGTCTTCCATCAAATCCTCAGGAAGGACCCTAGGGAAGAAGCCACTGGCCAGAGAATAGCCACCTCCCCACCCTCTGGCCTCACAGCCAGTCCTGCCCAGGCCCCTCCCAGAGTGGGTGGGGCGAGAGTCCACCGCGTGTGGGAAGCGCTGTGCTTCTCAGAGTCCAGCGGAGACTGGGGCTGCCTGGCCCGGGACGAGACGGTGCTTTCTCACCGCCCTGACGTGCAGGGAGAAGCCGCTGGAAGCTAAAACTCAAAACAAAAATCCTCCTCGCGATCCCGTCACAGGTGTTGATCCTAATCTTGAGATGTGTTGGCTTGTTTAAACTTCGTTTCTGGAAGCTTCTTGCATCTTCCAGGTCCACCACTAAGATTTGAGAGACAAACTCAGGAAAGTATATTTTTCAGTACTCCTTTGAAAGAATCTTTAAAAAACAAACAGAAAAACCCAAAACACCGTGTTTTCTTTAAATGAAACCCTCTTAGAACACAGGCAGCGTAGCCAGGGCAGTTTCAGAGATGGCGTGGACAGAACCCACACCTCCGCGGGGCTCTCCCGACACGGCCGCCCAGGCAAGGAGCCTGCTCGGCACAGAAATGCGAAGTTTTTCCTGCTAAAACGTAGTCCCCTTTCAATAAAAGAGAAACAGAAAGAAAAGAACAGAGGAAAGGGCTACTCTGAGATGAGGGTCTTCCTCCCTCCGCCCTGGTCGCAGACCCAGGTGTGGACGCGGCGAGCGCTGGGCCTCCTTGGCGAGCGGGGCTGGCAGGGCTCGCTGGCGGGCGGTCCTCCGTGGCCGCCCGCCTCCCGCTCTCCCTTCTCCTTCTCCTCGCCGCCGCGGGCCAGCAGTGGGCGCTCGCTCTGTCTCGGGCTCCTCTCTCCCTCGGGTGCTCCTCTCCCTCTCCTGTTGCTCACAGTGGTGCTTCAGTTTTAGCAGTGGAAAACAGGTATCCATTTATTTTTATTTTTTATTACCCAGAATAAGATGCTGATGGACTAAGCCACATAGCTTAGCTCTTCTGCCGCCACCTGTGGAGAGTGAGGAAGGCAAGGGGCCATCAGAGAAGGCAGAGCCCGTGCGGCCGGGCAGCCTGAAGGTGTGGGGCTCCTCCCCCCACTCCACGTTGCATCCGTGAAATGGAACCTCAGAAGCTGGGTGCTCAGACTAGTGACTCCCCACCCAAAGAGAACGAAGCCAAGAGCTTAAGGGGCCTTCTCTGCCAGCAGCACCAGCAGCACCCCACTTCTCTAGCACATGCACGGAGAGGGGCCCAGGCCTGTGCTCGCCCAGCTCCAGTCACACCACACTCGGGGGAGCCATACGACAGGGCTTTCAAGGCACGCGCTCCTGCAGAGGTGCCCCGTGTACCTGAGCCAGGACTCTCACACCCTGCCCTTCCTCACTGAGTTCTAGGACTCTCTCAGGAGAGAACTATGACGCAGGGAGGTGTGCGTGAAGCTCCCATCCCCCCACTGCCATGAGCAGATGCACAGGGAGCCAAAATGGCAGGTCAAAGGACAAGCTGGCCTCTTGAGGACTTGAGAGCCTCCCACACATTTCCCAAATTTCCCATCAAGTCCAGATACTGGTAAAGACCTTCTGCAAGGATCAGCTTGCCTTCTAGTACTGAGACAGCCCTGTCACTCCGCCGTGCTGGTAGGCCCGCTCCCCTTGGTATGTGGAGTCTTGCGACAGCGCCACATCAATCTGTGACTTAAACTCATCGCCAAGGTAACTGTCCTGAAAAACAAAGTTGGGAAAATAAGCATCCGAGTGGAGGATGTGCTAACATCTTTCCAGCCTCAAGAACCTGCTCCAAGTCCAGCCCCTCAACAGGCCCAGAGAGGATCTGGGAAAACCTGGTTCTGAAGCCGAAACAGCAACTGGTTACCTCATCACAGAACACAGGTAACCCAGACCACCTGCTTAAGACAACATCGGGGACGTGATGTTCCAGACTCCACAGCCCCCCTGCTAAGGATGTGATACGTAGGGGGCCATCCTTCTGAGAGGCGTGCTCAGGCCACCGGGGGTGTGTGTGTGAGGTCTGCACTCTGAGGCAGGGTGTGGAGGGCTCCCCCCGGCCTGTCCTGACTTCTGTGCTGCTGGCTCACCTGGGACAGCTCGGGCTGAGAGAGGCCGGGCTGGCTCATCTGGGAGGGCTGGCTCATGGAGATGTAGCCCTGCGTCAGGGCGCCCTGGGAGAAGGGCTGGGAGGCCACATCCTGGCTGGCTTGGCTGTTGGGGAGATTCGTCTGGCTGGGTCCAGGGAGCCCAAAGCGGTTCTTCTGGCGCCCCCCACGACCAGTCTTGCCTTTTGGGGTACCCCGGCCTGAAAGACAGCAGTCCAGGGTTCCTTGAAGGAGGTCTGCATCCGACAGACCGGCCCAACTGTTCAAAGCCCAGATGTGAACAAAGTCCGACACCAACGTGGTTTGTCCTCCGTGCTGCTGCCGGGCGCTCACCTGCGGCTGGCCCATTGGCTTGTCCAAAATACCCTGGTGGTGGCATGGGTGGCATGACCAGGTTGAAAGGGATGGGAATGTTCATGGCAGCCACGTGGCTGGGGCCCGCACTGATCATGCCGATCTGGTCGTGGGTCTGGAAGTACATGTTTGAGGGCCGGCCTGCAAGACACAGGGCAGACAGCAGGCGTCATTTGACACATCCAAATGAGCCTATTGTGGGGCACCTGGGGGGTCTCAGTCGGTTGGATGTCTGACTTCGACTTCAGCTCAGGTCATGATCTCATGGTTCGTGGGTTCAAGCCCTGCGTCGGGCTCTGTGCTGACAGCTCGGAGCCTGGAGCCTGCTTCAGATTCTGTCTCCCTCTCTCTCTGCCCCTCCCCCCACTCACACTCTGTCTCTCAAATATAACAGTAAAAAAAGTTTTTTTCAAATGAGTCTATTGTCTGGCCCCCAAATGGCAGTCAGAATGGTCAGGATGTCCATCTTGTCCTGTCACTGCTCTGACTGCCACAGCGTTTCTTTGTGTAGCCCTATAAACAAGGCCACCTGATACAGAATCTCACAACCTCAACCCTGACTCTCAACAGCTGCCCTGGGGCTGGCTCCCGGGAACAATCCTTTCTCCTATGGGAGTTGGAGAATCAATGGCCTATAAGCATCCAAAAGATTGAAACTACATTGCATTTCCAACTGGGGGCGGGGGAGAAGGGTAGGGGGAAGGGGGAAGGAGTCTTTTTTAATTCATATTACACGCACCCCCATCTCCACCAATACCACCAAAAACAAGAAAACACCTGAGCTGACAAACTAGTGGATCCTACTAAAGCCAAAGGCCCCCAGGTACCCCCGAGGCTAGGGATGTCCCAATCTGCACAGAGCTGCCCTAGGGGCTGGGAAGCCAAAGTGAGTTGAGGCATGAGAGTGTGATCTTCTGGTCTGACCCCAAGGGTTGAGAGCCTTAGATGGGCCCACAGTGAGCTCAAGGATGAACGATGGGCCTGGATAACCCTCAACTACAGGGCAACTCACTCAACTCTCAATTACAGGGCCAATGAGATTTGTCACTTGAGCCCAGCAACCAGAGTACCAGGCAAGCAAGGAAAGGGGTCTCACCCGCTTAAAACACAACGAGCTGCTGGGGCACACCTGGCCACAGGATGGCCAATGAGCACACGAGGGGACAAGGCTCAATGTAAAATGCGGGCATGTGGCCCCAAGCACCTGGGCGAGGCTGTCACCTTCTGTAAAGACTGGTGCAGGGAAGGGTCCCAAGAAGCAGGAACCTGGGGGGAGAGGAGGTACTCCATGCAGCCAGTGTTAAAGCTCAGCCTTAGGACAGAGAGATCCCACACAGGAGAGCGGTCTGAGAGCGCAAGCGGAAACTTGGGGAAGGCAGTGAAACCAGAACCGAGACTGTGGGTGCCTAGAGGGGCTGCAGGAGTGCCCCTCCCAGTGAGAAGGTGAGCAAACGGTAGGGTGGGTAGGAAGCGCCGTGGCCTGCAGCACAGGAGCAAACAGGCATAGCTGCACTAT
Source organism: Proteles cristata cristata (assembly GCA_017311185.1). Lineage (NCBI taxonomy): Eukaryota > Metazoa > Chordata > Mammalia > Carnivora > Hyaenidae > Proteles > Proteles cristata. The sequence continues at coordinate 163,316 of JAESUZ010003691.1, read as the reverse complement.
CTGCCTGCGGACCTCTACAAGGCAGAACTATGGTATTTAAAAAACATTTTGTATTTAGAAACTGACAAAGACCAATTATTTCGATTTCAAACAAGGGAAAGCAAGACGGAACTCTCTTCATCGGGCAGGTTTCTGTGGACTGAGGTTTGGGAGGTCACCCCAGGAGTGACTGGGCCAAAAGGTGCAGGCATGGGAAAGATCAACATCAGGAGGGCAGTATGGTCCCCCCCACAGAGCAGACTCACCCTGGCTGCTCCGGTCATAGACTGATCCTGGGATAATGGCCTCCCGAGCATCATACATGGCTGTTGTCATGAACCGGGCTCCCTGTGAAGGGTTTAGATAGGTGAGGAATTTATCACCTTGACACAAGGAAGAACTTTCTAAAGATGTGACGGCCTGGCCACCTTCCAGGCTATGCCTAGGCCAACCCTGAGGCTTGCTGGGCCTTGCCCACTCCTCCTCCACAGACCTGGCCTTTGGTGCTGAGTGTTTGTCTCCAGGCTTCACATCAAGCAGCATTGCCGCTTCTAAGTCCCCCAGAGCACCCTGGCTTCACAAGGTTTCCTAACGGCCTGTGTCCAACTCCTAGGCCCCACTCATGACTGCATCCCTAAAGGCCATGTCCAGAAAGCCCTTAGAATGCTGACGAGACCCAGGCCGGGGGAGCTCTGGGGCAACAGAATAGTGTGATCACTCCCGCACACACACACACGCGTGTCCACCCTTGGCTCACACCTGCCACAGGTCACACTTGCCATTGCCCATTGCCACGTGCCAGGACACTGGCCTGGGGAGACGGAGGTTCTCCACACTGTCTTTCTACACCCATCTCTGGCCACCTACAGCCAGTGCTCACCGGGTTGATGGTGTTGACCAGCTTCCTGGGCTTGCTGAACTGCATGAGGCTCTCCCGAAGGTTGTTCAGGGGCCCCTCCACCAGAACCTTCTGTTCCTTGTAGTAGTTCAGCAAGTGGTTCCAGAGCGGCTGCTTAGACAGGGCCTTTGGGTTGCCCACGATAATGACCCCATACCTGCAAGGTGTGGGTCCAAGAACGCGGTGCTTAAGAGCTCTGCACAGTGAGCAGAACACCAGGAAGAAGAGTCTGAGGCAAGACCGAACAAACTCAAAATCCACATTCAAGGTGATAGGAGCTAAGCCCAGGCCGCTCTCCCAGCATCCCACCCACTACATCCCTCCCCAGATGCCTGGCCTGCTCATGACAGTGCCCACCACGAGTGCCAGGGATGGCCGGGGAGGTTGCTGGTCATGGTGACCTGGCAACAGAGCCCACCCTGCAAGCTGCCAACAGTGCACTGGGTAGATCTGCAGGCAATTTCTAATAAGTCCAGAGGTCAAAACACATCCATGAGCAGATGAACTCCCAGATGAGTCTGTTTGCAGCCACGAGCCTGCCTCCTGGGAAGTCACCGGCAGTCTCAGCAGGCTCTGCGGCCTTGGGAACCCTGATAGGCCCAGCGCATGGAACTCAGTGCCCAAGCTGGGGTCTGGCTTCTGGTGAATGCTCACCCTCACCCAACCATGTCGAGACCCCCAGGTTGAACCTGGACCCCCAATGGTGGCCACCAAACGAGAGAGCACCTTAGAAAGGGGGGCTAATAGACAAAAACCAAGATGCCCTGACAAGGGAAGGAACCAATGTGTGAGGCGAGCCTGACTTCTACCTGGTATGAGGGCAGCTGTGGTCCAGTTTTACTCAAGGGTGACACAAGGGGCCACCTTATTCTCTGGGTTTCCTCTGCTATCATCGTCTCAAAAAAGATTGTTCTAGGACCAAAAAGGTAGACAGGACCAAGATACTAGACTCATGGATTATACATCTCTGCAGGACACAGCCCATACTACTGGGTTTTGATCTTAGGTCAAAAGGGCCTAGATAACACATCCCACAAAACTGAGGCCACAGAAACCCACCAGGACAAGAAACAAAAGTGTCTCATTGGGGAGGTGTTCTTTCCAAACTACTGTCTGGAGCACTCTGACCTCGGGCTGGTAAAGCCCCACCCCACCCTGTAAGGTGGCCCAAGGTTCAGCCTGGAGGCAGGACTAACAACAGGAAGAGGAGAACCAGGCAAGGAGGAGCCCTTGGGTGGACCCTCCCAGCTCCAGACTCCAAGGGAAAAGTCCCTCTGAAGAACTCTCATGGCAGGAACGAGGCACCAGCCACCAGCAAGGTCCAAGGGGACCTAGTCTTCCATACCTTGCCCTGGTCAGGGCCACATTAAGCCGCCTGGGGTCATTTAAAAACCCAATGCCTTGGTGCTCGTTGGCTCGCACACAGGAAAGGATGATGAAATCCTTCTCTCGCCCCTGGAACGCATCCACACTGGCAATCTCCACCTCCTATAAGAAACGTACAGTCATAACCAGCTGGCTGCCTTCAAGGACCCTCACAGACTTGTCCCATCTCACCAACGAGCCTGGGACCCAAAGCCTGCAGAGCCCCTGGAGCCAGCCGCCTGCTCAGTGCGCCTCCAGGCAGCAAGGAGGGAACCCCTGTGGCTGGGGCTGCTCCCACTGGGCCTTCCCAGTCCCCAGCCCCACTCATCCGGCCTTCCTGTGCTTTGTCTTTTTAACCTTGGCAATTTGTTTCCCAGTAATAAAAGCATACACACCTATCACAAAAAACCTTACACTGTGCCCAAGTTAACAAGAGAAAACTGCTGGTCTTACACTGCATTTTCGTTCACTTCCACATAGAGAAATAACTATGTTGTCTTGCATTCTGGAGGTTTTATCCAGCCGCTGACACAACAGTGAACGGCGTTTTCACAACTATGTAATATCCGCTGTAAGGCTAACACTTAACTATACTATAGCGTTCAACTTAGAATTATTTTAAGTTTTGCTCTGAAAACTATCCTGAGAATAATGAGGGAACACATGCCCTCACAAAACTGTGCCAGTTCACATTCCCAGGCCAGGTGATCAGGTCAAGGTCAGCAGGTCTTGGGGGTCTTGGGGGAGACTCAGCAGACCCAAGCAAGTGTGCACCTGGTAGAGCTTGGTGTGCAGGGAGCCGCTGAACTGCATGTACTGCACCAGGTAAGAGCGCTGGCCCTCGTAAGGTGTGATGATCCCGATCTGGTCAGGCTTGGCACCTGCCTTTAGTAGCTTCGTGGTGATTTTCTCCACATTTGCAGCTTCCGTCCTACGAAAATTAGCCTTTTAGTTCCTGGGTTGTACCTGTGAGCTCCTGAGGCTGAGGCTGGATGGAGGCTGTGGGAGGTACATGGACAAGTTCTATCTCCAGGGCGGCCCTGTGAAGGCCCTGCCCGGTGCACCCACAGCTGGGTCCTCATCATTTACCAAGGGAGTCACGAGCGGAGAGAAAAGGCTCACACAGGGGCTTAAGAATATCTGCTCAAGGGGCGCCTGGGTGGCTTAGTCGGTTGGGCGTCCGACTTTCGCTTAGGTCATGATCTCGCAGTTTGTGGGTTCGAGCTCGTCGGGCTCTGTGCTGACTGCCAGCTCAGAGCCTGGAGCCTGCTTCAGAGTCTGTGTCTCCCTCTCTCTGACCCTCCCTGCTCACGCTCTCTCTCCTAGAAATAAATAAAAATATTAAAAAAAAAAAAAAGAATATCTGCTCAATAGGGGTGCCTGGGTGGCTCAGTCAGTTAAGTGTCCAACTCTTGATTTACACCCAGGTCATGATCTCACAGTTTGTGGGATCAAGCCCCTCACAGGGCTCTGCACTGATAGTGATTCTTTCTCTCCTCTCTTCCTCCTTGTGTACTCTAATAAATAAACATTAAAAAATTAATAAAATTATACAATTCAAAGAAGGGGGGAGAGAGAAAGAGGGAGGGAGGGAGGGAGAGAGAGAGAGAAAGAAAAGAGAAAAGAAAAGAAGAGAAAAGAGAAAAGAAAAGAAAAGTATAAAAGAAAAGAAAAGAGAAAAGAAAAGAAAAGAAAAGAAAAGAAAAGAGGAAGAAAGAAAAAGGAAAAAAGGGGAGCCTGAGTGGCTCAGTCAGTTGAGCGTCCAACTCTGGCTCAGGTCATGATCTCGCCATTCGTGGGTTCGAGCCCCACATCGGACTCTGTGCTGCCAGCTCAGAGCCTGAAGCCTGCATCAGATGTTGTGTCTCCCTCTCTCTCTGCCCCTCCCCTACTCTCTCTCTCAAAAATAAACATTAAAAGAAAAAATAAAGTTTAAATAAATAATAAAAGAACGAACTCTCAGTAGAAAACCAGATGCTGAAAGTGAAATATGGAAATAAGATGTTGGTGTAGATGTCCAAACAGAACGGGGAAAAGGAGGGCAAGGGCAAGTTTTAGCACTGTGTTAAAAAATGAACGAACACATTAGCAGCGGTTAGTGGCCACTTGCCAAGCTACCAATGAAGCTTGCAAATGCCACGGTTGAGTCTGCTTACCTGTTCAGGTAGGAGGTGCCTGAGCTGGCGATCTCCTCTTGGCCCTGGGTCACGTAGAAGAACATTGGCTTATCAGGCTGGGGCCACTGGAAGTCAAACCCCTTCTTCACTCGATCCGCTGTCACCAGGGAGGGAAGAGGCAACACTTCACATTTGAGAAGTTGCAGCCAATCTGGACTGAGCACAGATGGAGCAATGCGGAGACCACGACATCGCAGTGAGAGGCCCATGCCGGAGCAGGAAGCAGCAGGCTCCAGGCAGGAGCCCCTGGTCTATGAGACCCTAGGGAGGCCACCAGAGCAGGTCCACTGCCCCCAAAACACCCAGGATGTGGGGAAGCCGTGCCTACCAACACCCAGCTGATGCACAAAGCTGGCTTACCCACTGAACAGATCTTATTAGTGGGTGCTTTCTGTGGTCTAAGAAACCTCTGCCTACCTTGGGATCACAAAATAATGCTGTTTTCTTCTAGAAGCTTCATTGCAGTGCCTTAAAGGATTCACAAACCCCTATAATGGGCTTTTGTGGATGACAGTGTCGAGTCCACCTCATCCTGTCACAGAACAAGGCCTACAGATAGGGGAGTCGGATGGGTGAGGAGGCCTCCATACTCTGTCTCGGGCACTGTGTCCACAGTATCCTGGCAACTGCAGTTTTATAGTAACTTGCATCACCTTATGGTGATCTTCTTGTCCACCTTGGCCATTCTAGATCCTATACATTTCCTTTTAATTTTAAAAATTGGCAAGTCCATTCACACACCCCACCCAATCCTTTGGGAACTTTGGAGCTGCATCTTATCAACACAGCATGAGAAAAATGGTATTTTTGAATCCAAACAGCCTAACATCAATGACCCTCTTTGTGTCAAGCTGAGAGAGACCACATCCATCTTTACTATTCTAGCAAGGGCAGGAGCCAACTGGCTACCTTGGTGGTACATTAGCCCAGGGGTTGCTTTGTAGCGCCTGCCAATTTTAGTGTAGATGCTCCTGCTATAGCTGATGTCAGGCTATCCCAGGAATGAGTATGGGCAGGTGCCAGCACCTCAGGGCTCAAGGGGGCTCCTGGGAGCTGGTCAGGTTGTGTTTTGGGTTCAGATGCTAATTATACAAGTGTGTTCACTCAGTGAAAACTAACTAAGCTAGACACTTAGAATTTGGGCACTTCTTCACACTTCAATGAAGAATTTAAAAACACATACTTACTGGGTGCTGACTCCATGCCGGGCATGGCAGATACAGCAGGAAACCACCACTCCCACTCCCTACCCCATAGCCAATGCCATGGAGGGAGGCAGAGCAGGGCTGGCAAGGGTCTGAATCAGAGCTAAGCAATAGCTTTCCCAGCTACTGTCAAATTGCAAACAAGCTCCATGTGGCCTGGCCTCTCCTAGCCCCACCGCCCAATGGACTGGTAATGTTCTATGTGTCACTGTAATGGTAATAATAACGGCACCATCGACTCCCAGGACCGCACTGTGCGGTGGCTGCACAGCCCTGGTCAGGTGTGCACTTCCAGCCTCTGTCTCACCCACATAGCAGGCCAGACAAGGTCGACATGGCAGGCTGCTGGTGTTAACCAGACATTAAGAACGCCAGTCTCAGACCCATGTGCACTCTGAAAAGGTAAGGAATGCAAATAGCTCCCATTTCCATGGGTTATATCTGCTGACATTTACTATATTCTGAAACCTAGAAATATAAAATGTTTAAAAATTCCTTTAAAAATAAACATGTTAGCAAAAATATTTTTAATGAAAAGTAGTATTTCCCACCAACATATATATTTATCAAGGTTTTGCAACTCAGCTCACAACTTGGCTGACTCTGCTGCGAGCCCTTGCAGGAGGGCGGTCAGGCCGCACAGATGCGTGCAGCTGGAAAAGGGAAGAGTGTCTTAGGACTTTGTCCACAACTGTGGAGTTGTGGCCGGTCCCATACCGAAGGAGGACCCCCTGAAGGATGGTACCAAGAGAGCCTTTCTCTTCTGCCCTGCCCTCGGGATGGCCTTTGACTTTTTAACACCACTGCTGGCTGTCAGAATGGGAAGTACTTGCTCACCAAGTCCAGCAGAGCTCCCAAAGATTAACAGTCTTCACGGACATTTGTCACCACCACAGATCTCACCGGTAAAGCTACTCAGCAATGAGAAGACTTGGTCAGCTCAGGGTAGGGACGTGAGTTTTCCAAAATTCTGATTTTCATCTGAATTCTCAGGTTTTATCCCTGGTGGTAAATACTGTCCATTGTTTTCCTTGAAGCCACAGGCTGGCTGCCAGCACTGTCCTCACTCACACTGAAGCACCAGCCGGCCCTCCAGGGTTGCTCCTACACCCTCAGCACGGCAGAAGGGCACATGATGCCTCAGTGTTACTGCGAGAGTAGTTCTGACTTCAGTCCCGTGAGCCCCTGGGGCCTAGGGTTTGAGAACCTCAACAGGGGAAGGAGTTGGAGGGGACATCAGCTCTGCCATCTCCTGTTCTGCCTGCTGTGTGGCAAGCCCCTGGGTATGAACTCTCAGGTAGCGACTCTGCATTTTACAAGGACACAAGCTCCCCCTTGCCCACACCCCAAGGACATCCCCCACTTCAGGGTGGCTGACCTTCTGTCTCTCTGACCACTGTGCCTCTCTGACATGCCCCCTACACACAAGTGGTCTCCACATAAGGCCAGTGAGGCAGTGACAACAGGTTTCAGCGCCCCAGGCCAATTCCAGGCCCCCACTGTGGGCTGAGTACTACCTGCGGTGACGCCGTTCTGGAGAGAGCCCTCGTAGAAGATGTTGGATGGGAAGGCACTGAGCGCAGGGTGCATCCGATACTGGACCTGGAGGCGGATGGGACGGATGCCCAGCACTACCAGCCGCTCAAAGAGCGACTGGGACAGTCCAGCCTTGGCGGCCTTCTTGCACATCACCACGGGGCCCAGCTGGCAGTGGTCGCCCACGAGGATGAGCTGTGGTGAGAAGCCCACACAGGTGAGGAGCTCAAGTAAGAAACTACCTAGACTTCCACTCACGAGGGGCACTAAGGGGTCCTGGAGCTAAATAACCACCCAGCCATGCAAATTCAAGCAGTAATACTTAACCAGGCACCAGAAAACCTCCCACCACATACAGGTGTCCTGGCTTTCCCAAAAAGGTTGTTATGTCACCTCTCTTTTACAAAAGACTATGTTAGTATGGTAATGGCTTTTTTCGCAAAAGCAAAACTCCTCTTCCAATTTCTTTTGGTTGTCAAAAACAGGTACTAACATCAGCCTTCTATAAAAGCAAAATGGTGTAATGCGAACTTTTGGAAAGCCAGGATGTTCCTCACTTTATCCCATTTTGGCTTTTCAGAGGCTTCAAGGGAATTCTGTACTTCTGGATGGCAGAGGAGCCCTATATATGAGGTACACAGATTTGCACTTGAGACTCACAGAGCTCTCTGTGTCACCCATCTTTCCAAAAACCCCTCAGTGGACCCACTGTACATCCCTGTGCTCTGCCAGGGCGTCATATGGCATTACAGAACATTATCAAAATACAAATCTCACACAAAACCGCACTTGTTTTCAAACAGGACTAGAACGAGTGTGACATGGCCCACCTGCTTGGCGCCAAGAACCACAGGGACCATGCACTCTGGTTCAGTGGCCTGGGTGCTCTCGTCAATTAGGATGGAGCGGAACTGCATCTTGGCAAGCCTCGGGTCCCCTGCACCCACACATGTGCAGCAGATGACATCTGCATTCTGGAAATGAGAGAAGGCAAGGCATCAGGGCTCCTGCATGGTATGTTACCAGGCCCCAAAGGGCGGAAGGGACAGGACACAAACCATCCCCCAACCCTAACATCTGTGGAAACAGGCTGTCCCACCCAAACAATCTCTACATCTCGGCTGTAGGGACGCAAACTTTTGAGATCCTAAGTCGCTGTACTTCATCGGAAACAGCCTTCAGTACAGAAATGGTTCCATGCCTCGAGACAGCCTTTGACAGGCAACGCTGAGCTGGGGGAAACCCTGGTTTGTTATAAAAGAGGAGAGTGTTCCAGACCAACCCCAGGGCCAAGATGCACGACCACAGAGAAGACAAATACGGGAGGTATGGAAGTTCCTTCTCAAAAGCAAAAAAAAAAAAAAAACCCAACCTAAAGGTGCCATGGCATGCCTAGCAAACTCCAACAGTTCTCACAGCCAAACTGAACACGACACCACCCAAAGGTACGAGCTCACCATGAGCAGCTCCCGCTCAGCAGTGCGCTTCAGGGCCCGGTAGCGCTTCTCATCGGCAGAGGACAGCTCCCCAGTCTCGTCCTTCAGCTGCTGCAGCTTCTGTAGCTCTGGCATGCTAGAAACACAGTGACACCTGAGCGGGTGCAGGGGGCAGGCGCTGCTGGGGCCCGCGCACGGGGAAGCACCACACTCGAGGTGGGCGGCTCAACACCCACCTATCCATGTTCCTGATCTGGTTGTGCAGGGCCAGGAACGACACCGGGGAGTCGATGGCCTCGCGGCTCTTCGCGCAGAGCCGCACGACTTTCAGCCCAGTCTGGTGGATCTTCTCAGTCAGCTGATCCACAGCTATGTTGCTCGGAGCACAGACGAGCACAGGCCTTCAACACAACGTGAACCAACGTCTCAGGACTCGCCCAGAGGAAACTCAGAAATGTTAACTGCCAGGGCTGGTGTTCACAGGCAGTGGAACCTGCTCACAATCGAAGACTAATGCCAGGAGTGTACAAGGCTGAAGGAGCTAAAACCCAACTGGTCCAGAGCTTCCTCTTTCCACCTGGTTTCTACACTTCTCACATGCAGCAATGCTACTGAGTTCTGCATCCTCACCCTCCCGTCTGCACCGTAAAGACTTTCAAAGCCCCTCGAAGGGCACAGGCACAAAACTCAGGATACGTTGACCCATTGCCTTTACCAGAGCAGCAGGCTTGCTTATTAAAAACAACCATAAAGGTCAAATCTCATATAAATAATATAAAACACAGTGCGCTGGGTCACTGGGGCTCCCAAGCAGCCTAGCAGACAAGTCTCCCTCTTTCCACCAGGGCTGTGCTGAGCCCTACCCATTGCCCTGCCGAGCCAGGTGGTAGACGATGGTGGCAGAGGTCACAGTCTTCCCCGTGCCTGGTGGCCCCTGAATCAGGCTCAGTGGTCTCTGCAGCACAGTCTTCACGGCGTAAACCTTAGGATACAAGCAGCTGTTAGGCTGCAGCCACCCCTGGTGAGCTGGGGGGCCCCCACCCAGCAGGCTCTGCCGGCCAGGGCCCCTCACCCCCCTCCCAGGACGGGTGGAAACCTGAGAGTGGTTGAGGTCTGGGAGCCCCTGGGCCGTGAAGCGCTTCGGCAGCTGGCACTTGATGATCACATCCTCCACCTCGTGGCCAAGCAGTTTGTGGTAGATGTAGCCCGACACAGAGGTCTCATCCACGGCAAACGTCTTTAAAGCACTCTGCATCCTGGAAGGAAAGCTCAGGGTCAGCGACACACACAACCGAGACAGAGTCAAGTCTGGCCCTCTGAGATGAGAATCATCCAGATGCTGAAGGAGGTGCCTGCATCAACAGCAAGTGACTGACTGCAGAGCAAGTGACAGGTGCATCCGCAGGGGGCAGGTGGACGTACCTATCAAATGAGGTTGACTTCCATACGAAATCCACCTGGAAATTATGAGTCACCTCCACAGGGGCGCCCACACTGCTCCGAAGCTCAATGGCGATCTCATCGCCATAATCTGTGCCACTGAGTTAAGTTTCATCTTTGTCAAAAGCTGGGTTTGCCTTTCTGAGGAGATTTCATCAGTCTACTGAGGAGAGAGCCCCTCCTCTGCACCCAACATAGAAAAGCCAGCCTGCCCCAGGCGCTCACGACAGACAAGCCACTGCTCTGGGCTCACTACAGCCAGCTCCCTCACTCTCCCTGGGAGGAGCACTGGGGCAGCGCCCAGGCACACCGAGGCCAGGTTTCAGACTGAACTTCCACAGAGCCCTGGGGCACAGAGCCGGGAGCACCCTGGCCTCAGGCAAAGCAGCTCTTTGATCAGTTTGAAACAGCCCGCATGCCCTCAGTACAATTGAAAGGGCTCAGCGGCAGCAAACACCCCCTCAAAGGAGCACCTCCAGCCATGGCCGCCCATCATGCCCTTTCTTCCATCTGCGGTGGCGACCCACATGTGGGCTTCCTGCACTCAGCATGAGCTCGCCTTTCTTTACTCAAAGGATACTATCAGGGACCTTGATGACGTGGCCGATCCCTTTCCACAGGGGTGCCAGATCCCCCTTGTACCGCAGGCATATCTCATCTCCCTGCATGAGCCGCATATCTTCCAGAAAAAAAACAAGAAAGTTAGCGTTTTCAACATGTGCCAAAACTGCCACCATGAAGTTTAAACAAATTAAGGGACACTTTACAAGGGTGAAACTAGGAATTTTATGCTACTTATGGTCACAAATATTTTAAAACTTAAAATCACCTCTTAACCAAATTATGACTAAATCCTCATTACCAGAGTCAGTCTTGGGCAAAGTGAAGTAGGCGATTCTCTTCTTGTTAAGGCCCAGGTCCCACCTGACCGTGATGTTATCTTGAGTCTGAGCACATGAAAAATAAGAGCCCTGTTAGCCTGAGACACAGACACGGGCCTGGACTCCTCGTGTCTGGGTTTGCACAGGTGTGTGCCCTCTGAAGACCTTACGAGCCATGACGTCAGGGTACAGTGAGCAGTACCCAACAGCCTGAAACACCAACAAGGGCACATCCAGGAGAGAAGCCATTAGGACTCCCAGAACCCACTCGAGATGACCATGAGAACCCCGCGCAAGGTCTGCTCTTGGAGGCGGCTTCTCTGTGAGCTGCATAGGGAGAAGGAAGCCAACAGCTGATCCTCAGAGCTCCCACTTCCCATTCGTGTTCTTCGTGGAACTGGTGCAAGGAGCGCCCTCAGCTCGCCATGGCTCCTCAGGTCCGACTCTTGTAGCTGTGGGCAAAGGCCGCGAACTGGACTGAGAGGGACTTTTGTTGGATTTTAAATCAGAAAACACTCAGGCCGATGTTTAGCTCCAAGTGACCGGGCGTCTGCCCCAGGGTCACGCCCTCGCCTGCCCTCACTCCACCGTTCTGTCTCTCTGGGCACTGTGCCTCAGCCCGCGCCAGCATCCGCGGTTTGCAGAGGAAACTGCCCTCCCCAGACCTTAGGAGAGACGCTGTGTTAAAACGACCGAAACCCTCCTGCACACACATCACCTGGGACTCTTTCAGTTTCTTATCGTAGTCGGCCTCCAGCTTGACCAGAGGGCCGAATATGTTCTGGTACTGGTAGGCGTCCTCGTACCGCAAGAGGACATGCTGCGGCTCCTCGTCCACACCGGGCTTCTCCAGATCCTCCAAGGTGGCAGAAGGATTCTCCTACAACACAAGCACCGCACATTTTCACCGACACACGAAAGGACTACACACAAGCTCACTAGTCACCAGAAGAAAAGAGCATATCCATCACCTCTCAGAATGAGTCCATGTTGGCCTGGCATACAGAAGGGCACAGGCGGTCAGTGGCGTCCACCCCGCAAGGAGAGCCCTTGTATGAGGAAGCGTACGCGGCACAGGGTGGTGGACACTGGCCTGGGTCTTTGCTCAAACTTCAGCCGTTGCTGCTAACCCTCCTCTGCCCAGGGCTACACCAACAGGGTGAATATTGGTGATGACACCCCAAGTACACGGCCTGACACACCCACACCATCAAATGGCCGCATTCTCCAACAAATGCGTAGCCCCAGAACTGGGAGAGAGAAGACTTCTTTTGGGCTGCCAGAAAGACCACTGGTTCTCCGGCTGCGGACACAAAAGGTGAGCACCCCACACCCCAATTTCTTCCTGACCCTGTGCTGCACCGATAGAGGTGACACACTCTTCCCTGGCAGGGACAGAACAGCATCAGGGCTGTGGGGATATAAACAGGAAAGGTGAAATAAATCTGGCAATCTGAAAATCAAAGTAGAAAGGTACCTTGTTAGACAGATGCTACAGAAATATTCTGATTCACACTCAAAGTGAAAATAATTCACATTTAAGATTTCAGATTAGGGGCACCTAGGTGGCTCATTCGGTTAAGTGTCTGACTTTGGCTCAGGTCATGATCTCATGGTTCATGAGTTTGAGCCCCACATCGGGCTCTGTGCTGTCAGCAAAGAACTTGTTTCAGATCATCTGTCTCCCTCTCTCTCTGCCCCTTCCACTCCTCATAAAAAAATAATAAATAAACATTAAAAAAAAAAAGAAAAAAAGAGGGGCGCCTGGGTGGCTTAGTCGGCTAAGCGTCCGACTTTCGCTTAGGTCATGATCTCATGGTTCGTGGGTTCGAGCCCCATGTCGGGCTCTGTGCTGACTGCCAGCTCAGAGCCTGGAGCCTGTTTCAGTCTGTGACTCCCTCTCTCTCTGACCCTCCCTGCTCACGCGGTCTCTCTCTCTCCTAGAAATAAATAAAACATTAAAAAAAAAAAAAGATTCTGGGGGCGCCTGGGTGGCTCAGTCGATTAAGCGTCCAATTTCAGTCGATTAAGGTCATGATTTCATGGTTCGTGGCTTCGAAACCCGCATTGGGAGCCTGCTTCAGATTCTGTGTCTCCCTCTCTCTAACCACCCCCTACTCACACTGTCTCTCTCTATATTAAAAAATAAACAAACAAATACAAATATTTTAATAAAAAAAAAAATTAAAAATAACAACAACAAAAAAAGATTCTGGATTATATAGGGGTGCCTGGGTGGTTCAGTTGGTTGAGTGTCTGACTTCGCTTCAGGTCATGATCTCGCCGTTTGTGGGTTAGAGCCCCACGTCAGGCTCTGTGCTAGCAGCTCAGAGCCTGGAGCCTGCTTCGGATTCTGTTCCTCTCTCTCTACCCCTCCCCCACTCCTGCTCGCTAGCTCTCTCTCTCAAAAATAAACATTAAAGAAAAAAAGATTACAGATTATATAGGCACCTAATTAAAATTTCTAGCCCAGTTACTAAACTTTTATCCTATAAGCTGCCAGAAGCAGAGATGGGCTTCCCTGGGGAGCAAGATCTTTTGGGGGGGTGGGAAGGCACCCCACCACCCACCTGGAAGCCCCTCCCCTTCACTCCTCCAGCAGCTATAGGCTCTGCCTCTCTAACCTTTGTGACCTGGACCCTTTCCACCTGAACATTCACCCCTAGCCTGGTGTCACCCTGGCTCAGACACCTCACAGGCCCAATGAGGTCTTACAGCGTCCTCACAGTCCTGTTTCCCCAGGCCTGGGCTCCTCCCAACAGGTCCACCCACAGCTACTTCCGGTCCTCCTCTTTCCCACCACCTACCCTCACCCTTTCCCACCCTCTCTCCCTCGGCAATAAGAGAAAAATTCTACCAACCAGAGCTGTCCTTCCCCACAGGCCTGGAAGGAGGTGCCCATGAGCTTCTACCAAGGGGCCACTCAAGTACAGATGGCAGTCTCTCCTGAGCTCCTTCCAGAATCTCCTGTTTTGAACACAATCCCAGCAGCTCCCCCTGGACCAGAACTGTGCTGAGGCAGATATACATTCTCAGCAGGCCCTTACCTTCCAGAGCTCCTCCAGCTTGTTGATCTGCTGAGCAGTGATCTGCCGGGCCCGCAGCTGCTCTTGCTCAGAAGGGATCTTGACCAGCCAAGAGAGGAAGCAGCGGTCCTGGATCAGGGGCTGCCACTGGGAGCTGTCCCAGTTGATGTCCTTGAGGCTGCTCTGACTGGCACAGGGCTGCCTACAGAAACACCGAGGGCAGGGAGAGCCCAGATGAAGATGACCTCCACCCCCAAGGCTTACCTTTCACCCCAAAATAATGTTCCCTACATTTTATTATGTGATCACATTACCTTTAAATTGTTGGTAATACACTGCCTCTCCCCAAGCACTTGAGCTCTGAACTCTTAGAACACTCTTTTTACAGAAGTGTTTTCATGACTTAACCAGAGCATGCCCCAGAAGAGTTCCTCAACGTTCTCAGTTCTGACTAGGGCCCCCACCCCCAAATGTGCTCACACCTCTCCCATGAACAGAATAGGGCCCCGTAGGTGCTGAACGCCCTGCCCCCTCGGAATCAGGGCCCCGCCCTCACCTGCACAGCAGCACCACCACAGAGTCCGCTTTGGCAGGGATGAAGCCGAGGAGAAAGACATTGCGGCAGCCACAGTTGTAACACTCCAGAACTGTCTCCCCCAGAGGCCCATCCTTGTGCAGAGTCACCTCTTTGCATTTTGCCCTCACGAGGTGATTTACAATGTGGCTGAAACCAGGAAATGATAAATAGTTAACACCCAAAGTTTGGCTTTTCACCACTTCCAATTTTCAAGCTCCCCGTTAAAAGTTCCGGTACCGTTCACAGTCCATTAGCAGGGGCGGTCACACCTCATCCATCTGGCATCCCAGGGGACCAGCCCGCCCCTGAACTGGCTCCCCACTGAGCGTAAAAATCAATCCGACTTGAACAGCCTTGAAGGAAAACTTTCCTAACACGTTTCACATAGTTCCTGCTTCTTTTTTTTAGTTCCTGCTTTCTGAAATCCTATGTATGGGGCCTGACTGAACATATCACTGAGGCCAAGACTGCTGTCCCGGAGAAGCAGGAGGTTTGCCCCTTCCACCACTCTTCTGTTTGCTGAGGCTTCTCGGCATAGCTTCTGCTGGCCCCTGTGCCTGCTTCCAGGAGCAACTGCCCTAATTTGCTGCAGGCCAGGATACTTGATAACTGAACGTATTAGAAACCTGAGGACAGTAAAAAACAGCAGGGCCCAAGGCCACTCTCAGGAAGCACAGGGCCAGCTCTGAACTGAACTATCTGAAACCGGCTTGCCTCGGCTCTTTCCTCACTGCTGCGTGTCCCTCCCATCTCCAGGACAGGGACAGAGGTCACCTACACCAGAGGCTTGCAAGCTCTGCCTCAGGCTCTCCCCAGCTACCTGACCACCGATGAGACACGGAGCCAGAGCACACCTGCCGGCCTTGCTGCTGCGGCCCTCCCTTCACCCCCTTCACCTCGGGGAAACCCCTTCTGTTCCAAGCTTCAGCTGACATCCTAAACCCTCTCTGGACCCATTAAGGCAGTCAGATCATCTAAACAAACATCACCGCTCTCAGTACCCACTTTTCTGAAGCCATCACACACAACTGGGCATTTTACCAGCCTCTGCTTTCCTGTCTTTTCTTCACCTACCTCACCCCACCTACACTGGAAGCTCCCTGAAGGCAATGGCTGCCCCATTATCTTTATAACACAGCCTCACACAAACATGCAGTGCTGGCTGACGGAGTCTGTTTTCTCTTAGAGGCTTTTCACTCACTTTTTCACAGATCTTGACTCTGCTGACCGGAAGCTGGGGTTGCCAGCTAAGAAGTTTTAGTTAATTGCTTTTCCTGCAGGAGAGGAACTAATGCAATCATAGTAATGGTGAAATTACCCAGAACATTCTAAAAGTGGGACACGATATTGGTTACCCTGAAGATGCTTTTCCTTTCAAATCTTTTTTTTTTTTTAATTTTTTTTATACAAGAGAACAAATCTACACCTTTATTTATTTACTTTCCAGTTAGTTTAAATCCTTGAGGGGCACAGCATCACACGGA
Organism: Proteles cristata cristata; assembly: GCA_017311185.1. Lineage (NCBI taxonomy): Eukaryota > Metazoa > Chordata > Mammalia > Carnivora > Hyaenidae > Proteles > Proteles cristata. The sequence continues at coordinate 147,312 of JAESUZ010003691.1, read as the reverse complement.
TTCTGTGGCCAATGGCTTTAGCAGGAAGGTTGCCTCGGAATTTTGCACGAACCATGCCACTGTTTCCATGAGCACGAGTTACTTTTCCCCAGATTACTCTGGTTTTATTCGGTTTGCCACCAGGAGTCACTGTGTTGTTCTTTGCTTTGTACACATAAGCACATCTCTTGCCTAGATAGAACTCAGTTTCATCTCGGGCATATACACCTTCAATTTTAAGAAGAGCTGTGTGCTCCCTCTGGTTCCTGGGACCCCATTTATAGCCAGCAAAAATGGCTTTGAACCACAACTTTCCAGACATATTTGTTGTTTCAGGAGTCCTGTTCCCAGCAGGCCTCCACGGGTTCAAATATGGCGGAAAGAAAGCTTTTTCAAATCTTTAAAATGAAATACCATGGGGGCGCCTGGGTGGCTCAGTTGCTTAAGCATCTGACTCTTGATTCAGCTCAGGTTATGATCTCATGGTTTGGGAGATCGAGCCCCGCGTAGGGCTCTGTGTTGACAACATGAAGCCTGCTTGGTTTTCTCACTCTCTCTCTCTCTCAAAATAAATAAGTGAACATTTTCAAAAAATAAAATTAAGTCAGCCCCCTTTCTTGCCTCGGAAGCTCAGAGTTCACACTGCTCACTCTAAGGTGACAGGAGATCTGTCTACTGTGTCCTCAGGCAGCACGAGATGGTGAGGCCTGGCCTGCAGCTGACACAGGGAGTGGGGGCTCTGTGCAAATAAACCTGCCTATGGAGTTTTATCACTTTATGTCTCTAAAACATGAATCCCCAAAAATGCTGCTTTCTTGGCAGAGACCTGGTGCCATTTCCCATAAGGGTCTGCTCTGCCTCTCTGTGACAGGGGAGCGAGCTGTCATACATCATGGCAGTTCTGGAGAAGCCACCAGGACTGGAGTCTCACTGGTGGTGGGGGCCAAGGAGTCCCATCACTACAACTAGACCGACTGGACCCTCCCTGGCATCCAAGCCCCAGCACAAAACTGGTCTCACCCCAAACACAAAACAAGAGACCCAGTCACAGCTGCTGCTGATCAACAGCAGGAAGGGAAGCCCAGAGAACTTAATTTAATCCGATGATTCAGGATCTGGCCCATATTAGCCTCAGGACTGCTCCGATGAGCTAAGGCCAGAGGGAGCCTTCTCAGGAAGTGGCTCCCATGGATGCCCATTACTGTCTTGGGAACATCCTCCCCAGGCACCCAGTAATGAAGATGAACGGGCGTGCCAGGAGCTCATCTTGCAGAAAAATATAAATAAAAACTGGGAACAAGAATTAAGCCAACCCTACTTGCATAATAAAAAGAACCACAGAGAATAAATCAAGGGTAAATACATTAAGGCATTCACACACCACCATCTGTTTCAAGTTAAACCAGTCACAGAGGAGGGAAAAAACCAGGTTTGTTAGCGTGATTTTATATTGTGCTTTTGCTTCAACATTTCCATAATTTACACACAAATCTGAGCACAGCACTGATTAAAGACACATGCGCAGTGTGATTATCTACCTGCCAGAAGTATTTCCGCGTCCATTACAGAACCACTTCTTGCTGGTATTACAGTAAACCACGCAAGCAGGATCGTGTATTCCGCAGTAACTAAAAAAGTCAAAACATCAACAGTTAAAGCTGGAAGGTCTCTCTCTGGTTTTAATTTGGCAGGATGTAAAATTCTTCCCTCTTACAACATTTTAAAATTTTTCATTAAACACATACTCAAACCCAACGATCCCACTAACAAAATCCAATCAGTTAACTTGCAGAGGCTTCTTGACCCTGCAAATGCAGGGAAGGGGTTCTGGGTGCTGGGGAGCCTTCTCAGGGAGGCCCTAGACAAGAGCAAAGCCCCTTCCAGGTGAGGGGTGAGAGCTGTGGAAGGTGCCAGGGGAACCCAACAATGGAGGTCTGACACCCCAAAGCAACCCCTTGTCAACCCTTTGGCCTGAAGTTTCTGGAACTGTGACTTAAAAGAAGGAAAATCAGCTTCGCTGGCTCGGCACACAGAAAAGCAAGCGGTAGCCACACCGCGGTCACAAGGCGCTCCACACCCGGCAGAGGGCGCCATGCTCCCGGGAACACTCAGCTCGATCGGACCCAGCAAGAGGGTCTCTGGGTGCAGGCTGTGTTCAAGCTTGCAAGGAGCACCTCAGGAGAGCCCCAGCCTCATTCTTCTGAAAATCAACACATCAAAAACAAAACCTGGCTCACCAGAGTCCTCTGCATGTATGAAGCCAAGACTCAGCCTCAAACTGAATGTGTTTGAGCCAAGAACCTTCCCTGCAACACCCCACAGTATGGGGAGAGCTGGGAGGGTGAGGGGTGTGCAAACTTCAACCACCTGCAGCTTTACCGGAACCACTTCACTGGCAGATGTGTAGGTAACAGGAACACTGACATATCACTAACATGTAAATAAAAACATTTGTAAACGAGAATGGAAAAAAGAGCCAAAATAAAGTGAAAAACAAAAGGCCGAAATAGTTAAAAAAAAAAAAAAGTCTGTCCAAAGAGCAGGGAAAGAGCGGCACTCTGTCCTGTGGTGGGCACAGACTTTGAAGGGGCAGTGTGCTGACAGGTGGGCAAGACTGAGCTGTGGCCCAGGCTTAAAGTGGCCCTGACTGGCCAGGTGCCCTGAGCAAGATAATTTCACCTCTTCTGGTCTCAATTTCCTTTCAAAGCAAGAAAGAGTCCTGATGTAATGAATGGATGGGTCCTGCTCTAGATAAGAATTCCAAATTTGGTCAACAAACAGGTCTACGCACCGATTATTCAACCTCAGTTCTGGGGGAATTTTGAACACATCAGAGAAGCAAGTATTTTAAAATATCCCACAATCAATCATCTCTTTGTAAGAGAAATTTTAGCCATCTGTTTACCCGCTAAACCTAAATGCTCACCAAATGTGAAGAGTTCTTTTGAATGAGCGACCAGGACAGGTACCAAAACAACCCCAAGGCCTGAGAAGGGGAGTCTTTTCCCTACCCTCTAGATGAATTAGGGGTGTCAAAGCGTGCTGACCCCACCCTCCTGCTCCTGACTATGTACACACAGGTCTGAAGAACCTCCTTATTTTGTAATACCAAATGTCACAGTCCATGCTAAGATCATGGCTTAGGCTTCTAAAGGCATCAGCACCCACCTGCAGGCGTGTACAGGGAGATCCTTCGTGTAGTAGGTATCTTCTTCATCTTCTTCGAAGTTCAACTCGGCCAACAACTGGCTGGTCTTGGCCACATTGTCATCCACAGCCCCATTCTGCAAAATGCCCTCCGGTCCCCCGACCTACAGCAGAATAGGACCATCACCACGCAAGGCTGCAGCTCTCAGGCCTTAGCCCAGGCACATGACCTCTTCTCAAATGAGCAGCCACGGCGACCTTCCCACAAATGCTGGCCTGCTCACTGTTTTGAGACAGTTCAGCTTCTTCTGACTGGACTTTTTACACCCTATTAAACACACCTGGACAAAAACAGGGTGTTGGTGACCTACGTCATCCACCCTGCCTCCTGCATTTATCCAGGTCCAACCCCATCTGGTCACGGAGCCATCACCAAACCAGGATGCTGAGGAAGACATGGATGCTGACTTCGTCCCCATGACTGAGGGTCACAAGAACAGGATGGCTTTTTACAAAGTTGTTGCAATCCCCTCTGGGGACAGCTGCACTGTCAGGCCAGAAGGCCTGGAATCCCACCAGAGTGAAGGGTCCCGCTGAAGCCTAAGCACCAGAAGTAAAGGCTGTGTCCACTGGAGATGTGGGAGAACAGTTCTCTCATTGGCCAACAGACTTCCTCCACTGCCAGTTTCCCTCTCCAGAGGGCAGCCCTTCTTCATTTTGAATTAGTAGTTCAATGTTAGGATGACCCTCCAAACTCAGGCTATAATCTTACTATGTATATTACCTTTTATATGTTACAACAGCAAAAACATACCAAAAGGCAACTTTAACAATAACCCATGAATTTCACAGGCACTTCTACTGAGCTCACATTTCCATTCAGAGGCACACGGATTCAACTCACCAGAGATTAACGGGCATTCCCAAAGCCACCCCAGGAACCTCAGACAGCAGTCAACAGTCCTTGTCATCTCCCCATACCCCTAACAGGAGGTAGGAGATGACACATCTCCCACATGAGGCTGGGGTCAGGCAGCAGGAGTGTCGGAGCAGTGAGGAACACAAGGAAGAATGAATGATGGAAGCCCCAGGGCAGGCACCAGGTTTCTCTGAGCTGTGAGACAGGATCAGACACTGGCCCCCCTCCCTCAAAAAGCCCCTGCCATTTAAGAGTCACATCACATGGGGCCAGCTCAGACCAGTACAGCGCAAGCCAGCAGGGTCCACGGGGCCCTTCCCTGTCCACTGCTCCAGCCAAGTCACCTGTGAGATTCTAAAGACATCGGTTCTCTTGGGGGTGTGGAGCTGGGGTGTGTGCGTGCTAGCGCAGGCAGGCGCACAGGGGGGAATCAGGGAGTGCTGTGGCCCTCACGGGGTGTTCTGGAAATTGCAGTGGCGCATCTGGGTTGTAAGTAGAGGGCATCTACAGCTGTGTCTGTAATGGTCTCAGCCCAGATCAGAACCCCATTTCAGCTTCTGCCACTAGTTTAATGTACTTTTTTTCAGGCAGGCAACAACCAAGTTTAATGAAAGAAAACTATGCTTTGTTTGAAAAAAAAAATTGTTTTTCAAAAAAAAAATATCAAAATCAACATTTGGATTTTAATGCAAAAAACACAGTACTATAACAATCATAAGCACTTCTTTGTGAATCCCTGATCTTTTTTTTAATTATGGTAAAGTATACATTATATAAAATGTACCACTGACCTTGAAACCATTTAAAAAAAAAATTATTTTTGAGAGACAGAGAAGGAGAAAGGGAAAGAGAGTGTGCACGAGCAAGCAAGAGGCAGAGAGAGAATCCCAACCAGACTCCACGCTGTCAGTGAAGAGCCTGAAATGGGGCTTGAACTCATGAACTGTGAGATCATGATCTGAGCCCAAATCAAGGGTTGGATACTTACCCAAGGAGCCCCCCAGATGCTGCCTCCCTCCATTGTAACCATTTTTAAGTGTACAGCTCAGAGGCATTAAATATATTCCTATTATTCTACAACTGTCACCACCACCCATCTCCAGAACTTTTTCATCTTCCCAAACTGAAACTCTATTCAGTACCAACTCTCCATTCCCCACCCCAGCCCCTAGCACCCACCTTTCTACCTTCTCTCTCTGAAACCTGACTACCCTAGAGATCTCATATAAATAGTTTCATAGTATTTGTCTTTTTGTGACTGGCCTATTTCACATAGCATAACATCTTCAAGATTCATCCATGTTGTAGCATGTGTTAGAATTTCCTTTTTTAAGACTGAATAACATTCCACTGTATGGATTTTGTTTACCCATTACTCTTCAATGGACACTTGGGTTTCTTCCACCTTTTGGCTGCTGTGAACATGGTATACAAATATCTCATCAAGTCCCTGCTTTCAATTCTTTGTTGAATCTTAGGTAATCCTATGTCTAACTTTTTTGAGGAACTTCATTTTCCACAGAGGCTATGTCATTTTACATTCCCATCAACAGTGCACAAGGGCTCCAATTTCTCCACAGGCTCAATGATACTCATTATCATTCTTCTGGGTTTTTTTTAAGTAGCCAACTTAATGAATATGAGGTGGTTATCTCATTGTGCCTTTGATTTGCATTTCTCTGACAGCTAATGAAACTGAGGATCTCTTCATGTCCTTGCTGGTCGTTTATCTATCTTCTTTGGAGAAATGTCTATTGAAGTCCTTTGTCCATTTTTAATCAGATTGTTACATTCTTTGCTGAGCTGTGCTTTGAAATTCTGATAGTTGGCTATCACTTCAAAAAGTCACCTGTTTGCCAATGCTTCTCTTGAAACATGCAGTGGCCACACCAGTGTGAGACTGCCACCAGGGCCAGCACTGCTGGGTCACAATGTCTCCTGATGTGACTGTGCCTAGGCACACACGTGTTGGTTTTCTGAAAGTGTGTGGCCAGGTGATGGCTCCTGGATTTCATCTTACGGCAGTGAAGGAGGTATATAGATCATACTGCAGAAGGCAGCAACTAGAAATGGACATCTGCAGGGATGCCTGGGTGGCTCAAACAATAAAGTGGCTCATGTTATGATCTCAAGGTTCCTGAGTTTGAGCCCCTGCACTGGACTCTCTGCTGTCAGCATGGAGCCCGATTCAGATCCTCTGTCCCTTTCTCTGTACACCTCCCCCGCTCCTGTTCTCTTTCTCAAAAATTTAAAAAGAAAAAAAAAGAAACTGACATCTGTGATCCCATTTAAACTCTTAAAGTCAATAAACTGGTTCCTCAAGTATTTAAGGTAACAACAACGTTTCTGAGAATATTATGAAAGGCAAACTTTTTACTTGATCTAAAACTTCTTTCCAGTGGTACCTGGGTGGCTCAGTCAGTTAGGCATCCAGCTCAGGTCATGATCCTACGGTTCATGGGTTCAAGTCCCACATCAGGCTCTGCACTGACAACGCTGGGCCTGCTTGGGATTTTCTCTCCCTCTTTCTCTGCCTCTCCTCTGCTTGTGCTCTCCCTCTCAAAATAAATAAACTTTAAAAAACAAACTATTCTTTCCAGAGACCTGGTATCCAGAGCTTAGATAAATGTGTATTGACATCTTTTATGACTTAACTCTGATCAGCTTTCATCTTTCCAAAGAGAAATGTGCTACTTTTCCAATCCAATCTCAGCAGAAAAACACCTTATAAAATCCAGGATTAGGGTGCCTGAGTGGCTCAGTCAGTTAAGCATCTGACTCTTGATTTCGGCTCAGGTCATGATTTCACAGTTTCATGGGTTCGAGTCCCATGTCAGGCTCTGCACACTGACCACACGGAGCCTGCTTGGGATGCTCCCTCTCTTTCTTTGCCCCTCCCCTGTTCATGCTCTGCCTCTCTCAAAATAAACTTAAAACAAAAAAACAAGAAAACAAAAAAAAAAACAACCACCCAGGATCATCAGAGGGTTAAGGTAGTGGTCCAGGAAGGAATCAGCAGGCGGGCCCCGCTCTCAAGCTCAGAATAGTATTTACTTTTTTTTTTTTAAGAGAAAGTGTGAGCTGGGGAGAGGAGCGGGGAGTAGGAGGGTGGGAATCTTAAGTGGGTTCAGAAACTGACCCTCGGATAACGACTTGAGCCGAAATCAAGAGTCAGATGCTCAACTGACTGAGCCACCCAGGTGCCCTGGTACTTATTTAAAAAAAAAAATTGTTTTTAAATATTTATTTAGTTTTGAAAAAGAGAGAGACCAAGTGCGAGCAGGGCAGAGAGAGACAGGGAGATACAGAATTAAAAGCAGGCTCCAGGCTCTGAGCTGTCAGCACAGAGCCCAAAGCAGTGCTTGAACTCATGAACCATGAGATCATGACCTGAGCTGAAGTCAGATGCTTAACCGACTGAGCCACCCAGGTGCTCCCCAGGATTTCTATTTTTAAATGGTTGGATTAAATACCTAATAATAGTCTCAATTTTACTTCTTATCACACAAATTCTAGAACACTTACTATCTAGCCCTTTAAGAAAATGTTTACAGATTCCTTATCTAGAAGAACTCCTAAAATATCTTATTAGGTTGCATAAGCTTTTACATGTAAAGAAATGCTCTTGGGATCACTTCTCAGCCTTTTGGCTAAGATCAAGTGAAGAAATGCTCTTGGTGATATTTGAAGCTTTACTCTGCTGAAACATCAAAACTAGTACATCGAGTAATACAGAAAAGTGCATACCACCTGGGCCCTGTCTTCCTACCCACTCCTGTCTCATCTGGGACTCACATCTCACAGTTCACCTCCCCTCACCAGCGGAAGGCATGAACCAGCAGAGGACACCTCCTGACCAGCCACATGAGGACCCACACTGCAACACACTTACCCCTTCAGGTTAATAATGGGGAAAGAAATACAGGTCGACTCTCAGAACTCTTGGGAGACAATACAATACAGATACAAGATCAGGTAGACTCTCCACACCTCCAATAAAGCTGGGGAGGCCAGAGAAAGAGTCCAGATTCTCCAAGGCCCAGTAGCCCTCCAGCCTCCTGGTTAGGGAACATGTAAGGTATAGTGCCCACACACGTGCGCACACACTCCCAGCTCCTAGATCAGCCCCACTCCTGCCCCCCTATGATCTGGCCACAACACAATCTGACTTCTATAGCCAGGTTGTAAATTTCTCCCACTACTCTATGGAAAGTTTTAAGATAAACATTAACTTCAAAAATACACTGACCTTAGAAACTATAATTAAATTACTTAAAACAAAGCTCTAACTAGAGAGTGCCCAGCACAAAGAAGGTCCACAATCCATGCCAGGTGATGTGACGGGAGGAGTGAGGGGTCCTTGGCCTTGGCCTGAACAGGACTGAGGTCCCCTGCAGCCCCCAAGGCTGAGAGAGGCAGCAGCCCCTGCACCCAGAGGCACCCTGAGCCCACTCCCAGGCACCACATCACTGGGGAAACAGTTCCCTCTTCACCTCCGCTCTGAGTACTATTTGAAGTACATCTATGAACTGCTGAGCTGATCAAGGTCTACAGGCGTTTTCTGCCCAGGGACAGCTTCATACAAGCAACTATAGAACTCACTGTGCACATCAGAGTAGCAGGAAGAAAGGTCACTTCAGTCCCACAGAGGAAAAGCATGTAAATTCAAAAATCACTCCTAAATGTGCTAGTAAGAATGTTTATAGACCACAGACTTTTACTCCAAACCTCCTTAGTGCTGTACCATGCAGCATGAAATGGACCTTTTTTTTCAGTCCCTCAGTCTGCCAGTGCTCTGGAGTCTTTGCACTCACTGTCCCTTGGCCTCTGCACAGCTGGCTCTTGGTCCTCTGGGTCTCAGTCCACAGGGTGCCTCCCAGGGAGGCCTCCGCCATCCCATCTGTGGATCCCCAAAGCCAAGGTCCCAACTATGACCCCAGGACCTAGAAATGAGCCCACACCCCACGAGGTCCTCACAGTGTAGACTAAAAGAATACATCTTCACATTCAGAAACATAAAGTCTGGAATGTAAAATAATTCATGAACTCATCAATAGAAGTATTCTTTTGGGGGCGCCTGGGTGGCTTAGTCGGTTAAGCGTCCGACTTTCGCTTGGGTCATGATCTCGCGGTCCGTGGGTTCGAGCCCCGCGTCGGGCTCTGTGCTGACTGCCAGCTCAGAGCCTGGAGCCTGTTTCAGTCTGTGACTCCCTCTCTCTCTGACCCTCCCCTGCTCATGCTGTCTCTCTCTCTCCTAGAAATAAATAAAAAAATATTTAAAAAAAAAAAAAAAAAAAGAAGTATTCTTTTGTCCTGAGGTTTAAATAAAGAGTGGGCAATCACCTTTCCTCAGGGTAAGCCAGAGGGGAATGGCTGAGCCTCACTTCTGGAAAAGGTTAACAGAAGTTCTGGTCTCCCCCTCCCAGTTTTTGAGAAAGTTTCAAAACTACAGGGAATGAACAACCCACACACCCATTACCTGGATCCACCAGCCCCTCACACTTTGGCATGCCTGCTCTCTCCCACTGCACGCACGTGCGCGCGCGCGCACACACACACGCACACACACACTTTTACTTTCCTAACCCATTTGAGTCGCAGGCCCCAAGACCAGCACTCTCTCCCTATAATCACCATACAAGCCTCACACTCAGGAATCATACTGATAAAATACTATCTAATAAGCACAAGCACTGTTCCCCAACACCCTAACGTCCTTTCTAGTTTTTTACATTCAAGACCTAGTTAACACGCGTTACTTATGATGTCTCTTTAACCTTCTTTAATCCATTAGCGTTAACCACACATAACTGCTGACAGTCAACCATTTCTGACCTACCAAAATGCCTTCTCACGGTCCCACTCCATCCACGGTCCCCAGATTCTGGATAAAAAGGACCCTCACCAGCTTCCCCCTTTACAGTGGACCCTTGTTCTGGTCAGCATGCTGAGTCCAGCCCTATGATTCATTTCACTGCTCAGAGTGTCCTGGATGTGTCTGAGGCATCCCCACCTCAACCTGGGCTGCCCCTGAATGCCCAGCCCCGGAATCGTTACTCTCAAAGAAGCCCAGTCCACACCTGCAGGGAGAAGCCTGAGTGTGATGAGGGGTTCAGTCCAGAAGCCAGGACATGTCACAGGACAATGACAGAGACTGGCCCCCAGCTCAGTGGCATGAAAAGAAGAGGGAGGGGCTGCCCTGGAGAGCAAGCCGGGATTAATGACCATCACATTAATGCTGGACCTCACTAGGGGCCAGACCAAGTCAAGACATTTCCTGATGAATGAAGCATCTGTGGAGGAAGGGAAGCCCCATGGATTAGATGATCCCAAAAAACCACTGTCAGTGCTGTTCATCTGACAACAGCAGTATTGATTATGACAGGAATATGCCTTTTTGTTTCTAGAAACGCATAGTAAATATGGTAGGTCAAAATGATTGTGGTGAGCTAACTAATATGGCTCAACCTAAGAGGGAAGGGATTTGTTTTAAAGCTCTTCTGCGATGAGAATAAAGGGGCAGAAGACAATCTTCAAAACTGCCAAAGTGAGGAGATGCATGGGCAGGGTTTGTTTTCTTTACTTGCAGAGAATCCATAACCAACATTTTTGCACAATATAAATGGACAAGGTGGCCTCCTGGAGTCCGGGTTAACCTCGAAGAGCCATGCACCCAAAAAGAGGGATGGAAGGCAAGCTCAGCTCTGACCGAATGTCTTCTACTCCAGGATGCAGAGAGCCACCTCCCCAGAGTCACTGGCATCACTGGCAGCTAAGCTCTACAAGAAGCTAAGTAGACACGAAAGTGCTGTCCTCTATTGTGACAAAGGGCTACCCACAGAGCTCAGCAAGCAGCCTAGGTCTAGAAGCCTTCTAGGCAATAGTCTGCAGGGATCCAACGAAGCCTGGCCTGGCACAGTAGTCCAAGCTCACAAGATGCTATGAGACTAACACATATAAACAGGCACAATGACCCCTTCTCAGCCATGGGATCCCAGGACCCAACATCCCCATGTTTACCAGGGGAAGCAGAGAGGGCAGGGTGCTGCTCTCAAGGAAAGCTCCTCTGCCAAGAAGAGTTCAAAGACCCCCTGAAAGCAGGGCCCTGATACCTGGAAAAGGAAGCCCCTGGGGAGCCTGGGTAGCTCAATCGGTTAAGTGTCCGACTTCGGCTCAGGTCATCATCTCACAGTTCGTGGGTTTGAGCCCTGCGTCAGGCTCTGTGCTGACAACGAGCTCAGAGCCTGGAGCCTGTTTCAGATTCTGTGTCTCCCTCTCTCTCTGACCCTCCCCTGTTCATGCTCTCTCTCTTTCTCTCTCTCTCACAAGTAAATAAAAATATTTAAATATCAAAAAGAAAAGAAAATGAAGCTCTTGAAGACCCAGCCAGACTTGCTGCCCTTCAGCACCTCCCAGGCCACACTCTGTTCTGGGTCCCACTGAGAAGAACTGGGAGTCATGACCATTCTCTGCGGGCAGGACTAGCCTGGACCACTGCAAGACCACCCTGCCAGGGCAACAATGACAACTGCCTCTCAGTTGAGAGCCACTGCCCAGAATCTGCTCCCTCCAGCCTCCGTGCATGCTGCTCTGTAGGGGCCTCTCGCCCTCCCTGTCACAGCGGTATCTCCAAGGAGTCTGCTGACCAGCAATGACCCCACCCAATACCTCCCATCAGAGAGGAGCCCTGCCTCAGCCATGGGGGATCACAGGCCCTGACAAAAACCACAGGCAGGAACTCCTGTCTGCTCTAGCCATGATTCCTTATGAGGACTCAGGGGAAACAGGGTATGCAGGGCAGTCAATATGTACTGTGGTAGTTCACACACTCACGTACATACACGTGCTAGCGCACACAGGCACCTATCCGACCACAGTGCACTCTGCCGGGGCTTCCCTTCTGGCCTTGTCCACACTCTGCCAAGCCTACCTGCCATCTAAGCGCCCTTCCTCTCAAGTGAGGTCACAGTATCCCCTTAGCAACTCCATGAGGCTCTAGGATCCAGCCCAAGCCCCCTGGCATGACACACCAGCCCTTGCCTGCACCCACTTTCCCTCCACACCAAGCCAGGTGTGTAGCGCTCCACGCCCACCTCTCTGCCCAGCAGCATGCCTTCCTGAACTCGAGGAACTCGGCTCACAAAGGTTTTCCCTCTTCAGGGCGGACCACTCCCTCTTATGGGCCCTCATGATCCCAAAGGTCAACCGCAGTCTCAGCAGTACCTGTCATTTCTAACAAAACAACTACAGATGGCAAAGAATTCACTTTGACCCCCAGCCCTCACAGAGCACAGCAAAGCAAGGAAACAGGAAGTACAGAGAGAGGCAGGAGACAAGGGCCAGGCTGAAGAGGTTGGCCTGACAGCCTGGTGGGGACAAAAGTAAACATGAACAGCAATATGAGGGCTCCCAGGCTCGCCCTGAAAGCAGCGTGGCCAGGCCTCAGTTCCTGACTCTGCACCCACATGGAGGGCCCAGCTTACAGGGTGGTGAATCTCCCCAACATGTGACTGGGAGTGGCTGAGCACGGGGTCACTCCATTTCCCTACATTAGAGCTGCTGATGAGAGACTACAAAGGTTAACAGGAGCAAAAATGAAGGAGCAGGAAAGGGAAGAAAAAGAGGTATGAAGAAGAATCAAAGACAACGAACTGTGTGATGGTCGAGCAATGCTGCAAATTTACTAGAAAAACACTGAACTGCACATTTACATACAAGACTCTAAGATATACCTCAATAAAGCAATTAGAAGGATGTCTCTTTTTTTGGTTATGGGAGCTGGACTGACAAAGAACTTTGTTTTTAGTTAATACTGGTATTGTTCAAGTGTTAGCTGTGCCCTCAATCATACTGAATCTGGGTTAAGAAATTAGGGTGAAGATAGGGGCGCCTGGGTGGCTTAGTCGGTTAAGCGTCCGACTTTCGCTTAGGTCATGATCTCGCGGTTCGTGGGTTCGAGCCCCGCGTCGGGCTCTGTGCTGACTGCCAGCTCAGAGCCTGGAGCCTGTTTCAGTCTGTGACTCCCTCTCTCTCTGATCCTCCCTTGCTCACGCTGTCTCTCTCTCTCTCTTAGAAATAAATAAAACATTAAAAAAAAATTAAAAAAAAAAAAAGAAATTAGGGTGAAGAGAATAAGAAGTCATTTTGCTTATGCACCACTGACCTATAAGCCCTTCCTCTCTCCTAATCACCCACAGAGTCCTAACCATCTGGAAACAAACCTGGGAAATCCAATAAGGGGAAAGTGCTGAATGAACACTAGCCAGAGCACCTGCAAGGTTACCAGCGTCTTATCTCCAGTTTTCTCAAGGTGTACTTATATCGCCACTGAACTGAGTGTTCATGAAACCAGATGGAAAAAAGTCCCACTCAAATTTTAAACTCACCACTTTAAGGAGCCCCTAGACTGCACTGAACTCATTTCTCCTCTTCATAAACTATAGACCAGTAAGCAGAAGATGATCTGCTTACCTGGATGGTCAAGAATATGTTAGGACAGCCTTCCACAATAAATTCTGAAAACTAGGTAGCAACTCTCTACTCAAGTATCTACCACTTGAAGAGAAAAAAGAAGCTCAAGTGTATGTACTCAAGACTACAACTGATGAAGAGCCTTTGTTTATCAATTTACCTGTTGATGGTCACTGGGGTTGTTTCCAGTCTGGGGCGCTCAAGAATGAATCAGCTATAAATGCTGAGAGCAGCCCCATATGTGGACAACCACCTTTGCTTCTCTGCAGGACCACAGAGGTATGGGTGAACCATTTCCATCAGCAATGTATGAAAGTTCCAAGTGGATTTCCAGCCTTTTAAAAAATTTGAGCCACTCTTACGAGTGGGTAGTGGTATCTTTGTGTGGTCTTTCTTTTCAGTTTCACCGAGGTGTAACTGACATACAGTAAACAGTGCATGTCTAAAGCATACAGTTCTATAAGTGGTCATACATCAATGCATGTAAACACCCAATCAAGAAAACGGACACATCCATCACCAAGTCTCCTTATGCCCTTTGTCACCCTCTTTCCTTTCCTTTCTCCTTCTCCCAACCACTGATCTGCTTTCTATTACTATTAGCTAGCATTTTCTAGAGCTTCATACAAACAGAACCACAAGGTACATACTTTTTTTTTTTTAATCAGAGTGCTTCTTTTACCCAGTAGGATTACTGAGATGCATCCACATCATTGTCTGCATCAATAGTTCATTCCTTTTTCTGGCTGGTAGTGTTCCAACTCTTAGATTTTTACCATAATTCCTATATTTGGAGAAAACATAACAGTAGCAACCATCAAAAGGAAATATTCCAACTAGACAGGGCAGAAGTTTTATAACACCAGCTATTATGCAAAGCACTTCTGAAATTACCTTTCCCTGCCCTTTGAGGGGTAGGGGAAGGGCCCAGGAAAGAGTCAGATAGGCAAAAGAACACGGTCCCTTGTATCTTAAGGACACTTGGCAGGATTATGTCAGCACTCTCCATCCTGGGATCTGGAAGGCTTTGATAAATATCAGTTTTATTTCATAAACAAAACAAATGTTATTTGAACCAACTTGGAGCTCAGTAGGAGTCACTCCTATGCCATTCTCCTACCCTGGCAGGGACACACATTCTATTCTGCCTTTAAACAAACTTTCAGGTAAAGCCAAACAAGCAAAACTGGTATCAAGAGTGCATGTTGGGAAGGAGTCTGGCAGCTCCTGAAAGGGTTATGCACAGAGGTACCATACAGCCCAGCAGTTTCACCTACAGCCACACAGAAACTTGTACATGAATGTTCACAGCAGCATTATGTATAATGGCTAAAAGTGTCAACAACCCAAACACCCACCAGGAGATGGGTGGATGAACAAAGTGTGGTCTGTACTGTGGAGTATTATACAGTCAATAAAGCAATGGGAGCAGATACACGTTACAGCGTGGATGAACCTTGAAAGCATGTTCGGTGAAAGAAGCCAGACACAAAAGACCACCTATTGTCATTTATATCAAATGTCCACAGTAGGTAAACCTGAGACAGAAAGATTAGTGGCTGCCTGGGGTTGGAGACAGGAGGACTGACAAGCTAAGAGGTATGGGGTTTCTTTTTAAGGTGACGAAAATGTCTAAAAACTAATGATGGTGATGGCTGCACCACTCTGAATGTACTAAAAGCTACTGAACTGTGCACTTTAAATGGGCAAACTGTAAGGTATATGGATTCCATCTCAAGAAAGCTGTGAAACAGAAGTGGCTGCACAGCACTTGATAAGTTACAGCCACTCATCTAGTAAGATAAAATCAAAAGGCATTCAGAATGGGTTTTTTGAGTCTTTCTGGAAGCCCCATCGTACAGTTAGTTACACAGCCAACTCTTGAGGACAAATAAGGAAAATCCCAAATGTTGTAGGCAGCCAATGCCACCAACTGGCAAGGGGAAGAATCAACTTTTTTTCCACTTTTCAATTCTATTCAGACTTTCCTGCCCCCAAATTCAGGGCCTTCTACTGCGACACAAAGGATATTACTCCCATTCCCCAAACACAAAGTTACACTACAGGTGAGTGGGTCATCTGAGTTCGTTAAAAGTAAAGAAGAATAAACCCTTTTGATGTCATCAGAACAGAAGAGAGCTTAACTGCAACATTTACCTCTTCTGGAGAGTTTTAAAGCTCTTATTTTATACAGCTCAATGTTCAGGTGCAGAAAAATAACTAGATTATTTCAACAGAAAGAGATTATTATATGCCTTGTAATTAATCACAAACAGAATATAAGGAACAAAACTAGAACTCAGAGCTGCTGTTTTATATTGGCTACAGTTTAAAAAGAACTTGCAGGGGTGACTTGGTGGCTCAGTTGGTTGGGCATCCAACTTCAGCTCAGGTCATGATCTCACAGTTCATGGGTTCAAGCCCCATGTTGGGCTCTGTGCTGACGGCTAGCTCAGAGCCTGGAGCCTGTTTCCGAATTCTGTGTCTCCCTCTCTCTCTGATTCTCCCCGCTCGCGTGCTCTCTCTCTCTCCCTCTCTCTCAGAAATTAAAAAAAAAAAAGTTAAAAAGAACTTGCAATAAAACAATTACCTTTACCAACCCTGAGCTATGACTATCATGGCACATCCCTCAACTGAGCGATCTTTATCCGCAGTCTTCAGGATACACTGGACACAAGTTACAGACAACATTACCTGGTCCATCCAAACTTGAGTCCAGATTTGAGGTATGTTTAAAAGTAACAAAAATAAACTTCCTATACCCCCATTTCACAGATGAAACAGAGAGGTCGACAGGTGTCATCATGAGCCTTCGGCGCTCATTCATTTCTCCAGGCACACTCTCTCCTCTCTACCTTCCTCTATCATATGTAAACCAAACTGAAAACTACATACTTGCACACCTGTTCTCCCTGATGCTCCACTCATCAGGCATCTATTTTTAAGGAATCTGAGGTTAGAATGAGTCAAATGTTTTCTGCTTCTATTAGGGGCTAAAAGAAAACCCAAGTGGGTGGTCTACCCACGAGAGTGACTCAATCAACTAGCATGCAAGCCCTCCTCTCCAAGGACAGAGTCTGAGCTTACTCTGGCTGAGGATGGGGTGGCTCCCCCAGCTCTGACAGTCGGTCCGCATGCCAAGGAACACCTGTGACAAGGGATCCCAGCCCAAACCCCAGCCGGTCCCCTCTGCCACTCCAGGGCTGGGACCTAGGTTCAGGAAGTGCGCGCCTAATACTTCTCATAACCCAAACCCAAACTTAAAATACCTAAGTAGCTTTCCCTAAATATTCACATCACTAAAAACAAAATTTTCCAACGTGGCAGTAGCACTCATGTATAACCCACAATCGCTACCCCCACTGGAGGAACAAACTCAAACCTAACTTTTCCAAGGCAGAGCTGTGGAGTTACATAACAAGTCGGTTTCAGCAACAGGCAATGCAAAAAGGAAAAACAAAACGCAACCTGTCTCTTGAATAATCTTAATCGCCCGCGAGTGTGGGGTTCTCAACTGGAGCAAAAATTCCGTTTCTACTCCCAGAGCTTCGACCCTGCCCTCTCCAGAGTCCCTGGGCCCGGGGAAATTTGAACCCGCGATTTAGTGGGCATGACTGGGGACGGGGGAATGCCCAGAAGGCTGGGACCACAGGTGGGGGGTGGGGCAGGGAGGACGGATCGGCCAGAGGGGAACCCGGGCGGATCACCTCGGAGTTGGCTTGAACAGGGCACGGACTCAGCTGGAGGAAAACTCGGGGACAGGTCACCCCCGACGGCAGGTCACCTCGGACACGCCCAGAAGGGGACTTCGGGCAGGTGACCTAAGACGCGGCCTGAAGTAGATCCTGGGAAGATCACCCGGACCCAACCAGAGCGAGACTCGAAACAGGTCTGCCCGGCCCGGCTGGAGACCGGGAACCGAGGCAGGTTACTCTCGACCCGGCCGCATTGGGGAACCCGGGTAAGGTCAGCCCGGGCCGGGTATGAGTGCTGGACCTGGTACAGGTTACTTCGGACGCTGCAAGAGTGCGGGACCCGGGGCAGGTTCCCGGGCGCTGAGGCCCGGCCCGGGCTTCCGGCGCCGCCATGTGCCGCTCACCTGCGCGTCCAGCTGTCCGGCCGCAGCGCCCGCCCCAGCGCCGACCGGGCCGCCCGCGCCACCTCCTCCGGGGCCGCCGGGGCCACCCGGGGGCGTCTGCGTCTGGCTGGGGAGGGTGAAATCGGTGAACTCGAACTCCGAGCCCTGTGTGTCGGCGCCAAGCAGCTCGGCTTCCTCAGTGTCCAGGAAGGTAAGCGTCTGCGAACTGGGCCCGTACGCCTCCACACTCATGGTGCCGCCGAGTAGAGCCCTCAGGCCGGCTCCGCGCCGCACTCGAGCCCGCCGCCGCACTGAGGCCTAGGCCGCAGGCCTCGGGCCACCGCCGCCGCCGCGCCCACGCCTCTGAACCGGACTGAAACGCCCGCCGCAGCACGAGCCGGGCCAAGAGCCACGCGTGCCGAGCCGCTGCCGCTGCCGCCGAGCCCCTCAGCGACGCTGTTCCCCTCAGAGCCGCCCGCCACTCGCAGCCCCCGGCAGGAACCGCCGTCGCCGCCGCCGCCGTGCGCGTGCGCGAGCCCGGCGCCGGCGCAGGTGCGCGTGCGCGAGCCCGACGCCAGCGCAAGCGCGCGCGTTCCTCGCGGACGCCTCCAACCGCGCCCGGACGCCCGCAGCCGAGCGGGCCGAAGGAAAACGCAGGGCGCACGCGCGCGGGGGCGGGGCTTTTAACCGCCGTCGCGGCGGCCTCTCGAGGACGTGGTCCCGCCCCAACCGCTGCTCAGTGGCCCTCGGCGGCGGGCGGTGCGACCGCAGTGGTTCCGTGTGTAGGGGCGGCTAGCATGTCTCGGGTTAGTCGAGCACTGTCTGATTGCTCTACAAAGCTGATCGCGGAACATCCAGTTGAGGAGGCTTGGAAGGGACGGTGTACCTCCAACTGTGGGAGAAGCTCCCTGGGCCTCAATTTCCCCATCTGTGAAATGGGGGTACCTGGCACAAAACATGTGCTCAGTATTAATTGGTTGAATAAAGAATAGGGACAGCCCTTAGCATGGAAGCTGGCATAGGGCAAGGGTGGTTGCCGCTGCTTCTTCGGACAGTAATCTTAATGTTAATAATATATCAGCTATAATAACACTATAATGTTATATTGTAATTATTAATTACACTAATTTTAATTACATAATTTTAATCTTATTATTCAGAGGCAGTATGTAGCAAAGTGATTGGGAGCACTTCCTCTGGGGTGAAATACAGACCCGGACACCTTCTGGTTGTGTGACTTTGTATGAATGATTGCAGAGTTTCCTCCCCTGGGAAAGGTTAAATACTATCCATTAAGATAGGATGAACAGGGGCACTCAGCTGGCTCAGTTAATGGAGCCTCCGACTCTTGACTCTGAGCCCCACGTTGGGTGTAGAGATTGCTTAAAAACAGAATCTTTAAAAAATATATATTAAAAAAAAAGATGGGATGAAGAATACATTAATTATGATTCACTCATTTAGGTAATTATAAAGGAAAAAATTCCACGTGGACAGTGGTTGGCTTTGTTCACATCACACAGTCTTCCCCAAGGGGAGAATAATACCCACACACAAGTGCTCAGTAAGTTTGTCCCAAGTTCAGCTACTGGTTTATGAACTTCAAGCCTAAAATATAGTATCATGGAGAACCGCCTCACCTCCAGTTCCCTATTTATCCCAAGATTCTGGGGCTCTCTAAATGCTTGAAGTCTGTTTACAGGACTCCTGGTTTGCACGGCTACTCTAAAAGTTCCTGATCCTGCATGGTTCTTCATTTTCCAATATTCCTGTCACTACGTGATAAGAGGTTCCTTCTTTCTTTACATCTTTTCTGGCCTCCTACCATGCACTAAAATATGGGAATATAGAAACTGAATAAGTCCCCTCTCCAGGAAGACATGGCTTAAGAGGAAATCCCAACAAGCCAGTAGATGGTTCAATTAAACATAAAGCCCTCTTTGGAAAATATCCAATTGAATTAGTAGAAGCATTTAAGACCAATCTGGTAACACCTGTCAGAGTTTTAAACATATCTCCCTCCCCTCCTTTGACCTAGCAATTCCACTTCTAAGGATCTCTTATTTTCTACATACAGTCATATCTGCAAAATGACATTTGGGGGGCGCCTGGGTGGCTTAGTGGGTTAAGCATCCGACTTTCGCTTAGGTCATGATCTCGTGGTTCGTGGGTTTGAGCCCCGCGTCGGGCTCTGTGCTGACTGCCAACTCAGAGCCTGGAGCCTATTTCGGAGTCTATATCTCCCTCTCTCTCTGACCCTCCCCTGCTCACGCTGTCTCTCTCTCTCTCTCTCCTAGAAATAAAAAAAATGACATTTGGATGGTACACTAAAACATTATTTAACACAAAAGAAGTTGGTAATGGAGGAATAGGTGTGGGGGTGGCAGGAGACACAGACATACAGACAGAGTAAATAGTCACATGGCAGAAATAAGCCCTTATCAGTAAAAATGTAAATGGATTAAACTTTTCATTAAAAAGCAGAGATTGTCAGATAGCTTTTTAAAAACTATCCAGGGGTGCCTGGGTGACTCAATTCATTAAGCGTCTGACTTTGGCTCAGGTCACAATCACACGGTTCGTGAGTTCAAGCCCCACATCAGGCTCTCTGCTGTCAGCACAGAGGCTGTGTCAGATTCTCTGTCTCCCTTTCTCTCTGTCCCTCACCACTCACGCAAGCGCGTGTGCTCTCTCTCTCTTTCTCAAAAATAAGCATTTAAAAAGACATTTTTAAAAAATGATCCAACTAGGGGCGCCTGGGTGGCTTAGTCGGTTAAGCGTCCGACTTTCGCTTGGGTCATGATCTCGCGGTTCATGGGTTCAAGCCCCGCATCGGGCTCTGTGCTTACTGCCAGCTCAGAGCCTGGAGCCTGCTTCAGTCTGTGACTCCCTCTCTCCCTGACCCTCCTCTGCTCATGCTGTCTCTCTCTCTCTCTCTCTCTCTCTCTTTCTCCTAGAAATAAATAAAACATTTAAAAAAAAATGATCCAACTATATGCTGTCTACAAGAGAATCAATTTACGGGCACCTGGATGGTTTAGTCGGTTAAGCTTCTGGCTTTGGCTCAGGTCATGATCTCAGGGTTCGTGAGTTCAAGCCCTGTGTTGGGCTCTGTGCTGACACTTGTCAACACTGGAGCCTGGAGCATGCTTCGATTCTGTGTCTCCCTCCCTCCCTCCCTCTCTCTCTCTCTCTCTGCCCCTGCCCCTCTCACACTCTGTCTCTCTTTCTCTGAAAAATAAACATTAAAAAAATTAAAAAGTAAAAGACACTCACTTTAGATTCAAAGACACAAATAGGTTGAAAGTAGAGGGATGGAGAAAGATAGTCCACACAACAACTAAAACAGAACTGGATTGGCTATACTAATATCAGATAAAATAAATGTTAAGATTAAAATTGTTACTCAAGACAAAGAGCACCATATAATGATAAAAGCTTCAGTCTATTAGGAAGATATAATAATTATAAACATATATGCACCTAACAACAAAGTCCCAAAATACATAAGCAAAATGTGATAAAATTGAAAGGAGAAATAAACAGTTTAACAGTATCTATGGCTTACTTTATTTTTTTAAATAACTTTCTTTTTTTAATGTTTTTTTATTTCTGAGAGAAAGAGAGAGGGGGGAGGGTCAGAGAGAGAGATACAGAATCCAAAGACAGGCTCCAAGCTCTGAGCTAGCCATCAGCACAGAGCCCAATGCAGTGCTTGAACCCATGAACCACGTGATCATGACCTGAGCCAAAGTCAGATACTTAACCAACTGAGCCACCCAGGGGCCCCACTATGGCTTACTTTAGAGAAAAGAAGTCAAAGGCTTACCAGATGTTGGAATGTTAGAGTAGATTGTCATTTAAGACCACCCTCAGAGGGTCCAGAGGACACACCTTTGAGAAGTGAATTTGTGGGGAGGTGGGGGAGGCGCCCAGCATCCTTGAAGAGCTCTCTGATCACTCATCTCTGCAGGCCAGAACTTACAGTGGTGACTGCTGCCACCTGAACTGAGAAACCTAAATGTAATGAGAGTAACTGGGCTTGAGTGGTAAGGGCCAAGTGGTGGCACTCAGCCACCAAAGGCAAGGTAGTTTTGGTTACCATAATGAATAGCAGAGTCGAAACAGTCATCAAAAAAGTCTGATCCACAGACTAGTCTGTGGTTTGGGCGAGTTGATCATTCTACTCCCAGAAATGAAATAGATGTGAAGCTTACTAAATTCTTATTTTTTCTGTATAAGCAGAAGAGTTCTAGATGAAGTGAACAAAAGTCTATCTTAAATCATAAAAAACAGAGTCACAGCCCCTCAATCAACTTCCAGGCTTGAGCCAGTTCACAAACCCAAGTCCCTTGAATGAAGGTGAGGCTGGGTCACCTTGAGGAAGGACCCCAATACATTACCGAAATTTATACTGTTAATCTTTCTCTCAGCCTTCCCCCATAAGGCCTATGGTCCCTTACCAGGGTGACTATGCATTGGAGAAAAGGCAATAATCAGACCTTTCAGGGATTACTGGACGTTGGCTCTGAACTGACATTAATTTCAGGAGACCCAAAATGCCACTGTTGTCCACCAGTCAGAGCAGCCCCTTATGGACGTGAGATATGACTCCCCAGTGGTCCCCCAAACCATCCTGTGGTTATTTGCCCAGTTCTGGAATGCACAACTGGAATAGATACACTTAGCAGCTAGCAGAAGTTTCATATCCATTCCCTGACCTGTGGGGTAAGGACTCTTATGGGAAGAATAGCAAAGGCAAAGCCACTAGACCCGCCTCTACTGAAGAAAATGGTAAACCAAAGCAGTACTGCCTTCTTGTGATTCCAGAGATTAGCGCTGCCACCAAGACTCGAAAGAGGCAGGGGCGGTGATTCTCGTTACATTCCCATTCCACTCTCCTACGTGGTTTGTGCAGACGACAGATGGAGCCTGGAGAATGACAGTGGATTATTGCAAGCTTAACCAGGTGGTAACTCCAATTGCAGCTGTTCTACCAAAGTGGTTTCATTGCTTAAGCAAATTAACATATCCCCTGGTACCTGGTATGCAGCTATTGGGCTGGTAAATGCCTTTTCCTCCAGTCCTGTCCGCAGGGCCCGCCAGAAGTAGTTGGCTTTCAGCTGGCAAAGCCAGCAATACGCCTTCACTTTCCAATCTCAGGGGTGTCGCCTGTCTCCAGCCTTATGTCATAATTTAGGTATCGGGAATCTTGATCATCTTCCACGAGATATCACACCAGGCCATTACACTGATAACATTACGTAGATTGAGCCTCGTGAGTAAGAAGGAGAAAACCCTCTACACTTACTGGTAAGACATTTGCATGTCAGAAGACAGGAAATAAATCTGACAAAATTTCAGGGACCCTCTATCTCAGTGAAATTTCCAGGGGTCCAGCGGTATGGGGTATGTCTAGCGGGCCTCTGTGATTTTTGAGACAACAGATAACTCCTTTGGGTGGCCCACTCTGGTCTGGGTGACTCAAAAAGCTGAGTTTTAAGTGGGGCCAGAACAAGAGAGAGCTCTGCGGCAGGCCCAGGATGCCCCAAAAGTTGCTCTGTCACTTGAGCCTTGAGATCAGCAGTCAAGATTGTGCTGGAAGAGGCAGCGGCTGATAGGGATGCTGTAAGGGAATCACAGGGCAGGCCCATAGGATTTGGGGGCAGAGGCCTGCCATCCTCCACAGATAGCTACTCTCCTTTTGTAAAACAGCTGTAAGCCTGCTACCGGGCCTTAGTAGAGACTGAATACTTCACCACGGGCCACCAAGTTACCATGTGACCTGAGCTGCCCAGCATGGACTATGTATTGTCTGACACATCAACCTGGAAAGGTGGATGTGCACGGCAGCTCTCCACCATCAAATGGAAGTGGTACATACACACTATGGGGCCCAAGCAGACCCTGAAGGCACAAGTAAGCTCCACAAAGGAGCGGCCAGTTGGGGCACCTGGGTGGCTCAGTCAATTAAGTATTTGATCCTTGGTTTCATCTCAGGTCATGATCTCACGGTTCATGAGTTCGAGCCCTGCGTCAGGATCTGCAGTGAGAGCATGGAGACTGCTTGGAATCTCTCTCTCTCCCTCTTTCTCCGTCCCTTCTCCACTCACTCTAAATAAATACATACATAAACAAATAAATAAACTTAAAAACAAAGTGGCCCTAATACCCAATAGTCCCCTCCTCTGCTATACGGCCTCCTTTCTCCTGTATCTGTATCTATGGCCTCATGTGAAGTTTATTATGATCGGCTGACAGAGGAAACGATCCTGGGTCTGGATTATACAATATACAGGCACCACCTAAAGGGACAACTGCAATACTACCATCCCTCTGAGACATTCCTCAAGGACAGTGGTGAAGGGCAGTCCACCCATTGGCAAAACTTCAAGCAGTACACTTAGTTGCTCATTTTGCTTGGAAGGAGAAATGGCCAAACATGCAATTTTATGCTGATTTATGGGCTATGCGAATGGTTTGTTTGGATGGCCAGAGAATTGGAAGGAAGACAATTGGAAAATCAGTGACGAAGAAATCTGGGAAAGTGGTACGTTAATAGGCCTCAAATGGGGGGAAGTGTGAGGATATTTATGTCCCATGTAAATGCTTCCCAAGGAGTGACCACAGCAGGGGAGAATTTTATTTTATTTTAAATGTTTATTCATCTATTTTTGAGAGAGAGAATGAGCTGGGGAGGAAAGAATCCTAAGCAGGCTCTACAATGTCAGCACAGAGCCTGACATGGGGCTCGATCTCACGAACCATGAGATAGTCACCTGAGTGGAAATCAAGAGTCGGATGCTTAACTGACCAAGCCACTGAGGTGCTTCCTCAGCAGAGGAAGATTTTAATAATCAAGTGGATCGGATACACCTGTTCCATGGATACCAGTCAGCCTTCTTCCCCAGCCACCCCTGCCCATTCCCCAGCGGGCTTGTGAACCATGTGGCCAGGCGGCAGGAGTGGAGATTATATATGGGCTCAACATGAACTTCCACTCACCAAGGCCAGTCTGGCTTTAGCCACTGCTGAGTGTCCAGCTGCCAGTAGCAGAGACCAACACGGAGCCCTGATATGGCACCGTTTCCTGAGGTGATCAGCCAGCTACCTAGTGGTAGGTTGATTACAATGGTTCCATTACGGAAGAAGGAGCATTTTGTCCTTACTGGGATGCTACTTACTCTGGATCTGGAATTGCTTTCCCTGCATGCAATGCTTCTGCCAAAACTACCACCTGTGGACTTACAGGATGCCTTATCCACCATCACGGTGTTCACACAGCATTGTGTCTGACCAAGGAACTCACTTCGCAGCAAACTAAGTGCAGCGATGGACGCATACATATGGAATTCGTTGTTTTTCCCCATGTTCCCCACCACCGTGAAACAGCTGGTTTGGCAGAGCAGGGAAAACAGCCATTCGAAGACTTGGGTTCAGAGCCAGCAAGGTGGCCATACGTTTCCGGGCTGTGTCACAGTTCTCCAGGAGGCTGCATATGGTCTGAATCATCATCCAATATGTGGTGCTGGTTTTCCTACAGGCGGGAGTCATAGACCTGGGAATCAGAGGTGGAGATGGGAGTGGCTCCACACATTTTCACCCCTAGCGTCACACTTGACAAGGTTTTGCTTCTTGCTCCCATGACCTTATACTCTCCTAACCTAGAGGTCTTCATTTCTTTTATTTCTTTTAATGTTTATTTGTTTATTTTGAGAGAGAGAGAGAGAGAGAGAGAGAGAGAGAGAGAGAGAGAGAGAGAGAATCCCAAGCAGGCTCCATGGTGTCAGTACAGATCCTGACATGGGGCTCAAACTCAGGAGCTGCGAGCTCATGATCTGAGCTGAAGTCACAAGCTCAACGGACTGAGCCACCCAGGTGCCCCTAGAAGTCTTCATTTCAAAGGGAGGAAGGCTTAGACCAGGAGAAACAACAATGATCCCATTGAACGTGAAGTTAAGATGACTGGGGTGCCTGGGTGGCTCAGTCTGTTGAGCCGTCCGACTTCAGCTCAGGTCACAATCTCACAGTTTGTGAGTTTGAGCCCCGCGTCAGGCTCTGTGCTGACAGCTCAGAGCCTGGAGCCTGCCTCGAATTCTGTGTGTGTGTGTCTCTCTCTCTCTGCCCTTCCCCTGCTCACACCCTGTCTCTCAAAAATAAATAAACATTTTTAAAATTAAAAAAAAAAAAAAAGGAATGAGGATTTGGCTTACTCCATGAAGTAAAGAACCATGACCACTCAGGTGCTTGCTGAGAGCAAAGGGAATATGGAATGGGTGGTGGAAGAAGGTGGTTAATACCAGCTATGTCCACACGAGCAGTTATAGAGATGAGGACTATCATTGTCATGAGTATTTCTTCCATCTTTTGTTATGCGTGTGTGTGTATAATGTATATAGCAAATATCTTTGTTTTCTTCCTTGTCTCCTCATCATGTGAATGATGTATTGACTTTATATCATAGTATTTATGTATTGTTAGCTTCACATCATAGTAATTAACCTATAAGATAACAAGGTCAAGAATAAACATCACCCAAGGACTTTGCATTCTCTCTGGAGAAAGGATTAGTGTGTTTTCAGCTATACCCAAGGAGAGTTGTATCGTGTTTTTTGATAACAGTCCAAGCAGACTAAGAGAGCACCCTTCTTGACAATCAACTGATCACAAACGTCAAGCTTTATTTCTGGATTCCCAGTTCTATTGCATTAATATATTTGTCTGTCTTCATGCTAGTACCACTCCATCTTGATTAGCTTGGTTCATAGTAATTTCCAAACTCAGGAAGTATGAGTCCTCCAATTGTTTTTTAAGGTTATTTTCTGGAGGAGAAAATGTGTCTTCAAGTCCTTTGTCCCTTTTAGATTATTTATATTTTTATTAGCATTGTAAGAGTTCTTTCTGTATTCTAGATACAAGTCCCTTGTCAGATGTATGCTCTGCAAATGTTTTCTCCAGGTCTGCGGGTTGTCTTTCTCACTCTCCTGATGGTATTATTGAACGTTTTAAATTTTGATAAAGTCTACCCTACCTGTTTTTTGTTTTGTTGACTGTGCTTTTACTCTCATTTCTAAGGGACTATTGCCTAATCCGAGGTTACAGATTTATCCCTGTATACAGTAGGGGTCCAACATCATTCTTGTGCATGTGGGCATCCAAATGTCCCAGCACCGTTTGTTGAAAGGATTGTTCTCTCCCCACGGAATTATCTCAGCACCCTTGCCAATGCTTTTTAGTGTAAGTATGTGCCATGCAATATTTGGAAGACGCTTAGGCTAAAAACATATTATATGTTCATCTGAAATTCAGATTGCCCCAGGGCATCCTGTATTTATTTGTATTGGCTGAAACTGGCAACTCTATACTGGCATCTAGTGGGTAGAGGCCAGGGATGCTGCTAAATGTCCTACAACGCACAGAGCAGTCCCCCCAACCTCAAAATGAAATCTGGCCCAAAATGTTAAAAGTACTGTTCCTCTAGGGGCGCCTGGGTGGCTTAGTCGGTTAAGCGTCCGACTTTCGCTTAGGTCATGATCTCATGGTTCGTGGGTTCGAGCCCCGCCTCGGGCTCTGTGCTGACTGCCAGCTCACAGCCTGGAGCCTGTTTCAGTCTGTGACCTCTCTCTCTGACCCTCCCCTGCTCACGCTGTCTCTCTCTCTCCTAGAAATAAAAATAAAATTAAAAAAAACATTAAAAAAAAAAAAGTACTGTTCCTCTGCCTTGAAACAAACACGGGGGGAAGTGGGGGGGGGCATTGCCTGACAACCAGCACCACGGCAACTCTGTGAGTAGGTGGCATTGGCTCATTTTCTGAAAATGGAGTGGAAACTGAGGCTCAGAGCAGTGAGCCTTTGCTCTTTTTTTTTTTTTTTTTTTTTTATTTATTTCTAGGAGAGAGAAAGAGAGACAGCGTGAGCTGTCAGGGTCAGAGAGAGAGAGAGGGAGATACAGACTCTGAAACAGGCTCCAGGCTCTGAGCTGGCAGTCAGCACAGAGCCCGACATGGGGCTCGAACCCACGAACCATGAGACCATGACCTAAGCGAAAGTCGGACGCTTAACCGACTAAGCCACCCAGGCGCCCCATTCACACGGTGATTCTATTTCTGAGCTGTGGCTGTGGTGGTGCCCATTTCTCAAGGCGTACTTCCTGATGGCTTTCTGGTTTCGTCCAATCAGCTTTGAGGCAGACGCCATGTTTGCCCGGCCAGGGACACCACCGACATATCCAGCATTTTCTCTTGGGCAAATTGGGCAAATTGCAGAGTATGTGAATATTCCACCTGAGGAGGGGGACCAGCTCCTTCTTCAGTATGGTCACCATAACACACTAGCGACCCCTTCCCCCCTACCTGTGAGGTGCCCCAGGATCCCCATTCCCACCACACTGGGTATTGTCTCAGTTGGTCATTTTCTCCCCCAACAGCTGGATGCAAAGTGGTATCTCACTGAGGTATTCAGGCTATTCTGATGCAACTTTAAAAAATTTGATTTTAAAGAATTCACATAACGTAAATTTTACCACCTTAGCGGTTCTAAAGTGGACAATTCAGTGGCATTTAGTGCATTATCGATGTTGTGCAACCATCAGCTCTATCTAGTTCCGGAACATTTTTGTCACCTTAAGAGGGAACCCTAGACCTTTCATGCAACTTGCAAGCAAAACTAAGTAGCTGTTCTATTGGCATTTAATTTTTGCTTGTTTTTCCTATTTGGGAGAAAACCAGCTCTGTGTGTATGAGATGGAGGGTCCCTGACTGTAAAAGTGGTATATTCTTTGTTTGAATTTGAATTTGAATTTTTTGAAGTTTGTTTGTTTTGAGAGAGAGAGAAAGCAAGCTTGCGTGTGAGCAGGCGAGGGGCAGAAGGAGAGAGGGAGAAAGAGGGAATCCCAAGCAGCCTCCACTCTGTTAGGGCAGAGTGCAATGCGGGGCTTGATCACACAATCTTTGACATCACAACCTGAGCTGAAATCAAGAGTCAGACACTCAACTGACTGAGCCACCCAGGCACCTCTAAAAGTCATCCTCAGAGAGCTCACGCTGTCTCTCTCAGAAATAAATCGAACATTAAAAAATTTTTTTAAATAAATAAAATGTCATTCTCAGTATATTCTTTCTTTTTTTTTTTTAATGTTTTATTTATTTTTAGGAGAGAGAGACAGACAGCGCGAGCAGAGGAGGGTCAGAGAGAGAGAGGGAGACACAGACTGAAACAGGCTCCAGGCTCTGAGCTGGCAGTCAGCACAGAGCCCGACGCGGGGCTCGAACCCACGAACCGTGAGATCATGACCTAAGCGAAAGTTGGACGCTTAACGGACTAAGCCACCCAGGCGCCCCAATTCTTTCTTTTTAATTTGTTTTTTGTTTAATGTTTATTTTTGAGAGAGAGACAGAGTGCAAATGGGGGAGGAGAAGAGACAGAGGGAGACACAGAATCCGAAGAGGGTTCCAGGCTCTGAGCTGGCAGCACAGAGCCCGACACGGGGCTCGAACTCATGGACATGAGTCATGACTTGAGATCATGAGCCGAAGTTGGGCACTTAACTGACTGAGCCACCCAGGCACCCCCATTCTCAGCATATTCTTGATGCTGAGAAAGAAAAAAAAATCATCAGACAAAACAGAAAAGTAGAATGTAAAACCACCAGGAGCCTCACAACCCAGGACACAAAGTCGACCCTGAGTCCCTGCCAGATGCTAACATGAACAAAATGGACACTAGTAAGTGCTGGCAAGGATGTGGAGGAACCAGAACTCTCTAGTGGCAAGGCTGCTGGAAATGCAAAATGGCACAGCAGCCTGGAAAGCTTGCAGTTTCTGCAAAGGTTAATCACAGACCCGCCACGGGACTAGTCTTTTCCCTCCTTGGTGTTTCCCTGACAGAAACGAAAGCGGGTGTCCATCAAGGACCTGGCACGTGAATGCTCACAGCACCTTTACTGGTGGTAGTCGTCTCATATGGGAACAAGCCCAATGTCCACAATCCGGGTAACGGATGAACCACAACGAACTAGGGACACTCACAGCAACACAGATGTACCTTCGGGGCCTTACGCTGAGCGAAAGAAGCCAGCCCCAAAAGGTTACATACTGCAAGATTCCATTTGCCGGTATAGAAAGTGCAAAGTAATGTAAACTGACAGCAGACAGGTCAGAGGTTGCCTGAGGAGAGGCGAGAGAGAGGATTCCAGTGGCCCCAGCAGCCCACGGTGTGTAACTTAGGGCAGCACCTGGCCAGTAGCCATCAAGCACTGGCTCGTTATGAATGCTCAGCTCTGCTCTGCTTTGTCCACATTTTGACAATTCATCGTTGAAATGTAAGAAGGAAAATCATTTCAGACTCTGCCAAAGTCCCCTCGGGTTTCCACCACAGGTGTGTGTGGTGTCTCTCTCTCTCTCTCTCTCTTTTTTTAATGTTTTATTTATTTTTGAGAGAAAGAGAGACAGCATGAGCAGGGGAGGGCCAGAGAGAGAGGGAGACACAGAATCTGAAGACAGGCTCCAGGCTCTGAGCTGGCTGTCAGCACAGTCTGACGTGGGACTCGAACCCAGGAACCGTGAGATCATGACGTGAGCTGAAGTCAGATGCTTAACCAACTGAGCCACCCAGGCGCCCCTGGTGTCTCTCTCTCTTGACCCCTCGGCTGGGTCCGCCCCCGCAGGTCTTGGCCAATCCAGGCCCGTCTCACTTGGTGACTTCAGCCAGCGTGGGCTGCACTCCTGAATCCACCCGCCAGTCCTGAATCCACGGCTCTGCGCCACGTCCTGGCCCAGCCCCTCCTCCAGTCCCCCTGCCAGCCTGGAGTCCAGGAAACTGGAATTCTTCTCTCGCACCAAGAGAGGTCCCTCAAGGGTAAGCAGCGGCCGCGGCAAGTTCCAGAGCTCCGGCGGAAGGCTGCTTAGGATCGCAGCCGCTTCTCCCCGCCCAGCCACCAGCCTTTTTGGCAACCCCGTCTCTCTGGGGCCCTGGCTTCCACAGATGTGGCCCTCACCCTGCCCTTGCTGAGATGTGGCCAGCTCCAACAAACCTGGACCCCATTTAGGGCTCCCCCCAAGAACAGTGGGCTCTTGTGGGTTTCTGTGGGCGCCCCTCTGCGGCCCCATTCTTGCTTCAAAGGAGTCCTTTGTGAAACACGGATGTGTGGCCAAGGCCCCAGCGACGCTGGTGGGGGAAAAGAAAAATAGGCATGTGTGTGTATTTCACAGCCCTTCTCTGCTCCCTGAACGGCCTCTTTGAAGGTGACGATGGGTCACAGCAGGCCTTGGGTGGGAGGACAGTGGGCGGCCACCTTGATTCTAATTCGACCATACGTTGCTTTTTTAGGGGATGTGCTGGGGTGTCTGGAGAGGTGGGTTTTGGCGTGGCCTCAAAGCTCGGTTCGCACAGAGACTCAAGGCTCCTACTGTGGGTGGCAAGGCTCTGAGGAGGAAGGCGGCCCCTGGGGACCCCGTCCATCCCGCACGAGGCTGGAGGCTGGGATGTGTTTGGGGTGGAATTCTACTGTGGCCATTTTAGAAGGCGTTGGGTGGGAAATTAACCCCTTCTTGTGGGCCCTGACCTCGTGTCATGCCCCCTCCCGCCCCCCCTCCCCCAGATAGCTGTGTGGCCTCTTCTAGCGGGGAGATGGGCATAAGCAGAGCCATCAGAAACCAGGAGCTGGTGTATTGTGTTTGAAGGTAACAAAAGAATCAAAAGGAAAACGGTCACATCACACCCACTAGGGCGACCATCATCGAAAGCAGAAAAGAACAAGCGTCTCCAGGAAGTTTTTCGTTTCTTTGTTTTCACGTTGATTCATTTTTGAGAGAGAGAGAAAGACGGAGCGTGAGCAGGGGGAGGGGCAGGGAGAGAAGGAGACAGACATCTGAGGCAGGTTCCAGGCTCCAAGCTGTCAGCACAGAGCCCGACGCGGGGCTCAAACCCACAGACCATGAGATCATGACCTGAGCCGAAGTCCGATGCCCAACCGCCTGAGCCACCCAGGCACCCCAACAAGCGTTATGAAGGCCGTGGAGCAACTGGAACCCTCGCACATTCCCAGTGGGAATGGGAAATGGTGCAGCCTCTGTGGGAAAAAGTTTGGCAGTTCCTCAAAAAGTTAAACATAGAGTTATTTTATGACCTGGAAACTTCACTTCTGGCGGCGCCTGGGCGGCTCAGTCGGTTAAGCGTCCAACTTCGGCTCAGGTCATGATCTCACGGTTCGTGGATTTGAGCCCCGCGTCGGGCTCTGTGCTGACAGCTAGGAGCCTGGAGCCTGCTTTGGATCCTGTGTCTCCCTCTCTCTCAGCCCCTCCCCTGCTCACGTTCTGTTTCTCTCTCTCAAAAATAAACTCTAAAAATTTTTTTTAAAAAAAGAAAAACTATAAAATGGTGAATTGTATGTAATGTAAATGTCATCTCAATAAAAAGAGGAGAGATAGCGCTCTGAGAATTGATAACGTGTTACCTGCAGGATATGCTGTGAGCGAAAAAGCGTCACAGTGCATGCCGGCGCAGAGGAAGTGCACCCCCACGACCCCCTGTGTGCAGAGCTGTGGGAGGTAGACACGTGGCCTTCTGAGCATGGATGATGTCTGTGGAAGGACCTTATATCCAGCTGGAGGTTTGTGGCAGCTGAGGGAGGCTGGCAAGGCCATCAGGTCACTCAGGTGCCACCTTGAGAAGGAGGGGGTGGGGCGACGCTTGGGGTGGGAGCCCCGAGAAGGTTCAGGCCAGGTTGAAGGCGTCCTCTTGATCCAGCCCTGCTCTCTGTTGCTGACAAGCTGGACTATTCCAGAAGCAGTGGTAGCCGCACCATCAGTGTAAGCGGAGGGTGCCTCCTGCTGGCCTATGTGTCGCCCCTTTTCTGCCCCATGAGCCCTCTGTTCATGAGCCTGTCACGTGACAAGCAGTAAAGGCGGCCAACATCACCTGGCTGAGTCACGTGGTCTGTGTAGTTGCTCCAAGCCCCTTCACGGTGGGTGCTTTCTGGAAGGCGTTGATGCTGACACAAAATCCTCATGCTTAGTCCAGTCCCATTGGCCCATGGCTGCCTCTACCCATAACCTCCTTGTCTCTGTCCTTTTCCTTACAGCCACGGCCCAGGAATCCATGCACGCTCTCGTCCTAGGTCACCTCCCCTCCCACAAGGTAGGAGGCTCCTCAGGGGCTCCCTCACAGCTCTGCTTGTGGGGAAGGACGCCCTTCCACTGTCCCTCAGGCCCCCCTGCATGAGGCTAGACTGCAGCCACTGGCTTGTGCTGTGTGCTCCAAGCAGGCTCCAGGCCCTCAGCTGTCAGCACAGGGCCCGATGCGGGGCTTGAACCCACGAACCTGAAGATCGCGACCTGAGCCCAAGTCAGATGCTTAGCCGACTGAGCCCCCCAGGCGCTCCTCAAGTTTTTAATTTTAAAGGCTGCCCAGGAGACCAGCCCTTTGTCCCAGCAACATCTCCCAGCCTCGGGGGGTGTGGGAGCGAAACTTTAAGAAGCATCCCTTAGCTGGGGCGCCTGGGTGGCTTAGTTGGTTAAGCGTCCGACTTTCGCTTAGGTCATGATCTCGCAGTTCGTGGGTTCGAGCCCCGCGTCGGGCTCTGTGCTGACTGCCAGCTCGGAGCCTGAAGCCTGTTTCAGTCTGTGGCTCCCTCTCTCTCTGACCCTCCCCTGCTCACTCTCTCTCTCTCTCCTAGAAATAAAAATAAATAAATAAATAAAAAAGAAGCATCCCTTAGCAAACCCAGATGGGTCTCCCAAGCACCAAGCCCTTCCCTTTCCAGCTTTTGGCTCACTTCCCTGACTACGAAGCCCTCCTCACCTGCTTCCCTGACCCCCCACTCTCCCGGTAAAAGCCAAATCGATGTTGAGTTCATGCCACACTGGGCTCTTTCCCTGTTGCAATAGTATGTCCTGACTTTAGCTTAGGGTCTGGCTTTACCTTGGACAAGCTGCGACTTGTTCCGCCGGAGGGAAACTTCAGTTTTGCCCTTGAGACTTTTCAGCTGGTTGGATGAGGCCCACCCCAACTACTTAGGGCCAACGGTGCGGATGTAATCACATCCACACAATATCTCCACCGCATCGCCCAGGCCCAGGCTGGTGTTGAAGACTTGACAGGGCGTTACCACTTAGCCACGTTGAAATGTAAGAATGTCCATTGTACTGTCTTAGAATAATTGAGGGGTCTGGCAGAATGAGTCTCTCTCTCTCTCTTTTTTTTTTTTAAAGTTTATTTATTTATTTATTTATTTATTTATTTATTTAGAGAGAACAAGCGTGGGAGGGGAAAAGAGAGGGGGGAGAGAGAGAATCCCAAAATCCCAAGCAGGCTCCTCACTGTCAGCGCTGAGACCAATGTGGGCCTCAAACTCACGAACCACAAGATAATGACCTTAGCTGAGATCAAGAGTCAAATGCTTAAGAGCCACCCAGGCACTCTTGTGCCCATTGGGTCCCCAGCACTGACAGGGACCAATACACAGTGGAAGAAGAGCAGGTGTTTGTTGAGTGAATACACAAAATATAACAGCTCCCGGCTTTAGTCCAAGCCTCCAGGGAATTGCTCCCCAGTCTGGGGGACAGGGGTGAGGGGGGCTTTGCTTAGCTAGAGAATCTCTGCAGAACCTGGGCCTCCGAGGAGGGCACAGGGGGATGGGCGGGGGTCTGAACCGCTCTGTAGAAGGAACATTGGTGTGACGAGGCCTTTCCACTCTGCGGTCAGACTCCTGGCCCCAAGAGCCATAAAACAGCCCTGCTTGGACTGGAAACATCTTCCTTTAGTATATTCCTGGAGGCGTTGGCAGAGCCTGTAAGGAAAATTCCAGGGGAATAAGGAGAGAGGTCTTCAGCATCCACTGAGGGCTGGGAGGTGGTGGCCAGGCCCATGGCTGTGGGGGCCCAGCTGCCCCAAGGGGAGACTGAGGGCAGAGCCAGGCAGCTGTCAGTGCGTTATCTGAGTTCTGGGAGGGTCCCGTGGACCGAGAGACCTCCCTGAGCTTTGTGGTGGTGGTGATGGCGGGTGGCCTCACCGGTCCGAGACGGTTCTCCACAGGAATTTGTGTAAGGCTGCTGGGAGATGTTCTCAGCAAGCACGAGCATGTTGAACCCACAGGGTGCTGAGGTCTGGGGAGGGAGCCTCCCAGGGCCGGGCACAGGGCGACGGGGGTACAAGTCTTATGTGCCTTCTGCTCGCTCACCTCCTATGGCTCCCCATTGCCTCGGGATGGAATCCAGACAGTGTCATCCCCCGTGCTGCCAGACCATTCAGCTCCGTCACCCCATCTCCCTTCACCCCAGGTGAGCTGGGCCCGGCCAGTTCCAAGAATGCCTCTTTGCTCTCTGTCACCTCCAGGCCTCTGCTCACACTGGCGCCTACCACCCCAAGCACGCTCTGTGGCCTCTGACCTGGCTTACCCTTACTCTTCCTTCAGCCGGAGCTTAGAGGTGCCTCTTGCTGGCCCCCAACGGCTGCCTGGGTACCCCCCATCACGGCCGCACCCACCCTGGCACATACTGAGAGCAGCTCATGGTTATACATCCTGGGGTGTTGCTGGGGGAAGTGAGGGGGGCTCCGAGGGGTAGATGTTTCTCAAACTTTGTCACTGGGGCCCATAGGTCCCTTTGTGACCAGGAAGACACAGTCCCACCTACTACATGCCAGGCACAACGGGATGCACTGGGGGTGGGGGGGGCACTACAACACAGTGTGAATTGGCAAGAACATACAAAGATGATAATTTCAAAGACTGGAGAGTGTTCGGAAGAAAGCTGGGTGGTTAAGCTCAGATTTGAAGGATGATAGGAAAGTATATGTAAATACGGAGGATGAGATTCCAGATAGAAAGGATGCGGGGGGGGGGAGGGGGGGCGGCTGGGGCAAGGAAGGGCTTGGGAGCTGGAGGAACTGGGAGAGGCTGGTAAGGCTGGAGTGGAGTGAGGAGACAGGCCAGAGGGATGGGCTGAGGCCACATCACGTGGGACTTTGCAGGCCACAGAAAGAAGGTGGGTTTTATTCCGAGAGAAAGGGGGAGCCATGAAGGGTGTGTGAGCCGGAGGGAAACACGATCTGATTTATGATTTTAAGGCATCCCCTGTGGCTGCCTTGGGGAGGAGGCTGGGGCAGCGTCCAGGCAGGAGTCAGGAGGGCAGACACCAGGGCCGGACGGCAGGAGAGGCGAAGTGGTTGGACATGTGTATTTTGGAAGCTGAGGAGACAAGAACTACTGAGGTACTGGACAGAGGGGGGCAGGGAGGAGTCTCAGACGCCACCCAGGTCTCAGGCTCAGCACCGAGTGAATGGTGGGGTCGTTGCCTGAGACAGGAAGACTTGGAGAGGTGACGTAAGGGACCAACGGCCCCACCTTGGCCGTGAGCTTGCGGTGTCTGGTTGGACCCATGTCCTGGGCCGGGCTGGCTAGGCTCCCAATGCAACTATGGGTTTTGCAGGCAAAGAATGGCCTTTGATGTCTGGGCCTGGATGGTGTCCACGGGGAGAGGCAGGCAGGGGCCAAGGGCCAAGCCCTTGACGCCCAACTTTTGTGCAAGCAGGCGGGGCCCACCCCAGGTCCTTTTATTCCAGCTGGAAACCAGGACCAAATCGAAAAGTCCAGATGTGGAGTTGGACACAGTCCCGTGACCGTGCGGCCTGGGGAGGCCCAGCGGCCGGGCGTCCAGTGGGTCAGGCCTCCGTGTGGCCTCGCTGGCCACCGCCCAGCCGGGTGTTGGGGGCAGGATGGCTTCGCCTTGAGTCTCTGGCTGCCACAAAGGTTAAAAAAATAATCACCAGCTCCGAGACCG
Organism: Proteles cristata cristata; assembly: GCA_017311185.1. Taxonomy (NCBI): domain Eukaryota; kingdom Metazoa; phylum Chordata; class Mammalia; order Carnivora; family Hyaenidae; genus Proteles; species Proteles cristata. Next base: position 110,942 of record JAESUZ010003691.1, on the reverse strand, counting down.
CGCCCCTCCCGGCATCAACCCCAGTGCCTGGTGGAAACACTGGGCCCCGGGACCCCCGCCAGCCCACAAGGCCCGAGACTTGTCCAGGGGCCTGTTCAGGAGCAGGGGGAGGGGTCAAGAGGGCGTGAAGCTGGATCCCAATCTTTCTCTACCCATGAGAAGTGGCTCAGTTTTCCATCTGGAAAATGGGCCATTGTTCTAGAATCGCAGCATCCTCGAGTTCTCAAACACCTACCGTGCCCCAAGCCCGGGGCCAAGGGCTGGGGACTTGACTATTGGACCAGCCAAGGCCGGCTCTGCCCTCACGGCTTCCAAGGTGGGCAGGAGAAGATGTAGGATTCGTTGGGGCGCCTGGGGGGCACAGTTGGTTGGGCATCCAACTTCAGATCAGATCATGATCTCGAAGTTTGTGGGTTGGGGCCCTGCGTCGGGCTCTGTGCTGACAGCTCAGAGCCTGGAGCCTGCTTTGGATTCTGTGTCCCCACTCTCACTCCTCTATGCCCCTCCCCCACCTCTCAAAAGTCAAGAAACCTAAAAATTTTTTTTTAAAAGATGAAGGATTTGCTGGACAAAGACTGTCACACCCCTGGGACTTGGTTTTCCATCTCTATGATAGGGAGAATAGCAGTCACCTCTGACAGTCAGTATTCCTGTGACAGCTTCTCTCTGCTGGACTGTCTGTGACCCAGCTTGGAGCACCACGGTCGAAACCCCAGTGGTCCCAAATGTTCCGGGCCAAGGGGGCAAGTTGACTGTTGAAAATCAAGTCTCCTGGGGTGTCCCGCTGGCTCCGTCGGTGAGCGTGTAACTCCTGATCTCGGGGTTGAGAGTTCGAGTCCCATGTTGGTGGTAGAGATTACGTCAACATTTTGAAAATCTTAAAAACAAATAAATAAAAACAAAAAGAAACTCAGGTCTCCTGATGGCAGTTGCTGCAAGGAAGCAGTCCCCTGTGGAAGAAGAAGATGGAGACTGGCAGCAGGAGCTGGGACAGGCTGGGTGGAGAGTTGTTGCTTAACAGGGACAGTTTTCGAGATGAAAAGAGTTCTGGAAATGCCTGACAGTGAGGATGGCCACATAGCAGTGAACTTAATGCCATTTAAGAATGATTAAAATGAGAAGCCTGGGAGGCTCAGTTGGTTGAGTCTGACTCTTGATTTCAGCTCAGGTCATGATCTCACAGTTCGTGAGTTAGAGCCCCGCATCGGACTCCCTGCGGACAGAGCAGAGCCTGCTTGGGATTCTCTCTGGCTCTCTCTTTCTCTCGGAAAATAAATAAATAAACTTAAAAAAACTTTTTAAAATAATAGTAGTAAAAATGATGAAGATGGTGAATTTTATGTCATGTGTCTTTTACCACAATAAAAGCTAATTTAAAAAGGGGGGGGGGTAGGTAGAGTTTGGAATCAGATCTGCCTCCTGTTGACTGTGTGGTCCTGAGCAAACGTCTTACCCTCTCTGGGCTTCCTGCCTCCTTCCCTCCCAGCTCTGGATCGTGGTCACCAACCTGATCTTAATGACTCCTTTCAATTCTACGTCTCCCCCATTTCAAACTTTTGGGGCTTGAAGCAGGGCTGGGAGCAAGGGAGCTGAACATCACTTGAGCGGCCTTGGAACTGGTGATGGTGTGAGAAGGCTCCTCCTGTGGGCGCCTCCACTACTTGCCAGCCATTTGGAAATAACAGGCTGGCGGGAGCAGCCGTTCTGGGCAAAGGCTGTTTCCTGTGATGTTCAAGGTTGCCTGGTACCCAGGAGAGGTCAAGAGGCCACCAGAGTAGGGAAGGGCCTTGGCTGGGCCTGGAGCCGCCCTCAGCGGCACCCTTCCAGGGAAGCCTGGGTCAGATCCAGGACTGCCCCCCTTCCCAAGGGCAGAGGACAGCAAGAAGGGCCTCTTATAGCATTTGGAGATGGAGGTAGAGGATGGGGACTTGGCACACCACCAGGGTCACCCCCATTAAAGCAGGTCAAGCCTAATAGCCTGTGGTCCAGAAAGCCCACTGAGGCAGGAGTGAGGGGTGGGGGATGTTGGCCTACTCAGAGTGGCATCCAAGAGGGGCTCACCACCACCACCACCGCCACCACCACCAGGAAGCCTCACTCACGCTGACTCAGGCCAGACCACAGTGATTGGTTCCAGGAGGGGCATGGGACCCGAGCTGAGCCAATAGGAGTCAGCCCTGAGATCCCCGCTGGGCCTATCAGAGGAAAGATGCTCTGTTTCCACTAGACCTTGGCTGGGACAAATGTAAGCCTGGCCCACCCTGCTGCCCCAAGGGGCATGAAGAGCCTTGATCAGGGAGACGCAGATCAGAGTTAAGAGTTACCACTTCACACCCGCTAGGATGGCCATAATCCTTGCCTGAAAGCGAGCGTTGGCAAGGAAGTGGAAAAACTGGAAGGTTCACGAATTGCTGGTGGGAGCGTCAAGTGGTGCGGCCACTGTGGAAAACAGTGTGGCAGCTCCTCAGAAAATTAAGCATCGAGCTATATGATCCAGGAAATCTCACGCTCAGGTATGATACTCAAGAGAACTGAAAACAGGTATTCAAACAAAACTTTGCACAGACAGCTCCAGGCATTCGGTATTCACGATCACACACAAAAAGGTGGAAACAAACCCAGACGTCCATCAGCCGGAGAACGGATAAACAAAACGTGGTCTATGCATACAAAAAATGCTATTTAAGCACAAAAAGGAACGAGGCTCTGATACGTGCTGCAACACGGATGAACCTTGAGGACACGCTCAGTGAGAGAAGCCAGACACAAAAGGACACATGTTGTACGATTCTGTTTATAGGAATGTCTAGAACAGGCAAATCCATAGAGACAGAAAACAGATTAGCAGTTGCCAGGGGCTGGGGGAGGGGCGTGGGGAGTGCCTGCTAATGGGTACCAGGTTTCCTTCTCGGAGGAGATGAAAATGTTCTGAAATAGATAGAAGGGATTAACTCATGGCATCATAAAGGCACTAAACCCCACTAAACTGTACACTTTGGAATTGTTGAAATGATACATTTTATGCCATGTGTATTTTACCACAAAAGTTGTTTGTTTTTTAAGGAAGAAGAAGGCAGCTGACAGAGAGATGAAGACCCTGCTTCATTTGGGGTTCTAGACCCAGCCATGCCTGAAGGCAATCCTGCCATTGGGGTAAGGCAGCAAGAGATGGATCTCTCTCTCTCTCTCTCTCTCTCTCTCTCTCCCTATAACTTGGCATTTCAGAAAGTCGGCCTTGTTTGTTCTTCCCCAGGTCCCCATCATGATGAGAAGAGCCTCACCAAAGGTGCTGGGGGCCTCAGGAAGGTCCAAACCCCACCCCCTGGCCCCTTGCTCTCCCATCTATAAGATAAGAGGGGGGCAAGGTCCCACCATGCCAGCAACAGCAGGTCCTAGGATGCACTCACTGTGACGATGTTCACTGCCCATCACAGGCCTGTGAGCAAGATGTTCTGAGCTCAGCAAAGGGAAGAAATTGCCCAGGTCCACGTTCCTGCCTCCCATGCTGTGCCACCTTTGGAAGCAAACTGCTGGGGCCCCAGGCGGAGGGTGGCTGGGGCCCCAAGAGGCAGCCTGGCTGGGTGCTCGCGCTTAGTATCTGATGGGCTTGGGTTCAAGTCTTGGCTCTGGTCCTCTGTGATCCTGGGCCAGTGGTCTCTGGTCTCTACTTCTGGGCCTCAGTTTCCCCTCTCCAAAACAGACTGGTTGCTCTGGGTATCAGGTGCAGCATCTGCTGGGTGCAAGTTGCTGTCTCAGGGGAGCTCATTAATACATGGATGTGTCTGGTGGAATCCGAGCTGGGCTAGGACTGCTGGCATGGGCAGAGGCGGGTGCTGTGGGGAGGTGGGGGCAGCTTACCAGTTTACTGCCACCCGGAGGGGGATGCAGCCGGCGACAGCCTCCCCTCCGTGTCATGTTGCTGTTGGCTTCCAAAGGATACGGATGTAGAAATAACTCCTTGATTCTTTTTCCATTTGCTGCCCGGCACTCAGTGTCCCGGCGCGCCTGGCCGGAGGCTGGCACTGTTTCTGGGCACCTGGACAGCCTCAAGCACTCACTGAGTGTGTGGCGGCTGGAGGGCTCCAGGCGTCGGCAATAGCGTGGTCCTTGTCTCCTGTGGCTGCTCCAGAGATAGGGAAGAAAGTGCCTCGGAGCTCCCGTGGCCTCCCGGAGCATCCTCGGACAGCCGACAGGTATGGCCTGTCAGTGAAGGTGTGGCCAAGAGGCAGGTTCTGTCGGGATCAGCTAGGAGACTCGATCCTGTGGCAGCTCAGATGTGGGATGCCCCAGTGCCGCGTGTCAGCCTCCCTGGGGTCCGGTGGCTTCCGAAGGCTCTGTGCTTCCACTGACTGGCAGCCACATACATCACTCTAGGTCTGTGGCTCTGCAACATCCTAGCCCCGTGGCTCTATGCTCCCCATGATCCTATGGCTTTAGCAGACTGTGGTTCCACCGCCCCGTCAACCCATGATATTATGACTTGGCCATTCCTTAGTTTTGTGTTTCCTTATTCTGAGGTCTCATGACTCTTGGATGATTTGGAACTTCATGGCTCTAGAAAAGGGTGAGTTATTCAACCCAGTGGGAAATAGAGTCAGGAAGCCTCAAGAGGTGGGTGGTCCAGTGGACCCCCCCCCACCTAGCACCATGTGGATCAACAGCAACAGTGACGTCACCCCTTTTCCAGAGGGTTCCCTGTACTTGTCACCATTCTAGGGCTCCCTCTCAGAGTACACTGACAGTTGCTATGGTTTGGCCATTTCTGGAGGGTTTTATTAAACACCTCAGTCTCCCTCTGTGGTACAGGAATACGGACACACAGGTCAGAGAGCCTGGTGTGGCCTGAGGGAGTGACTTTTAAGTCAGGGTAAGCAGGGGAGAGCCAGGTAAAGAGCAGGACGAAGAGTGCTCCAGGCAGAGGGCACAGCCCATGCAAAGGTCCTGAGGAGGGGAAGAAGCCTAAAAGGAAGAGCCACAGAGAGGCAGCCAATGAGGCTGGGGTGAAGCGCAGCTGTTCACCTCCCCTCTGTCTCATGTAAGGCAAAGGGAACAGAGAATGGACAAAAAGCACCTACTATGTGCTCAATTTCATTCTCTCGTTGACTCATAGTGATCTCTGAATGGGTTTGGCACATAGCCAGAGAGGTTCCTGGGCAGTGGTGGGGGGGTCCAGCCAGCCAGCCACCCACCCACCTACCCATCCAACTATTCACCTCCCCACCCACATATCCACTCACTCATCCATTCATCTGCCCACCTACCTGCCTGACAATCCATCCATCCACCCAGCCATTCCATCTATCCATCCATGCATTCATCATCCATCCATCATCCATTCATCCGTGACCCAGCCAACAATCCAAACACGCATCATCCATCTACCCATCCACTCATCATCCCTCCTATCTGTCCACCACCCACCCATCTATGCATCCATTCATCCAGCCAGCCACCCATCCAGCCACCTGTTCACCCATGCAGCGCAAACATGGCTCGTGGCTCTGCCCCTGCGCAGGGACACCACACCCCTCCCTGGGTTCCAGCTCTCCTCCCCCTCCACTGCCCCCTCGCACCCCTCTGCTCCGGCCACACCTGCCTCCTCTGTGAACCTCCAATGCATCAGGCACATCCCGCCTCTGGGCTTTTGGCTTTGCTGTGCCCTCTGCCTGGGTGCTCCTCATCGGCCGGAGCCCACTCACCTGCCCTGGTCCTGGCACCAACATCTCCCCACAGGGGCCTCCCTGACCCCCGGGCTCTGTTTCCGCTAGGCCAGCCAGCTCCTACTTCTGCGTGGCAGGCACTCCAGGCCACTGTAGGTACTTGTCCACCCTCGAGGCCACCCATCTCGGGGCTGAGGAGCTGAGACCACATACTCCCTGTTGGCTAGGTGGCAAGGGGTCTGTATGGTGGATGGAATTATTTAATCTCACCCCCCTGATCGATAATCATTTATTTGGCACCCATTGTGTGCCAATCTTCCCACATTGGGGCTGGGGCTCCTCCCCGCCCAGGAGCCTCCCTCCTGCACTGGCCCAAGCCCTGGTCTGGGCTTCTGCCTGCCAGGCAGTCGGTGGGTAAACACACCCCGCCCTCGGCCTCCTGCCCCATCCATCACTGGCCTGAACAAGGGCCTCCTGTTAATGAGCTGGGGTGGGGGCCAGAGAGGGGCAGGAGTGGGGAGAGTGAAGAATCGGGATCAGGACTCTGGTTCCTGTGCTCTCTGCTGCCCACCCACCCATCATCCCCAGATGGCTACAGAAACCTGGGTGGGGGACCCTCTCCCTACGACCTTCGTGGGGAGGGGAGTGTGTGACTTCCTTCTCTGAGCATCCAGTGCCCAAATCAGGAAGACAGGACAAACCTGCCTCTCTGAGCCTCAGTGTGCCCATCTGCAGAATGGGGGCATTAATGACTGCCACCATGGAAAAAGTGCTCAGCACACTTTTTATGGAGGAACTTATTCACTTCTGGTGTCAACGCTAATATGTGGGGGCTCTTGTGTCCCCCGTTTTATCTGGGTTTTTACTGCTCGTGTTAAGGTGTGCAACACTTCAGGTATTTCTATTCTCTAATTCATTAAACAGAGAGATAGAGAGAAAGAACAAAGCTTGTGTAGTTAGCCACACAGGCTGTCTCTGTCCCTATAACACAGACACAGGTTTGTTTTACTATTACCTACAAAACTCTCATTAAATGTCAGAGGAAAGGAAAGAGCAGGGTGGTCATTTGCCCTTCCACAGTTATCTCTGGAAAATTATGAAAATAACGCCTGTGTAACTTCATTCTCTAAAATCAGTACCCATTGGGGGCACCTGGGTGGCTCAGTTGGTTAAGCCGACTTCAACTCAGGTCATGATCTCACGGTTCGTGAGTTTGAGCCCCGCATCAGGCTCTGTGCTGACAGTTCAGAGCCTGGAGCCTGTTTCAGATTCTGTGTCTCCCTTTCTCTCTGGCCCTCCCCTGCTCATGCTGTCTCTCTCTCTCTCTTTCTCTCTCTCTCCATCTCTCTCTCAGAATTAAATAAACATAAAAAAATAGTTTTAATTCAGTACCCATTGAATGCAGCACTGGTAAATTCCAGGAGGTTCCCAATGAAGCTCTTTTTCTCTTGCAGCAACTCTTCCATATACTTGCTGACCTTGAGACTTAAAAGTTTACATTGTAATAAGCTTTTGAACGTGGCTCTTCTCTCCCCCCAAAAGAAGAAAAGGAAAAAGAAGAAACTGAGGCACAGGCAAGGTAAGCAACCTGCTTTGGGCCCCATAGCAGAGCTGGGGTATGAAACCCGGGGTCCCCATGTCAGAGGACAGGACCTTCATCACTGTGCCCTGCTGCCCCTTATGGTGATGAGCTCCTGCCTCCCGGGGCTGGGAAAGGGAGAGCAGAAAGGGGAACTCCACAAAAGTGGTATGGCAAGGTTTTGAACATTTGGCACTTGCTCAAAAAAAATTGTAGCCACTATATTTATTGTTATCTCCTTCCTCTAGCGTCACCTTCCTGGGAACCTGGGATGGAATGGAACAGGATTGGGGCAGATGGAAAGTGGGAGCGAAGGCAGGGCTTCTTGAAGTTCACAGTGTAAGTCAGGGTGAGTCTCCCCGACTCCAGTGCCTGGATGGCACTCTGGCTCCCATTCCCGCACCCCCAACTCCTCCTTGGTCCCTCTGGGGAGATGGGTCCAGCTGCCCAATGCAGGCTGGGTCGGGCTCCTCAGCTATGGATGCAGCACCGGCCAAGTGGCCTCCCTCACTGCCCTGATGAATTCCCCAGACCCTGGGCCTGTGGCTGGGCCCGCCCAGGGCAGGGCAGCTGCCTTCCCGACATACTTTCCCTCTGGATTCACGAGGAGAGGCGGCTGGGTGAGCTGGGGGCGCCCACATGTCTCCTGGCCCAGCAAAGCCCTGCCAGGAAGGGCCCCGGGGCCCCATCACACCGGCACCAGCCCCTCTGCCCCAGCCTGGCCAGGCTCCCGGAACCGCTGGGTCTGGTGTGATGGGAAGGGGGGCTGGCTGGGGCGCCAGCCAAAGAGAGGCTCAGGCCAGAAGGTCCTGGGCAGCAGAATCTTCACAGCTAATGAGGGGCCCGGGCCAGCATTTCTTGTCTGGGTTCTGCAGCCAAGGGCAATGAGGGGGGTGTGAAGGCCTCAGGGGTCCTGCCTTCCTCAGTTCTAATTCCTGCTGTGTGACCTTGAGCTCTCGTCTCTTCTCTAAGGAAAATGTGAACAAGGACAATTTGAGGTGTAAGTGACACAGTGTATAAGTTCCATATTGTACAGCAAGGCTAAGACTGGAGCCAGACGTTGGGCACACGTTAGCTCATTCAATTCTCAACAATGATCGCTTCCCATTTTAATCAGTGAGGCACAGAGAGGTTGTGCAACTTGGCCTAAGTCACACAGCAAGGCTGTGCCCAGACCACACTTGAACCTAGACCACGTGGCCCTCAAGTCTGTCCTAAAGTACAGTGGTGGCAGGTATTAACTGGTATTGATAGTAATGATGTTACATCAACGATAAGGAATAAGAACCATGATACGCTAATCCTAGTAGGTAACTTCACAGCTCACCAGCCCCTTCTCCTTCTGCACCGGGGGATCCCCAGGCTGTGAGAAGCAAAACAAAACACAGACAATCCCAGTTCCCAGAGTCAGGGCATCCCAACCTTCTCTGCCAAGAACAGCTTGCCAGGGGTCCCAGACGGCTGTCATACAGCTTCCAGCCCTGAGCCCTGCCCAGAAAGAGCAGGGAGGGCTTCGTGGAAGAGGGGGCGTCAGAGCCCAGACTTGAGGATGGGAGAAGGAGCCCAAGGAGTCCAAGTGTCTTGGACTTTTTTTTTTTTTAATGTTTATTTATTTTTGAGAGTGAGAGAGACAGAGCTTGAGCGGGGGAGGGGCAGAGAGAGAAGGTGACACAGAATCCAAAGCAGACTCCAGGCTCCGGGCTGTCAGCCCAGCGTCGGGTTCAAACTCACGAATTGTGAGATCATGTCCAGAGCTGAAGTCGGACGCTCAACTGACTGAGCCGTCCAGGTGCCCCGGAAGGATGGAAGAAGGTATTTGGGGTCGGGGTGGGGGGCGGGTAGTAGGTGCGAAGACTGGGAAGGACACGTAGAGGAAGTTATTCTGTAATGGGAGGCTGGTGTGGCGTGCAGGAGAGGAGCAGCCGCTGCTGGACGGAGGATTTCAGGCTTGGTGAGATCCAGGAGGTAAGAGCATGAAACCAGACTGCTCCTCTCTGGGGCCCTGTCATTTGATCTGCAGACTGGGACATCCTCAGGACCTCCGCCTTTGCAGTTCCCCCTGCTCGGAATGCCCTTCCCCTCATTTCCCCATGGCCTGGCCATGAACAAGGCCACGTGTGTCCAAGTCCCAGCCCCGTGCCCAGCCTGTGGCAGGGGCCTGGCTTCCATGTGCCCTTGTCTCAGCTGCATGAGGCACACGCAAGCCCACAGGCCCCGGCGGAGCTGTGGTTTTCCCAAGAATCCCAGTGCCAGCCGGGAGCGGCCCCCAGGTGTGCTGGACGCCAAGGAAAACAGGAGGTGAGCTCATGGCCCGGCCGCAGGCAGCAGGCAAGGTGGGCACTGTCAGGGCACAGGCTTCACTAGAAATGCCCGAGTTGGGGCTGACTGCTCCCACCCAGCCTCCCCACCAGGCCCACTCCTCCTCCCTCACCCTCTGTGGCTCCCTAGTGCCCTAGAAGACAGCCTGAGCTCCACACCACTGGCACTGCATCTCTTGAGCCCCAACGTAGATCACTCCTTCTAACAGACCAGACTCATTTCTGTTTTGGAATCTTCACATATTCTGCTCTATCTGGAATGCCTACCACCTTTTTTTTTTTTTTCATTCCCTCCTCCTCTGAGAAGCCTACCCAGATTCACCCCATACCAGGCTGGGTCCAGCACCTTGTTGGAGCCCCCACTGCTACCTGTGTAACCCCATCACAGCTCTGGCCCCTTTGGGTGATTATGCAGCTGCCTCCCCGCCAATCTGGGCTCCCCTAGAGGAAGGGGCCCACTTTGGCTTGTTCATCCTGTGTCGAGAGTCCAGCCCAGGACATGACACACACTAGGTGCTTAATGTGTATTTGTGGAATAAATAGATGTGTCTGAAATCCCACCCCCCCGCCACCTTCAAGCCACACACACGCTTCACTATGTCAGAACTGTCTTCACTATGTCATAACTTTCACTATGTCAGAACTTTCCTCTGCTGATCTGAGTCCTTCTTTTCCTTTAGGTTTCCCTTCCACCTCCTCCAGGAAGCCCTTGGTGACTTCTCTGAAGCCTCTCAGGAGACCAGACCTGGCTTTGACCCCACTCTGCCCCTTGCAGTGGCCTCAGGCTAGCCACTTCCCCTCTCTGGGCCTCAGTTTTCTGATCTATACGATAGAGGCTTTGAGCACTTGGAAAGTGGGTGGAGAGGGTTAACTTGGAAAGTAGAAGTGTTTTGTAGCTCAGGAGTGAGGCTGGGCTGGGAGGGATGATTTTCCTGATTAGGAGTAATTTTTATTTTTATTACAGGCTGTTCCCACAGCAGCTGGAGCGAAGTTCGGAAGGTATGGCGAAGTCTCCACAAACAGAAGCTCTAGCCACCCCCCTCAACCTCCTCCAGCTGGAGCCCTTTAATTTGCGCATTCCCTGCTGGGGATGGACACACACAGCCCATTACACAGATTGGGAAACTGAGTGGGATCCTGGCCAGGCTGCCCCCACACCTCACTCGCCAGCCCCAGAACCACAGAGGTGGAAGACCATAAAGAGGAGAGGGGGGGCCACTTGCAACCCTCTATTCCCGGGGACGGGAGCCGGAGGGTCCCTGCTCTCACTTGAACCCCCATTTTCCAGTAATAATGATAATCATTACAATGATACTTATTACCTCCATTGTGCAGGGGAGGAAATAGGCACAGAGTGATATCATTTGCCTCATTTTGAAGCAAGTGAAGAGGGAGTGGAGAGCCAGTCAGCCTGACTTAAAGCAGAGTCAGGGGTGGGGGTTCTAACTTTTAGCCTCTCTTGACTGTTTCCCCACGTGTGAGCTGAGGGGAGCCACCACGAGAATTGCTTTGTACTCAGCTATGTCCCAATCTTGGCATACAGCAGGCACTCAATAAATAAGTGAGAGGGAGGCCTGGAGGGTGGTCCCACCTGATTCCCTGCCTTGCCGACCCCTACCCCGGCTTCCCCGTGACTCAGTTTCTCCGCCGTGTCCGGGTTCAGCACCACCGGGCGGGGCCTTGAACGCAGAGGCCAGCGCCATCTGTTTACCTTGCGGCTGGACGCTGGGCAGGGCCGCGGGTGGGCCGTCCCCGGAGCCGGCTGAGCCGCAGGGATAAATACGCCCCGCGGGCCTCGTGGGCAGCAGAGAGCGAGCTGCAGTCCAGCTCCCCGCCGCCGCCATGGTTCCTGCCGCCGCCTGCGTTCTCCTGCTCACCCTGGCAGTCCTCCGTGCGTCCGGCCAGGGCCAGATACAGATAGGTAAGCCACCCCCTCCCCCACGCGTGGCCTTGACCCCCAACCGTACCGGAGGACCCGTGAGGCCTGGGGTCGCGGCTCCTTGGGGCTCAGGGACTGTTCATCGGGGCGTGCAGGGCGGACGCTCAAGGAATGAGGGAGTCCCAGGACCCTGCCGCGGTGAGGACTGGTGTGGCGGGGGGTCCCCAAACCCCGACGCCCCACCAGCGCCCCCTGTCGGCGCAGGTGCAGATCTGGGCCCGCAGATGCTTCGGGAACTTCAGGAAACCAACGCGGCTCTGCAGGACGTGCGGGAGCTGTTGCGGCAGCAGGTGCGGACCGGAAGGGGGGGCACAGGGAGTGCGGCCTGGAAGAGGAGGAGGGGCAGAGGGATGGGAGAAGGAGCTGCCGGTGGAGATGGAGAGGGTCCTGAGTACCAAGATCCGGGGAGGAAGTTGTAGGAAAGAGGGGGAAAGGAGTCCCAGGGGTAGAAGGTTCCGCGAGAGATGGCAGGGGTCTGTGAGGGGGGGAAAGGGGGTCCCAAAGAAGGAGGAAAGGTGCTGGGAGGAAAGAGAATCCGAGGGGGTGGAGGGGGGTCCTAGGGGAGTGGGTGGGGAGTGGGTGGGTCTGTGGGAAGGCAGTCTGGGGGAGGGGAGAGGAGACTGAAGGGAGGAAGAGAGAGGTATGGGGCCTCGCTGACTACACCCCGTCCTCTCTGCACCGCAGGTCAAGGAGATCACGTTTCTGAAAAATACAGTGATGGAGTGTGACGCGTGCGGTGAGCACAGCTGGGGCGGCAGAGGCGCGGCAGGCGGGGAGATCGGGAGGAGATGGGGAGCAAAGACCGGGACAGCGAAGGGAACACCGGGAGGAAAAGAGACAGGCTGACAGAGGGAGAGATTGGATGAGGGACGGAGAGACGAACAAGGAGGGGAGACAGAGACTATGGGAAGGGAGGAGGGGGGGAACATACGAAAAGCAGCAGAGCCCGTGCGAGAGATGGAGGGAGATGCAGAGACGCTCAAGGAGAAGCAGAAAACTGGCGGGCACGGAGATACAGAGAATGAAAAAACCTAGCCCGCCTGGAGCGGGGTCCGGGGCGGGGTCGCGGAAGGCCTGGGATCTCGCCACGCCCCCAGGGGTGGCCCTCCAGGAAGGGGCGTGGTCCTGGTAGACTCTGCCCGCGGGCTGGGCCCTGACCAGCCCCACTTCACCACCCGCAGGGATGCAGCCAGCGCGCACCCCAGGTCTGAGCGTGCGGCCCCTGTCCCAGTGCGCGCCCGGCTTCTGCTACCCAGGCGTGGTTTGCACTCAGACGGCAAGCGGCGCGCGCTGTGGACCTTGCCCCGCGGGCTTCACTGGCAATGGCTCGCACTGTGTCGACGTCAACGAGGTGCGCCTGTCTCCCACACCACCGACCATCCCCCTAACGCCGGTCCCTACAAACTACCCACCTCCGCAACGATTTCTTCCCCCGCTGGAAGTGCTCACCCGGAGGACCTCTTCACCTCCGGGGACGCACGTCCGGACGACCCCCTTGACGCCGGGGGGCACTCACCCCGACCACTTCCCTTACCACCAGTGACGCCGGTCGCGCCCACCCCCTCCGTAGCCAGTGAGGCCTGTCCCGACCACTCTTCTACCGCCGAGAGTGGTCCGCCCCAACGGTCCCCCTCACCTCCGGGGTTCGCAACCCGCAACGACCCTTCGACCACCGCGAGGAGCCCTCCCGGACGACCCTCCCGTCGCCGTGCACCCACGCCCCGACGACCACTTCCCCCCTCTGCTGGGGACGCCCACCCTCACAATACCTTACCCCGCCCTTGAGCACCCAGCCCAGCTCTCTGACCCTCTGTGGCCTTTACTCCCCCAGTGCAACGCCCATCCCTGCTTCCCCCGCGTCCGCTGCATCAACACCAGCCCCGGCTTCCGCTGCGAGGCATGCCCTCCGGGGTTCAGCGGCCCTGCCCACGAGGGTGTGGGGCTGGCCTTCGCCAAGGCCAATAAGCAGGTGAGGGCCGTGGAGGGTTGGGCTTCACCTGGGAATGGTCCGCTAGCCTTGAGGCTATTTTTCTGCTTCACTTCAGTGGGAAGGGGTGGGGCCCGGGACCCGGGAGATGGACAGAGGAAGGATCCTCATCAAGATGGTTGAGGTTGGGGAGGAATGTGGGGAGAGGTAGGATCCAGAGGAGCCGTGAACCGGGTGGGAGGTATGAGAGTTTCTGCGTGGGGACGGTGACCTCTGCGCTCCCTGCCGTCCAGGTTTGCACGGACATTAACGAGTGTGAGACCGGACAACATAACTGCGTCCCCAACTCCGTGTGCGTCAATACCCGGGTAAGGCCCGGGAGGAGCGGGGAAGGAGCGAGACACTGGGGGGAGGGTGCGAAGTGGCAGGCAGCCCAAGCTCACTGCCCGCGGCCCGGGCCCAGGGCTCCTTCCAGTGCGGCCCTTGCCAGCCCGGCTTCGTGGGCGACCAAGCATCTGGCTGCCAACGGCGCTCACAGCGCTTCTGCCCCGACGGCACGCCCAGCCCGTGCCACGAGAAGGCCGACTGCATCCTGGAACGCGATGGCTCGCGGTCGTGCGTGGTGAGTGCGGGCGAGCGGAAAGGAGCTCGGCATTGGGTATGAGGGGGTGGGGTGGGTGGCGATCATGCCGGGGCACCTACTCACTACCCCACCCGCAGTGCGCCGTTGGTTGGGCAGGCAACGGCCTCCTCTGCGGCAGAGACACGGATTTGGACGGCTTCCCCGACGAGAAGCTGCGCTGCCCCGAACGCCAGTGCCGAAAGGTGGGCGGGGTCTGAAGGGCGGCGACGGCCCGGTGGTGGGCGGGGCTCCCTAGGCACGCCCCTCACTGCCGCTGTGCCCTCCCCTAGGACAACTGCGTGACGGTGCCCAACTCAGGTCAAGAGGACGTGGATCGCGACGGCATCGGAGACGCCTGCGACCCGGATGCCGATGGGGATGGGGTCCTCAACGAGCAGGTGGGGCTAAACATCCGGGCCGAAGTTAGGCAAGGTGGGGGCGTGGCTTGGGTGAGGGAAGTGGCCTCAGAGGATGTGGACTGGGGGTTCCAGGAGGGATGACCGCTGCTCTGCGGAGGAGGCGGGGCCTCGGAGCTGGGCTGTTCTGGGGAGTGACGTTTGCCCCTCCAGGCCTCACCCTCCCCTTGATCGGCCCTGTCCCCCAGGACAACTGTAAACTGGTGCGGAACCCTGACCAGCGCAATACGGACGGCGACAAGTGGGGTGATGCGTGCGACAACTGCCGGTCCCAGAAGAATGATGACCAAAAGGACACAGATCAGGACGGCAAAGGCGATGCCTGCGACGACGACATCGACGGCGACCGTGAGAGCAGCAGAAGGGAGGGGGGGGAGGAAAGGGCAGGCACCGAGGGGCGGGGCTTGCTTGAGGGCGGAGCTAGTTTTGGAACCTGCAGGGGGTGAGCTCCCGAAGCGGGAAAGGCAGGAGCTTTTGGAGGAGGGGAAGGCGGACCCTGTGTCAGATGTTGCAAGGAGTAAGCAGTTGAACAGAAACGTGAGCCTCCAGTTTAGGGCCAGGGAGGTGCCAATTTTACACTGGGGACAGACACTCAGCATGGTGCATTCACAGTGCTAGCGGAGGGTCCAGCTGAGCTTCCTCTGTGAGTGAGAGCCGGTCCCTTCTCCCGCCGTCCATTAAGTCTCTGGGGCTGGGGCCAGTGCCCTACCTGATTTAACTTTGTAGCTGCCGGGAGCCTGGAAAGGCGTGGCACTATGTCCCAGGCGAGCCCCACGTTCGCAGCTGCCTTGCCAAAGTCAGCCTGGCTCCACCCCCACCTTGGGATCCTGTGCTGTCCCCCCTCCTTCTCTCAGGGGTCCGAAATACGGTGGACAACTGCCCAAGGGTGCCCAATTCAGACCAGAAGGACAGTGATGGTGACGGTGTAGGGGACGCCTGTGACAATTGCCCCCAGAAAAGCAACGCAGACCAGGTGAGCGTGGGCAGCACCCCGCTGGGTCAGATCCCTGAGGTGAGCTCCAGACTAGTTAAGGAGACTGAAGCCCATGGTCGGCGGTGTTCCTTGGGGTCAGGACGACCTTGGCTCTGGAACTCGGGGCCAGTGGGCGGCTTCTGAATTCCTCAGCCTTGATTTTGGACTCCTGCATCTACCTTCCCTAGAGTGATGTGGACCACGACTTTGTGGGAGATGCTTGTGACAGCGACCAAGACCAGTAAGGAGGCCGTCTAGGCTGGTGGTGGGGACCGAGGGTGGGCGACCCCGACCCAGCCCTCTGGGAAATCTCACTGTCTCTCTGTCCCACCCACCAATTATAGGGATGGGGATGGGCACCAGGACTCACGGGACAACTGCCCTACAGTACCAAATAGTGCCCAGCAGGATTCAGATCACGATGGCCAGGGTGACGCCTGTGACGATGATGACGACAACGATGGGGTCCCCGACAGTCGGGACAATTGCCGCCTGGTGCCCAACCCAAACCAGGAAGATGTAGACCGTAAGGGCAGGGGGCGGGGCCTGTGGTGGGTTTGAGGCTGGTGTGGAGAACCTGGCAGGTGCAGGCGGGGCTGGGAGGTGTGCGGGTGGGACCTATAGCAGGTGTGGGCGTGACTAGGTCCTGGGCGGGGCTGGCGCTGACCCCACCACCCGGGTCTCTCAGGGGACGGAGTGGGCGACGCGTGCCAGGGCGACTTCGACGCAGACAAGGTGGTAGACAAGATTGATGTGTGTCCGGAGAACGCCGAGGTCACCCTCACTGACTTCCGGGCCTTCCAGACCGTCGTGCTGGACCCCGAAGGCGACGCTCAGATAGATCCCAACTGGGTGGTGCTCAACCAGGTTGGGACCGGGCCTGGTGGAAGGTGGTGGGATTGGGTCCTAAACTGGGGCGGGGTAACCGAGGACCCACGCGGCTGACCTGAGGCCCTTCTTCCTTTGAACCCGTCAGGGTATGGAGATCGTGCAGACGATGAACAGCGACCCTGGCCTGGCTGTGGGTGAGACAGGGAGAAGGGTCCTGGCCCTGCACCTAGCTGAATAGGGGGCGGGGCCAAGGGCGGGTCTGAAGTTAGGAAAGGCGGAGCCAGATTGAGTCTGGGCTCAGGGGTCCGGCAGTTCTGGACTCTGAAGGAGCTTGGCGGAGGCATGTCACAGGCAGGGGCTCAGGGATGTGGTCATGGCTGAACTTGGCCGATTAGGGATGGGGCCGGTATGTGGGTGGGGATCTGGGTCTAGGGACAAGTTGGACTCCCGAGGGTCGGGGTGGTGGGGGCAGGGCCCCAGTGGGGAGAGCCTTACCGCTCCCTTCTCTTCCCCAGGATACACGGCCTTCAATGGCGTGGACTTCGAAGGCACGTTCCACGTGAACACGGTCACAGATGACGACTATGCAGGCTTCATCTTTGGCTACCAGGACAGCTCCAGCTTTTATGTGGTCATGTGGAAGCAGATGGAGCAGACATACTGGCAGGCGAATCCTTTCCGCGCAGTGGCTGAACCTGGCATTCAGCTCAAGGTGTCCGTGGCCCTACCTGACCTCTCGCAGTCCCTGAGCTCTCTAGGAGACCCCAAATCCTCCCAAGGACCCCCAAACCCTTTACAGCCTCCTAGCATCATTCTGTGGACCTCAGAGTCCTCCCAGCCGCACCCCTCTCCCCGGATTCCTACAGGCCCTCAAACACTCCCCCAGGGCCCCCAAACTTCCTTTGGGCCCCGAAACCTCATGGAGCCCGAAACTTCCCCTCAGGTTCCAAATCCTCCTGCAGAACCCCTAGACCCCAGTAAGTCACTGAAACTCTCCAGCAAATTCCCCAAATCCTGTAGAGCCCAGTTTGTCCCCAAACTGTCTGTAGTCACTAAGCCCATCTCACAGACCCCTCCAAATCCTCTCAGACTCCAAACCTGCCCATGGACTCCCAAATCCTCACAGGAGCTCCCAGACCACCCCTGCCTCCCCCCACTCCCCCCCTGCAAATCTCCATGTGGCCCCCAAGAAGGCTTCCTTGCAGGTATCCCACCCAGGCACCCTAGGGGCTCCCACCGCTGCCAAGCCCTGCGGCTCCCCTCCTGTGCCACCAGGCAGGGTTCTGGAGGGCTCCAGTAGCCTGTGCGGCCTCTGACTCTAGTCCCCTGGCCCGGGGCACGGCCAGGCTGTGAAGTCCTCCACAGGCCCCGGGGAGCAGCTGCGGAATGCACTCTGGCACACGGGGGACACAGCCTCACAGGTGCGGCTCCTGTGGAAGGACCCCCGCAACGTGGGCTGGAAAGACAAGACGTCCTACCGCTGGTTCCTGCAGCACCGGCCTCAAGTGGGCTACATCAGGTGGGGGCCTCGGCCCTGGCCAGTGGGCCAGAGGGAGTCTGTCCGTTGGCCCCTGGAGGTTCAGGGGGCCTCAGTCCCCTTAACTGGAAAACGGGAATGATATGGGCAGGTAGAATGAGAGCTGTGTTTGGCTCTGGGACATGACACTTCTAGGACGCAGGACACAGCAGGTCCTCAGATAGAAGGTGGGGTCCCACTCTCTCTGTTTCTCGGTCCCCACTCCGCACTGCCAGGAAGTCCATCCTCTCACAACAGGGAAGCTGAGACCCAGGTCAGAAGCCCCACCTGCCCTGAGAGTGGCCCAGGCAGGGAGGACTCATGGGTTCCAGTCCCACAGAGGAGGGGACCCATCTTCCAGGGCAGAGGCCCAGCCCAGGGCCCCACCTCCCTGTCCCATCCTTCCCACAGAGTGCGCTTCTACGAGGGCCCCGAGCTGGTGGCTGACAGCAACGTGGTCCTGGACACGACCATGCGGGGTGGCCGCCTGGGGGTCTTCTGCTTCTCCCAAGAGAACATCATCTGGGCCAATCTGCGCTACCGCTGCAATGGTGAGGGGGCAAGCCCAGCCGGGGAGGGGGTGGGGGTCCATCCTGCCCAACCTCACCCCCTCTTTCTCTCTTGCCCTTTCTCCAGACACCATCCCCGAGGACTACGAGACTCAGAGGCTGCTGCAGGCCTAGGGATGGGGGTGGGGACCCACTACTGGAGGACGGCCACCCTCAGGACTGCCCTCACCGTGCCACGCAGGGAACTCGTGCCCGGCTCCGAGGGGTGGCTGGCCTGGGGGAGGGGAGGCTGAGGGGCTCAGAGAGGACAAAATAAAGTGTGTGTGGTGGAGTGGCTGGCCGTGGCCTCTGCTTCAGGGAGGCTGAGGGGTGGGGCCTCTGAGGAAAGGATGGGCCAGGGATCCCGGACCTGCTAAGGACTACCCACCCTCCCCAGTTCACTAGGGCCCAGCGGCCTGACTAGGAGTGTCCAACCCTGACTGTGGAGGCCCCAGGCCTGCTGCTGCATCCTACCCACTTGAGGTCACGGGGCTGGATCCCCACCACTGAATGCCTCCCCCAGGAACCTGGGGTCCTTCCTCTTCTAAGCAATACTCTCAACGAGCTGGCTGGAGGTAGGGATGAGAGGCTCACACCTGTGTGTCCATGTTCATGTGTGTGTGTGGCTCCCACCTGACACACCCTACTGGCCCACGTTCCAGCACCAGTGTGGGGGGACGGCGGGAAAGAAAGGAGAGGAGGCAGGGACGAAAACATTGGATTTTTATTATGTTTCATTACAAAGGATGCAAAGGTACAAAGACAAAAGCGTCCACGCCAGAGAAGATGGGCAGGGGCCGGCCGAGTGCGCCCTGAGCCGCCCGCCCCCACCCACCGTGGGCACCCAACCCACGGCCCACGGGACATCCACAGAAGAGTGTACATGCTGGGGGCGGGGGCAGAGCCAGCCTGGGGACAGCGGGACACAGGTGGAGCAGGGCTTGGACCGGCAGGTTTGCATATATCAGTGGTGCCACCCAGCCCCTTGGGGGGCAGTTTCCTATATGGGGGGCACAGCGGGGCCAGTGGACTTTGGCTGCCAAAGCCCTCCCTCACAGGGACTGGTGGCAAAGGCCACAGCTGTGTCCACTTGTCCCGAGTGGACAAGAGGTCAGAAGTGATGGGCTAAGATGGGCTGGGCATTCATTGGCCCCGAAGTCCAGAGCCCTGTGAGATGGGGACAACACCACGCCCTGCATGTGCCACGTGTCCTTGGCCTCTTGGCATGGGGAGTTGAGGGCTGGCCGAGAGGGCAGAAGGTGGAGGAAACTACTTGGAGCCAGCATCACTCTGATGTCCAGACCTTAGCCCCCACCCTGCCAGGGAGGACCCTGAGGCTGAGACCCATGGGTGTGAGCCAGTGACAGGAGGGAAAGTGAAGCCCAGGTCACAAGGGTCTTTTTCTCACCGCCCCCCTCCCCATGCCTTTGAGAGTATCCCAGCACCCAGGCCTGGGGATACAAGTTACCCCATCTCCGTCTCCTGGCAGTGAGAGAATGTGTCTGTGGCCCGTTGCCTGTGGAGCAGGGTTTTGAAGGGGGCCTGAGCCCCACCCAATTAGGAACCTTGGAGGCCAAAGGCCAAGAGAAACCAAGGAGAGTCAGCTCAGGCTGAGATGGTTGGGCAGGACCTGATGGAGGAGTGTACCAGGAACCCCCAGTCACACACTGTGAGACCCCCAGGAGGTGGGGGCACAGGTTCCAAGGAGAACAGGGGCGGAAACAGACCTAGCGGCCCACTCACCCCAGGCAGGCCTCCGGCAGTGGGTGGGGGAAGCACTCAGTCCTCCCCAGGGCTCTGTGAGCCAAGTGGGAAGGGCTCGGGTAGCCACGGCTCCCTTACCGGGAGCACCACCTGCAGGGGTAATGGGTCAAGACCAGGGGCACTGGATACCCTTGACCTTGTAGCCCCCATACCCTACCCCCACAATGAGAGCCTCAGTGGCCTCTAACTACAGCTCCATCAGAACCCAGTGAGGGTGGTGGGTGCTGCTGCAGCTTTGTGAGGACTGGGGGTGGGGAGTGGAGGGCTCCCCCATACCGCCAGACTTTACCACACCCAGCCTGTCCCTAGGAGTGGGGTGCTTTCTTTGGAAATGCAGAAAAGCAGGAATCCAGATGGGGCTGGAAGTCTGGGAGAATGTTTGGTTACAAGCCAGCTCAGGGTTGGCTGAGATGTGGAGGTCTGGGGAGGGGGGCACGCTCCCACGTGTCCTCGGCGGCCCTGGGGGCCCCTCTAAGGACAATCCCTCATGGGGGCTCACTGGGCCCAGGATGCTGGCTGGTGGGGAAGGCAGCCTCTGCAGCTGGAGCCCCATTCAGCCCCCCAAAGACCTGGAGCCTCCCTCCCATCCTGACTGGCCAGACCACAGCTAGCACCTGGCATGCAGCCCACCCCAGGACACACAGATGGACGCGGAGACTCTCGCCCTCCCTGTGGGGGTCTCATAGGGCTCGATGTCCATCCTTGGCCGCCCCACTATGACACGTGGGCCCCCCGACGGGGCCCAGCTGGCTAGGCAGCCTCCGGGGAGCTCGGCCAGCCCAAGAAATCATGCCAAACACACAGACATCAGAACCCTTCTTTTCTAGCCCCCCAAACCCACAAGTAGACAAGAGCAGAAGGGCTGCAAAGGCCAGCGTGAGCGCCTTAGGAGCCCTGTGCTCAGTGCACACCCTTGGGGCAGGCAGGTAGCTAGAAGCCAGCAGGGGGGGCTGGGTGGAGGTGTTGCTGGGGAAAGGGCCCCCAAGCCCACACGGCTGCCCTCCGCCTAGGCCTTGCTAGTCCCAGGGAGTCCGATGGCCAGCAATGGCAGGGAGGGATTGGACCCACCACAGTAAGGAAGGGCCCCTTCTTCTCTGGCTTGTCCCCCACAGGAGAGAGTAGACAGTTTTTGGATACTGTCAGCTGTGGCCCCTAAACCTTGCTAAAGGGTCAACTTGCCCCAAGCTTACTACTGAGGGTCTCACTTACCACAAGGGACCGCCCTGCCCCGCCCCACCACTTCCTGTCCAGAAGTGTGTCAGAAGGAGGCAGGGCATGTGAGAATGAGGTGGGGCAGGGGGAATGCAGGATGCCCCGAAGAGCGCTGCCTATTTTCAACCTGGTAAGGACATAGTGGGGACGGAGGTTGGCATGGGTACCTGTGACAGGGAACATGATCCCGACAAGACCCCTTCTCCTCCCCCACATCAGCTCTGGACACTGTGTGTGTGTGGGGTGACTTTGATGGGTGGGGTTTGAGGGGGCAGGGGCATAAACCCTCTTCTCTGAAGGACACAGAGAGGGGCCCATCCCGGGCTCTACTTTGGCCCACAAGCCTCTGTGGGGGTAATAAACTCATTGCCCTGGGGATTTGGGGGACAGAGGGTAAACTGAGGCAGGTGGGAACACACTGTTCGGCTTGTGTTCCTGGGGCAGAAGTTCGCACAGCTGAGGGGACTGAAATCAGGAGCACTCGGGCAGCGGCAGGGGGGACAGACAGGCCTGGCCTCTGACTCCGTGTGGGCTGAGCGTCCAGGCCTGTCCAGAACGAGCAAGCGAGGACACAGGTGGCGGGCGGGTCTATATACAATATTCAGGGGCCTCAGCCCACCCCTCACGGCGCAGCTCGCCTGAAATCACAGTATTTTCACATCACAAGTCAAAGGGCTGGTTCCCTTAGGCTGTCCTGTTTCAGGAAGTCTTGGCAATTCAAGAATATTTAGTAGAGAAGCAATATTTAAGAAATAAACAAAATCCCCTGCTGCAGACCTCAGGGGGCCTGCCCAGGCCCAGGCAGGGGTGTGAACCCTGTGAGGGCACAGGGATGCCTGGCCACTGGCTCCTGGCTGGGACCCCCTCCCTGGGAAAGCTGCACCTATGCCCCTCAGGAGCTGAAGTGGCCATGGAAATAATACAATGTCGCCTGTGCCCCTGGCCAAGGGGATGTCAGAAATAGGCTGCAGGGGTGGACACTCTCCCTCTGCTGCCCATCTGCACTGAGAACCGGGTGCCGGGCAGACAGGAAGTACGAGGCTCCCACACGGGGTCCATGATGCCTTGTTTGAAAACTGCATCCAGGAAGGTTGCTTATAATTTTATTAAGGCCATTTTTTAAAAAGTTCTACATACAAGTCTAATGGTAAACTCTTCTATGTACATGTAGTTTTCTTTAAAAAAAAAAAAAAAGAAGAAGAAGAAAGTCTCAGTCTTTGCTCCCAGACCCTGCCTCGGTAAAACGCTGGGGCCTCAACCTGAACGGACTGACCCCGTGTCTCCTAGCCCAGATGAGGGCAGCAGGGGCCAAATGACCGAGGAGGGGGCCTTCTTATATCTGTGGCAGCAGCCCAGTTGCTTGGCCATGTGCTAACAATATGGCCCGGGAACGAGAGAGAGAGAGAGAGAGAGATGTCATTAGGATCAAATCTGGCTCCCACAGACCGAGGCGAGGGCTCTCACGACCCAGAGGCAGTGGCTGCAACGCCACAGAGAATCACTCCGAGGAGAAGGTGCCGGCCCCGCCTGCAGGTCAAGGAGCCAGCAAGAGCTCAAGGTGAGGCTTTGGAGGGACTGCAACAGAAGTTCCTACTTCAGAGCAGCTGACGGAAAACAAAGACGGCCCTTTCACCCCTCCCGGGGCCTGGAGGGCACAGGGACAGCCCCCAGCATGAAGGCCGAGCCCTGATGGTCACCTCGGCCTCTGGAGGCACTTCAAGAAGCACCTGGAAACCTGTTGCTACAACACACACTGCTCTTTGCCCCCGAATCCGGCCCTGTTGGGAGGAGCCATGAAAAGGTGGCTGAAGGAGACGAATGTCAGCTGGCTCTCAGGGTGGGGGGCAAGAGAGCAGCCTCATCTCGGGGGGTGTCAGGGCAGAGGGGCTACAGCTGCCACCAGCCTCGGGGTCTGGGATAGTCCTCCCTGGAGGACCATCAGGATGGCCAGGCAGAGATGGGTCTCTGAGAGACCCTTAATAAATGCCGTGGCTCCTTCCTGGAATTCCAGCTGTCGTGTGGCTAGTGCGGAGACATCCCTTGCCACCTCGAGCTTCTGCCAGAGACCCTACCAGGCCCAATCCGCCCTCACTCAGCCCTTCCGTTTTGAGATAATGTGGGCCTTCGCTAAAACAGCTAGAGACACAGCTCAGATCCGGGCAGGCAGCAGACTGCTTCCAGTTAGCTTAAAAAATATATAACCTGGGATTTCTGGAATAAAAACATGCTCTCAGGCAAGTATTGGATCGAAGGAGTCAGCTACTCGTCTACAACCAAAGTGTAAATACAAACCAAAAGAAACAAACAAACAAAAACAACAAAAATGCCCTGGCCACCCCTTCCCCACCCCATTGTTTAAATAACAGTGACAGTGACCAAGGTACAGAGAAGAAAAGATGAAAACAGGCTGAGAGATGAAAACAAACCCCGGAGATAGTCCGTGCCTCCACATGCATCCCCTGGAAGGCCCTTCCGTCCTGGTCAGGGGCTTCACTTTCAGGGCCAAGGCGGCCCCAGAGGGACCTAGCTGGGGGTGGGCAAAGCGGGAGCAAGGGTCCCGGGAAGATTTAGCTGCTTTGCATGCTCTGTTCACACCTTTTATGTTCTACCTCCATGGGATGGATTCTAGCATTCTCTGAATGTGCTCAGAAATATAAAAGACAGCAGTCAAAATAGTGTTTATTTCGCTTTGTGTCTACCCCTCTCTCTGGCGCCTTCTCCCCTTGGCAGGGTGGGGCTGGCTCTCTACCTAACCTCAGGCTGGGGGGGTGGCGGGCAGGTCGGGGGACCGGGACCGAAGGAAGGCAGTGAGAGCTGGACAACAGTCGGAAAATGCACCTCAGCCCACCGCCGCCATGGACCACAGCGCCCCCTCCAGGCCAGCGGCCCTGCCCAACACGCTTTCCGCATTTTACAGGGGGGGACGGCTCACGGCCCAGGGTGGGGGGCGAGAGAGCACGCGCAGGGAGGCACCGCGGGGGTGACACGCGGCCTCCTGAGGGAGGTGGACAGCTGGGGGGGCGGGCGGGTGGGCAGGGGGCGCTTGGCGGCATTGCAAGCTTAGAATCACAAGCTCGGCCGTTTGCGAAGGACGGAGCGCGGCCGTCCCTGGGCTCAGGGAGACGCCGTCGGGACCACTGACCGGCGGGGTGATGGAGCCGGGGGCTGGGCGGCGACGTGCCGGGTGTGCAGCTCACAGACGGTCCATCCGGAAGGTGTCCTCGGTGGCCGGGTCGGCCAGGACCATGTCGGGGTCGTTGAGCATGTGCAGTCCATCCAGGGTCAGGGGGTCAATCTTGAGTTCATCCAGGGGGAACTGGTTGTCTGAGTCGAAGCTGACATCACCGACCCCGGCCAGTGTGCTGGTCAGTTCTTTAGAGAGGCTGGGAGGGGACTCTCCGGTCACTGGAGCGGGCGGTAGCGGGGAGGAACACAGGACAAATGAGTCTCAGCATGGCCGGGGCTCTCCGACCCCACGCCCTACACCTCCACGGCCCCGTCAATGCTCAGGAAAGAGGTGCCTGGGCCACACCAGGGGTGCTTACGGGGGGTGGGGTGTCCTCTAGGCAACACTGGCAATGTTTAGGGGCATTTTTACTGGTCGTGACTGGAGAAGAGGGAATGCTACTGGCATCAGGTAGGTGGAGACCAGGGACGCTACTTAGCACAGGGTGGCCCCACCACCCCAGGGAAAGATCTTGCCCCTCATTATCAGCAGTTCCAAGGCTGGGAACCCCTGAGCTACGAGCTAGGTCACAAATGTTCAGCGTGACCTGACAGGAGCAGGTGTCTTTCCTGCTTGGCCAGGAGGTCTCCTCCACATACGCCACTGAGCAGCACACTGGGGTATGTGTACACATGGGCACAGCAACCCTCTCGCTAGGCTGGAGGCAAGCCTGAGTTCTCCCAGAGCGAGCCAGGTTCAAACCTAGGCTCTCTCCTCTACTTACAGTGAGACCTTAGGCCTTAGTTTCCCAATCTGAGAAAGGGGTCTAAAAGTCTTTCTGGGCTGTTGCGGCAATCTCAGGGGCCTGATCTTTCTTAAGTGTCTGAGGCTCCCACCCCAGAGCTTCTCCTGCAGACCACTGCTCACACCCCTGGAGTAGGGAGGAAGCACTAGGCCGCGAGGGGACCTGGTCATGGACTTCTCCATCCTGGACATGTCAGTGGGACCACCAGAGGGTGTCACCCTCAACCCTGAGACAGTCCTGGCTTATAAGGGAATTGCTTCCTTCTTGGATAAAACACAGACTCTACAGGGTAGAGCAGAGGCAGCAAAGGTTGTGGGTTTGATCCCACATGGAGCAGGGACTTACTCTTATGTGCTCTGCGTGTCCCCAGAAGCCTGGGTGCCGTGCTCAGGCTACTCGGAGAGGCTCACTGCTGTGTGACCTGCTGCATGTTTGTTGGCTGCATGAGACAAGCCCTGCCACACAGGGCCTGACCCCTAGTCACCTGCAATCCTACCATCCTCAGCTAATGGGGTCCAGGGACCTGGGGAGCAGATGCAGGGCTGGGCAAACGACTAGCTCTGTCCTGTTCTTCCTCTGAGCACAGGACATGGGAAGCCTGGTTCAGGGTCCACTGTGCATCCCTGAGCCAAGCTTGGTGAGGTCTGATCTCCTCTGGTCCAGTCCCGTCGCAACTTATCCCACAGGGCAGGGGCACTGTCTCTCCCAAGGATGCGGCCTTGCGCAGCTGCCCAGGCCCACAGTGGCATTCTGCCCAAGATGCCCCCTCCCCCCCAGAATGCCACACACCGGTGGCCTCACCTGTGAGGATGATGTTGGGGATGCTGCTGTGGCTGGGGTAGCCCAGCGGCTGTGTGTCTGGCAGGCTCCCGTGGCTGCCGGTGAGGCCCATCATGGCTGCCTGCGAGTAGTTGAGCGTCGAGCCCGGGCTGTACAGGCTGCTGGAGCTGATGGCGTTCTCCATCATATTGAACTGCTCCAGCTGTCGGGGGAAGCACACAGGCTTCCCTCAGAGGCTGGCCCTGCTGAGCTCCTGGCTATCGCTGGCTGGCTGGCCCGGCCCACAGTAGCCGGGCCACCTCCTCTGCAGGAGGCCCGGTGCCCACGCTCAGATGCTCGGGGCTGCTGAGCATGACATTCTAGCCCCGGGGTCTCCCCCTCCTCCCTCTCTGCATCTGCCCAGGCCTGCCTGCACACGGCCCCCTCAGGGCCCATTGGATGGATGTATGGATGGACGGATGGATGGGTGAGTGACCTGCTCCAGGAAGCGGCCGACCCTTCTCATGCCCACGCGCCCCGGACCCTGGCCTCCACGCAAAGCCAGCTCTATCCCCCGGCAAACCCACATGCAGGGCCCACGGTGAGGCACCAATGCTACAGCCAATGCCTGTCCCTGCCGATGTTCACCGCCCACCTTTCCTCCCCCTCTGCTGCTAGCCTCATTCTGTGGGCCAGGCACAGATGCCTGGGGAGGCAAAGCCAAGCCACTCCTACCAAGGCCTGGAGACAGGAGGGAGCCTTAGGAGCGAAGCTCACGCCCGAAGGGCGGGCGGGGTCCGGGTAAGCGTCTACTGTGGGCGCTGTGACCCGGGCACCCGCTCACCTGGTGGGACAGAGCATTGGCCTGCCTGGCCGCCATCTGCTGCTCATAGTACGAGTCCCCAAACACGCTGCCCAAGGTGGAGGAGTGCTGCAGACAGAAGAGAGGCCTGCCGTCATCACGGTCCCCAAGACCAGGTCGGGGGCTTGCTGGGGCTCAGGCTGGTTGTACCCACAGGAGGCCCCTGAAACCTCCTGGACGATGCTCAGAATAAAGGGAGGCTGAGCATCTATGTCAGGCCTCCTGGGAAAGCCCACAACTGCCAGGATGGAGGGGTGCCTGGCTCACTCTGAGCAGGGGGCACCCCAATCTCAGGAGAAGTTCTTTCCGCCACCTGCTCCAGGGGACTGTCGGTAACCCAATACCCCCCAAACTGCCATCCCCCATCTCCTCTCCTTGAACCAGGAATGGGTGACCCCCGGTTTCCATCAGATGGAAGATGGGGGGGGGGCACAGGGATTGGGAACCCCGCCTGACAGGTTCCAGAGCAAAACATGTGACTAGGGCCAAGGCGGTAGGTGCTCTGAATTTCAGGATGAGAAGTGTACTTGGCGACCCTTGTCAGGCCCCCAGGGAGACATGAGACATGGTAGCAGCCATACATGTGGACAGGACAGGCGCACAGAGCCAGATGCTGGCCAAGCGAGCACAGGACAGGCACATGGAAAGCCTACCTGCCTATCTGCTCACGGCCGCCTGCCTGGGGGACGCCAGGACCCATGGGTGGGCAGGCAACCCAATTTCTTTCAAGGCCAGTCAGGGAGCAGGTCTGCTCCTGGCAGAAGAGCAGGGGACTGGGGACCCTTTCAGGCAAAAGAGGCTCCAGAAACAGGAGCCTGGGGTCCCTGCTTGTTCCTATGATGCCAAGAGAGACGGCAGGATGGAGCCCGTGGGACATGGAAGGGAGGAGGCACAGCCAGCGCATCATGGCTGCAGGAAATAGAACCCCAGCCCAGACCCCAAGTCTGCTTCCTCCTTGGTCAGTGGGCTGAGAGCAGAAAGAAAAACAGCCAATGTGGCAAAAATGCCACTTTTGCCCGAAACACAGCCAGCTTCCAGTTTAGAAAAGGGGGCTGTAAGGTCTTGGGCGTCCCCCTAAAAGAAGAAGCAGGTCTGTTCTGGGGTACCTGTTTCCATCCCCATGGGTTTGGACTCAAAGAGGCCTGACACAAGTAGGGGACCCAGGCTAAGGTTTCTTTTGTGAGGCTGCTATCAGAGTTTGCCAGAAAGGTCCGCTTAGAACGGAAAGGAGGAACACAGCACAGAGTACCAAAGGCCAACTGCCTAAGGCCCAAGGTGCAGCCAGACAGCCACAACGTCCACTTAAGCCTGGGGAGGTGAGGGGAGGTCCTGAGGGCAACCTAGCGTGCCAGCTGTAGCGCGAAGCCAGGCCTGGCCCTCACCCAGCACGGTCTGCCCCCGAGTGAGCCTCCTGGCCATCTGAAGCCCATGTCTAGTTCAGTCCAGATAACATGACATCCCTGACCTCACAGCCACTTGAGCTGCCTGCCTCCCTTGCCAGCACCCCGTGGATGGACAGACAGACGAACACACAGACGTGGGCTTGACAAGACAGCACTTTGTGCCGAGGCTGGACCAAGTCGTTTTGGTCTAGGCAAATTTCTACTGAGAAATCTGCTCCAGCCTTGAATGCCTATCCTGCCTCCTGGACAGAAGGGGACATTACTCAAGGACCAGCCTTGGGAACAGGCCCCACTTGCCACTTCCCCTGCCTGGACCGGCTTCTCCCATCCCTCAGCATCCCGTGACACCACATGACCAGAGTAGACACTTCTCGGGAGCCTCAGGGGCTTGGAACCAGTGTGGATGTATCCAGAGCCTGCAGATACTGGGCTGCCCACTGGCCTGCCCTGAGCTCACTGATGCCCTCCCTACCTGCCTACCGAGCAAGCCGCACACAGACGGTCCCAGCAGGACAGGCCACTGCGGGGGTGGGGGTGGGGGTGGGGTGGTGGTGGTGGAGGAAGGATCCTGGGAGAGCTCCTCCTACAGCAGATGGAACCACGAGAGTAGCCTTCCTGAATAGCACACCTGCCATCTCAACACACAGGCCCAATGTGGGTGTGCTTCCAAGAGCTGGGGACACGGGGCCAGCAGGGCCTGGGACAGGGAACTCAATATTGTTTTTGCATGGCCCTGCCTGGTGAGCCAGCTCTTCTCCCTTCTTTAGGAGGGAAGGAAAATCCTGTTGTGTCCTGGGCCAAAAATGAGGTTTCAGGCCCTCGGGCACTGCCCTGTGGAAGGGGCACCTAGGAGTTTCTCAGCTTGGTGACATTTTGGGGATGGAGTAGTGGGGTCCTGAGGAGGCTCTATACTCTGAAAATTTCAGGCCCTGATGTCAGCTATGTGGGCACCTCTTCTCTGGTGGAAGTATCTCTATCTCTGTTCCAGACAGAATTCAGCCATGAGCCCAGAGCCATGCTAAGGGGAGTCCTGAGGAACCAAGATGGGGGTACGTGTGCATGTATGTGTGTCACAGGTTGGGGTCCACTTGTGTTGGGGGAAAACCCAAATCTCATGGATGCAGTCAAGCCCTGCCTGTTGCCTGGGGCAAGCCTCGGTCTCCTCATCTGTGAGATGGGGACATGGACCCTGAGAAGCTGCAGTGCCACTCAGAGAAGCTTCCTGTGAAGACACACCCTTCTGTGAGGCAGAGGGAGAGGGATCTGAGGAGTCAGAGCCCCAGTCACAGGCCAGCCATCACCTCAGCTACACCCCTAAGCAGGTGGAACACCCCTCCACTTTCAGGAGCCTTGAGAGGGCAGGCACAGGCAGGGATGTGCGCACGGGGTATTTGACACTGGGGTGACCCTGACTGCTGGGCAAGAAGCCAGGGCGTGGCCAACGCTGAGGATGCTAATGAGAGCGAGGAGCCCACCACCTCCAGCTCCGGCTCCACAAAGGCCACGAAGACACGGCAGGAATGTGGCAGCTCCCGAGCTGGGCCTGGTGGGCAGCGCCTTCTCCTCCCCGCCCGGGTGGAGTGGACGAGATGGGATGGAGTGAGGCACAGATGGTGGGGGATCCATGGGGGGTGCAAAGCAACGCTGGAGTGCAGGGCGCTGGGAGAGGAGAGGCGGCGTCCCTTACTTGCGGGGAGCTCCCGGGGGAGAAGCCTTGATTGGAGACAGGTGAAGTGGGAGACTGGTTAGCCGGGGAGCCGGCACTAGTGCGGTACTGCTGCAGAGCCGGCGCCTGCGACGACAGACAGGTCAGGACGCGCGAGGGGCCCCAGGCCTGGCTTCCTGGGACTGGCCATTCCCCGCTGAGCATACCTCCCCAGGACCCCCCGCCCCCCATCAGGTGAGCAGAGTATCAGGAGCACCTGCGAGTGGTGCAGGTCCCCGAGCCCTGTCGGAGCCCGGGGCCTCTGGGCATGTGCCTCCAAACCTAGCTCCCAGAGGTTTGGGGGGTTACAGTCAGAGAACCCAGCTTCATGGAATCACGCCAGAGGCCTGTGGACCCTAGAGGGGTCCACCTTCACTTGGCAGGCTTCAGAGCACCCACACGAACACACACCCAGACCCATGCACATGTGCACACAGCCATACCTGTGTACACATAAACACACCCACACACATGTGGGCAATAGAAAGCCCAGGGCCGGGCTGGCAGGTGCTGCCTTCTGCTGCCGACTCTGGGCAGCTCTCTCGCCTCTCTGAGCTCCAACTCTGTGCACTGGCACATCCTGCCCACCTCGAGGGGTGCTGGACCAACAAAAAAGGCCATCTGGGGCACATAGCAAGGTATCCAGTACCGGGCAGTCCCTATACTGGCACTTGGGACAAGCCTGATGCGTATGCTATCCAGAGACCTCCAAGGGGCAGCCACCTCCTCACCCGAAGGACAGAGGGCCTTAGCTTCTCACCAGGGGTGGGCTAGTCTGGGCAAGGACCTGGATTTAGACCTTGCTCTGGTCCCAGTCCACCCAGGACCTGCTGTGTGCCTCTGGGCAAGGTACCTGACTTCTGAGGCCAAGCTGACCAGCCCAGGGCCCCATACATGCTTGGTCTCCTTCATTTCCTCAGTGGGCTGTTCTGAGTAGTGTGGAATAGGGACTAGGAGGGGCACAGGGCCACAATTAACAGAGTATCAGTGTCGGAGGCACCAGCATGGTCACTTGGCAATGGCTGGTTCAGGCTTTCTCAGAGTCGGAAAGAGAAACCTGTCTAGAGGGATGTTCTCCTTGCTCAGCTGAGGCTTCACAAATGCAAGAAAGAAGCAACCAGAGCCTGTGCCCCAAGGGGTGTCAGGCAACAGAGAGCCCTGGGG
Source organism: Proteles cristata cristata (assembly GCA_017311185.1). Lineage (NCBI taxonomy): Eukaryota > Metazoa > Chordata > Mammalia > Carnivora > Hyaenidae > Proteles > Proteles cristata. Next base: position 79,773 of record JAESUZ010003691.1, on the reverse strand, counting down.
TGGGGGTGGGGGTGAGGGCGGGTGCAGGTGATGTCTGTGCACCTGGCCCGGGCATCCCTGCTTCCACTGTCTGCCCAGCTCAAAAGTGAGGCACCGCCGCTGGAGGGCGTCAGGGAATGAGGTCCTCCGAGCAGGCTCAGAGCTGCCCCCACACCAGCTGTGTTTCTAACAAAGAAAAGGCTTGTGCACATTCCTGTCTGGGAGACCCCTGGGGTTTGTCCTCCGAGGGGTCAGAGCAGCTTGGAAACAGGTCTCTCTTCACTCACTCCACCCAGCTCAGGGGGGCCTAGTCTCTGTAGAGCACGATGTTCTGAGGACATTTATCTTGGGGATGGCACAAGGGCTGTGTGGAGAGGGCTTACTGTGCCCCAAACGAAGTCCCTGTTCCTCTAAACATGGTCAAAGTAACTGAGACCACTCCCTTCCCACCAGGGCAACCAACCAAGGTGAAAGTCTGAACAATCGAGAAGGTTTGGGGATGCAGAGGTCAAAATTGAGCACCCATTACCCTGAGCCCAGGCCCAGGCAAGGGGTCCCATGGCCTGAGCTGTAGGACCCCAGGCCCCAAGCAGGGAGTCCCATGGTCTAAACTGCACCAGGGCACTATGCTGCATGAACCACAGGGCTGGATTCATCCCTTCTTCTCCTCCAAGTTCAACTCTGTCCCTCTAAGTCCCAGCAGTCTGTTCCCCAGGCCCTGAGAGCCTGTGTCCTCCAAGAGAGGCCTTTTTTGGAGGGAAGGGTTGAAGTACTGGGCATCAAGGGCCATGGGGAAGCCTTGGCAGTCAGACACAGCCTGGCCCATCTTGGGTGAAGTTTGGGGCAAATGATCCCTACCTGTGTCTCAGCTTCCCCATCTGTACATGGAATGAAGAGCTTGGCCTGGCAGTATTTGCTTCAGCCCTGACCCCTGGCCAAATTGGCCTTGAAGGGGAGCCTTGAGGAGGCTTTTGCCAGACACCTGAGTCTTTGAGCCTTGGGACCCCAATGGGGGTCTCCCACAGCCCCTGGGATCCATGAGCCCCCGCCCCCCAGCTAGGCCCCAGCCAGGCCCCACGCGACCCCATCCTAGGCTTACCGAGGTGATGTCGATGCCCATTGGCGGCTGGCCCGGGTTCTCTGGGGGGGACTGGGGGAGAGAGGATGGTACCGTGACCGCAAGTGGGGGCAGCTGGGGCCCCCGCGTCAGGCTGGCGCTTGGCATCAGGGGGCCACCTGGGGGAAGGCCGACGGGCACCTGCGGGGGTGGCGGGGGCGGTTGCTGCTGGGACGCAGGTGGTGGCGGTGGAGGGGGCTGTGGCTGTGGCGGTGGTGGCTGCTGGGAGCCCGCCTGGGTGAAGAAGGCGTAGGGCAGCTGCTGCTCCAGAGACAGGGCATCCATGGCCACAGCCTGGGAGAAGAGGAGGGCATCAGGTGGGAGGCCGCTTGGCAGAAGGGGCCAGGCTACGAGTACCTGGTCCCCAGGGTCCCCCCATGGCCTGGCATGCTCAGAAACGATGTTATGGATAAACAAAGGGACATCCGGACCCTGGCCTGGGAAGCTCAGGCCTAGAGAAGGCAGGCCTTTCCCAAGGGCCATGGAGGGTTAGGCACCTGGACAGGACCTAGGCTTCTAATCTGGCTGCCTATGCCCTGCACCCATCGAGCCTTTCCTTTGACTTTGCCACACACTGAGGGGTGGGTGCTCCCTCCCATACACACTCAGGCTCAGGGCTCCACACTCCAGCAACCCAGCGGGCAGCCTGTGCTTGGACCACTCTGGGGAGGCCCAGAGAGGGTCTGGGTGATGGAGATGCTGGTGTGTCCACTCAGTAACGATCAGCTCAGGCCTTCTTGGAGTTGGAAAGAGGGAAGTTTTCAGCATTTGTGAGTCCATATGGACAGTTCCTGGGGCAGGCTGGGGCTCTTGCTCTCCGAGGGAGGCTGGATGGGACCAGGAGCTACAGGATATAACACTGAACAGAAAGCCCAGCCTCTGATAAGTGGTAGTTACTTCATGAACAAGAGTTTCCAGAAAAGGCAGGCAGGCCTAAGGGAGAAGGAACAGGGGTCACAGATGACGAGAGTGAAGACACACTGCCAGAAGCCACCCGTCTGGATCCCAGTCTGAACAAGTAGATGGGAGACACGGAGGGGAATGGAACTAGGCCAGGCAGTGGAAGGTATGCCTATCAGTTTTGTTGTATGTGGATGATGCTATTGAGGTTATGTTAAAGAACAACCAACAAAAATATTGTCTGTTAGGGATTAAAAAAACAAACAAACAGGCAAAACAGACAAATTCCTAGAAACACACAAACTACCAAAACTGATCCAAGAAGAAATGGAAAATCTGAATAGATCTATAGCAAGAAAGGAGATTCAATCAGTGATCAGAAACCTCCCAGGGGAGGGGCGCCTGGGTGGCTTAGTCGGTTAAGCGTCCGACTTTCGCTTGGGTCATGATCTTGCGGTTCGTGGGTTCGAGCCCCGCATCGGGCTCTGTGCTGACTGCCAGCTGAGAGCCTGGAGCCTGTTTCAGTCTGTGACTCCCCCTCTCTCTGACCCTCCCCTGCTCACGCTCTCTCTCTCTCTCTCTCCTAGAAATAAATAAAAACATTAAAAAATTAAAAAAAAAAAAAAAAGAAACCTCCCAGGGGAAATTTTTGCAAATCACATATCCAGTAAAGGGCTAGTATCCAGAATATATAAAGAACTTACAAAATTCAACACCCCAAAACCAAAAAAAAAAAAAAAAAAATTAAAAAATGGGCATAAGACGTGCATAGACAGTTTTCCAAAGACACACAGATGGCCAACAGACACATGAAAAGATGCTCCACATCGCTCATCATCTGGGAAATGCAAATCAAAACCACAATGAGAGACCAACTCACACCTGTCAGAATGGCGAAAATCAACAAGAAACAACAAGTATTGGCGAGGATGTGGAGAAAGGGGAGTCTCCCTGTCCTGCTGACAGAAATGAAAACTGGTGCAGCCACTCTAGACAGCAATATGGGGCTTCCTCAAAAAGTTAAAAATAGAACTACCCTACAATCCAGCAATCCCACTACTAGGTATTTATCCAAAGGATACAAAAATTCAAAGGGATACATATACCCCAATGTTTATAGAAGCATTATTTACAACAGCCAAATTATGGAAGGAGCCAAGTATCCACTGATTGATAAATGGATAAAGAAGGTGTTGGGGCTCCTGGGTGTCTCAGTGGGTTAAGCATCTGACTCCTGATTTTGGCTCAGATCATGATCTCATAGTTTGTGAATTCATGCCCCAAGACAGGCTCCACGCTGACAGTGCAAAGCCTGCTTGGGATTCTCTCTTTCTCTCAAAATAAATTTTAAAACTTAAAAAAAATAAAAAAATAAAAAAAGGAATGTTATTAGGCCATAAAAAAGAATGAAATGTCAGGGCACCTAGGTGGCTCAGTTGGTTGAGCATCCAACTGTTAATTTTGACTCAGATCATGATCCCAGGGTCATGGGATCAAGCCCTGTGACGCTCAGCATGGAGCCTGCTTGGGGTTCTCTTCCTCACCCCTCCACCCCCACTCATGCAATCTCTCTCTCTCTCAAAAAACAAAATATAAATAAGTAAAAATACATTTTATTTTTAAAAAATTTTCTTTAATGTTTTATTTATTTCTGAGAGAGAAAGAGACAGCATGAGCAGGGGAGGGTCAGAGAGAGAGGGAGACAGAATCTGAAGCAGGCTCCAGGCTCTGAGCTGTCAGCACAGAGCCAGATGCGGGGCTCGAACCCACGAACCGTGAGATCATGACCTGAGCCAAAGTCGGATGCTTAACCAACTGAGCCACACAGATGCCCCTAAAAATGCATTTTAAAGAAGAACGAAAGCTTGCCATTTGCAATGAGGTGGATGGAGCTAGGGAGTATTATGCTAAGTGAAATAAGTCAGTCAGAGAAAGACAAATACCATATGATTTCACTCATATGTGGAATTTAAGAAAACAAACAAAATGAGCAAAGGGAAGAGAGGGAGAGAGAGAGCAAGAAACCAACTGTTAACCAAAGAGAGTGCACTGATGGTTGCCAGAGGGGAGGCAGACTGGGGGGAAAGAGGGGAGAAATCGGTGATGGGGATGAAGAGACACACTTATCTTGATGATCAGCGGGCGACGTACAGAATTGCTGAATTACCATATGGTACACCTGATGCCAGTATTACACTGTACACGAACTACTTAGACTTTAATTTAAAACTTAAAAAAACAACCCCAAATCTCCCGATGGAGATAGGCTAAGACCGAGGGGCTTCGCTGGTGAACTCTACCAAACATTTGAAGAATCGATACCAGTGTTTCTCAAACGCTTCCAAAGACACAAAAGAGGAAGGAATGCTTCCTAACTTGTTTTAGGGCCCTAAATGGACTAAGTACAAAAGAGAAGAATCAAATTACTGAAGTCAGAAATGAAAGTGGGAACATTACCACCAGCTTCAGCAAAACAGAATCAGGAGTGCTATGAGTGACCACACAGTAGCACACTGTATGCTCTAGACCAAAGAGACCAGTTTCTAGACACACACCAGCTACCAAACAAGCAGATGAAACAAAATTACGGCAAACTGAAAAAAAAACCCCAAAAAACAAAAAACCAACCAAAAAAAACCCACCCCTCTCTAAACATCTTGTTTTTGTTTTTGTTTTTTTTTGTTTCTTTTTTAAGTTTTATTTATTTCTAAGAGAGAGAGAGACAGCGTGACAGGGGAGGGACAGAGAGAGGGGGAGACACAGAATCTAAAACAGGCTTCAGGCTCTGAGCTGGCAGTCAGCCCAGAGCCTGACGCGAGGCCCGAACCCATGAACCGTGAGATCGTGACCTGAGCCGAAGTTGGATGCCTAACTGACTGAGCCACCCAGGTGCCCCTCTAAACACCTTATTTTGGAGAAATTCAACTAGATCCTCAAGAAGGGCAAGTGACATAACAAAGGACACCCAGTCACACGGATCTGCCCATGACAGCCACAAGAAACTCCAGGCCAGTAATTAATGCAGTTCCATGTGCTTGAAAATTCGACAAAAAGCCAGAAATGTTGGGAACGTTGGTCTTCAGGATTGTATAGCCCCCAGGAGAGAGAGGCCTCCCTGAGGGGCAGAGCAGACCACACCTCCCCACCCCACCAACGCCCTCACACCTGAGTGATGGGTGACAGCTGGGAGAGGGTGGGCGACACCTGCTGGGCCTGCTGTCTCCTGGCCTCTGTGTTCAGGGACAGTGGGCTGACGCCGGCTGGACGGTGCTGCGGCGAGGAGCCTGGTGTGCTCATTCCTGAAAAAGAGAACAGGAGAGGAGGGTGGGCATGACTCTGGCCTCCAGAGGGCTGCTCGCACACTGTGATCACTGCTGGGAGCAGCGCAGTCACTCAGACAGAATCCACTGTGTCTAATCACCAAACCCAGGGTACCCCCTCCAAGGCTCCAAGACCTGCGTGGGCTCTGTTCTCTTTCCTGCCCCGGCCCCATGCTGGCCAGCACTGCCCCCCTGATCCTGCCATCCCTCCCAGGGGCCTGTGCCAATCGGCACTGCCCTGTCTCTGGCCCACAAGAAAGGCCCCCAGATGGACATGTGACCGGACTGGCCCAATGAGAGCCTGCCCTGGGACTTCTGCTGGAACTCCAAGGGAGGTCTGGGGCTGTGCGGGGAGAGCACCATGTGGCCACAAGGGGAAGAGCCAGTGGAAGATCAGGGGCTGAGCAGAGGCAGCACCTGAGCTCTAGATCCAGCCACAGCGGTGCTTCCTGGTTTTGGGAGATAATCAGTGCCCCCCATTTTTGCCTAAACTGGCTTGGGTTTTGGTTAGCTTCAAGCAAGGTGGTTCTGCCCAGAGGCTGCAGTTTCCTCTACAGCCTCATGCTCTCAAAACCATACCATTCTGTAACTAACTACTCTTTCAGCCAGATCTCCCTTCAGCCCCAGACCCGTGTACCTGGCAGCCCCTCCCCCATCTCACGTCCACACCCTTCTCCTCTCACCTCGTGTGCTCTCCATGCTGGACCATCAGCCCTGCTGGGCTGCCCAAGCTAGAAACTCGGTGACTCTCCCTCTATTCCAACACCCTTGTTCCTGATCGAGCTCCTGGCAGGAGGGCCCCATGTTGCCCCTTCCCTCACCCTGGCCCCCTCCCCGAGCAATCCCATCCCTGGAGGCGTCTGTTGTGCAGGAGCTGAGTGAGGTCAAGTTCAGTAAGGAAGCAGTTGGGACCTGCTGGGTTATCCTGGGGCACGGTGCCAGGGAGGCTACAGGCCTCCTGATGCTTGCGGGAGCCCTGGGGTATTGGCTCGATCTCTCAGCCGGTTTCCTTGTCCTTGAGATGGAAACGATAACAGCCACCCTCAAGGGTTCACCGTGAGGCCCTACTGAGGTTGTGAGCAGGCTCTGAAGACAGTCTGGCCAGCAGTCAAGGCCGGTGGTGCAGGAGCCTGACTCACACGGGGTAGCTGGGCCCCTTCTGTCGAGGGCATCAGATCAACCTTGTTCCAGCAGGTGAGACGGCAGGTCCACAGGCCAGTGGGAACGACCCGGCACCCAGCGTGGGGAGATGACGGGCGGCCTTCCCTCCACCCAAGGGCAGCTGCTCGCCGGCTGTGTCATCGGTGCGAGGCAAGCCTGGTCACGCCCGCACTTCCCCTCAGTCGCCCTGGCAGCTCCTGGCCGTGCACTGCAGGAGGGCCTGGAACAGTGCTCCCAAGGCAGAGCCCCGGGTTCCAGGTTATACACACAACTCGGGCCCCAGAATCAGGCCACTGCAAACACAGCAGCACCAAGGGGGCCCTGACAGGAAGCCTGAGCAGGGAGAGCCCAGGAGACGCCTCGCCAGAGAACACTCGGCGTCGGGACCACAGGCTGCTGCCTCCTCTTCTCTGAGCACCCACTACCTCTTACACCCTTCGGGCCGAGAACACTCAACACCCCAGGAGGAGATGTCTGGGCTCAGTAAGTAGCAGAGGCAAACGTCAGGAGAGGGTCGGTGGAGCAACAGGGGCAGGAAGCGCCTGTGACCTAGGAACTCGACCTACCACTGCTGGGCCTTCTGATTCTTCACGAGAAGCCAGAACTCCAGAGCACTCTCCTGATTTCCGAATGCTGATTTCAAGCATCACGCACGCAGTCATGGGCCAGACAAAATACCCGGGTAGGCTGGATTTGGTGCTTGGGTTGCCAGCCTCTGTCTAGCTTGAATACAAGGGAGCTTTTAATCCTCTGCTGGGCTGTAGAGCGAGCTCCTGGTCTCACACCAGGTGGCCACCACCCCAAGAGAAGCCAGTTGGGCTGGGAGGGTGGACGGACACCTTGCTGTTGAATTCCTTTTGGCAACCTGGATTGCCTTTGGGAAAAGGAGTGAGGCCAGCTGGAAAGGAAGTCTGGGGTGGGCAGGGAGAGCTGCCAGGGGAGGGCAGGCCAGGTGGCAGGGGCCCAGCCAGAGGCACGCAAGCCTTGTATGCGGGGCTGGCAGGCCTCAGAAGCCATGCCAGGGAGGAGGACCAGGCCTGCCCTCCTCTGGGTTCTGGCCAACAATCAGGAAAACGACCTCAGCAAACGTTTAAGAGGACGAGAGGGGCCGCTGTCTCTTTGGAGGCAGAAGCCTCCCATTCTTCCTCGAGGGGCTCATGTTCCAAGTGGCGGGTGGGCTGGGGGGGTGATCTTCACGTGTGCCAGGGGCCGGCGGCTCGACTTGATTTAAAATGCGCCCAGAAAGCGGAGCCCCTGCCAGGCGAGCTGCTAGAGCGGCAGGTTCGCAAACAACCGAACACATGTCAGACATTACTGGGCGGACGCTCCCAGCCAGGCGGGCCGGGGTCTGGGCCCCACGCTCGGGGTCTGCGCTTGTTCCCGCGTCTATGGCTTTCACATGTGTTGTGTTTTCCTGTGCTTGTTTAGACTCGGCGTGGGCTGGAGGTGCATGGCTCCCGGGCGGGTGCTGGGGGGCTGCCAAGGACCCTCTGGAGGAGGGGGTGGTGCACTGGAGGCCACAGCAAGACGTGAGGAGAAAACCTGGGGCCAGGAAGCAGCAGTGCCTGCAAAAGCTCTCCCCCCACCCCCCGTGTCCCCAGAGCCAACCTTCTGATTTCTTACTTTGCACAGGCCAGTGTGGATACTGCTTGCCTGCCCACCTCTCAGGGGACATGGGTCTCAGGCTCCCCTGAATCTACTCATTTTGTCCTGAGGGTACAGTGGAGGCTGATGCCCTCTGCCTAGTGGCTGAGCCTTGGCGGGCACGGGGCCAGGCATGTACAAGCAAGAACAGAGCCTCAGTGCTCTTAGGCCAGGGTCTTGCCCCCTCTTTCCACTGTTCTGGCCTCTATTTCCTGGTCTAGAAACCGAGGAACACTTGCACTGCCCTTAACATCCCTCACCTGCCTCTGGCCTTGTCAGCACCAAAGCCAGGAATAACTCCGGGCTCAGGAGCCTCTGTTCCCCATAATGTGGGCCAGCCAGCTTGACCTGGAAGTCTCTCTAGAGTGTTCAGTGGGGCCTGGCCCTGGCCCTGGCACCCCTCCTGATAGCCTGTTTTCCCTGGGTGGCCAGAAGGGATGCAGCAAATGTGAATTAGAGCGTGTGATTCTCTCTCAGAAAACCCTGCATGGTGCTGCCCACCATGCTCAGGGCAGAGGTAAGACAGGCAGATGGAGGGGGCAGGCATCAGCTCCTGGGCAGGATGGAAGGCACAGCAAGACAGTGCTCTCACTAGTTACCAAGTCCTGACGTGTGTGGACTCACGGAGGGGTCCCCGTTCTGCCCTTCCTAGCACGAGTCTGTTGGGGCTGCCTTGTCTCCTCCCTATGCAAACCCACACATCCCACAGTCAACATCGGGGCAAGAATCACAGAGAGGATGGGGGTCAGAGTGGGGACATGGGAAAGCCAGGCCTGGCTCAGGGAACAGATGAGAGCGAAGCAGTGACTCAACAGCAGCAGGGTGAATGAAGAAAAGCAATGCAGAGTGAGAGGCTGGGGGTGAGGGTGTGGGCAGGGGGCCATGATGGCTCACTGAGGAGGCGTGGGCAGGGATGGGGTGGGTGAGGGGCTCTGCAGCCACCTGGAGGAAGAGGGCTGTGGGAGAAGGGTGGCACGTGCCAAGGCCCTGAGGTGGGCTCACTGGCCAGAGAGGAGATGGTGTGGGGGGCAGGAGACAAAGTCAGAGGGTGAATTGTAGTTGGCCTCCCCGGGGCCCAGGGGTCTCAGGTTTTCATTGGGAGGGAGTGGAGGACCCATGCAAGGTCCTGAGCAGATGAGAGCCATGAGGTGATGGCCATTCTGGATGAGAAGAGGCTGAGAGCTGGTGGGGGGTGGGGGCAGGCACGTGGAGGCCACGCAAGGTAGAAAAGGTCCAGGTTGGCCTGGGTCCCAATGGTGGGGCTGTCGGGATGCATCAACACTCAGGGCAGGCAAGAGAACAGAAGAGGAAGCCACTGGGAAACCGTGCTGCTCGTCCCCAGAGAAGTGGGGTTGGGGCAGCACTGGGAGCTATCAGGAGAATGAGAAGCCTGTGGGATGTCCCCTTGAATGTGGCCTGGACTGGAGTGTCCCAAGCAGGTGCAATGCAGGGGGAGCAGGTCAGGACTGGTCCTGGCCCTCCATGAAGAGCTGGGGACAAGGAGAGGCGGGGAGAAGCCCAGCATACCCCAGCCGGGTCAACCCCTTGGGGGCTCCCCTCCTAGAATGTTTTGGACTCACCCACATTCTCTGAAGCCCTCCGGTACACACTCAGAGCCACTGTTTGATCCCTGGGGACACTGTGAGTTTTCAACACACCCAGGTCTTTACCAAGGCTGTGCCCTCTGCCTCAGATGTCTTTCCTGGGCAATACTGGGAAAGCCAAGCCCCTGTGGTAGGTCCTGCCTCCCATCCCATGCCCGGTGTTTTGGATGTCATCCGCTAAATCTTTACCAAAGCCCTGTGTTGTCTCCACCAGGCACGGACCTCTCAGGGAAGGAAGCTCCCTACCTTCTGGCCTGGCCTTACCCTGGCTGGCGCCGCCGATGCCCAGATGAGTCAGGTTGGCTGCGAGGTTGCCGGTGCTGCTGGAGCTGCTGAGCGCGGGGAAGGTGGGCTCCTCAGGGTCCAGTGGGGTCGGGAGGGGGGAGGGGAAGTGTATGTTGGTCAGGTCAGGCAGGGAGCCCCCTGTGTTGTGGGTGGCAGGGATCAGGGCTGTAGTGTTTTCCTGGTCAGCGGATGGAAAGATGCTGGGGGGAAGGCCAGACAGAGGGGGGAGGTGAGCTCTCGCCAGCCCATTCTTCCCCGGAAGCTGTGGCGGGGGGGCATGGTGTGGGGGAGACTGGTGCCAAAACACTTAGCCTGTGACTAGGCGCTACCATGCTCAGAAAAGGACTGTCAGCCTGTGCCTCCAGGGGGACCTTAGGAAGCAACCCACCTATGCAGGGTAAGAGGCTGGGGTGAGGGTCCTCCTGCTGCCCAGGGACGCCGTGTGTCTGAGGAGCAGGCAAGCTGGGGCCGAGCAGGGGTAGGGGTGGGGTGGGGCTCGGTCAGCTCAGGCAAAGAAGGGTAGAAGGGCCTCGTTCCCCCCCACCCCCACCCTGGCGAGGCTGGTTGAATGGTGGCCAGCGGCAGGGCACCCCTCTTGTCAGGACTTGCAGCCTCGTGAGCTAGCGGACGGGAAGCCCTGGGGCCATCTGAGCAGCGCTGACAGCCCTGGGCATGCAGGGTGGGCCCTGCTGAGACTTACTTGATCCCGGGGACCTCGCAGGACTTGGGCCTGGACCCCGTCTGAAAGAGAAGACAGACAGCAGAGGCTGAGCGGGCCTCTTGGCATGCTGTGGCTCCTCAGGACTTGGCTGACCATGTCACGAGGGCTGGAGGTGCTCAGCGAGGAGGGAGCTCCTCAGGTCCCAGAACATCTCACAGACCAGAACCAGGCAACCTCAAAGGCAGAGGGGTCGTCCCCGGCAGCCCAGGGGCAAAATCAAGAGTTCTGTGCAGAGGGGCCTCCGTCGCTCCCAACACCAGCTCTTGCCCTTGGTGGCAACCAGGCACACCCAGCCTGTCTGCCCATAAGGTGGGCACAGCACAGGGTGACATGGTCCCTTGTCAGGGCAGGCACCTGGGGAAGAATGTGGCTTGTCCGGTCTACACCTGAAAACCCCAGGGGTGTGCCACAGCTGTGGGAAACCTGGGCGCCCCGGCCCAGTGCCCCATCCCATTCCCGAGTCAGAGGGGGAGGGGACTCTGAGGCAGGGGCTTCCCCTGCTCAGCATCCATTTGTCCATGGCAGGAAAGTACATCACGTGGGGCAGCATGAGGAGGCTCAGACTGGGGCCCCTGAGCACACAGAGGGTGCGCCCCATGCCCTCAGCTGGCCCACCTTCCAGTGGTCCCTCAGCTACGGTCCCCACAGGGCCCCGTGGTGCTGCATGTGCTCCGATGCACCCCCACCTGAGGATGAAGACTGGCTACCCTGTGGGGCTGGGAAGGGGGTCCCAGGGAAACCCCAGTGGCAGCAAGACCCTGGTCTCTTCCCCTTCGAGCTGGGGCCACTACGCCAGCCTAGAACTGGAGGCTCTAGGCACAGCCCCTAGACTCTCATTCAAGGACAAAGGAGGAAACTCGTCGGATGGCGGCAGACATGACTGGACAGAGCCCGCGTGCTGTGCTGATGGAGGGGACTGTCAGCATGTGTCACATTCCCTCATTCTCTATCTACCTCACAGGCCCTCAGGCTGATGTGTTCTTTAGGGATTATCAGATAAGAAGGTGGATGCAGTGGAGGGCTGTGGACTGGATGTGCACACCCAGTGGGGGGAGGGATGCTGGGGGGGGGGTGCCGGCAGTGACTGGGGACCCTGAGGGGTGGTGTGCCACCAGCAGCGTTAAGCCTCTGCAGAGAATGCCAGAGGAACGGGTTTCTACTTGGCCACTGGCTCCTTAATTCTGTGAGTAAATACTCGCTTCATTACCGGATTTTTTCAAAGCACGATGACAATGACTTTCTAAAGAACCTTTCAAAAGCATTCCACGAACATTAGAGAGATAACAGTGGATTTCTAAACAGTATTAAAAATTCACCCATCACTGCCCCCGCTCCCCAACAAATGCAGTGGAATCCCTTTACTGACATCCTTGCAGACACATCACTTTGCACGGTAGTTAAAAGTCTGGCCACGATGCCAGGCTCTGTCTCCCTCTTTTCTCACTCCCAGGATGTCAAGTGTGTTTGCACCAACCCCCACCATCTTCCCTTTCTTTATGGTTCAGCAGCACATTCAGCTGCTTATGAGAACCCCAATGTCCTCACTCACCTGCCTCTCTGCCACTAGATGTTTCAGTGGCTTCCCAATTCTGTTTGAATTCTCTTGGAATTATTTTTCCCCCTGAATATGAAAATCATATGCATTCTTGTGCAAAATTGGGACATGCAGACATGGATAAAGGGCTGACAATGGCACCCGCACCTGACACTCCTGGGGACACGCCCACCTGCACGCGCCAGTCTGACCTGGCTCTGGTCCTATCACACCCAGGCATGTGTGTGTGTTCCTAGGCATACCCTGGAGATAAAGCAGCTTCAGTTCCAGAACACCCCAATAAGGCCGATATCACAGTAAAGCAAGTCAAATGAGTTTTTGGTTTCTTAGTGCATATAAAAGTTATGTTTACGCTACCCTGCAGTGTAAGTGTGCAATAACAGTATGTTTAAAAACGCAACTTATGTGCCTTTAATTAAAATATTTTATTGCTGGGGCGTCTGGGTGGCTCAGTTGGTTAAGTGATGGATTCTTGATTTTGGCTCAGGTCATGATCTCATGGTTCCTAAGATTGAGCCCCACTGTAGGCCTTGTGCTGACAGTAAGGAGCCTGCTTGGGATTCTCTTTCCTTTCTCTCTGCCCTTCCCCCACTCGTGTTCTCTCTCTTTCCCTCCCTCTCTCTCAAAATAAATAAATAAACGTAAAAAATACTTTACTGGGGCACCTGGGTGGCTCAGTTGGTTAAGCATCCAACTCTGGGTTTCAGCTTGGGTCATGATCTCTCAGTTTATGAGTTTGAGCCCCGCATCAGGTTCTGCGCTGAGAGTGGAGTGCCTGCTTGGGATTCTCTCTCTCCCTCTCTCTGCCCCTCCCCTGTTCATGCTCTCTCTTAAAGTGAATAAATTAAAAAAAAAAAAGTTGGGTGCCTGTGTGGCTCAGTTGTTAAGCATCTGACTCTGGTTCAGGTCATGATCCTATAGTTCATGAGCTCAAGCCCCAGATGAGCCTCACTTCTCTCTCTCTGCCCCTTGAGGGATTCTCTCTATCACAAAAAAACAAAAACAAAAACAAAAACGACACACACACGTAAAAAAAAAAAAAAATTATTGCTAAAAATATTAATCACCTGAGCTTTCAGTGAGTCGTAATCACTGACCAAACATCACATAACAAATATAATAATAATGAAAAAGTCTGAACTATCATGGCAAGAATTACCAGAATGTGACACAGAGCACAAAGAGAGCAAATGCTGTTAGAAAAATGGCACTGATATTCTCGCTCAACACGGGGTTGGCACAAACCTTCAGTCTGTAAGATAACGCAGCATAAAAAAGCAAAGTACAATAAAATGAGGTGTGCCTGTCCATCTCTAAGTGTTTTATGCCTTATCCTGTTCTTTCCACAGAACAGCACTATCATGAGTGTCACTCATGCCTTTAAAATTCCTTCAGAAATCCCAACTCAACGTGTGTGGTACTTTCCACACGAGGTATTGAGGATAATTTCCTTCTAACCCCCCCCCCCCGACCCGTTGAACATTCAGGTTGTTTCCAATTGATTTTGAAAGTTCTGAACACATGCCTTTGAGGATCACATCGCCGTTTGCTCATTTGTCATTTCCTTACGATTTCCTGGAGGGGATGAGCAATGCATGGTGATGCCCCTTTCACTACAAACTGACCAGCAATGGGTTTTAGTTCTTTCTTTTTTTTTTTTTTTAATGTTTTATTTATTTCTAGGAGAGAGAGAGAGAGAGAGACAGCATGAGCAGGGGAGGGTCAGAGAGAGAGGGAGTCACAGACTGAAACAGGCTCCAGGCTCTCAGCTGGCAGTCAGCACAGAGCCCGACGCGGGGCTCGAACCCACGAACCGCGAGATCATGACCTAAGCGAAAGTCGGACGCTTAACCGACTAAGCCACACAGGCGCCCCTTTTAATATTCAAAACAGGCTTAATTTTCAAAACAGGTTCAGTGTATTCTGTTTTATTCAAATTCTTTGAAATTTGTATTCATGGCACAAATTCTATCTTACCACTAGACATTTTATAGGCTGAACTTGAGAAATTTGTTTCTGGACCTGGAGGTAATATAGAGATTTCAACTCAATTGGAAATGCCAAGTAGACTTTGTACTCTAATAAAAATTGCAGTTATTGTGCAGATGAATGGAAGTTTTTTATTTCTTTATTAATGGAAGTTTAAAAGTGACTGCAAACATGCATAAACAATGACGCCTACCCAATACTATGGGTTAGTAGAAAGATCACAGGCTAAGAATCAGGAGGTACAGGTTCTAAACTCTGAGTATCTTCACGGCCTGGGACAAACCACTTAACCTCCACGGCTTCCACTTTTTTTTACTGAGCTGTAACTGATGTATTATATTAGTTTCAGGGTATAGTTGTATGTACTGTGAAATGATCACCACCGTAAGTCTAGTTCGCAGCCAACACCATACATGCTCCATGAATTTGCATGCCATTCTTGTGCAGGGGCCATGCTAAGCTCTATATGGTTCCAATTTTAGTACATGTGCTGCCACAGTGAACATGGGTTTGAATTCTTCATGGCTTCTGCCAGTATAACAGGCCTATTTGACACTAACAGAAGGCCTGGCCAAATCTGAGCAACGACCACACTTCAGGGAAGGTGTGCTATTTCTCTACCTTCAGCTAGGTTGTTCTTAAAAAAAAGATCAAGAAGGAAAATGTTTTTGAAAGCCCTTAGACTCTTACCTTCTTGGTATCCCATGCTTGCTTGGAAAGATTCTTATCTGTCTCCGATGTAGTTTCCTCCATTCCTGGGACTGTTAATAGTAAGACTGTGGGGAGAAAATCAGAACCTTTCACTTTGAAGTTATGTGATACTGACGTGGGGAGCTTCCCTGACATTCAGAGTTACAGCTATGACACAACTGCCCCAACAGAAACTTCTGGGGATTGCACTAGAGTATAAAAGGGTTTCATTCAAAACACAACAAAAAAACACTTAAAAAAAAAAAAGTCAGAAAATGGGAGCTCTGGAGCTGAGGACATGTACTGATTCTGCCTCCCATGGGAGCAACTCAGGCCTTGAAGGCTTCAGGCTGCGGGGAACAGCAGAGAATTTCTCCCAGCCTCCTCGCCCTACCCACCTCCTTGTGGTCACTTGCCTCCTAGGCCATGCTGCTCAATGCAAGCCGGGGCTGGTCAATCTACTTGTTGTAGTTCCAACGCCAGCCAGCCCCAGAGGAGGAAACGAGGGCAGGGAAGGTCTGGCGGACTAGACAGGCATCATTTAAGGCCCTGGAACCAGCTGTGCCTGAAGGCCCCTTTCTTAGGACCTTTTGGTTAAGGTAAGATTAAACACTTTCTTTCTAAGACCCAGTTTCTTTATACCTATTGGAGGTTTAGTCTTTCACTTTTTTTATATATATATTTTTATTTATTTCTAGGAGAGAGAGAAAGAGACAGCATGAGCAGGGGAGGGTCAGAGAAAGAGGGAGTGACAGACTCTGAAATAGGCTCCGTGCTCTGAGCTAGCAGTCAGCACAGAGCCCGACGCGGGGCTCGAACCCACGAACCGCGAGATCATGACCTAAGCGAAAGCCGGTCGCTTAGCCGACTAAGCCACCCAGGTGCCCCCAGTCTTTCACTTTCAATAGAACCATACTGAATACAGCCAGATGGGTCAACTCTTCCTCTTAAAAACCAGACTCAGCTGTGGGGGGGCATGGGAGGGAAGCTAGGCCAACCCCACCCCACTCCCCCACCCACCCCCTCACTGCTTGGGCCCCTCGTAGAGACACAGGGGCAGGTGACATGTGTCCCCTCTCTTCAGGCCAAGGGCCCCCGGACTGCAGCTCCCTTCCATGGTCACAGAGTCCCAAGGGATGACACGTGCCCTGGAAAGCCTGCCCTGAAAGTCCCATTCTCCTGGGGAACCCACCAAGGAGACGGCCCCTTCAGAACAGCTCCCAACACTGGGAACAGGAGGAAAGCACCTAGTGCCCTGTCCCTTCACCCCCGGGGCATTTGGAATCCTCACTTTTATTATTGAAATGGTTCCTTCTGCAATCTCACCTTCACTGTCTGATGAACAGGGGAAGATGGCATGCGGAGACCCCCCCAGCCCCCAAGGGGTTAAGTTCTGGTTGATAATCCTTATTCTATAGCAGAAGCTCCTGGTATGTTTACAAGTTCACACAGTGCGATGTTACCCGAAAATGGGTGTTTGGACCTTAACTGTATGTGATCAATTCTTTGGTTTCAGTGCCTCTGGGCAGATCAAATCTGCTGGGATTTCCTGAGGCTGGCCACACAGCACTGTGCTTCTCTTTAGGTGATGATGCCCCAGTTTTTAAGATGGATGTATCCTCCTGGACGGTCCTGAGGACACTTCCCCTGTGCCCAGCTCCAAGGAGGCCAGAGGCCAGGGCACAGATCTGGCCCAGGGGTGTATGTGTGGCCCAGGCAGACAAGAGCCTGGGCGAGAGGTGGGAAAGAACCGGCCCCTTTCTCACCCACAGTAGGCAGAATGGGCACAGGGAATGTGAACCAGGAGGGTTCTGAGCAGCAATGCCAGGAAATGGTCCAGTGTGAAGCCCTAGATGGAGCTGCACCCGAAGCGGAGGCTCTAGCTCCGGCCTGCTGGGTCATGAGTTGATAAATGCCTCCTTTGGCTTGGCTTGCTGCCCACTACACCTGAAAGAACCTGTAAGGCCCCCATTCTGTGTGGCCATGCCCTGAATCCATGAGTGGAAGCCAGTGTGTGTTTGCAGAGGCTGTTTTCTCTGCCTAGAAAACTCCTATGCACTCTTTACAACCCAACTCAAGGAGCACCATCTCTCAAAACTTCCACGCCCCTCCCTTTGTCCCATGGCACCCAATGACTCTTCCTTCTGCAGGTCTGTCCATCTATGAGCTTGTGACCTCTGGGAGCATGGGGGTCACCCACTGGATTCGCCTGGCCCAAGGAACGATGTCCGCCAATACCTCTTTTCTGGTGTGCGTCCTGGGACCCGCCCGTAAAGGGCTCTGGTTGGGTGGGTGTCATTGTGCTCTGGTGCAGGGCAGAGTCAGAATTGGTCCTAAGGAGAGGAGAAAGACAGTGAGCCTGGGACACAAAGGGGACGATGGGACAGTCCTGGTTCCACTCTATCCAGGACATGATCAATGGGTCAGCATGGGAATAGTGGGTCATTTTTGTGAGCTGTTGCACCTGCATAAAACTCTAAGGACACTGTTCTCTAAAGAACCACAGGAGTGACCATGACTTTGATCTGCAAAGCCTGTTGAAGACAAAAAGCTGCAGCAGAGCTGTCCCTCCATTCCTAACCAGCTCCTCCCTACCCCCATTCCCCCTGTGGGCTTCTCAGCTTTAGGGAAAGGACCGTGAATTCCTGCTGAAACGCACCGGAGAGGGGGCCCAATGGTCCCACAGTGGCCCAGGCTTGGGGGTACAAGTCCCCAGCCCATCACTGGGTCTCCTTCTGGTGACAAAGAGCAACGGGCAACCCTGACCCCCACCCGCTGGATGCTCAGTTACAAACCAGGAGTGATTAGCAGAAAGGGGAGACAGTGATATGAGGCTCAGAGAATGACCCAGAAAGAATGCAGCCCCTGGGGAGGGGAGGTGGCATAAGGGAATATTTGGGGGGCGAGGTCTTCATTCAACCAGCCCAAAAGCTGCCAGGAGCTCTGCCTTCTGCACGGGGGACAGAAGACCTCAATGTACTTCCAGCTGCAGGTGCCTGGAGGGAAAGTCCCCAGAAGACCCCCTCAGGCACCCAGGAAAGTGTGGGCACCCAAGGCGTGCTGGGAAGATGAGCAAAGGTGGGTCCAGTCACATGGCTGGCACTTCGGGGATGAAAGTGAGAGCAGCATGAATCCAAAAGGGACATGCCAGCCACTGAGAGTGACATGGAGGAAACGATTCAAGGAAAAGAGCAGATTTTAAAGGAGTGGTCTGGCTGAATCTCTGACACTGGGGCCAGTCGAGCAGTGAGAAGCTGGACTGGATCCTGGCTCCCGTACCAGCTGTGTGTCCCTGAGCAAGTAGTCTGACGTCTCTGTGCTCACTTTCTTTACATGGAAAATGCAGAGACTAAAAGCTCACCTACTCTACAAAGCTCTGTGTGTTTTATGTTACCTAATGAATATGATGGTTGATACATGGCCTGATATATAGTACATGCTTGGTAGGAATTTAATTACATTACTGAATTATACATTACATTACGTATTGTATTTCATATGTTTGGTTTTTGTTTTTTTTTAACAGTTTGCTTACTTTGGTCTTTGTTTAACGAATTCATATATATGTGTGTGTGTGTGTGTGTGTGTGTGT
Organism: Proteles cristata cristata; assembly: GCA_017311185.1. Classification (NCBI taxonomy): domain Eukaryota; kingdom Metazoa; phylum Chordata; class Mammalia; order Carnivora; family Hyaenidae; genus Proteles; species Proteles cristata. Next base: position 61,216 of record JAESUZ010003691.1, on the reverse strand, counting down.
GTGAGTGTGTGTGTATGTATCACAAAATCTACCATTTTAACCACTTTTAAATATACACTTCTCTGGTATAAGTGTATTCGGACTGGCGTGCAACTGGTGTGCAACTGGTATAATAAATACCTTATTTATTATAGGTATTAACTGCATTATTATTTTGGACCTCTGTAGATGAGGACATTATTTTTTTTCCTCCTCCAGGTACACTTACGTGTCTTCCTAATCACATTTTCAATGACTTAACAATGTGGGAAACCACTCATAATATAGTATTAAATAGAAAAAGGTAATTACAACACTGAATAGCCAATGTAATCCCAACTTTGTTTATGAAAAAAAAGAAAAAAAAGTCATGAAAGGAGAAAAAAAATCCCTGGAAAACTCCACACCTATGAGCTTGGTGTTACAGGGATAGAGCTGATTTCTAGAAACTTCCGGATACTTCTTAGTTTTGTCATTTTAAAGTGACTGCATATTGGTTTTCCAAGTACAAGCATGATGTAAGTTTGTTTTTGTTTCCAACAAGAGGGCTGAGGGCCGGCTCTGGGTCACTGACCTTCTCCAGCTGGTGTCCGCGGGCGGCGAGAGGTACACGGTGCCGTATGGGCAGCTGTCCGCTTGAGTGTGAGTTAAGGGGAGCGCTGTTGGCTCAGGCCCCACCCCGAGCCCCAGGACCCCTCATGGCCAGGCTGCTGGGAGCCTGTGAACAGCTGGGGCCGCAGGGCGGGGGCCTTTCCTGCCTGGCTGCAAGCAGCCCCCGGGGTTCAGCCCTATCCACCTAGCACTCAGCACTCACCCCCTGCAAGCACATGTGCAGGCTGCACCCTTTCCAAGAGGGGCTCGGCTGTGAAACTGGGGCCCATGGGGGAGATTGGGGAGTCTGGTTCAGTTGACCTGGGTCTTGACTCTTAATTCTAGGCTGACAGGGTGGCTCCCGGCGCCTGAGGGCTCTGTCTGAGGCCCAGCCTGTCAGGCTGCCCCAGCCACGGAAATGAGAACTGGGAAAGAACAGGCTTCTCTGTTCTAGAATGCTGGGGGGTCCCGAGAGCAGTCGCTCAGACTCCGGTGATGGGAGGAGGGGGTCTGGCTGGCCAAGCACCAAGGGACGGCCAAGTCTTGAGGGTGGGGGTGAAGCTCCTGCCGATTTCTGCTTGGCCAAGGTGCAGAGGCGAAGTCTCGGGTCTTCAGATGGGGCCTCCCTCGGATCTGTCTGGGCCTGGCTCAGACGCCCTTAAGCCCCACTGCCCAGGCTGGGCTGCCCTCTGCATGGCCCCAACATGTGGATATCCTGCACACAGCCTTTCTGAGCTCCGCTGCCCAGCCAGACGTCTGACAAAGCACGGTCCGACCTCACCTTCCCCAACCAGCTCACACTGCATGCTCCAGCAGTCTGTGTCCCTGCACCCTGTGCAGGCCCCACCCGCCAGCCACAGGCTCTTCAGCCAGCCACGCTGCCTGCCTCCTCCAGGGTGGCCCTGCAACTGCGCCCTCTCTTGGTGCTGCCTGGGGGGGCTGGGTCGGCCCTCCCTCCATCTCTGGGGCTGGCAGCTCAGTCAGCTAGACTCGGTCCTGCGGTCATCAACAGCCCCCGCGCCCATTCTCTGGGTAAAAGATATCTGCCGTCCATGTTTGTCCACTGACAAGGGCCGGCGATGTGGGGAGCCAAGCCGGCCACGCTCTCGGTATACTCTGTCCACCAGCCCGTGGTGCCGGGTGGTTCGGCTGGTGTCCAGGCCCGAGGACTGGAAGGGTGTCTGGGCGAGGGGAGGGGTGGGGAAGAAGGAGACCAGAAAAGAGAGAGAAACCCAAACGGTTATCAGGTGTGGCCTAAGATACAACCCAGTTCTTCCCCCAGGACCTGACCTCAGGGCCCCCCACTCCTGAGACACCCTTTGTCACCGCTCTGCAGCCGGGACGGGCTTCCTCCTCCAGCCAGGGGCCCCAGCCTTGAGCACTGCCGGGGTAGGGGTGAGCTGGGGATCCTGGGCGCCGGGCGGCAGCGTGCAGTGCGGCTGGCATGCACGGGCCAGGCAGAGCAGCACAAGCTCGGGGCCCGGTGCCGGCTGGGGTGCCAGGGGTACAGACGGCCCAAGCGCCCCCCAGCCTCGCCAGGTGCAGACAGGCCTCCGCCTTCTCTCTCTGGGCCTGGCTGGCCTCCTCTCCCCACCTACGTCATCCCCGGAGGGGCCTGCCAAGAGACGGCCCCCAGGGCTTCCAGCCGAGGACGTCAAGGGGCCCACCTGGCCAAGTGCTGGCTCCCCAGAGGCTCCTTATTGAGACCTGGCCAGTCTTGATTGAGATAAGTCCCCCCACTTGCCCTCCCCCACCACCTCATCCCTTTATCACTGGAGCCAAGTGCAAGCACTTTCCGGAGCCCTGGCCCATGGCTTGGTGGATGGGGCTTCCCTTCCAGCACCTGGGGCTGGCACGAGGCCCCTCCCCCCCCCCTCCCCCACCAGACCCTTCTCCCTCTCCCAGCTCTGTGCCCCTGAGGCCCTTGGGAGCCTGCTCCCTGCCTGCCCTGGTGCCACGGGGCTCCTCGCCATCTGACTGGGGCGAGACTGGCAATCATAGCCAGCTCTGGAGGCAGCCAGCCCCTCCCCCCCCCCCAGCCATCTGGCCCTTGAGCCCTTCTGTCTTCTCTGGGCAGCCAGGCAAAAGCAATTTCCTTCCGGAAGACTGCCACTGGCTGGAATCACTGCTCTTCCCTACCCGTCCAAATGCTTGGGCCAGCGTTCAGGGTGGACTGCTCTCCCTGGAGTCTGGGGCCCCCTGTCTCTCTCTGACCCAGAAAGGACCCTGCCAGCTTGGGTCTTTTTACACTTTTTGCCTCCAAAGGGCCTTGGGCCTGAGAGACTTCAGCCGCCAAGGGAAGGTGGGAACCTTGCCATCCAGGCACAAACAACGGAGGGAAGGGGCTGTTCATCTCCTCCCAGAGACGCCTAGAGGGCCAGAGGGGAAACCAAGGCAGCTGAAGCGGAGCCAGAGGCGGAGAGAAGCTCAGGCCCGGCCACAGCCCAGCTCCCCAGGCTGCGCCTAGGATCCACACACACACACACACACACACGTGTGCATGTGCCACAGGAACGAAGCATGCAGCATTGATGCCCATGCTCGCATCCCCCAGGCGGAGGGCCTCTCAATGCAACTACACGCACGTCCCTGTACAGGGCAGGGGGAGGTGCAGAGTGGATCCACTTCTGTTTGGCAGACAGGACACTTCCCATGAGGCCCCTGGGGGCCCACGCAGTGATACCCAGCACCCGCACACGTGCCAGGGACGCCAAGGCCTCAGCCCAGGGGCTCATTTACCAGAGAGACAGGAGCCGCTGCCAGGGCCTCCCCCAGATATCCGCTGGGCTGAAAATGCAAAGAACCGAGACTTTGAGACACTCCTGCCTCATGTGGCTCCCCAGTGGGATGCCTGACAGGCCCCAGTATACCCCTGGCCCAGGGAGGCTCTAGGCCAGCCCTAGGCAGGGCCGTACTGGGGGGCTGCCCAGAGACATGCTCTCCTTGAGGGAGAAGGGGATGGGGAAACAGAGGAAGAGGAGAGGTGGGAAGAGGGGAGAAAACTCGAACTAGGAAGGGCCTTCACAAAGACTTCAGGCTCTTGGAGCACATTCAGGATCAGCGCAACAGCCCCACATGTCTGCTCCAGCGAGGGGGCCATCTGAGGAGGGCCGTGCTCCGAGGTGCCCAGGGGGGCGGCAGAGCTGAGCCAGGAGGGCCCGGAGCCAGTGTCCTGCAGCATCCCAGCGCTGTTATGGGAGGAGTAGGAGCTGGGAGTGACTCGGGTGAGTGGGGGACGGAGCTCCATGAGGGACGAGTCTGGTTACACCTGGCCTGTCAACACATGGACAGACGTGGCTGTTTCTGAGGCCCTGTCCCAGCAAAGGGGTGGGTGTGTGGCCGTCTGATGGACCTGTCCCTACAGAGCTCAGACAAGCTGGGGAATGGTCCCAGCTCTTGGCCCCGTTCCCAGGCCCACCTTGCCCCTGCTTCCACCTGTAGACTAGGGTCAGGGCCCAGCCTGGGGTAAGGAGGCAGCCCTGAACCCAGGCGGTGGGCCTTATCTCTCATTATTTATGATAAGGACGTGCACGGAGGCTGTGTGGCCTGCGGGAGCCGCGTTGTGTGCGTCTCTGCCAAGAAACGTTTGCAGACAAGTGGGGTCAGGCCACAGGGCCTCCTTGTGAGAATTGCTGGGCTTGCGGATTAGTGAGGCAGGATGGAGCCAAGCCCCAGAGGCCCCGAGCGGTTCCCGATGCCGCACAGCCGGCCAACAGGTGTAGCGGCTGCCGAAACGCTCTCGGCCAGACCACAGCCTTGCTGTGGGCTCTGCTGACAGGGGACAGGCAAGGGCCAGGCCATCTCAGGGACAGAAAAAGAGTTGGTGGGGGCAGGGTGAAGCGGGCTGCGGCAATTATTTGGTGACCCCAGCTATCCACTGCGGCCAACACACGCTTGCTCTGTGACCAGGGTGGGGCCCAGATGTGACGTGCACCAGGTGGGAGGCTGTGTAGGGGCACGGGGGCTCACCTGGAAGGGCAGATCCACGGTGCCACTCCCGATCTGGTTCACGTTAGGCAGGGACCCACCGTAGTACTGGCCACGGCTTGGGCCCAGCTGCAGGTACTGAGACTTCTGGAGCTGGAGCTGCAAAAGAAGCCGCAGCTGCAGTGGGGGCTGGAAGCCCACCCGAGCAAATCACGAAGAGCACCACCCCAGGGGCCCAGAAAGGAACCAAGCAGTGGGTCAACAGCATCAGTCACAGACGGTGTGGGACCCTGTGACTCAGATACTCAAAGGAGCCAGGTGTCTCTCCACCCAAAACGGCCGAATCAGAAACCCAGGACGCCCCAAGCAGCAAGCTCTCCCTGGGTAGGGCGATGTGCTCTGGGGGGGCTGCCTCCAAGGACCGGGGAGCCCTGCTGGTTCACTCACACGATTTGTGAATGAGCAAGAGAGTATCGGGCAGATCTGGAGCCTACAGCCTGTGGAGGAGGCCCCTCACCCACCCAGGGGAGCCATTTCTTATCACAGCCAAAGGCTGCGTTCCCGGGGCGCGGGCCAGAGGCTGCGAATCGACGCCCGGACACGGGAGAAATTGTCTTTCCAATGGCCTGAATCAGAGGGGCCGTCTCAGAAGCACAGCGCTGGCTTTCAAAGTGCAGGATGTGTGATCCCTCCGGCAGCACACACAGGGCAAACGGTCTGCCAGACCCCGCCCGAGTTCGAAAGGCTCCTGCCCAGGCCCGCAGGCTCCATCTGCCTGTCTTGCCGGCCTTGCTGGAGCTGGGGCCAGCGGAGGGCCTTCATCTGGGATGGCCGAATGCCTGCACAGGCCTCTCTCTCCCCGTCACTCACGTGGGGATTTGTCCCACTGGGCCACACCTCAGAACCGGCAGCCCAGCTCCCTGGCCGGCCACGGCTGCCTCGGAGTGAGGCTCGTGGCCCTCCAACAGCTGCTTCCACTTTCCTGGGAACAACAGCATATGCCCCTGACGTGGTCAGTGCCACTAACGGCCCTGAGGGCTGAAGGCTGGAGGTCCACGATGCCTGTCACACCCGCTCTGGGAGGCAGGCATTGTGTCTGAGGGCTGGTGGCTGGGCATGCAGGGAGGGTGGGCGTCTGCTCTGGCCCCTGCGGGGGCGGTTGCTAGGGTCGACACTGTGTACACAACAAGGCCGGCTCGCGTTCCTTCACAAACCGCTCCTGGCAGAGCTCCGTGAGCTGGCTGCCTGGCCGCCCCGCTCTCCCACGCCGGCCCCTGCTTCCTGGGGGGCCCTGGACACTAGAGAGGGAAGTGAGGCTTGGGAACTGGCTGCCCGCCCAGCAGAGCACCTCACCCAGGTAAACAGCTGTTTCCTGCAGGCTGCCGTGGGGTCAGAAGTGAGAATGACCTTGTTCCATCCTTCGTGGGCGGTTCTTGGGGTCTGCAGGGCCCAGCCCAGGGTCTGTCTCCAATGGCTGGAGACACTCACCATGAACACCGCGCTGTGTCTCTTTCACCCCACAGTCATGCAAGATGAAACGGGCCAGCCCCCAGCCAGGGGGAGGGGAGACTAACTAGGGTGGGACCCCCAGCCCTGCCTACGCACAAGCCATCGCAGACCCAAGACACTCCGCGTGCTCCCTTGTGTCAGAGCCTCATGGCACAAGCCTGCATTGCACCCACATCTCAAGAGCCATGTGGCCCCCTTCTTGGCCTTGGTTTCCCCCTCCTAGTTGTCCAAGAGTGTGTGGGATGCCTGGCATGTGACACGGGAAGTGCTTACACCACATGCATTTTTGTCACAGACTGAACTGCCAGCTCTGGGACCCCAGCATCCTGTCCAAGCACTCCACAAAGCTGCCATGTTCCAGGCCAGAGTGAGCCTGGCGTTGGGTCGATCTACAGGCCCGGGAACTGACAGGGTGCTCATGACTCACGTGCTGCTGCAAAACCAGCCCCCGCCCCCGAGGCCCCACCTCTATCAGAGCCTTTCTTTCCAGCAATGGCCTCCCCCCACCAACCTCCCCTTTGCTATAGGACGGTCTGGGTTTGGAGTAGAAGCTGGGTGGGGCCCTGCTCTTCCTTTGGGGGACCCTGTGCCTGTCCTTGGTTGCATACTGGCTATGTAGGAAAGTCCACAAACTCTTTGTCCCCAGCTCCCGGGAGGCGGAAGCCCTATGAACGTCCTGCCTGACAGGACCACCTTCGTTTGCCTGGGGTCTGGGGCCACACCAGGCGGTCTGTGCCAACAGTGTGATTTAGGGTCTTGAGCCACATGGAGTCAGCTCGCCCCCTGCAAAGGACAAGACGTGAAGGTCACCCATGTGGCAGTCGGCCGGGTCCCTCGAGGGAGCCCAGTAACAGCCCCGGATACCGGGGTTCAGGGGTGTACCCATGGTTGGCAGTACACCGTGCGTGTTGTGATGCTCCGGCGCTGGGAAAAGCACGAGCCGTCCACACAATGCCACAGAGCAGAGACAACCAGAAGCTCCACGCATGGAACTCTCCTGGACGCCACCCCAGACACCCTGTCCCTCTGTCGATTGTAATCTGGGTCCTTCCACTTGTAAGAAACTGTGAGTGTGACAGCTTCCAGTGAGTCCTAAGTCCAGTCCTTCTAGTTGACCTGAGTGTGGTTTTGGGGAACCCCTAGCTTTGCAGGAGCTGCCTGCCCTCCCATGCCTGGCCAGGAGCCCCCAGGAGCAGAGTACTGAGGTGAGAAGATGCCAGCCTGGGGCTCTGCCCAAGGACCTGCTGCCTCAGAGGGTCCAAAGGAAGGAAAGGCAGCAGAGTGAAACCATCAGGCAGGACCTGATGAGCTGCTGAATGTTAAAGCTCATGCCTCTTCCTGTTGCCAAGCCAGTCTCACATGCATCCTTCCACCCAGCAGCCCTCACTCCGTGCCCCCACAATGGCACATGCCCCCAACCTTGCCAATAGAGCTCCATAAACTCAGCATCCAAGCCAGGGCCTGTCGCTCAGCAGCACTGCTCATGGAACAAACAAGTGGACAAACATGTGAGTGAAGGAATGAATACCACTGTTCCTGCTCTCAGGGGCTGACTTTCACAAGTCAGTGACAGGCCCATCTGGAGGCACACGGGACCTTTCAGGAGGCCAACACAGCTCCCCAAAATATTAGAGGCTCAGAGTCAAAATAAGGCTTGGATGCCTTCTCCTCCCCCCACCTCATCCTCATGGCTGCTGGAAAGGGCAGTGCAGACAGAGAACTGAGGCCCAGACAAGGTTGTCACATGCTGGAGGCCACCTGCTAGAACAGGAGACCTGCATCTCCCAGGGCTCCTCCTTGCTTATGGCCTGTGGGTCAGATAGCTCAGGGTCTGAGTCCTGGCTCCCCGATTATGAGTGGACCCCACTCCAGATATAGAAAGCTGAGTGTGTGTGGGTACCCCATTCCCCATGACCTCTGCTTTCCCCACTCCTTGGCCCCAAAGCACCCTGAGGTTTTGCCCCCCCAGGGCCTTGGACTGTGATGGCCCCCCTTCCATGCCCATCCCATAGGGGCCTCCTTGACACCCCACTGAAGGAGCAGCACCCTCCCCCTAAGTCACTATCATATCAGCCTCTGGCTTTGTTGTTGTTTGTTTAGAGACAGAGCGCAAGTGGGGGAGGGAGGGAGAGAGAGAACCCCAACCATGCTGCCAGTGCAGAGCCCGACATAGGGCTTGAACTCATGAAACTGTGAGATCATGACGTGAGCCAAAATCAAGAGTCAGACACTGAACCGACTGAGCCACCCACGTGCTCGTTTTTGTTGTTTTTAATAAAGTTTTCACTGTAGAAGTTTTAGATTTACAGAACTGCAAAGACAGTACACAGTACCCCAACATCCATCACCCAGCTTCCCCTAAAAGCCACCCCCCTGCCTTCCTGGGGCAAAATGAAGAAAGTGACAGTGGGGCAGCAGCCCTGGATGACCCAAACCCCACTCACGTAAAGCCTCCCAATCTGCCTAATAGTGTCTGCTGTACTGGAAACGCCCTTGCTCCATGACCCCGTCCACCATTCCCCTCTGGTCCCCACCAGACAGCAAGCAGGTTCCCAAGGCTCACGGTCTGCTGGTCACACTGTGTCCAGTGCCAGGCCACTGTGTAGTCAGGTTGGACCCCCAGTAAATACTGCTACGCATCTGCCTCACCCCTCATCAGCCACTGACCCTTCCAGAACAATATTCCAAGACCATGTCTCCCAAACCCGCTTGCTCTCAGGTTTGAACCCACTGACCAAGCAGCCTCAGATGCTGGGGTCACAGGTACGTCAGGGCTGAGGCCGGCAGGGCCATGATGGGTGGCCAAAAAGCACAGCGCAGACCTTGGCTACTGTGTGCTCAGCATCTCCCCACTCCAACATTTCAGATGGCACCCCAGGTGTCCCTGAGCCCCTTCATGAGCACACAGCCCTCCCCAAGTGCCAGCAGAGTTAAGTTATCACACTTGTCCCACCTTTAGTGTCCCGGGGCTACCATAACAACTGACCACAAACAGGGTAGCTTAAAACAATAGGAATTTACTCTCTCACAGTTTAGGGGGTAAAAGTTCAAAATCAAGGTGTGGGCAGGGTTGTTTCCTTCTTGAGGCTTTAAGGGAGAGTCTGTCCAGGCCTATCCCAGGTCCTGGTGGCTCCAGTGTTCCTGTGCTTGTGGCCACACATTTCTTCAGTCTCTGCCTTTGTCCCCACGTGGCCTCCCCCTGTGTCTGCCTCAAATATCCTCTCCTTTCTCTTATATGACACCTGTCACCAGATTCAGGGCCTACCCTAACCAAGAATGATCTGGGGGGGGGCCTGGGTTAAGCGTTGGACTCTTCATTTCGGCTCAGGTCATGATTTCACTGTTGTGGGATGGAGCCCCACGTCTGGCTCTGCACTGACGGTGTGGAGCCTGCTTGGGATTCTCTCTCTCCCTCTCTGCTCCTCCCCTGCTCGTTCTCATGCCTGCCCCCCAAATAAATAAATGAACATTAAAAAAAAAAAAAAAGAATGATCTCATCTTGAGCCCCTTGATTATATCTGCAAAGACCCTCATTCCCAGGTTCTGGAGAAAACACACAAACACCCCTTTTGGAGGGGATACAATTCAACCCTAAGACGGGCCTTGTGTGGGGAGCACCAGCACACTCCACTTTCCAGATGTGAAAAGTGAGGCTTGGCAGGCAAGGGGACTGCCTGAGGTCGCCCAGCTTGGAGGCTGCTGAGCAGGGCACAGATTCTACTGCTGGCAGTTCACCCCTGCGTGACCCCACAGACCAGCAGGTGGCTGGTACTGCAGAGTGTCAGAGGCCACGTGGCATCATGGAAGCGAGCACACCAACTCCTCTCAACTTCCAGTCAGAGCACCAGTCTACAACCGGACTCCATCAACGTGGGATCCAGCACAAATTTCTCTGTAAAAAGCCCCTTTGGGGTCCTGCCTCAGCCCGGGGCCCCTTGTTTTCAGGCGGGGCACCCCCACCTCCTCACCCATCTCATGCCTGGGCCCCCTCCTCCCACTATCCCACACAAAGTCTGCTCTCCTGTCCCACCTTGACACCACTCCCTCTGAGGAGCCCTGTGTAAACAGTGGCCTCCCCAGCCTCTCCCAGCCCCATCTTGCTGATCCTCAGGCGCAGCGCACAACCCCCTCTCCCCGTGGCCGTCCACGTCCACACCCCGGAGGGACACCTCCCTTCAGCCCTGGTTGAGTGGGAGCCACAGAGCTGGGGAATGGGGGCCGGGAGCCCTGGGAAGGTGGGCCACAACAAACACAGCGCTTCTCCAGGGCAGCCCCCAGGGCCCTCCACAGGATGCAGACGCACCCCTACCTGCCGGCCCCTCCCAGTCCTCTCTCTCTAGATAAAGCTGGGCTTGGCTCCCCCCACCCTCCACCCCTCCCGGCAATTGCCATGGCAACAGGCTGGCCTTCTAATGAGATTAAGGGGAGCAGGCAGCTGAAGGCTGAGCTCTGTCCTCCTGCAAAGCCAAGGCAGGCTTGGGGGCCATACGGCCAAGGGCCAGGGAGGAGCTGTGTGCTCCAAGGAGACCTCAGTTTCCCCCTCTCACCAAGAAAAGGCCTGCGTGGTCTGGCCCTCTGCCGTATGGCCAAGCAGGATGATGCCTCACTCCCTCCTCCACTGGGTCAGCCCAACACTACGCACCTCACCTCCATGGGATCACCTCCTCCACATGGAGGTGTCCAAAACCTCCTGCCTGTCTCCTCTCCTCAGACCGTCAGCCCCACAAGGACGCTGGCACGAGGGAGTAGCTTGGTATCCACATGAGGAACCTGCTGTCTGAACACGTGAGTGTAGAAACAGCTGCTGGATGCACTCAGAGTCCCAGGCAGGGATGATTCTTCTGCATCCACACGGGACTACCTGCCCCCTCCCAGGAAAACTGAGGCCCAAGGGAACAGGGCCAGCTGCCAAGTGTGCAGGCAAAAAACCATCCATGAGAGGAAGGTAGCGAGTGAATGCCTTCTCGAGTGCAAGACAATCCAGGGACCAGAGCACAGCGCGAGACCCCAGGAGGTGTACACACCTGGCCCGAAGCCCTGTGCCGACCACAGAAAGGCCCTTGTCTGGGCCACCTTTCGGGGATGCTCCCTGAGAGGAAAGGACCAGAGTTTTGGCAGGTTCTCCGAGTATCCCAGCAGCCCTGGGGGCATATGGAGGGAGCCCCCGAGAACCCCTGAAAGGCTGTGATTCTGAGTCACGAGGAGCTGCCAGTGGGTTTGCTGAGGCCACGGCTCCCTGACAGGTATGCATACCCCAGTCCGTGTGGTTACATCCCCACAGGTCCCTTCCAAGGCCTGACCCCAAGAGGCCCCCCAGTCTCAGCTCAGGCACGAGGCAGTGAGTTTGGGGAGGGCAGACAGCCCCTCCCAGGCCCCACTCACCAACCTGGCCTGACATGGCACAGATGACTTCGAGTGACATGTGCTGTGGACACCTCATTGAGGCCACAGAGGATGGGCTCCAAACATTCCAGGCAGAGTTACCCCCGGGAAAGGAGAACCAAGGGCCGCTGGCTCCAACCAAGGACTCTCAGCTCCCGCCCTGCGGCCGCTGAGACACCAGCAGCGTGAGCACTCATGCCACATGCCCACAGCACATGCCGTCTCCCCAATGCCTCCCCTGCCCTCTCTGGGAAGGACTGGAAACCTGGGGTTCCAGGGGAGACAGCTGTGCATGCACCAGTGACGAACCAGCAAGGCCCGTGACTGCTTTTTCTGTCTTTCTGGACTTTTTTCTTGAAGTAAAATAAGCCATTTTAACATGTACGATTCAGCGGCATACTGTGATACATTACATTATCATACACGATGTTACAGGAAACCGTGACCTCCAGCAGGCCAGAACATTTCCGTCCTAAAGGAGGCTCCATCCCATCAGCTGTCATTCCTTCTCCTCCTCTCCCTCCCCCCACCCACCTCCCCCAGCCCCAGCCACCATCAACCTGCCTTCAGCCTCAACGGATTTGCCTGCTCTGGACGTTTCACATAAATGGAATCACATAACATGTGGCTTTCCGCAACTGGCTTCTTTCATTTAACAACTTTTTTTGTTGTTTCTTTTTGTTTTTTAAAAAATAACTTCATGCCCAACGTGGAGCTCAAACTCACGGCTAAAAGATCAAGAGTCGCTCGCTCCACTGACTGAGCCAGCCAGGCACCCCTCACTCAGCCCCACGTTTCTAAGGTGTGTCCATGTTGCAGCACATGTCTGTGTGCTCTGTTCATTTTTGTGGCTGAGTTATGTTCTGTGATACAGACAGACCCCATTTGTCTACCAGTTCAGCTGCTCAAGGACATTTTAGTCGTTTCTGCCCTTTGGTGATTGTTGACTGGTGCTGCTGTGAATCCAACCAACAGGCAAGTACAAGTGTCTATGTGGGTCCCCCTGTTCAAGTCTTCAGGCACACAGCTAGGAGTGGAGTGCTGGGTCACACGGTAGTTCTGTGCCTATCTCATTCATGAGCTGCCAGACGTTCACGAGCTGCCAGATGTGTCCACTGCACCACTTTACATTCCCACCAGCAGTGGCCAAGAGGGCCATTTCTCCACATCCTCACCAACACACGTGGTTTCTGCCACCTGATGGGTAGTGGCACTGCTCTTGCAGTGGCTTTGATTTGCATTTCCCCAATGGCTAATGACGTGGAACAACTTCTTGTGTGCTTATTGGCCATCTGGGTATCACCTCTCCAGAAACGTCTATTTGAGTCTTTTGCCCGTTTTAAAACTGGGCTGTTGGGGTGCCCGGGTGGCTCAGTCAGTTAAGCATCCGACTCTTGATCTTGGCTCAGGTCATGATCTCGAGACTCATGGATTTGAGCTCAGGATTGGGCTCTGTGCTGACAGTGTGGAGCCTGCTTGGGGCTCTCTCTCTCTCTCTTACTCATGTTCTATTTCTTTCAAAGTAAATAAATAAACATCAAAAAAAAAAAACCACCTAGGCTGTCTTTCTTGTTGAGTTCCAAGACTTCTTTATATATCCTGGGTATTAATCTCCCATTGACTGTGTGGTTTGCAAATATTTCCTCCCATTCTGTGGGTTGTCTTGTTACTTTCCTCATGGTCTTCCGACACACAAAAATTTTTAATGCTGACAGAATCCAACTGATCAGTTTTTCCTTTGTGGCTTATAGTGTAGTTCCTTATCTAAAAGCCCATCGCCTCCTCAGCCCAGGACAATCTACAGCTAGGCTCCCTTCTAGGAGTTCTGTAGATCCAGCTCTTACATTTAGGCCTTGGGTACGCCACGAGTGCGCTCCTGGTCGAGCCTGTTGCTCTCACCCAGTGCCGGCCGAGAGGGCTGGGCGGCAGGGAGCGCCAGGCTGGTACACCGGAGTGGCGCGCCTGCCGAGCGCGGGAGGGAGTACTGAATGAATGAGGGAATGAATGAAAGCGTCACAGGCGTGTGGCCGAGCGTGGATTCCAGGCTGAGTCACCCCTGCCCCCGGCCCCCTGGCCGACTGAGACACTCCCCAGCTGCCTCCTCACTCGTTCCCAAAGTGTAAATACAGAACCAGATACACAAACACCGAGTGCGCCTCGGAATGCCTTTAATCAGGCTCTGCTGCCGCTGCCAAATTCCCAACCCTGGCTGAATCAGAGGGTCCTCTGTGAGCACGTTTTGTTTCCCTTGTTGGTGGCGGTTGCTGAGCGCAGACGTTCCGGCTGGGATGTGTGAAGGGTCTCCTGGGGCCTGAGCGCGGCGCAGCTGGCTCGCAGGGGGCCTCTTTCCCGGTGAAGGAGACCCCGGCCCTGCCAGCCGGCTGGGAGCCAAACCTGGGTGGGGACTCGCAGCAGCTCTGAGACAGGGCAGGCATGGCTTCACCTCCATTTTGCAAGTGGGGGAACCGAAACGCTGAAGGGATGACAGGCTTGCCCTGGGGTCACTCAGCAAGAGGAAGGGGACCCAGAGGTCCTTTTCCTGCAAACCTCAACCTCCCACTGGCGGCCCACAAGGCCCTCCCCCGCTTTCTGCCCCTGGACCCTTGCACCCAATTCATTCTTTTCAGGAACCTTCCATGGCTCAAATGTCACTTCCCCAAGAAGCTCTTCCTTAACCCCCTACTTCTAAAATAACCCTCTGTATTAACTCGGGCCACCATGACAAAATACCACAGTCTGGGCACTTAAACACACACTTATTTCTCCTAGTTTGGAGGCCAGAAGTCAGAGATCAGGGTGCCGCCTCTGTGAGAGCCCTCTCGCGGGCTTGCAGAAGGCCCCCTTCTCCCCATGTCCTCACACAGCCTTCCTTTGTGGTGCATGTGGGTGGAGAGAACTCTCCTCTCTCTTCTCTTCTCATAAGGACGCCTGCCTGTCCTACTGGATCAGGACCCCACATGTATGACCCCAGTTCACCCTGGTCGCCTCCTCCTCGCAGACCCCATCTCCACACACAGTCACATTGGAGACGAGAGAATCTGGGGGACACTATTCGGTCCACAGCACCCTTTCACGGATACGCTGCCTGCCCGGAGAGCTGGGGTCCTGCTCACCAGCTCTCTGTGGGCACCTCGGGGACAAGTGCCTACCTGCAGGAAGTGACCATGGAGAGCTCTATCTAGAATTGGAAAACTCAGCATCACCCTTCAGCCTGAGTTCTCTGGGAACACCCACAGCCAGCCAGTCCCAGGCAAATCCCGGGGACCCCAAGGATGACACAGCAGGAGCCCCAAGGGTCCAGGGTGGAGTGGCCTGTGGGGAGAAACCTTCTGGGGGCCTGACCCTGGAGAGTGCAGAGTCAGTGACGTGAGGATGACAAGCAGTGCGTGCTCCATCAGCGTGGCCAGCTGCCAAGGACTGGGGGCCAGAACGCCAGGGGCACCATTTCCAGAATCAGTTGCCCAAATACACAACAACACGCCTGCTCACCAGGGTCACAGGCCGGAGGATGGACCGGCGTGCTGGAGAGCATCTCTGGCGGCTGGACTGACAAAGCAGGAAGAGCCCAAAGGCAATCAGCTCAGCCCCGTCCCCAAAAGTCACACCCGCCTGGAACCTCAGAACGTGACCTTGTCTGGAAACAGTTTTTGCAGATGTAATCAGGTAAGACCTTTGAGAGGGGACACCCTGGATTTAAGGGGGTCTCTAAGTCCTATTGCTGGCATCCTCATAAGAAGGGGACACAGCGGGGCGCCCGGGCGGCTCAGTTGGCAGAGCACTTGACTCTCGATCTCAGGGTGGTGAGTTCAAGCCCCACATTGGGTGTGGAGATTAGTTTTTAAAAAATCTTTTAAAAAGAAGAGGACACAGAAGCAGGGAAAGGGCCACATGAGGACGGAGGCAGAGAGCAGATTGACACAGCCACAGCCAAGGAACCCCAAGGGTTGCCGCAGCCCAGAAGCCGGAGAGAGGCCTGGGACAGATTCCCCTTTGGGTCCCCAGAAGGGTCCAACCCTGCCCACGCCATGATCTCAACGTCTAGACTGCAGAACCGTGAGAGAACAAAACCTCTCCGTTCATGGTTCTCTGCCCCGGCAGCCCCACGAAGCTCACTGCTGCAGGGCACAATCCACTGGAGTGGCACCAATTGGAGCCAAGCTCGGGGCAAGTGAGGACCCAAAAAGTAGACAGTCGGGAAGGGCCAACCATGGGGACACTCAAAGAACAAGCTAGTAAGGGTCCAGGTAGAGAGAACGGCCCATGGGGAGAGGGACAAAGGACAAGGCCAGGCCGGCTCCAGCGGGAAGTCACTGCAGAGGGGCAGGGAGGGCAACGCGGGAGCCCAGGCCAGGATGGCACAGGGGTGGCGAGAGCCCGGCTGGGGACCCAGGGGCTGAGGGTACCACAGTGGGCTCACCAGGCCGGGGGGCTCACCACAGCGGCAGTTGTAGGAGGGCCATCCCCAAGAAACAGCTCCCTGTCAGCTCGCGGGAGCACCCATCATGACCTCACACCAACCCCACCCCGAGGTCCTGGGGGTCACACGACGTGCGGCAACGCAGATGTGGGGTCTCCCTGGCTGCCTGGCTACATGTGCCTCCCTCTGGCCCGTGTCTGAGCACCACATTCTACAGGGCTGGGGTGGGATCTAGTGAGCAGGGCCCCCCGGGCAGCATGACTTCCCCCCACCCCCCACCCCCATACTGACCGCAGGGCCGCAGCATGTCACTGTCGGATCCACAGGGGGCCGGGCACAGCAGGCCAGGAGGGTCTAGTATCACTCGCCACCCCTGCCTTGTACAAGCTGAGGCAGGGGAGGCACAACGGCCCCAAGCGAGAGGCGGGGTCCACACACAGCCCGAAAGCCAAGCCCCGTGCCGCCAGCAGAGCCAACTGCATATGCTGGCCACCTGTGGCCATCACCTGGTGGAGGCCACTGACAACCCTGCACTGCTGAGGTTTCTTTTTACATTGCAGACATCTGCCCCCTGGTTCCACGTCATGGTGTCCACGGGAGAGGAGGCCGACTGCCCCACAGGGGACAGGATGACCGGTGCACGAGAGCTGCCCCACACCCCGTGTGTCTGAGTGCCGGGTTCCCGCAGCTCACTAGCGCATGCTCATTGTTGGCCAGCATCCCAAGACGGGCAGCCGGCCCTGGCACATGTCAAGGCCCCGTCCAAAGGGCCAACGGCAGCTGGCTTCACCTGTGACTTCTGGAAGCTCTCCCGGCCTCACAGGGGCTGCCCGGCCCTGGCCCGGCAAGAGGCTCCTGGGAGGTCACAGGGCTAGAGGGCTTGCAGCCAGAGGGGCTTCGAGAATGAGGCAAACTTCTAAAGAAGATCAGGCTTAAGTAAGTTACTTGGAGCTGCCAGTTATGACTATGTTCTACTGTTACTTGCTTTCTGGTGCTGATAAGATCTAGATCTCTGATATTTATACGTCCAAACCGCTTGGACACTGCAGCTCTTTCCGGGTTTTGCTTATCCCACAATTCATTCTGTGCAGCTAATTAAGCTGAAGAAGCCTGGGAATAAAGTTTGGAACAAGATTAATAAAGTTCCTTGCCTAGTAACAGAGGGGCAGGGGAGGGAGAGGGGTGTCAGGACAGTGTGAGTGGAGGGCACCCGGGGAGGAAGTACTTCTCCAAGAGCAGGGGCTCTGACCCTGATGCTCTCTCCATCCACACCCACTCCTGAACAAGTTTACTGGCTGCCATGACAAACAGCCACACACCGAAGGGCTTAAAACAACAGGAATTTATTCCTGCACCATTCCACAGGCCAGACGACTGAAATCAAGGTGTGAGAAGGACTGTGTCCTCCTGGCGGCTCTGACAGAGAATGTGCCCCAGGCCTCTCTCTCCTGGCTTCTGGTGGCTGCCGACAGCCCACGGTGTCCCTGGGCTTCTAGACACGCCAGCCCAACCCCGACCTCTATCCTCACAGGGCCTTCTGCTGGTGTGTCCCTGTTTTGTCTTCTTGTAAGGACACCAGCCTCTGGGTTTAGGGCCCACCCTACTCCAGGAAGACCTCGTGCTGCCTTGATGACGTCTGAAAGATCCCATCCCCATAAAGGTCTCATTCACAGGTTCTGGCTGGATGGAAATCTGGTGGCAGAGGGGGCCCACGGAGGTCCCATGCTAAGAACCTCCCACAATGGCAGCATCCTAAAAGCTCAAGCCCCAGTCTTTCTCCCATAGCCCCAGGGCCCCCCAGGTGGCGCTCTCCCCTCCTGAGCCTCCGTTTCTTCCACTGTCACCTGAGAGCTGAGGGGTAAAGCCAGGTGGCACAGGGATCCACCCAGCACGCAGCAGCCACAGCGGAAACAACTGGTGTCCTGACAGGCAGGTGGCCGGCAGTGTCTGCAGAGTCACTTGGCAGGGTCTGTGTGGAGCCTGAACAGTGTTCCTGCCCTCTGACCCCGTAATCCCACTTCTGGGAAGCTCTCCTGAGGGAGATCGTCCAAATAACAGATTTATGCACCAAGATGTTCCTGCATCATCAGTCGTCAGAGCAAGGAGCTCAACCGTGCTGCAGGCTCAGGCCAAGCCAGGGCGTAGCCTCAGCTCTGGAGAAGTGAAGAGGACATGCGCCCCAGAGCTGGAGGTGGATGGTGGGGGAAGCGCCCTCTGCTGAGATCAGTCCATGCGGGCACAGGCAAACTGAGGATAAGTCCGGGTCACCCCCATTCCGAGGACATCCCCCAGGGGGGCTGGACACTGAAGTACCGGGGGCAAGGTGGGAGGGCAGGGGGCTAGATGGGAGAGCAGGGAAGTCAGCAGCCCCATAAATGTCCCCTGGAACAGGAAAAGAATTCCTGTTCAGAACAAAAGAAGGGCTGTGGAGAGCTGTATAACTGGGGTGACAGAGGCCACCTGAGCTCAAAGTGGGGCCCAACACTCCATGGTATCCCCTACAGGACAGAGACGGACACAAACCCCAAAACAAGCCAATGCAATGATCTGGACAGTGAGTGGTTCTGTGAGAATGGGGAAGGCTCCCTAGAGACCATGGGGAGGGACACCCCAGTTGGATGGAGCTGCAGAAGGGCGGGACTTGGAGTACAGAGGCCCCACAGAGTTTGGAGAGGAGGTCCCCCCAACTCAGGCTGAGGGACCTAGGGAGTGGTAGGTGATCTCACATATGGAAAACTACTCATAGACACCTGCCTGCTGTAGTCAGAACAGAGGGGCAGCCCCTCTGAGCTCTGAGTAGCCCCCCTCCCCACCAGCAGAAAGGGCACTAGGCTGGGAAGGACAGGTAACCATGATAAAGCGATGGATGTGGGGGGCGGGCCGGCAACAGGGTTGGAGGCCCCGGACAGTCAGGAACATAGTAACAGCAAGATCCAACTGGTGCCTCCCCCTTCTTCATATGGGTGTTATCTAAGCACTGGATGTGGGTCAACTCAGGTACATGCGGCGGGTACACTTGTATCCTTGAAGGCTGCTGTCCGCATCCCCCACCCCTAGAACTTGGGATTTTGACTTTTCGCAGAAAGAGTCTTTACAGATGTAAATTATGTTAAGTATCATGGGATGAAGAAATCTTCCTGTGCTGTCTGGGTGGGCCCACAACCAACAACAAGTGTCCTTATAAGAGACACACAGGGAAGCACCTGGGTGGCTCAGTCAGTTAAGCGTGTGTCCGACTTCAGCTCAGGTCATGATCTCACGGTTCATGGGTTCGAGCCCCGCGTCGGGCTCTGTGCTGACAGCTCAGAGCCTGGAGGCTGCTTCAGATTCTGTCTCCCTCTCTCTCTGACCCTCCCCTGATCATGCTGTCTCTCTCTGACTCTCAAAAATAAAAAAAAAAATTAAAAAAAAAAAAACACACACAGGGACTAGGTCATGTAGAGACGGAAGCAGAGACTGGGGTCACATGGCATAGGAACACCAGAGCCCCCAGGAGCCAGAAGAGGCCAAGAAGGATCTTCCCCTAGAGACTTTAAGACAGCAGAGGCAGGGGCGCCCCGCTGACACCTTGACTTCAGATTTCTGTGGGATAATAAACTCCTGCTGTTTCCGGCGCCCCAGTCTGTGGTCCTTTTTACAGCAGGCCCAGGACGTGCAAACCCACGGCTCCCCTGAGCCAGGACAGATGCCATCATCTCCCCTTCCCAGGGGAAGCTGAGGTGACAGGCTCTGAACCCCAGGCTCACACCAGGAAACCCACCCTCCCCTCATTGCAGACAGCACCTCATTACCTCTTTCCCTTCATGTGAAAATGAAATTGAATTCCAGCAAGCACAGAAAACAACATACATCCACCCCAGCCCAAGACCTAACAGCTGTCACTAGTGCGTCATCTCGGACTCTCCTCCTGCAAAGTGGTGGACGAGGGGGCCCTGAGAATGCCGCCAGAGGCCTGTGTTTGTGCTTCCCTCCAGGTGATGCTGGATGTCATTACTGTCGCTGCACTGACTCCCGTCCTGCCCTCTGGGGGCTCTGAGGGGCTGATGGTCAGGTGGCGACCCTCTCACTCCACCTGGGCCCCGCATCTTCCTGCTCGGGAGCCCCTCTGACCATCCAGGGCTCACAGCTCTTTTAGGCATCCCAGCTCCAAAGGGTCCCAATGCAGGAAACACCAAACAGATAAACACATGCCCCAGGGTTCCCCACAAGGTCCTCTGTCCAGCTGGCACCAAGCCTATCACTGAGAACACTGCCCCGAACCTGACACACCCACAAACATCTGACACTTTAAACTGTAGTGTGGTGGCGCTCCATGTCCCCAGCCCCACAGCTGGGCAGAGCTCTACACTTGCTGGCCTTGGTAGGATGGACGCCAGCCGTTCCCAGGGCCTCCTGCATCCATCCCTGGCTCACAGGGGCATCGGGCAGGAACACTGGGGGAAACTGAAGGTCAGAACTAAACAAACGTATAAACTGTGGAAGAACCATTTGTAACCGCCCAAAGGTAGAAATGACCCAACAGCAGAGGAGTAAATAAAACTTGGTCTGTCCATACAGTGGAGTATCACTCGGCCATAAAAAGGAAGGAAGCACTGACTCACATCACAACATGGGTAAGCCTCAAAAACATCATGCCGAGTGAAAGAAGCCAGACACAAAAGGCCACGCAGTGTATGATTCATTTATACGAAATGTCCAGAGCAGGCAGATCCGCAGGGACAGAAAGTAGATTGGTGGGTGCCAGGGGCTAAGAGTAAAGAGGTGGGGGGAGTGGGGCTAATGGGGACAGGGGCTCCTTCTGGAGTGAAGAAAACGTTCAGGAACTAGACGAACAGGGCTGCCATACCATCGTGAATACACTATACGCCACTGAACTGTTAACTCGAAAATGCTGAATTTTATCTCAGTTTAAACACTGGTGGCTCCTGGCCATCCTTGGTGTTTCTTGGCTTGTGGCTGCATCACTGTAATCTCTGCCTCTGTCCTCACGTGGCCTTCTTAGAAGGACACAAGTCACTGGATTCAGGGCCCGCCCTACTCTAGATGATCTCATCTCCAGATATTTAACTTAGTTACATCTCCAAAGACCTTTTTTTCCATCACATATTCCAGGGGTTGGGGCCTGGACATATATGTTTGGGGGACACCATGCAGCCCCCTCCACCGGGGTTGCAGTAAGGCTGGTAGGGAGGGGTGTGTCCAGTGTACACATGGCCTGTGTCTGTGCCTAGCCCCACCCCTGGTCTGCCACTCCCTGGCCAGGGAGCACAGTTCAGTTTGTCATCACTTGGCCTCAGTTTCCCCATCTGCAACATGGGGCTGGGAGTGCCTCCCTGGCAAGATGGTGGGGCAGTCAATAGGGTCCTCACACAAATAAGTGTCACATGGTGCCTAGGACACAGTAAGCCTATGCACAGATACCAGGGGCCCACAGTGCATGTCCACAAAACCCACCGCTCTGCGCCCAAACTGCAGAGACCCCCACCCACATTCAGCTGAGCCCCTGGCCTCACCATAACCCAGGTACACCGTGTGCTTTAATGTAAGGTGGAGAACATCACTGTACCTCTTGGGGGGCCAGGGCCTCACTGATGGCCAAGGGACCTGCCTAGCAAAGGGTCTGCGGTGGGTGGAACTGTGTCACCCCAAAAAATGCATCCACATAACCCCTGTACACCTGGGAATGTGACCTTGTTTGGAGACGTCTTTGAAGAGGACATTAGTCAAGACAAGATCACGTAGGAGTAGAGTGGCCCGAATCCCATGACTGACTGGTATCTTTATAAGAGGAGGGGATGCAGACACAGACACAGGCCACACAAGGGGCCACAGACACGGGCCACACAAGGAGGCACTTGGAGACAGAGGCAGGGGCTATGGTGGAGCAGCCACGGGCTGAGGAAGGCCAGAGCTCCCAGAACTGCAAACAGCAAGGAAGGATCCTCCCCCTGGGAACCCTCAGAGGGAGTGCGGCCCTGCAACACCTTGACTTGGGACCTCTGGCCTCCAGAAGAGTGAGAGAATCCACTTGTGCTGTTTAAGCCCCCTCACACACATACTTTGTGGTTATTTGTTACGGCCGCCCCAGGACACTAAGACAGGCACAAACCCTACACATGCAAGTGTAGAGAAAACTCTGAACCGTGTCATTTCTCTGCCCTGACCCTGAACACACCCCTCGGTGTACACAGCCCCTGAAGCGTGCGAGCACGTCTCTATTCATGACCGAGGGAACGGACCCTTTGCAGCCTGATGCTGAATCTCGTCACCAACACGGATAACACACATCACCAGCCGGAATGATGGCCACTGGAAGCAAGCAGCCCCTCGGCCCAGGCAGAGAGCCAGGCAGGGATACTGCTTCCGCAACAGGCCCTGCATCTCCCTTGGCCTATCCCACCTTGAAAACCTCAGGCTGAGTTTCTGACAGGTGCCAGCCATGCCTCAGGGGAGAGGGGTCCCAGACTTGGCACAGAAGTCCGCGTTTTTTGTGCCAGGGGGTCGGCGCCCGCGGGCCTCCAGTATCACAGGTGCCACAGGGCAATCCGCCAGCAGCTGCCTTGGGCTGATGGCAAACAAATGCCTTTTGAAAAAGGCATCCACACGCTGACACACGGCCTTGCTCGGGTTCTGAGTTGAAACCACCTCTTGCGAGCAGCTCCTTCAATGCTGCCTCCCCCCAGGATGGCTGGCAGGGGCCCCAGGAAGATAAGACAAAAGCGAGATGCCCTCATTACCATGGGCCCAAAATAGCTTTATGCTCCATTTTTTAGACATAGCACAACTATGGAGTTACATAATAACAACGAAAGCCATTTTGTGGTCCAGACCCACTCTGTGCCCCTTGGGTGTCTGCCCTGAGCCCCCCAAACCCCCACATATCCTGGGCAGCCCCTGCTCCGGGGATGGGGACAGGGCAGGGCCGGCCCCTTCGCTGCTCACTGCCCTTGGACCACACACTTGGCCTGGTGAGACGGGCCCTGCACAGAACCATGTGTGGTCCAGTGGACACTTCCCAGGATAGGCCTCACCACGGAGGAACTGTCACCAGCCCAGGCCCCACCCCCAGGGAAGAGAAAGCGAAGACAAGGATCCAGAAAGGCGAACACCATGGTCTTGTAGGGATGAGACGAATGGTGGCTCAGGTGGCTGGACAGGCCAAATGGCAGAGAGGCTGTGAGGTCAGGCCACAGGGGCAGCCAGAACCAGCAGGAGCAGGGCCTGGGTACTGGGCTGGGGAGCTGAGGCCCCGGCAAGGGGGACACTGCAGCGTCTCCTCAGGCCCCCTGTTCCCTCTGCCCCTTGTCACTTCTGGGAGAAAATCCCAGCAGCTCAACCTCCAGGGCCACGTGTGACCCCCTCCCTGGCCCCCGTCCCTGTCATCTCGCACCAGGGCACCCACACAGCCTCCTCCCCAATTCTCCTGCCCGAAAGCTCTCTCTGCACACGGCTGCCAAGAACCCTTCCTTTCCTTTTTTCATTAATTGCGTTCAAATCGTCTCACCCCGTTTTAAACACATCAGTAGGTCGCCATCCTATTAAAAGTAAAACCCGACCCCAGTTTGGAAGTTCTGGAACAAGTTAAACCAAGTGGCCCGAGGACACAACAATTCCACTCCTCAGTGTACATCACAACAAAGGGAAGACTGACGCCTACATCCACACTGACACACACGTGTTCACAGCGGCCCAAAGACACAAACAACCCAGGGGTCCATCGATGGAAGAACTGATAAACAAAACACTGTCCAGCCATACAATGGGATGTATTCACTCAGCCATGGAAAGGAATGAAGCTCTGATACATGCTACAATGTAGATGAACCTCGAAAACATCTTGGGGAGTGAAAGAAGCCAGTCATAAAAGAGCACATGCTTCATGATCCCATTGATACAAATGGCAAGTTCATAGAAACAGAACAGGCAAGTCCATAGAAACAGAAAGCTGCCTTGTGGTTGCCAGGGGCTGGGGGAGGGAGTGGGGAGCGACTGCTCAAGGGGTCAGGGTATCCCTTGGGGGTCACAGAAATATTTCATAATGAGATGGTAATGGAGATCGCACAACACTGTGAATGTACTAGGCGTCATTCAGTTGCTTACTTTATTATTTTTAATGTTTTTATTTATTTCGGTGTGTGAGAGAGAGAGAGAGAGAGAGAGAGAGGGAGGGAGAGGGAGAGAGACAGCATGAGCAGGGGAGGGTCAGAGAGATAGGGAAACACAGAATCTAAAACAGTCTCCAGGCTCTGAGCTAGCTGTCAGCACAGAGCCCAACATGGGGCTCGAACCCATGAACTGTGAGATCATGACCTGAGCCGAAGTCGGATGCTTAACCGACTGAGCCACCCAGGCGCCCCTCAGTTGCTCACTTTAATGGTTAACTTTAAGTTATCTGAAACTCACGTCAGTGATACATAGATCATCAATGAAAACCAAACCCGACCCCATCGCCAGGCTGGCCGTGCCACACCACCTTCTCCCTTGCTGCTCCTAGAGATGGCCAGGTCCCTGTCCCCTCAGGACCTCTGTCTGTGCCAGCCCCTCCTCCTGCCTGGGCTCCCTCAGCTCTGGGAAGGGCCAAGCCCCCTCTTCCAAGAAGCCTCGCCTCACCGCGAAGCCTCATCTGCTCCCTACCCAGTGCGTGGCCCTGCCCCCTCCCTTGGGCCCAGGAGGACAGGAGAGGCATCCACAGCTACCTGGGGTCTAATGGGGCTGCCACCGAGGAGAGGAACATGATGTGTTCATACACACCATGTGCTGAATGCATACATGCACACACTCCCGGGTGCACACCTGTTCACAAATATGTGTGCTCACACACTGGTGAACACGGACATGTGCACATTCATATCCTCCCCTAGGACTGCGTCTTTCACATTCACACCTCCAGCTGGCTCCCACATCCACTCTAGCACCAGGCCCAGCCATCACCTTCTCCCTCTATCCACCTGGTCTGAGCCCCAGCATCTCTGGCCCCACAATGTAGACTCCTCCTGGGTGCGTGCCCAGACCAATTCTGCAGCCTCCCACCCTCCCTGCCACTGGTAACCAGAGCCTTGCCAAACTGCCTGGCTGAGTAGGTAGGTCCTGGAGCGCCTCTCCTCACTGGACCTTCTGGTCCTCGCTTCCCCAGCAGCCTCTACCAACACACAGATCCTGCGCCCCCCACGCACCCCTGCCCCAGGCTCCACTGGAGCCGCATCCCAGCCCCACCTCCAAAGATGATCCTCAGACCAAGGTTCCCCTCTGTGGGCCGCTCGAGGGTGGGCCGTGGCTCACCATGGAATAATCCTCAGAGCCCCCGAGGCTTCCCCTGCCTGCAGCCCAACATGGCCCTCAGCATCATCCCCCCTCGGCAACCCCCCTCCGCTCCACAAAGAGCAGCAAAGTGAAAACTACGGCGGGAAGGAATATCAACCACGGCAAACCCGACTGGGGAACATGCTACGGCGCTGAGCAAGGCTGGCTCATCACTCCTCTGCTGCAACAAACCGCAAAGCCCAGTCCCACTCAGACAGACACCAGCCCTGAGGGTCCATCTGCACACAGGCAAACAGCACTCTAGTCTGGGATATAAAAATACTGTGACAAGAGCAAAGGCGTGATGCCCACACACTGGGAAGTGTGGCAGAGCGGGAGGGCATGGGTGTCCCTGGAGGGCATCCGGTGATTGAGGGGGAAGCGGTATCCCCTGCTCTGTGGTCAGAGCCCTCACTGAGGTGTTGCTTCATGCACATATCTTTCTGTTGCGGGTTGAATTATGTCCCCCCAAAATGAGATGTCTAAGTCCCAACCACTGTACCTGCAATGTAACTTTGAAAACTGGGTTATTTGCAAATACAATCAAGTTATGACAAACCCATAATGGGGTGGAGTGGGCACTAACCCAATGATGTGTGTCCTTATAAGAAGCCAGGACAGACATGGGGCACCTGGGTGGCTTGGTTGGTTAAGCATCCAGCTTTTGATTTCAACTCAGGTCACGATCTCACAGTTTGTGAGATTGAGCCTCACATAGGGCTCTGTGCTGATGGCACGGAGCCTGCTTGGAATTCACTCTCCCTCTCTCTGCCCCTCTCTTGCTCATTCTCTCTCTCTCTCTCTCTCTCTCTCTCTCTCTCAAAATTAAATAAATCAACTAAGGGGAAAAAAAAAAGAAGATAGGACAAAGAGGAAGGCAGAGACTGGAGTGAGGTGGCTATAAGCTGAGGACACCCAGAGCCACCAGAAGCTGGAAGACGCAACAAGGCTCCTCCCCTAGAGCTCCCAGAATGAACCGACCAGCCCTGGTGCCACCTTACTTTCAGACTGCTGGCCTCCAGGATATGAGATAATAAATTCCTGTTGTTTTAAACCAACAGCTTTGTGGTCATTTGCTACTGCAGCCCCAGGAAACTAATAAACACAGTGCCTGAACTATCCCTGAACACTCCCAGGGGACCCTCCACAAGCCTGCCCTCGGCCTGTGTGCACCAAAGCCCAGGGGGAACAGGAGGGGCCCTGCCCTCAAAAGGCAGGTAAGGAGGGTGCAGGCAGCAGGCAGCAAGATGTGGTTGGGGAGGAAGGGTGCGTGGAGGCCCCTGGGGTTGTACCACCTCTCAGAGGTGGCAACGATGCCCCAATCACGCCATCCTGCAAAGCTGAAAACTGCAGAAACCCTTCTGGTGAGTGTGGCACAAGCCCCCAGCGGTGATACATCTGATCGGTGGATGGGAGGCTGCCTGTGTCTGTTCTCAGAGCATCAGTTTTGCTGTAAACAAATTACCAGGTCCTTACTGTGAGGCTGCCCACACTCTACTGAGGGTGCTCCCTGATGTCTGCATGTACACTACACCATTGTCCTAGAAATGGAACCAGTATGATTTCTGGGGCACCCGTGACCGCTTGCTTCAGATGGTCTGCCTGCGTGAATGGCTTGCCTAGCATCGTGGCACAGGGTGGAAGCCACGGGGGAGCTGTGTGGGCCCCGGAGAGCACTTCCACTCCGAGGCCTCTGGGTGGACCCCAGTGCAAGAGGAGAAGGCCAGCACAGGCTGCCCACAGGAGGCATGTGGCTGCTCTTTTCGGGGTGGGTTTCCACACTCACAGGCCCTCCCGCTAGGACAAGGAATGGACTGTGTGGGTACAGGATGGACCGTGTGGGAAGGGGGCACAGCTAGGCTGGGGACTCAGTGGCATCCAAAAGCAACCCCTGGGCACACAAAGGGGTTCCCCACTCCAGTCCATGCCCTGGGGCTCTGTCCTGGACATACTGTGTAACATCCCTGGACCTTCGCTTCTTAGCACACGAATGGAATATTCCAGATGCACCAGGACAGAAATCCTAGCCTTCACCAATTCCTTGGCCACTGAGCTAAGACTAACCAACAGCGAGCTTTACAGTTACAGGGCTATGAGCAAATGGCACAAACCTCGACAGTGTAAAGTAATGATGCAACCAATAAAATCCGGAGTGAGTGGGGGCAGAGGGGAGACCCACAGTGGGCACAGAGCCCTGGCTCCCAAGCAGGGGTGCAACCAAGAACATGGAAGATGCGGTTGGCAAAACCAGTCTGCTCTTGGAAGATGCTCTGGTGGGTCCTCAAAAGTGAAAGAGTTGCTGCATGAGCCAGCATGTCCACTCCTAGGTCCAGACCCGAAGAACGCAGGTGTCCAAACAAAAACTACAGGTTCACAGCAGCACTCGTCACAATCGTCAAATAGTGGAAACAACCCAAGCGTCCATCCTCGGGTAAGTGGATAAACAAGACGCAGTGCGGCCACGCGGTGGAATATTACTCGGCCATAAAGAAAAGTAATGAAGCCCTGACACAGGCTACGAGGTGGACAAACCTCAAAAACATCACCCTGAAAGAAGCCAGACACAAAAGGCCACGTGCTGTTCAATCCCATGTACATGAAATGTCCAGCACACACAAATCCACAGAGACAGCAAGTGGTTTCCAGGGGCCGGTGGGGGGAGGGATGTGACTGCTAACAGGGACCGAGTTTCCTTCTGGGGTGATGGGACCACACAGGGGTGGCAGTTGTACGACACTGTGAATGTCCCCGATGCCACTACATTGGGTCACTAAAAAATAGTGCATTTTATGTTATGTGAATTTTACCACAACAAAAAAAAATATAAAGGAGGCACCTGGGTGGCTCAGTCGGTTAAGCATCCGACTTCGGCTCAGGTCATGATCTCATAGTTCGTGGGTTCGAGCCCTGTGTCGGGCTCTGTGCTGACAGCTCAGAGCCTGGAGCCTGTTTCAGATTCTGTGTCTCCCTCTCTCTCTGATCCTCCCCTGCTCACGCTGTCTCTCTCTCTCTCTCTCTCAGAAATAAAAAAACATTAAAAATTGTTTTTAAATATATGAAATGGAATGAAAATGAAAAATGAAAAGAAATGAAAAGCATTCTCAGCGTCCTGGCCCAGGGCAACACGCATGCCAGCGTGAAAGTGAATGGTGGGCAGGGCCCAGAGTGTCTCATCCCAAGCCTGTGCCTTTGGGACAACAGCACAGGTAGGGGAGTGTCACCGAGGACGGTGCCCCACCCTGAGAGCAGTATCACCTAACTGGGAAGCCACTATGGCCCCACGTGTGTACCCAGAAGAGCATGGCCTGCAAGAGACCCTGGGCCACGCAGCCTCTTGGCCACCACACACCCCTCTCCACGCAGCCTGGGAATGGGTGGATCCACACGGCACCCATCCCAGGAGCGGCACGGCCCGCTGTCCATGCAGCCCGGGCAGCCTCAGGGCCCACTGGCCCACATCAGAGCCTGTAACCTGGCAGGCAGGAGCATGGTGGCCGCAGCTGCGGCCTTCCTGAGGTCTGAGAAGCATTTGAAAGAATGTGAACTGGTAGCCAACTTTTAAATTTTTTTTGAAATTAACTTAAACATCAGAATTGCTGGCTTCTCCTGAAACACCAGAAATGCCAACAACGTAGGGCCTGGATTCCTGGCTGGAGAACTGTTATCAGCCAGTGCAGGGCCAGGCATAAAGGCACCACGGGTCCCCTCACACCCCACACCCAACCCCGGGCTCCAAGAGGGTCGGCAAGGCCCGAGGTCACCCAGCTGGCTGCAGACCCAGGGCCTCCAAGCCTAGCTCATCCCCACTGCCCTCACTCCAGCTCGGCAGCTGTGTGGCCTGACCCAAGGCCTGGAGGGAGGAAGCCCCCACCCCACCCTAAGAAGCAGGCCAACTGGGACAGGAAGGTGCGGAGCTAGGATGCTGCATGTGGGCCAAGCAAGGCCCGGAATGCAGGTCTCACCCTGAGCCAAAACCCCAAAGAAATCCACTGTTGCCTGTTTAGCATTTAACCCTTAGAAGCCCAGCCCTGAGTGGATGCCAAGAGGCCTGCAAAGCCCTGAGGAGGGGACAGAGGTGAAGACGGAGGGGTCAGCAGCCAGACCTAGCCATAGGCTTGCTCAAGAGCCAGATGCTCCTGGAGGGCAGCGCACACTACACCCCTGCCCAAAGCACCCACCTAAGGGAATAGCTCAACACAGCCCAGGAGCCCAGGCTGCTCACTGGCTCCTGTCTTTGCCCTCCAGCAGTCACTGAAAATCCTGCATGTCTCGCCCAGCCAGCAGGGCCAGTCCCCTCCAGGGAGGGTCCACAGGGCATTGCCTGGGGCCAGCCAGGGAGACCTGGGCAGGCAGCTGGAGACAGAGGGAGCCCATCACCCAAGGGGGCTAGAAAGGAGGCTGGCAGGGAAAGCCAGCAGGCCCATGCTGGCTGGGGACAAGCTCTGCAGGCTCACAAGCTTCCCCCAAGCTCAAAGCACAAACAGGTCCTGGTGCACTCCAGGCAGAGAGACCAGTGGAAAAGGAAGAAGGCTGAGAATTTCCGAGTGAGAGGGCCTGTGCCGAAAACAAGCAGGAAATGGGGGGGGGGGAGCAGGCAGGTGGCCAGGGAGGGGACACTGGAGCTGGGAAGAGGACTCCAGGCAGGAGGCCCAGCGAGTGCAAAGGCCCTGGGGTCAGAATGAGCATGATGGGGAGGAGGACCAGCATGGAGAGGACAAGGGGGCCAGGCCTCCCACCAGTAAGCAAGGAAGTTGGGGGAGGAAGGCTCAGAGCCTCGTGAGACCTCGCTGAGTATGATGAGAAGCCACTGCAAAGATTTAAGCCAAAGTGACCTGACCACCTTCCCCTGCACAGTCTTCTGTGCTGGGAGGAGCCGGACTGTGGGGCCCGGTGAGGTAGGCAACTTGGGAGTAGGCGGCCCATCCCTGGCAGATGGGGCACACACCCGATGGGGATGGGACCCCTGACCCCACCGCCTCCCAGGATGGGGCCCATTGAGACATCTGGACAATTAGTTGCTGTCTAGGTACAAGGAAGACTGCCCGGGGGAGACAGAACCTGGGAACACCTGCCCCAGGGCCTGAGTGCCCCCAGGTCACACCCCTGGAGGTACCCAGAGCTTCCCAAAGGCTCTGAGGAAGGTGTCCACAGCCTCTCTGAACACAGCCCCTGCCCAGGACACTTTGACTCTCTCTCACACCCCATGCAGGTGCTAGACATCCTTCCTCCCGATGTCTCCCTCCTTCATATCCAGCCTCAACGCAGACCATGTGGCTACTATTATGAAAAGTGCTGCAGCTGTTCTCAGTTCCTGTCACCCTACCTGTTCCCCGAACCAGTGGCTGTGCCCACCGGCTGCAGACTTGCCACCGCCACGCTCGGACGAAGTCCATCATGCCTGTAGGAACATGAGGCCAAGCCAGGACACTCCCAGGATCCTGCTCGTTTGGGCTCTGCCTTCTCACGCACCTGCCCCCCACGCCCAGCCTCTGCAGCTGCCGTGCCCTCCTCTGCCAGGAGGCACCT
Source organism: Proteles cristata cristata (assembly GCA_017311185.1). Lineage (NCBI taxonomy): Eukaryota > Metazoa > Chordata > Mammalia > Carnivora > Hyaenidae > Proteles > Proteles cristata. The sequence continues at coordinate 30,585 of JAESUZ010003691.1, read as the reverse complement.
TCTCCTACCCCCTGGGCAAACCTCAGTCAGGGTACCGCGGTGCTCAGCATGGCTGCCCCATGCCCCGCCTGGCACCTCCAGCTCCGGACGTGGCTGCCACATCTGCACCTCCAAGCACCAAGCAAGCTCAGGGCCGGTACTGGTCAGACGTTTGTTGACCAGAAGAGCCTCTCCAGCCCGGCACCCATGGCTGCCCTCACAAAGGACACCCCTCCTCCCCTCACCCTGCTGCTCCTCCTCCAGCTTCTGCCTTATGATCCCCTCCTAGCTGTTTCGAACATGATTCTGCGAGGACTCAGGCCTCTGCCCCTCATGTGTCGCCCCTTTTGGGGAGGCCCTAAATGCCAAGTCAGCCAGCAGCTCCCGAGCGCCACCAGGCCCTGCCCTCAGAACGCCCTCCCATGCTCAGAAGAACCTCCTCTATCCCAGCAGCCCCCGCGGACTCGAGTCCTCCCAAATCCTACCCTCCACACTCCTGCTCCTCCTGGCCCTGGCCGATGGCACCATGGTCTTCCTGTGTCGCAGCCTGTGCCCCTCTCGGGCTTCCCACCCTCACTGGCCTGGCAGAGGCACCTCTCAGCTCCTGAGCCCCTCAGGACCCTGTGCCTCCCATACCTGGTCCCCTGCTCCCCCTGACAGATCTCTTCTCAAGCTCTTCCTAAGACTCAAAGCTAGTCTTGGGTCTGCCCTTCCCAACCCCATCAGCTAGTTTCTGGATCATGTCCAAGCTCCCCAGCTTGGCTCTTGGGGCCCTTCCAGATCTGACTCCCACCCTTCTCTCTCCTCTCTTGCCACTCGCCCATTACCCAGATTCACCTAATAGAACAGTCATGCCCCAGACAACCGCCCTCTAAGCTTCCGTGCCTCCATGCATGTCATTCCTGCTCTTCCCAAACACCCTTCCCCTCCCTACCTCCCTCCTGTCCCACCGCAGAGCTCTCCTCTTCCAGGCAGCCCTCCCAGCCTGGCCCCACCTCCTGTAGCCTCTTCTCTCCTCTAAGTTGGTAAGCTCCTCAGGGCAGTCAGCAGACACGACTTCCTCCGACAGAGCGCCAACTGCGTGCACGTGCAGTCCTAAGAACGATTCGCGCACTGACACAGATGACCTCCTCCACGAGTGCGTCTGAGGAGTCGGGACGGGGAAGCTGACAGACCCGGGCAGAGGCGTTCCCAGGGTCACATAGCTGGGAGGAGGACAGCAGGACTTCATGCTGTGAAGGTGGCAATACTGCCCAAAGCAATCTAGAGCCGATGCAACCCTTATCAAAATCCCAACAATGATTTTTGCAGAAATAGAAAAATCTACCATAAAATTCATATGGATCTCAAAGGACCCTGAATAGCCAAGACAACCTTTAAAAAAAAAAAAAAAGAAAGAAAGTTGGCAGACTCGCACTCCCTGATTTCTAAACTTACTACAAAGCTACAGTGATAAAGACAGTGTGGTACTGGCATAAAGACAGACACAGAAACCAAAGGCACAGAAAGCCCTCGAAATAAACTCTCACATACGTGGTCAAATGATTTTTGACAAGGGAGCCAAGACCATTCAAAAGAGAAAGGACAGTCTTTTCAACACACGGTGCTGGGAAAACTGGATCTCCATAGGCGATGAACGAAGTTGGACCAACACCTTATTCCATATATAAAAATCAACATGGATCAAAGGCTGAAAGCTAAAACTATAAAACTCAGGAAAAAAACAGAGGAAAGGCTTAATAACATTAGATTTGGCAATGACTTCCTGGCTGTAACACCAAAAGCATACTCCACAAAAGGAAAAATACATAAATTGGACTTTATCAAAATTAAAAACAGTTGTGTAACAAAGGACACAACCGACACAGCGAGAAGGCCCCGTTCTCATGCACCGCGAGAGAACATTTGCAAATCATAAATCGGATAAGGGATTAATATCCAGAACATCTACAGAACTCCTAAAACTCAACAACAAAAAACAAATCAAATATGGGCAAAAGACTTCAATAGACATTTATCCAAAGATCTACAAATGGCCACCTGCACATAAAGATGCTCAATGTCGCTAATCATTAGGGAAACACAAATCAAAACACAATGAGATACCACCTCACACCCACAATGATATAATAAAAAACACTATAAAACAATAAGCGTTGGTAAGGATGCGGAAAAACTGGAACCCTTGTACCTTGCTGGCGAAAATGTAAAATGGTGCAACCACTGTGGAAAACAGGGCAGTTCCTCAAAAAAATTAAACAGAGAATTGTCATATGATCCAGCAATCCCACTTCTGGGTACACAGACCCCAAAATGGAAGCAGGGATTTGTACACCCATGTTCACAGCAGCATTATTCACAGCGGCCAAAAGGTGGAAGAAACCCAAGTGCTGACTAAAAGATAAGTGATTAAACAAAATGTGACATATACATATAGCAAAATATTATTCAACGTAAGAAAGGAAATTCTGACACACGCTATGACACAGATGTGTACTCTAACACTGAGGACATTATGCTGAATGAATTAAGCCCGTCACAAAAAGACAAACACTATGAGTCCATTTATATGAGTGGTGAGATTCAGATAGACAGGAAAGGAAAACAGTAGGAGCCAGGAGCAGGGGGAGAGAGGATGAGGAATTAGTGTTTAATGGGGAGAGAGTTTCAGTTTTGCAAGATGAAAAAAGTTCTGGAGATGGACAGTGCGGATGGTAGCACCACAAGGTGAATGTGCATTATGCCCCTGAACCACACATCTAAAAATGATTAAGATCAGTGGGCCCCTGGGTGGCTCAGTTGGTTAAGCGTCCACTCTTGATTTTGGCTCAGGTCATGAGCTCACGGTTCTTGAGTTCAAGCCCCACGTCAGGCTCTGCACTGACAGTGTGGAGCCTGCTTGGAATTCTCTCAAAATAAATAGACTTAAAAAATTAAAATAAGGGGCCCCTGGGTGGCTCAGTCAGTTAAGCATCTGACATTGGCTCAGGTCATGATCTCACCACTTGTGAGTTTGAGCCTCTGCTGACAGCTCAGAGCCTGGAGCCTGCTTCAGATTCTGTCTCTTCTCTCTGCCCCTCCCCTGCTTGCCCGCTGTCTGTCCTTCTCTCTAATATAAATAAACATTAATTTTTTTAATTAAAATAAAGTGAAAGTGATTAAGATGATAAATTTTATGTATATTTTACCATAAATTTTAAAAAAAGGAACACTATAAAAAGAAAATTGGCACTATGGGATTCCTGCCCAAAACACACCACCTCAGCCCAACTGCAAGAAAACATCAGAAAACCACCCTGAGCAACAAAAAGAGCAGTTCTCATCAAGGGGTTGAAGGTCATGGGCAACAAAGAAACCCTAAGCAGTGGTCCTGGATCAGGGACCAAGGACACACGCCGACCAAATGTGACAATGTGACACAGGAGCCTGGACAGGATCCTGGGCCAGAGAAAGGTCACTGGGGGACATCTGGGGAAATCTAAAGGCAGTCCGGAGTCTAGTGAACAGAACCATGCTAACACTCACACTGCCATCCTGGTTTGCCCACCCCATCTGGGCACGTGAGACGTTCAAGGTGGTGATGAGGTACCGAAACAGTCTGTGCTTCTCACTAAACCCAAAACTCAAAAGAAAAAGTGAAGAGAAATGAATACGCCAACTGCCCCCCAAAATGAATCTGAACAGATGATTCATAAGCCGTGTGTTGGTATCTGTCACATGCCAAACCATGGCACACGGGTGCAAAGGGTGAGACCTGCCCTCACAGCTGCCCCATGGGGCGCCCTGACGCCAGCTAGGCACGGAGCTAAGCACTTTGGGTGGGGATGTCCTAACCCCACAGATGGGAAACTGAGACCCCGAGAAGTGGAGCCAGCAGAGGCAAGACTTGAGTCTGAAAGAGCCACGCGGCCAGTGGCCTGCGTGGGCACAAGTGGCCTCCAGCGGGGCCCTGCTATGGACCCTCAGGGCTCCTCCCTCTGCAAGTGCTGAGCCAGCCGTAAGGGAATTAGCATCTCCTTGCCACCTGCAGGCAAAGACTGAGGCTGCTGGGCCTACAAATCACTCCCGGGGCTGCGCATTGATTCTGTGATGATTTAATGAGCCGCTCCCGTCCTAATTACAGCTATCAAAGCCCGCCTGCCTGGGAGGAGAGAAGGGATGGAGAAAGCACGGTGCTCACAGGTGCAAGAGGACCCACAGAAGAGGGCAGCAGGAGCTGGTCTCTTCAGCTACTCGAGAAACACTGAACTTACAGAGAAAGGCTTTTTAGCCAGGCTGAGCGTGGACACAGTGACCCTCTTTGCGGGACATGCTCTGCCGCCCCATGTCCCCAGTCCTCCAACCCCCCCACCCCCGCCGAGGACGACAGGCTGGCCCTGCAGAGCTAGCCCCAGGCACTCTGCCTGGATGGGCCGACACTTCCTCCCAGAGATTTCCAGGCAAATGACCAGCTGGCATGCACCCACCCATCCTCTGCGCCCAGGTGAACTGTCAGATGCATGGAAGAAACAGGAAGTGCTTTAGATTTTCTGTTTTCAATTTTCATCAGTTTTGAAACATAAATGACTTCTATTTTTAAGGAAAAGAAGGTGTGGCAGAGAGCTTCCCTGCGAGCCCAGCAGGCAGGGAAGGCAGACTGCAAAGGTTCTCAAGGGACTCCACCCCTGGACAGGGAGCCGTAGGCAATGAGGGAGAGACCATGGAGCTTCTTAGGCTGTATCTGGGAATGCGTGCTGGTCCACTTAACAGCGGACTCAGGAAGTCTGTCCTTCCAGGTAGAAACTCACCTCTCTGGACAGAATGCCACACCCCAGCTTTGGGGTGAAGCTCCCATGACCAGTGGGGTGTCAAGCTGGGACCGCAGAGAAAGAGGAACTTACGTATGAAATCAGGACTCCAGGTCTCTGCTGCAAAACCACCTTTCCTCAGTACAGGGGCCAACAGGGCACAAAGTCAAGGCTGTTTAATATAACCCCCCACCCCATCATCTGCCTGGGAAATCAGATTCCCGATTCTTGGATGAAAGAACATCTGCCCAGTCAGCAAGTCCTGGTCTGTAATGAATCTAGCACCCATGACCTCTGTAGCGGGGGGGACCCTGCCCCAGTGGGGGGACCCTGCCCCAGTCCCTCTCAGGTCCCTAAAACTTCCCATACGGCAGTCAAAGGAATCTTTGCTAAACCTACATCTCACATCACAGCCCTGCGTGAAGCCTTCCCAAAGCACCCCAGTACCAGACCCTGACCAGGGCCCCCAGGTAGCATTCCCTGAGCTCCATCACGTCAGGACTTCCCTCTGCGACAAAGCTTCATGCTCTACATTCCCAGGGCTCATCCTCATCCCTTGGGCTCAGTTCAAACACCGCCTCCCCCAAGGGGTCTCCACCCCATTTCACTCTCTTAGAGGCATGACCTCAGGGCTGGGGACCAGCTGGCCACTGTTTCCTGTGGCTTGTTCAGCAAGGCATCCCCAGGACACAGCACCAGGTAGGTGCTCGATACATACGGACTGGAGAAAGGGGCCTTCCAGTCCAAATTGTGGCCACTGCACACAGACCTCACTGGGCAACCTTGACACTTCTTAACGCTGTCTCCCAGGGCATCGTGCTGCCCCAGGCCCACTGGCCCCAAGCCCATATGAGTCTGCAGTCCATCCCATAATACACCATGCATAATACTCAAACCTTCTCCCTGAAGTTGTTCAGGCAGATTAAAGCTCCAGAAAGACCGCCATGTTACCCACCTGGCTCCACTGCCCCTTGGCATCACGTTCCATAGTCCCAGAGTAGTAACCGGAACACACACCACATTCTTATTACTTAAGGGGGGGAAGCCTGACTCTGTGGTAGGAAATTGGCCCTTTTAAAGGACACTTGCACCCAGGCAATTCCAGAATGAACTGGAGACAGGCCTGCCCTCAAGGAGCTCACAGTCCAGTGTCTGCTTAGCACCTGCTGAATGCCCACTATGTGCCTGCTGAACTCCTGCTGAATGCTTGCTGAATACACACTGTGTGCCTGCTGAACAGCTGCATAAGTACTTATTGTATGCGTGCCAAGTGCCTGCTGAGTGTCTGCGGTGTGCCCACTGAGAGTCCGCTACATGCCTGCTGCCAGGTGCCCACTGAGCACACGCGGTGTGCCCACCTGCGCACCAACTGAGTACACACAGTGTGCCCACTGCGAACCTGCTGCCTGCACCCCTGCTATCTTAAGAGTACCCTGTGAGCGCACACCACGCTGTGCACACACCTCCACAATCTCAGCAGCAGCAACCATGTGGTGAGCATCCATGCACTGCCCCATTCCGGACATACTACATGCACAAACCTAAATCTGACCACAGTGCCACCAGAGAACACCATGACCCCTGCTTCACAGAGAAGCAGCAGAGCACAGAGGAAACTCACCAGGGCCTAAGCTCACCCAGGAGGAAGGGAGCAGAAGCCCAGCAGCTGTGGCCCTGGGCTTGGCACCAGGTGCTACAGAATCCCCCCACACTTTCTGTACTTTGTTTCCATCTGGCAAATAATAAATATTGACTCTCTATGTCCTTGGCCCGTGAGGCAGGCAGTGGCTTCCTTGTTTGTGCACCTGGACCCCCATCAGACTGGCAGCACCACAGCCACACCCAGCCAGGGCCGGGCACCCACCGGTGGCATTGGGCTGGATGTGGCAGCAGGAGGAAGGAGAGGGGGTCAGAGACACCCCAGCCAGAAATAGGGGGCCATTCCACCCCACAAGCTCCAAGGCAAAGTAGGACTCTCCCAACCCCACCCCTGGTTCTCTGGTTCGCCCATCGGTGAGCCCCCACCTTGCCCTCCTTCCTCTGACCTCCTTCCTGTCACTATTACCCTCTAAATGTCCCAAATCAGCCCTTCCTTTGTCCTCACCATGGCCTACCCCAACCTTCTGTACGCCCCCTCCCTGCTGCAGAGCACAAGGACACACAGGTGAGGCCACGCCTGGTGCGTGCGTGTGTGGGGACTAATGTGATGAATCTCTGATTTGCAAAAAAACAAGGACAACCTCCATGGTCCTCAACAGATGGGGGTGAACCAAAGTCCAGCATACAAAAGGGTCCCTCCATGCCTACGTTAAGAAAAGCATGAGCCCTAGAGAATCAGACACGGGTTCAAACCTAGCCCCTCCACACACTGAGCCACATCACCTCTCCCACCAGTTTCTCATATCTGCAGCAGGAAAAGCGGCAGCCCTTTCTTGCGGGTACTGCAACAACCCACTGGCCATATACACGTGGGCTCTAGCAAGTCTGGCTCCTGCCACTCCCTGCATCCGCATGTCACTCATGCTGCCATCCTGCTGGAACCTTCCATGGCTCCCCATGGCCCACATGCAGGGTCTGGCCCGGGGCCCTCCATGACCTGCCCCACCTCCCTTGCCGCTGCTCTGCCCCTTGCCGCTGCTCTGCCCATGAAAGTCTATGCTCCCAGAGCACAGGGTTCCAGGAGCCCGGAAGGCTCTGCTCCACCCTGACCAGCTGGCTGCACCCCCAGAGCAGCCTGAGAAGAGAGAAAATGTACAGGAGATTGGGTTAGTCCAATTCGGGTCAAACCCCAATCCATCTGTCTCTAATGCTCTGTGACATTCTCCAAGCCTCGGTCTCCCCCTCTATAAACCAGACAGGATACCACTGGCTGCCCAGGGGTGCTGTGACCTGTTACCAGGCTTGATGCTCGTATCTCATGGAACGGGGGCCTCCACCCGGCCCTTCTGTGCGTGGACAATCCTGGCACATCAAGGGTTGCAACAGCAGGGCTGCTCAGCCTCAGCAGCGCAGACACCTGGGGCCGGCTCATACTCTGGGGTGGGGCTGTTGGGGGTACCACGGCGGGGGGAGGGGGGCTGTCAGGGGTACTGCAGGTGAGGGGGCTGTTGGGGGCACCACAGGTGGGGGGGGCTGCAGGGTGTTGAGCAGCATCCCCACTCCACCCACCAGATGCCAATATCATAGCATCCTCCCACTCCTAGTCCCGACAACCAAAAATGTCCCCAGATGCTGCCAAATGTCCCTGGAGGCAGAACTGGACGGGGTGAACACCGGGTACCACGCATCTTTGATGCTTCCAGGCCACATTCCCACCCCTGACACCAGCATGGCATTTTCCAGAGGGTCTCATTTAAAAAAAAAAAAAAAATCCCTAGCACCAAGGACTCTGAATCCTGACCCCTGAGCTAAAACCAGAAAGCCCCCAGCACAGGAAGCAGCAGAAAAGGGCTGACACTTAGTCTTCCACAATACCTGCAATGGCCCAGCTCTGACCGAAAGAAATCTAATTAATTCCAACCAGGACCAGAAGGCCCACTGCAAGGACAGGAGTCACCTTGCACTGTACCCCTGGCCAGCTTTAGGAACAGTGACAGTGGAACACCTTCCTTGGCTCTATGGACCAACAAATACCACCGTGCCACCAACCTACGGCCAGATGGCTGGTTCATATCCCTGACCAAGGCTGACCCTCTGCCTCTGCTCGGCACAGCCCTGAGGACCACAGTGCACAGGCCTCCCGGCGAGGCCTGCACGACAAGGTGTTCAGGTCCCCACTCAGAATTCAGGCTCCCACCCTGGGTCTGCAGAAGCAGGATCCGGGGGGAGTCCAGGAGCTTGCATCCTTCATCTCACAGGTGGTTCAGAGGCCCCCTAAAGTGAGAGAGTAACCGCCCACCATCTTCCCAACCTTCCCTGTTGCTCTAAGTTAGCAGGTCTCAAACTGCGGGCAAGACTCATGGTCTGGGGCCGTAAACTCCTTCTACAAAGTGCCAGACAGTAAATATTTTCACCTCTGCAGACCAGGTGGTCTCTGTCAAAATGACTCAACTCTGCCATAGATAAGCCATAAACAAATGGGCATGATCATGTTCTAATAAAACTTTATCCAGAAAAACAAGCACAGCTTACCGATCCCTGGATTAGAGGGTTAAGAAATCATTTTGGTGGGTCCTCACTAGTGTTCTACATTAAACAGAGGAAACTGATTATATCAACTTTCCCCAGGGGTTGACAGGGCCAACAAAGGGAGGGCTGGATCCTTGGAAAAGGTTGTTTCGATTTTACGTTTGCTGCGGGGTGCTGGGATGCCACAAAACACAGATTTCTAACCATGAGTCACAGTCAAGGAAGTGAGAAGGCATGTTCGGGACTAAGCCCTCAGTTCTCATCCTGTCCCTCAGAGGCTCCCTCTCACCCTCCTCTTGCCCAGCAAGTGTTTGCGCGAGCCGATCTCCCTGGGCAGGCATGTGCTCAGGAGCGGAACTGCCCTTTATATGGATTCAGCAGGGGGTGCCAGGCGATGACGGTGAGCAGTGGTGGGGTCTGGCTGTTCTGGGGAATCTAGGAGGGCTTCCTGGACCTGTAGTGTGTATGGAACCACAGGGGTGTCCGGGACCGGGCATGAGCTCTGGGAGGGATCCTATGCTCAAGACCTCAGGATAGTGGGGGACACTCAACAGTCACCTGTGGAAAACGTGCATGGAAAGGCCAGAAACAAGGCTGGGGCACCCTCCTTCCAAATGACAACTTAGAAGCTTATCTCTTGCAGGCTGTAGAAGTGGCTTTCATAGGGAAAAGAACCATGGGTCACACACAAAGGGGCATGCAATGCACGCCAGAGCTACCACCTCTGTGACAGTGATAGTTAATGGCAGGAAATAAGAATTCCCAGGGCCAAGCTGCAGGAGGAGCACGGACTTAGCTACAGAAACAATCACCTCTCAGAGAAACCAAGACCCAAGAGGGACCAAGCATGCTCCAAAAAGCAACAGAAGGTTCTAGTCTGTGGTTTCAATTCCTTGTTTTGGACACGTTCTGTGTGACTGTCTCAGGGCTGAGCACCAACTCTACCTCTTCCCCGCTAGGACGTCACTCTGGGCCTCAGTTTCCCCATCTGCACGATGGGGAAGACAACACCTCCTCTGTGAGGGGGGCTGAGCATCAAGGATCAGGGATTGAGTAAAGGCCACATGGTGCCAGGTAGGGATCAGGAACCAAGAGTGCAGGGGGCAAAGTCTCCCACTGCCTTAGGGTACAGCCCCCCCCCCCAGATCCTCATGGCGCTCCCGGGCCTTGCTCCTGGTGTTATCCCTCTGGCTTAGTCACCACTGGCCCGGGGCCGGCAACCAAGTGAGGCTCTCCAGTTCCTGACAAGGAAGGAATGAAGGGTGCACTCTAGGCCTCAGTGGTAAAGGCCACACGGCCTATGTAAGTGGCCAGCGAAAGGACAGATATGTGCATCTGCAGACAGCCCGCAGGCCCACTGTCCCAAGGTGGTTTCAACAAGGCGCCCGGACTCCGCCTGAGCCCAGGGAGAGAGTGACCTCGGGCCGCCATCACAAAGGACCACAAACTGCAGAGTGTAAGACAACAGGACTTTATTCCCTCACAGTTCTGGAGACCACACATCTGAAACCCAGGTGTCAAAGGGCCACGTTCCTTCCAGAGGCTCGAGGGGAGGGTCTTTCCTGGTCTCTTCCAGCTCCTGGGGCCCCAGGCGTCCTCGGCTCACGGGCGCAGCACTCCAGGCTCTGCATCCATCATCGCATGGCCTCCTCTCCCATATGCGTCCACGCACTCTCTTCTCATGAGAAGACCAGTTACCAGATTCAGGACAGCCCTAAATCCAGTACGACCTCATCTTGAGTCCCTTACCCTGATTTCATCTACGTCTTTTCCAAATAAGGCTACAGCCACAGGTTCTGGGGGGCAGGACGAGGGCAAATCGTTTTGGAGTCCTGCATCCTGTTCAACCCGACACTCGGCGTGGCACTCACAAGCCGGGGAGCAGGAGGCTGCCGGGGCTTTCTGGGGGCGGGAGATGGCTCACTCCATCCTCCCAAACAGAGCAGCTCGGGGAGTCCTGCGCGCGCGTGTGTTGAGGCTGCAGATGGCACCAGACACTTGAAGCAGCCGGCACAGAGGCAAACGGTGCCAGAGCCAGGACTGGGGCCAGGACCGGGGGCGGCCTTCGCGCTCAGCTAACCCGAGCCACCGCTGCGCTATGCCTGCCGCCCAGGGACCCGTTTTCCTCCAGCCTGTGCAGAGCCACCCCCGTAACCAGGTAGGGCCGGGAGAACACCCTCCTTCGGTGCAGCCATAACCGGCAGCCCTGGCCAGGCCACCACTGGCTGCTTTGCGTGTGGGCTTTTTCTCGCCCAGGTGCTGCTCCCTGGGATACTTAGTGATCAATCACGTGCACAGCCTGCTGTGTCCTGAGAACCTGGCAGGCAGGTGACACACCCCATTCCTTCCCCTCACTCCCTCTATGAGATTTACCTGCACATCTAGCTGGCTCTGCTGCTGAAATATCACCACAAGCCACCGATCCTGGTCACGACCACAGACACCTCCCGGCTCAAGTCACCTCGCCCCAATCCCCAACATAGGTGCTACAGCAGTCTCTCACCAGCTACCTGCTTCCCCTCTAATGCCCTTGCCCATTCAGCTCACAGCCATCTTTGTGAGACATGAAGAGCCCTCGAATGGTGAACCAGGGAGTTACCCTATGACCTAGCACCTACCACATGACCTCCGTTCCTTGGTCGACACTCAAGGGAGAAGCACCTGCATCCACACGAGCTCCTGGGCATGTATGTCCATGGCAGCAATATTCACAAAGGCCAAGAGGCGGAACAACCCAAACGTCCATCGATGGATGAATGGATATGTGTAAAGTAGCGGAGCCAGAAAATGGGAGTATTATTCAGCCTTAAAAAGGAAATGACACACATGCCCAACACCGTGAATGTACTTAATGCCACTGAGCTGCACATACAAAAATGGTGAAGGTGGTAAATTTTATGATCTGTGTATTTCGCCACAATTTTTAAAGAAGGAACGAAGCACTGACATTCGCAACAATGTGGGTGAACCTTGAAAATGTCGCTCAGACTGAAAGAAGCCAGACACAAAAGGCCACACATTGTATGATTCCATTTACATAAAGTGTCCAGAACAGACAAATCCATAGAGACAGAAAGCAGATTAGTGGTTGCCAGGGGCTGGGGGAGGGGGCATGGGGTTTCCTGTTGGAGCGACGGAAATGTTCCCAAGTTGACTGGTGACGGTCACACAACTCTGTGAACATCCTAAAACCCCCCAAATGGTACACTTTAAGTGAGTAGATTGAATGTGTTGGAATCTGTATATCAGTTAAAGCAAAGGATCAGGCCATTCACCATCATGAACCTTCCCAGGGCCCCTCCCTCGGTGAAACCCAGGGCTCACCAAGCCACTCCAACCTCATCTCAACCCTTGTTCTCTCTACATGCCAGCCTCAGAGTTTTCTCATCTGTTCTCAGCCTCAACAAGCCCTTCCCACTTCAGGTCCTCTTAACCTGCCTGTCCCCTACCTGGGGAACTCTTCCCCAGTGTGAGGGGCTCCAACTCACTACCGGGGTGTCAGCCCCCCACCCTAGCCAGTACTGGCACATCGCTCTGTTGCCTCTCTCTGAGAACACCTGTTTTGTTCATTTGTAGGGATTCTCTCCTCTCCCCCCTAAAACCACACTCGCTCCCCAAGGGCATGGCCCTCACATGCTTCGTATGCTACCGGCTCCCCAGCATCCAAGATAGTCCCTGGACAGTCCCTGAAATGTGCTGCCGCAATTTACAGGTCAGGATTCTGAGGCACAGAGAGGTTGAGACCTGCCCAAAGTCACACAGCAGAGCACCACAGCCCTCCCTGCACCTCGGGCTGCCCCAAGTCTGAGGACAAGAATGGAATACCCATGCACCCACCCCTCTACCCTGCAATTTGAGAGTGGTCTCCCTGACATCACACCCCGTCCCAAAAGCAATTCTCGTTTTTGGGGTCCCTGTTCCTGGGTGAGGTGACAGCACGGATTTATTCAAAAAGGCTGAATGCCTGCTTTCACAGGGTACTCCCATGCCTGCCATCACCGAGGACTGTAGGCTGACACACGGGAACCTAAGTAGCCCTGCTCATTCCAAGAGGGGGCATGTCTTCTTAAAGAATTCACAGGAAGGAGCAGGTACCAAACCAGCCATGTCCCACATGTTCCCAAGCACAGGCGAAACTTCGGCATGTATAACAGGGCAAGGCCATGTGGAAGGCCGCCGCCACAGGAGGGCAGAGGGGGAGCCTGAGTCAGGTGTGTTCACTTCGCCTGCACCAGGCAATGCAGACATGCCACTTATCACATGGCCAAACGCGGCTGGAAAGAGCTTGCTCGTCCTGGCCCCAGCTGTGGGAAAAGCCATCAGCTGGTCCAAGACGGCACAGCCATACGGGTGGGTGCAGAGCTCTGAACCCTATCTGTCGAGGTCCAAAGGTGGCACCCCTGCTCACTCAACGTTTCCTCCAAGCTGAAGGATTTTTAGCTTCAGAAGTCTGGGGCTGGATCACTCTCTGTGGTGGGGGCCATCCACGGATTGTGAGGTGCTGAACACCATCCCTGTTCTCTACCCACTAGATGCCAGTAGCACCCCCACCCCCAGACGAGACAACCCAAATGTCTCAAGACATTGCCTAATGTCCCTGAGGGACAGAATCACCCCCAGCACAGAACACTGCCCTGTGTCACAAAATCCAGCATAAGCTCACCTCCACCCAGTGCGCACACCCAACTCCCAACGTGAAGGAAGACAACAGAGAGGGAGGAGGCAGACAGAAATGGTTCCCAGAACCAAGAGAACTGCTATCTACATATCTTCACAATCTTTTCTAAATCCATCAATAGATGATAGATACACAAACGTGGCCCATCCATTCAGTGGAGTATTACTCAACCATTAAAAGCAATGAAATTTTTCTTGATGATATACTACAATGTGCACAAAATGATTATGCTGAGTGAAAGAAGCCAGACGCAAAAGGCCACATGTTGTGTGATCCCGTGTATAGGAAACGTCCAGAACAGGTCGATCCATAGAGACAGAAAGCAGCTTGGTGGTAGCCAATGGCTGGGGGAGGGAGGAAGGGGGAGTGACCGCTCGTGGGGACGGGATTTCTTTCGAGGGTGGTGAAAACATTCTGGAATTAGACACTGGTGATGGCTGCACATCTCTGTAAATACACTTTCAAAAAACACGGATTTTTTTACGCTTCCAGCAAGTGACTTATACAGTACACGGACCAATAAAGCTGTTATTTTAAAGAAACCTTTTTAACAACAACAATACATTTCCAACTCCAATGCAGAACCCAGACCTCCGGTCGTGAAGACAGCCATGAGCCTACTGTGACCCCCTTCTTCGTGTCACACTACATACAACTGACACCTACTGCATGCTAACACACGCTACATGCTAGAGACACCATGAAATAGGCATTCCTGCCCTGGAAAGCCCTGCCTTATGGGGACACTCAAGATGCAAGCTTTTTTTCTTTTTCTTTCTTTCCTACTTTCTTACTTTCTTTCATTCATTCATTCGTTCACCAACCATCTCTTCCTCTGCATCCTAAGCAAAAACACGAGCTGCTGGAGCAGGAACAGGCAGCACCTGGTCCATGGTGAGCACCCCATCAATACGTGCAGAACATATACATGGAAATAGAGACACACACTCTAGCCTACACAGTCATGACCTCACAGAGAAACAAGCAAATAATTAGCAAATAATACGACCCGAAAATTGCACCTGAAGATCAGAGACTGAGGCTCATGTCACCGAGGTATGTCTGCCTGAGACAGGTCAGAGGCCAAATTCAGACACCAGCTATACGGGGGTCTGCAGCTCCCATCCAAACCCACCCCAAGGCCCCAGGGTGCAGGACAGAGGAGAGGGTCCCACCACTCTGCAGGAAGCAGCAGAGGCTACTGCCACCTGTGCAAAGTGGGCTCTCTTCCTTGAACCATAAGGACTTGCTAGGCACACTCGACCAAAGAGGACACTGAGCCCCAAGGAGCCTGGTACCTCGGCGCAGTCATCTGGCCAGGGAACCGGGCCCAGGAGAAAAGAAAGGCCTCCAGCACCAACCCTGCTCAGGGCTCACAGTGGCTTCCCAGGTGAGGTTGGCGGGTCCTCTGGTCTGCCCCTGCGTGCCATACACACCCATCAACCTGGAGAAGAACTGTCCTCCACCCTGGTCCTGGCAGGCCGGGAGCCATCCATGGCCAGCTGTCCCTTGTCTCAGTGGGAGGAACACAACCTGGTCCCCACCATATGGGCTACATGGGGAAGGGGTAGCTGTCTTCACTCCAAGCTCTAGAATGGAGCACAATCTGCCTTCCTGACCACCCTCAGCTACCCACAGGGAAGGACACCAAAACTTTCCCTCAGGTAATCCAGAAGAGAGAGATACCTACCCCACCTCAAGTCTGCAAAAGGGAATACCCATCCTTCTTCCAACACCCAAGGAGTGAAGGCACAGGTGACAAAGATGTAAAGACACCTGTCCCTTCAGATAGCAATGATGTGGGGGCCGCTGTTCCTCTCAGGTCGCAATGATGTGGGGGCACTCGTCCCACGCCAGGTACCAACGACGTAGGAGCATGCATCCCCCTCCCCAGGTAACAATGATGCTTGCGAGCAGCGCCCAGTTCATACACCTCAGTGTCATCCGGTCTCCCCTAGGTAGCAGTGATATGGAGGCACCTGTCCCCCTCAGGTAGCAAGGATGTGGGGACACCTGTCCCTTCTCAGGTAACCATGATGGGGTAGCACTTATTCTCTCCAGGTACTAACGATGTGGAGACTCCCGTCCTCTCCAGATAATAATGATGTAGTGACACCTATCCCAACCTCCAGGTAGCAATGATGTGGGGGCACCTGTACCCTTCCAGGTACCGGTGATGTGGGGGGCACCTCTCCCGCCCACGATGCCCGGGGCGTGGGGACACCTGTACCCTCCGGCTGTGCCAAGCCCCGCCCCGCGGCGCGCGCCCCGCCCCCGCGGCGCGCGCCCCCCGCCCCGTGCACACGCCGGACACGCGCCCCCTCCCTCCCTTCCCGGCCCCGAAGGGACGGCGCGGGTAGCCCCCTTACCCGCGCGGCCCGCGTCAGGCTCAGGTCCTTCATGACCTCCTCGAAGGCCGCCGTCTCCTCTGCCTGCTTCTGGTTGTGCAGCGCGATCTTCTCGCTGAATTTCCGCGGATTGTTCGAAGTCGCCATCTTCTCGCCGCCACCTCCTCCTCCTCCTCCTCCACCTCCACCTCCTCACCCCCCCACACTCGCCAGCGCCACCGCGCAAGCGCCGGCCGGGCCCGCGGGCGGCGGGCAATGCGCAGGCTCCTTGGCGGTCGTGAGTGCGGCGCAGGCGCATGAGGGTAGCGCGCGGCGCGGGGGCGAAAGCGCATGCGCACGCACCCCCCCACCCACCCCCGGGACGGTCGTGTCCAACAGAGGAGGCGGGGGGGAAGAGTAGGATTTGGGCACATGCGTAGTGAGGAGACTCCTGGCCCGCTGGACAGCGGCCGCCTGGCTATTGGACATGCATGGTTCGCGGACCGGCTGAGGCGCTGGAGCCCCCAAGAAGGAGACCGCCGGACCCAAACCCTCCCAATTTACAAGGATGGGGCCAGCAACCCACAAGGACAGGTAGCATCCCGAGGCTAGCCGGGCTCGGACTAGTTCAGCTTTGAGACCAGTTGAAGGAGTTGCTCATTCATCATTCATTCATTCATTCATTCAACGAGTATTTATTGAGCGCCTGTATGTGCCAGGCACCCTGGGGAAAAGGCGGGAGCAAGCAGACGTAGTCCCTGACCTAAGGGGTGCGCAGTTAGGGAGGGGAACAGAAATAACCAACAAATGACCCAAGAACGTTTCTGATGGAGATAATTGTGATGTGGAAAATAAAACTAGTGGTGGACTGGCAGGATATTGATGTTAGTGAGGGAGATTCCTACCGCCACCACTGTCAGAGAAGGGTGGGGGGGAGGGCATTTGGGCTGAGTCCTAACCCTTGAGAGGAGCCCCCAGCCCCAAATCCCAGGCATCGTCTTTAACACCTTGCTTTCCTTTTCACCTTACATTTGACCAGTTTCTACTCTCTGTATCCTCAAGCCCAACGAACCAGAACTACAGGGCTTCAGCCTCTCTCTGCAAATTTCTCCAGTCTAGTCTTACTGAAGGAATGCAGCATTGCCATGGAGTGCTAAAGGAAAGGTCCAGAAATCCTACCCAGACCAGACCCAGCAGTGAAAAGGGTAGCAAGATCTTCCTACTTGGCAGGAGGGTGACCCAAGGAAATAAGAGCTTCTAACATCTAACTGTCCCTTCCCAAGCAGAGGGACCACAACCACCAATATCAAAAGGTTTATATTCGGAAGGCTTCAGAGGTTTCCAAGCATGGACAGGGCGGGAGCCAAGAGGGGCAGCTGGAAGAATGTGGGACACTTCTAATTGAACAAAAAGCACTTTTTACTAGGGCAAGGGATGACTGGAGGGGATGCTGGTGGTGATCACAGGGGGACATGAGTACTTTATGAACATGCTTTTATTTATACATTACAACAGTTTACGGAACTGTCCGTATTAAGTATATATAAAACATAGGTTTTTTTTAAAGTTTTTTTGTTTTGAGAGAGAGAGATAGACATCGAGCCAGGGAGGGGCAGAGAGGGAGAGAGAATCCCAAGCAGGCTCCACACTGTCAGCACAGAGCCAAGCATGGGGCTTGAACCCACAAACCATGAGATCATGACCTGAGCTGAAACCAAGAATCAGACACTTAACTAACTGAGCCACCAGGCGCCCCTCTACATAGGTTTTACTTTGGAGTTTCCTGGGCACTGCCACTACTTTATTTTATCCTTTTTTGTGCATATGGTGTTGAGCACTTTTGTGGACTTCTAACCTTTTTCCCTAACAAGCATCTGCCCTCCCCTTTTGGGTACCAACAACCAACTGCCTTTCGTGGAGCACTCTGTAATATTCAGTCCATGATGTGTGGATGGGGTAGGCTTCACTCCCCCCTTTCCCCACAAATACCCCATCCCAAGTCGGAAGTCTGCCAATCGACAGAGCCCATTGCTTTGCTCTCACAATTGGTTCAGGGCAGGCATGTGATCCTGTTTACCCAATGAGATGCAGTTCTGGAAATTGTGCTTGAACCACGAGAAAGAAAAGCATCCTTTTTGCTTGGATGGCTGGTTTGAAAGCTAACACAAATTTGCAGTGCCAGAGGTCACACTTGAAGACAGGTGACCCAAGACAGAGAAAAACAGAGCCAAAGGTAGAGACGCTGAGCTCCTGGATCTGGCCATGCCTGAATCCAAAAACCCCTGCATTATCATTTACGTGAGCCAATAATTTATTTTCCTTTTTTTGCTGAAGTCATTTCGAAGTCCGTTTTCTGTCTCTGGTGCTGACTGAGACCACAGCCTCTGGGAATCAGGTACAGAGCTGGGCATTCCAGTTCCAGCCACCATCCAAAAAGATTGGAGAGGAAACAGAGACAGAGCAGGATGGCAGTTGTCTGTAGCAAGTTGAGTGCCAGAGCCAGGCCTCAACCTCAGGGTTTTGTAAGGTTTAAATGATGTTAATACATGTCAGGTGCCAGGCTTGTAATAAGTGGTCAAAAATTGCTGGTTACCCTGATCACTTACATATATGTCTGCACCAAGGCAGTTTCTGGGCAGACAAAATAAAAAAATAAAAAAGATTTGGTTGGTAGCAGGGGTTATCAGGTCACCAAACCGGGCCATACCCGCAGAGCAGAGGTGAAGAGCCAGTGCTCACCCTCCTCACCCCCATTCACCCCACAGCCAGGCGGTAACTCAATCTGTCCTAAACCCTGGTGATGAGTCAGAGGAAGCTGTGAGCCTGCTTATTGCGCAATGGCCGGACAGTGACCCGAGCCCTCCCCCAGCTCCATTGACCCCCAGCCCCGAGAAAGGCAAGGCTGAGGTGTCTGGTGACCAGGGTGGAACCCAGCCCTGCCGTTTTTGCTTTCTCCCTCATCAAAAAAAAAAAAGCTGCTAACACTCGTGTGGTCTGGGTGGGCTTCTCAGAGCAGCCCAGGGTCTCTGGAAATCAGGGTGGGTCTCATGCTCCCCATCACACTTACGAAAAACTCCACCCTCCTCCTGGTGACTCAGGAGGCCCCTGTGCCCCTTCCCCCTCCCTGGCTTCTCACTGCAGTCACTCTCTAGCCTCCTTGCTGCACCACCTCCGGATCTTCCCGTGTGCTGTTGCCTCTGCTGGCTGCTTTTTCATTGTTGTGGCCCCATCACAGCTGGCACCTTCCCATCTTTCAGGGCTCTCCTCTGAGACCCTCCCTGAGGGCCCATCTGAAATATGCGGCTGTGTGCGTCCCATGACCCAGGAGCATCCCACTCTCTGAAGACACCTGTTTCTAGGGTCCTATCTGCTCCCCACAGGACCGACTGAGATCAGAAGCTGAAAGGATGGTCACCCGCCCTGAACGTTCCTGGGCTCAGGTTCCCTGTGTGATGCAGAAAGGACACAAACACACCAATTCTTTAGTCTTAAGGCTTATTTTCTGTCCCTTGAAGGGCCAGAGCACTTTTAAGCCTTTTTATTCTTTTTAAGTTTATTTATTTATTTTGAGAGAGAGAGTGTGTGCGGGAGGGGCAGAGAGAAAGAATCCCAAGCATGCTTTGCACTGTAAGCATCGAGCCTGATGCAGGGTATATATATATATGCAGGATATATTAACCTGAGCCGAAATCAAGAGCCAGATGCTTAGCCAACTGAGCCACCCAGGAGCCCTAAGCCTCATTTTATACTTGCCTGTTCATTCTGTTTTCCTGGGTCCCAGAGCTAACACAGACCTAGGCACAGAGGGAGAATTAGGAAGGGTCTGTTAAATGAATCATTCTCTGCCTGGGAAACTCCTATTCATCCCTCAAAACCCGCCTCAAATACTCCCCTCCTGAAAGCCCATCCTCACCTCTAAGGAGAGTTGTGTTCCTCGCTCTAGGGTCACCCAGCCCTGGGTCCTTCTCCAGCCAGTCCTGACCTCAAGGGGCTGGGAGTGTCCAATTGTTGGATAGTTTCACTTTAGTTACAAAGCACATCCAAGTGTGAGGTAAGAAGTGAGTCAATTTAAGCCGCTTCCTGCTGGCTACAGGATAGAGTTTTCTCTCCTCTGCTTCAGAGCTCTCCTTAGCTCTGTTTGTTCCCAGCCAGCTTCCGCAGCGTCCTGTCCCACTGTTCCTTTCCTCACATCCCCACTCCCCCCTTGCTGCGTTCTGCCTCAGGGCTTTGCTCAGGGATTTGCCTCCCTGCCTAGAATGCCCTTCCTCGGCATCCAGACCATAGCACTCCTCAACATGACGCTTCTTAATACAAGCTAAGTTAAAACTGAAACCCCAGGGGCACCTGGCTGGCTCAGTTGGAGGACCACAGGACTTCTGGCCTCGGGGTCGTGAGTTTGAGCCTCACGCTGGGTGTACAGATTACTTAAATAAATGAAACTTAAAAAAAAAAAAAAAAAAACCTAGGGGCACCTGGGTGGCTCAGTTGGTAAAGTGTCCGACTTTTGATTTCAGCTCAGGGCATGATCTCATGGTTCATGAGTTCGAGCCCGACATTGGGCTCTGTACTGACAACGTGGAGCCTGCTTGGGATTCACTCTCTCTCCCTCTCTATGCTTCTCCTCCTCTTGGTGCTCTCTCTCTCTCAAAATAAGTAAATAAACTTAAAAAAACAAAAAACAACAACAACAAAAAACACATCTAAACTCCTGAGCATTCTTGTGTGGTCAACCCTTAGGAATTCTCCAGCTGTGTGACAACAGAAAGGTGACTCTGAGCCAGGCTGTCCTGTGTTAAATGTGGATGGTGCTACTCTTTACTGCAGGCTCTTGGGAAGATTAAATAGATAATGCGTGTAAAGCACTTAGCCCAGCGCCTGCTTCCTCGCAAGCATTCAATAACTGTTAGGAAAGAAAACCCTACCTCGAGATGTTAGTTTTCATGCCTTGCTTTTCTGCACTGCCTTATATGGACTCTCAGTCAATCCGGGGTACCCACATCGGGTAGAGGTGAATTCGGGCCATCAGAGCGGGAAGGCAAAGAGAAAAACGATCCCGGTCCCGTCTTTGACTTCCAAACCAGGCCCTCATCAAAGTTTTGAAAGGCAAAGCAAGAGCCAGGTTTGATTATGAAGCAAAAAGAGAGAACCTGAAGGCAGCCAGAAATGCCAGACATGGAACTCACCCTTTACCCTTGAGTAGGAAGAGGTTAGATGAAGACCCAGCCCCCATCGCGGGCTGAGTGTAGGCGAAAGGGGGGACAGGGTGGGCTGCCAAAGAGTGAAGGAAGGAGCTGGAGCCGAGGGGGCAGGAATTGCAGTTCCTCCCTGGCAAAGCCCCTGCTGAGGGGATGCCCGGGGTAGGCCTTCCAATGACACCACCGTGCCTTGAGACTTGGACAGGCTCCAACCAAACTCCCTGCACAGACCCCCTCCTTGCAGTCCTAAAGCCCAGAACACTTACAGCCCCAACCTACCTGCCAAAAAAAAAAAAAGAGGGCTGTCCACCAGGGGGGAGATTGGCTGCAGGAGCAGTAGACCAGGCTTTTCTTTTTGGTGGCCCAGCATCTGAGTCCCCATCCAAGTCTTGGGGACTCCCCATATGCCAAGAAGACCTTCCCACACTGACACCAGAAGCCCCCAAGCCAAAAGTATGAATGATCAAACCAGTTGATCTGCTCCCCCTCGGTCTCTGTGTCCTGCCCTTTGCAGCACTACTTCATAGGTCTTCCTTCTTAAGTCTGAGGCTATTTCCCCAGTGCTGATTTTGGACTTGGCCATGTCAGTTGCTCTGGCCAAAGGCATATGGGCAGAAGAGACAGTGTATGACTTCCAAATCCGGACCTTAGAAGGCTCCCGTGATTCCACTCGTCCTCTGATACCACTGTAGAACACATATTAGCTAGCTGCTGGTCGAGGAGACAGGTGGGTCTGTGCTCCTGGATAGTCCACAGCCTTGCACCCAGAAGCAGAGAATGCCCAGCCGATGGCAGCCGAGAACAAGCACCTTTCAGCCAAGTTACGGACACGCAAAAAATAAACATTCATTTTTGCATGCCATTGAGGCTTGGGGTTGTTTGTTACCCAGCAGTAGCAGCTAATACACTGATGTACTCTTTTCCCCACTCCCCAGGCAGCTAGGGCATATTGACACGGGACATGGGCTAGGCCAACAGGACGTCTGCACTCCAGAACAAGTGGTACGAAGAAATAGCATCGAGACAGGAGCATCTGGTTTTTAGGGGCCGGTAGGGCTGAGTGTCAAGGGCAGACGACAGTGCCCACTGAAGCATCTAGATTCTGTGGCAATGGAGGAAGTGTCCTCACCAGCCAGCTCCCCGGCATGATTTCAGCTGATCGCTCTGGCTGCCTCCCCCACCCCCCTTGATTCCTACTGTTTTCTGAGCCTGGTTTTTCAGCCCTCCTGCCACTTCTGTGAGCAACCGAACAGGCTTCCAGTGCACTTTTGCTATTTAAATTACCCAGAGGCAGTTTCTGTTGTTTGCAAATAAAAAGCCTGACGTCCATAAGGTGGGGAACTCCCTGCATGTTACATTCATAATATAATTTTGAAAGTGTTTGGGTTACAAGTATCAGAATATCTGACCCCTAGTATCTTAAGCAACACAAACATTGTGATTTCTCATAAAAAGGAGTCTGGAGGTCAGAAGTTCCAGGGTGGGACAGGTGGCCCTGTGATTTCAGGGCTTTGGGAGATGGCATCTCTGCACTCGCATAACTTGCTCCTCATGGCCACAAGATGGCTGCAGAAGCTCCTGGCATCATGTCCTCACAGGAAGTAGTAAGGGAGGAAAGAGGGCAATAAGGCCTCTCCCGTGTCCAGAAACCCCCAACCCGATCTCTCCTTAAAGCTTGCTGGCCAGATCTGGGAAATGTGCCCAGATCAAAAACAACTCCGGCAAAAGGCATTGCCAAGAATGGCTCAGCCAAATCCTAAATTAACCCCCAAGGCTGGGCATGCTGTTGCTGGCACCAAATCAGAGCTCTGTTGGTGAGGAGGGAGAAATGGCTGCCGGGATGGCAGTAAGCAGGGTCGGCCACAAGACATAAGCTGGGGCCTTGTAGGCAGGGGCGCGGCTTCACGGCCCTCTTGCCCTTGGGATACACAGGCAGATGGTGCCCGTGGACACTACTCCCGCCTCCCCATCCCAGGACCTCTCACTTGTGCAGGAAATATGCGGGCTGTGCCTCCAGGGCCAGGTGCCCCTAATAAAACCCGTGCACTGAGGCTCCACCATGAGAAGCAAACTCTCCGGGGCCTGTGAGAACACAGGAGATGGAGCTACGTTCTCGGAGACAAAGCCAGGGGCGGGTTTCCAAGCTGGCCAGGTCCGGGGCAGATTCCCACCTCACACAGCTCCCTGGAGGCCCCCTTGGCCTCGCTTGCTGCGAGGCCCCAGAAGTCACACTTGGCCTGCCTCTAGCGGGCCTGAATCCCACCGTCCCGGGAGACAGCGTTTTCCCACAGCCCGAGCCCAGGTGTGGAGGGAGGGCTCCCGCCGGCCGCATCCAGGGCCTTGGTGGGGAAGCAGGACATCTGGAAGCAGGCGGGCTTTCCCCAAGCTCCGTCCCTACACGCAGTGGCTGGCCGTTCATGGCCCAAGCCGTCCTGGACGAAAGGTGAAGGGAGAAGATGAGGGGACAGGCTTCAGAACCCTTTAGGGTACCATGCAGAGGCCCAGGCTGGTACAAGAACGAGTGTGAGTGTGTTTGTGTGAGCAAGCACGTATGCCTGTCATGCAGCGTACGAGGAAGGCTCCGTGTGAACACCAGTGTGACCACGTGAATGTACATGTCACAGTGCACGAATGCAGGTGTGCATGTGAGCTTAGGCCTGTGCGTGCATTTGTGCATGCGTGTGTGTGCAAATGCGTGTTCCGCCTTTCTCTGAAGGACACAAACGTTCACAAAGTGAAGATTCAAGCCAGTTTCTGCTAAATTAAAAACAGCTTTTTTGTGTTTAAAGTTTACAATACGAAAAATAATTTTCCTTTCTTCCGGGGGGGGGGGGTGGTGAAGAGGGAGGGGCAGGGGGCCCCTGAGAACATTCCATGAACCAGCCCAGACGGTTATGCACAATCGACCCGGTTAGATACGGCGGCGCCCCCCAACCCCACCCCCTGGGCCGGCACCCCTGCCAGCTCATTGGGGACAAGATGTTCTGAGGTGTGAGCTGATCTGGGGGGACTTGCAGCTGGCAAAAGATTCTCACTGCCCCCCTGAAGGGGCCATGCCTCTAGCAGGGAAGGATTCTCTTTGGGGGAGCTCAGGTTGGGGGGGGTGAAAAGGGACTGGAATGTTCTGGTAAGTCCCCAAGGGCCTCTGCTTTCATTTCAATGCCCCTGGCAGCATGGGCTCCTTCCTGGTTCCCAACCAAGTTTTTATTTCAACACTGCCCCCCACCCACACATCCGGCCTCACTCTGGGGCCCCGAAGGCGGCCGCACAGGAGCACCAGGCCTGCGGGTGCCTTTTCAGGGTGATCCTGGAAGCCTCCCCTCTCAGAACGCCACCCATGACCAGCAGGGATTCTCCACCAACACGCGGCCCGGTGCGTGGTGAGGCTGGCCGGGGGAGCAGGGGCTGGGGGCAAGTCACGCAGCTCTTAGGCCCATCTGGAATGGTGATGACTTCATGCTTCCTTTAGGGCTGCCCTGCATCTCCCCCATCACGGCCTGCAGGGAGAGGGGCTCCCCGGCTCACCAATCACACACCCCAGGACTGAACAGATGGATACAACCTGCCAGGAGCTGGGGGCTGTCTGGTGGCAGGGGGCCAAGCCAGCAGGCACATGAACAACCTGGAGAGTCTCGCCAAAGGCCACCCAGCCCAGGGCAGATCTGTCCTCTCTTCCAGTCCCCCGGTGGAAGTTCTGGCCACACTTCCTACTGCCCCACGCCCCTGAGCCAAAGGCCAGCCCCTCTCCCAGCCCGTCTGTAATGCTGGAAAAGGGTGAGGAGGGGAGAGGAGCCCCTCACCACACAGAGGACGTGAGGAATCTGTGACCCATCAGGCTTCACAAGCTCAGCGTTGGGCCCACTCCATCTCGTCACCATAACATTTTTATTAAATGAAGGAAAATATTAGGAGATGACATCTGCTAAGATATGAGGTTAATTCTTTACACGGTGAGTGGGTCACAGAGACACAACATCAATCGTCCGTTAGCAGCAGAAGAGACACTTTAAGTTGCCCCAAGGGTACAAATCCCATTTATAAGACAGCAGTGTCGGTCTCATAAAAAAGCAAAACAGAACCAAACCAAACCAAACAACAACAAAAACAACTAAAACAGCAAATCAAATCAAATCAAAACAACAACAAAAAAACAGCTTCGGAGGTTTGACACCAAATCAAATGCGGCCAGAGACGCTGCAAAGCCCCTGCAGGGAAGAGGCCTCAGCACCCGCCTGGTCTCCCTTGCTGAGGGCACAGGCCCCGAACATGGATGAGTGGGGTGGGGTGCAGGGCTGGGAAAAGGAAGAGAAAAAAAGATCATCAGATTTGTGGAATGCAGACGCACGGAGAGATTCTAGAGCAGGTGTCCCCCGAGCGTGTCGGCCCACTCCTCACCGAGGACCCATGACACGCCCGGCGCCATAGGAGGCTGGCGACCATAAGGACGTCTCTGAGAGCCGACCGTATTCTCTCCTTTTGGAAGCAGACAACAGAACACACCAAAGGTGTCGGGACAGGAATGAAGATGGTGCAGGACCCTCTTCCAAGGTCGCCCTTCCACCCCAGCAGCTCAGGCTTATTGTAGGCAGAAACATGCCCACCCTTGAGGTTAAGCCTGAGCTGGGTGCACCCATGCCAGCTCACCAGCTCCTGGGGGGTCCGTGTGCTACAGAGTTTTGGGGGTATGTTTATTTTAAAAAACACACAGTGTAAGAACTTTAGGAAGGGGGTGGGGTGCAAACCACAGATTTGGGGATCGATGCTAATGAGCTTGCATCCAAATGTCTGAGACCACCAGGCCAGGGAAGGAGAGAGAAGTGGGACATAAGCCACACAACACCCCAAAGGAGACCCCGATTCCCTCCATGAGCGAGGATGCGAGGCAGGCGAGGAAAGCCCTGCCGCCATGACACGTCAGCCTCAGGGCCAGCAGGCTCCCTCAGCAGGCACGAAGCCAGGATCTGCTGCGGGAAGGAAGGAGGGACTCCAGAGAAGGAACTTATCGATCCAGCAGGCCCCAAGACATCAGGCCACGGCCCAGGGGTGACTCCATGGCTCTCGACCCCAGTGTACGCTCACCAAACCCCTCGCAGAGACGAAGACAGCATGAGGCCGGGCCGGGTCCCAGGGGTCCCAGGAGCTACCTCCTGGTCCCTGACCGGGGCAGCAGGACAGGGGCACAGGCGATGCCCGCAAAGGACTCTGGGAAGTGCAGGTCGCGCTCCCACTCGTCCGTCTCTGTGTTGTACACCTGCACAATGCCGGTCACATTGTTAAGGCGCCAGTTATAGCCCCCCACAATGTAGATCTTCCTATCCAGCAGGCAGCAGCCGGCCTCCGACTGGCCAGCCCGCATGGGGCTCACACTGGTCCACTGGTCTGTCTCCGGCACGTAGTACTCCACAGCTAGCACGTCAAAGCAGCGGTCCACGTGGTCCATGCGGCCCCCAAGGGCATAGATGCGGCCACCGGCACCCACCATGGCATGAAGCACACGGGGCTCGCTCATGGGTGCTTTGAACTCCCACTGGTCGGCAGCAGGGTCGTAGCAGTGCAGTGCCTTCTTGTCCTCTACAGAGATGCCGTAGCCCCCTGAAATGTAGAGGCGGCCCCCCGCTGAGGCGCCCGCGTGGCCCCAGGTGCGGCGCTTCAGAGAACAGGCGTAGCCCCACTCGTTGCGCCGCGGGCAGTACCTCTCGACGGAGGCCAGGCTGCCGGCGCGGTTGCGGCCCCCCGTGGCGTACACCATGCCACACAGCACGTTCAGCTGGAACTGGATGCGGCTCTCCTGCATGGCCTGCAGGCGCAGCCAGCGGTTCAGGTGCGGGTCATAGCGGTAGCAGGCGTCCACCGCGCCCTCGCCGCTGCGGTACTGCAGGTGCTGGCCCCCCGCCACATACACGAAGTTGTCCAGCACGGCCACGCACGTGTGGCTGCAGCCCACCTCCATCTCCGTGAGCTCCCGGAAGTGGCGGGCGCCCGGCTCGGGCAGCTGGTACACCTTGCTGCTGACAGAGCGGTCGCTATCGGTATAGGGCGTGCCACCGAAGGCGACCAGGGAGGGCACGTCTGAGCGCACGGCTGTGCGCGGTGACTGCATCTCGTGCTGCCGGAAGGGGAGCACCTGGTAGTTGAAGGCCTCCAGCAGGTACTGCCGGCACAGCACGTCCTCCACCATGATGTCCAGCGTCTGCACGCTGTCCACCAGGTCTGACGACCGCATGAGTGGGAAACGGATGTGGCAGAGCACGTGGCTGGCGCATGGCCGCCGGGCAGGGTCATACTGCAGCCAGCGAACAGCCGCGCGGAACAGATCAATCTCGGCACAGCTCTGCAGCCGATTGCTCTGCAGGAAGAAGACGAGGCGCTCCAGCGGCAGGTGCAGGAAGTCCTCCTCCTCCGCGATCTGCAGGAAGTGCTGGAAGGTAAAGGCATCCACCGACTCCTTGAGCGAGGCCAGGCTGAAGGTGGTGGCCATGTGGCCGATGTTCAGGCAGGTCTCTACGCTCATGGCGGCCTTGAGGAACTCCTCGCACAGCTCCACCACAGGAAGCATCTGCAGGAACACGGCAGCCCCCAGCACGTCCTGCACGCAGTCCAGGTCTAGCGTCACCTCGGCGCTATAGGCAAAGTCGATGATGTGCCGCAGGCCGCGGGCCGACACACCTTTCAGCTCGATGACGTCCTGGCTCGCCTCCCTCATGCCGCCCGTGAACATGGCCCTGAAGTTCGGAAACACAGCACGTGGGCTCGGGGCTGCCAAGGGGCATCATGGCCACCCAGGAACAACATGGCCCCTGGACCTCACAAGCAGGGCACGGCCCACCAGGGAAAAGAGACCAGATGCTCATTAAAGACATGCAAAAACAGAAAAGATGTTTAGCCCACCCAAGCCATGTATCTTCCTACACACGGCAACTCCCCACTCTGCCCCTCCATTTTGGGGCCAGGCCCAGCCTACCCAGGGGTGTGGAGTGCTGGAGCCCGCTCACGGCAGATACAGGTGGGCAAGAGAAGGCCAAACCTTGGTTTTGACTTTGGAGACAGGTGCAGCCCCACCTTGGCACCCAGCCCTGGAAGACCACACACACGGTAGGCTCAGGAGACAAGGCGGGGACCCCAAGAACACCATGCACCATGGTTCTCAGAGCCCAGCCCCTCACCAGCAGGCACCCTCACCACCTGTGGCTCCCACCTTCCCTGGCCTGAATCTCAGCCCTGCCACACAGGGTCACCAGGTCAGAGTATACACTAGGAGGCCCCGCCCAAGGTCACTGTCATCCCCAGAGAGAGCCCCAGGCAGTCATGAAAGTCCCCCATGAATGGCCCACTGTGAGACTCCCAGTGAGTGACACCAGCTGTCAGCCTTCCTGCTCTGCTCTGGAAGCAGCGCTAACGTGAGCACCAGTGAGAGAAACGGGACCTGGGTCACAGCACCCCGTGGCACTTGGGGTCCCCCATCAGGAGGAAGGGATAGAAACCCAGCAGGGAGTTCATCAGAGGTTTCTCTCACGGGGCAGGTGTGCATCGTGATGGCTGAGCGCAGAGAAGGGACCTCCCTCATGCTTCCGCCCAGCAGACACCTGTCCTGCAGCCACACAACCAGTGTGGCCTTGGCTCAGGTCCAGAGTAAAGACAGCCGAGCTTGGTGCTGCTGCGGGGCCACCAGCCAACAGCTGCCCGCCACTGCGAGCAGCAGCGCCACGGAGTCTTGTAGGAGCAGAGGTCGGGCAGCCCCCCGGACCCTGCCTCTTCTTGTCCCCATGAGTCCCATCAGCCCATCGAAGGCAGAG
This sequence comes from Proteles cristata cristata, assembly GCA_017311185.1. Taxonomy (NCBI): domain Eukaryota; kingdom Metazoa; phylum Chordata; class Mammalia; order Carnivora; family Hyaenidae; genus Proteles; species Proteles cristata. Next base: position 1,698 of record JAESUZ010003691.1, on the reverse strand, counting down.
GCAGCCACGGCGACAGGAGGGAGCTTTGCCTTTTAAGGCCTCGCCGGCTGCAGTGCCGGCGCAGAGGAGCCTTTAAAGGGCATTTCTGGCTGGGCCGGCCCACCCGTCCCCAAATCCAGAATAAAAATAGAAGCGGCGCCCCAGATGGCTTGGCTGCTCCGTCTCCCCAGAACGGCCTTGTTGAGCCTGGGGGGCGGGCAGCTGGGGGGCGCACCGGGCAAGCCATCCCAGCCTTGCCACCCTAGCCTCAAGGACCGTGCAAGCCTCAGGACGCACCTAGGCTGGGGCTCCACAAGACAGTCTACAGGGGCCCCTCAGCCACCCCTGGCAAAGCAGGGCCAGAGACCACCCCCAGGACAGCACCCCAGCTCTCTTCGGCAGGGTCACAGCCTGTCAGGGGGAACTGGCCGGCTGGTCACTGAGGAAGTGAGGGAGACTGTCTTCAGCCCATGACAGCCCTCAGCTGGTGGGAATGGCCCTAGCCCTTCCCCAAGGGGCCTTCACACACACACACACACACACACACACACACACACACACACACACACACACCACCCAGCCCAACACAGGAGATTTTAGGAAAGGGCAAACACACACACACACACCACCCAGCCCAACACAGGAGATTTTAGGAAAGGGCCCGCGAGGCAGACTCTCCAGTACACCCATCAAAGCCTCACCTGTCATGAGGGGACTGCAACACAGTCACAGGTACACGTGGGGACCCCCATCCAGGCTTCCCTACTATCCCTCAGCCTGAGTACAGGAACCATGAGGAGAGAGACTTATGTCTGTCTTACCCCTACTGGACCACCAAGGTCAAGCATAGTGCTTGATGCACTATGGGATGCACTGCTGTCAAAGACAGAATGAAAACTTGGCCAAGCCCTGCCGCTCCCCTAGGGCAGAAACTGCTAATCCAATGCCCCTGGGCCACCTCTATCCCCCAGGCATGTTCTGCTTGCCTGCACAATGTCCCGCAAAAGTTTGAGAAAGTCACAAACCTAGACAAAGCTACAGGTTTACTGAATGTGTGGCCAACATTAGCCATTTTCCCTCAGAGACATGCTGGCTGGCACTGAGATCACTCCCTCTGAGTAGGGTGGGCACTCTCCAGCCTGTCCCCCAAGACCTGTGCTCACCTGAAGTAGTCGCTGCAGGCGGCCAGGACCACCTTGTGTGCGTGGAAGGTCTCTCTGTTGATGGTGAGCACAACGTCCAGGAGCTGGCCCTGGGCACGGAGGGCAGCGAGGCCCTGCAGGAGGCTGGTGCTATGGCCGGGCGCCGAGAAGGTGCACTTGAGAGCTCCATTCTTGTCGGCCATGCTGCAGGAGAGCAGAGGTGGGGGCTCAGCTCGGCGGCCTCAGGTCTGTCTGATCTCTGCCCGGGGACACTGGGCTGGCTTGCCTGAGTTCTAAAGCTGCTGAGGCACAAACTTGCCAGAACCAGCTCCGGAGAAGCAGGAACAAAACCTGGGTCCCAATTGCATCTGTCACCTGGCCACCAACTGGCCTTGGCAAAGGACACTGCTTCTCCAGGCTCCATTTGCCACCTGTGAAAGGGACAGGGTTTCTCCTGGAACCTGAGGAGGCTCCAATGTCCCTTTTGTTTCTTCACTGAGATAAGATTCACATAACTTAAAATGCACCATTTGTTTATTTTTTTTAATATTTTATTTATTTCTAGGAGAGAGAGAGA